>OX438822.1:16255405-17002905 GCA_949316475.1 Hypomecis punctinalis
TTTAATGTAATGCTTTGTAACTATAACAAAAAAAAAATATCTATAGAAACTCATACATGATCTCTTCATTTATTTATCGCAAACAAAAAATATTGAGAAGACCAATTAGTGTTATGATTTTATTTTGAGTGCTTTATAGATTTTATCTCAAAGAGTTATCTTTGTGATAAGCATTTCAAAAATCTGAAGCGAACGCAGGATTTGAACCTGCCCCTTCGGATCACTAGCCCGACGCTCTAACCAACTGAGCCAGCCCGCCTCCTACGCACACATATCACAGGTGGCGCCACCAACGCTATAAGTTGGTGTAATCTAAGCACTTTAAAGATTTGAAGCTTGCGTAGGAGGCGGGCTGGCTCAGTTGGTTAGAGCGTCGGGCTAGTGATCCGAAGGGGCAGGTTCAAATCCTGCGTTCGCTTCAGATTTTTGAAATGCTTATCACAAAGATAACTCTTTAAGACCAATTAGATAGGGAGGTAATAAGAGGTATATTAATAATTTGACTTTAAATTTACAGGACATTATGAAGCGACTGTACTTATGGTTTGGTGTCTCGTGCGTTTGCGGCGTTATGTTGTATTTAATCCTGTCAGGTAGGATAGCCGGTCTGGCCGCAGAGTCACCCTCGGAAGACACACTCATCACGACTTCCAGATTCGAGCTAACATACCAAACTCAAAGTACTACACCCCGGTACCCGGACGTAGGTAAATAATATCAGGATATGATTTCTTATAAAACAATGGGCTTTTTGTTGTTTTTAAACTTTCGCGGTTTGAACACATTATTATTATATACTACGGGACTAATCGCGCACTAAAACTACGAGATAAATAAATACCTCCTCATCCCGACGAGGTATTTATTTATCTCGTAATTTTAGTGCGCGATTAATGCCGTAGTATATAATAATAATGAGCTATTTTTCGTGAGCCAATTAAAAATATATTTTAAAATAGGTTCAATAGATGTCGCTGTACTATGAGTGTACACCAAGTCGTACACGTTCATTTGTTTTTGTTGTCATTTCGTTGATGGTTGACATTTGTTTGACAAATAGTGTGGCGCGTCGTCGCGTGAAATCGATCCATATCTTCTAAAAGAATGTCGAATATTTTTAAAGACATCGTTGTCTAACTTTTAAATCAGTTTTTGTAAATTGATTACCACAATAAACTTAATTTTACCAAAAACTTGTCTCACTCATACTGAATATAAATAAAATTGCAATGTAAAGTTTCTGTAACGTACAGTTCACGTACTATGGAGAACTCATTTGTATATTGACGATACAACGCCATCTGTTGAGCATTTTTTACATCATTTTCAGGGTTCCGTATCTCAAACGGAAAAAACGAAACCCTTATAGGATCACTTTGTTGTCCGTCTGTCCGTCTGTCCGTCTGTCCGTCTGTCCGTCTGTCCGTATGTCCGTATGTCCGTCTGTCCGTCTGTCCTTCTGTCCGTCTGTGTGTATGTCAAGACTCTTTATCTTGGGAACGCGTAAAGATATCGAGTTGAAATTTGAAACTGAATACGTATATCTTCTTATACGTCTTGCAGTTGTGCAAAAGAAAAACTTCTTAGTTATCATTTAAAAAAGTTAGAGCCGTTTATGTCGTAAAAAATCGCATATTTCGACACTCACAAAAATCAAAACCTACAGGGTACTTCCCGTTGACATAGAAGTATGATATTTGGCGAGAAGCATTGTCTCAGAGTAATCATATAGGAATAAATCTGGAAACTGTAAATTTTTTTAAATCACAAAATATAGGGCCTCAAAATTCACAGTGAGTAAATCGTATCATGTAAGGTATCATATAAAAGAACTTCATTAGCACATGCCAAAACAGGTTTTTAATTATTTTAACTATATAATTTAAAAAAAAACTTTTTTGTCGATGGTTACAGGATTGAAATAGAGATTTTAACAACTTACTTCCCAATTTTGTGAAATTTTCTGGATTTGTACGGAGCCCTCAATGTGCGAGCCTGACTCGCACTTGTCCGGTTTTTTAAGAAAATACGCCTCTTATAAAATCGCCGACACAAAACATTCTTACAATACTTACTAATTTACTAATAATCTAAATCCAAAAGTATGTTTGTTGGTTTTTACGTCTTTCACACAGCAACTGATTTTTGGCATGAAAAAGACGGAAAGTGCATTGGCTACTTTTTTCCCAGAAAAATAAAATGTTCCCATGGGATAGCACAAAAATACCACGCAAGCGAAGCCGCGGGTATAATTTGTCAAAATTTGTTGAAAAATGCGACCTATAGTCAATAATGCTGAATTGCTAGCCCAGCACGGCATACGCACCATGATATATTTTTATCGACCTTGCAAAACGATACATATGTATAGTGAGATACTCGTATTTATATCTGCTACATTTTCAAACGTCGATAAAATTATGTCGCAGTGCGTTTGCTATAGGAAGTTTTAGTGAAAGACTAAGAGTGTGAGTCGTTAAATATTTAATTATTTTACAGTCATTGGACCTGTAGCAATTATCGAAAATGGAGTAATTATAAAACCAGGCGCAGTTATCGGAAACAAAGTGGCCATTCTGGCACTAGCGTACATCGGAGAGAATGCAACTATTGGCGACGGGGTCATCATTAGAACAGGAGCGCGTATCGAAGCAGAAGCAAATATCAGCTATCAATCAATCATTGGAAAAGAAGCAACTGTTGGTACAGGATCATCAATAGGAACAAATGTGTACGTGGAAACAGCAGTATCTATCGGAGATGGAGTAGTCATCGAAGATGAAACAAGGATTGATCCATACGCAACAGTCGGACACGAAACGACTATCAAAAGACATGTGTTTATCTGTAATGAAGCAAATATTCAAAATGGAGTGCTTATAGGAGAGAAATCTGTCATTAGTCGGAGAGCAACTGTCGGAAAAGGATCAACTATAGGATCAGAAGTATTCGTGGGTTTCGCAGCATCTATTGGTGATAAAGTAGTCGTCGAAGATCGATCGTGGATTAAACCAAACGCGACATTAGGACAAGGAACGATTATCAAAAAACAAGCGTTTGTTGGAGAGAAAGCGAATATACAAAATGAAGTGCTCATAGGACAGAGAGCAGTAATTGGACGAAGAACAATTGTCGGAACAAAATCAGTTATCGGAACCCTTGTAACTGTAAAGAAAGAAGTATCCATCGGATATGGAGTTGTCGTGGAACAAGGATCGATGATTGGCGATAAAGTGAAAATAGGTCAAGGAACAATTATCAAAAACGACGTTTTTATCAAGAACGGAGCAAACATACAAAATGGAGTGCTTATAGGAGAGAAAGCAATCATCAATGAAGGCATATTTATCGCTGATGGGACAATCATTGGACCAAACGTCACTGTCGTTAAAGATATGTTATAGGATACGTAACTAAATTGCCTGTACATTACACTACTTTACAATGTTTTTTACCCGTGGATGAAACAAATGAAAATAGGTAGAGTAATTAAGTCTAGTGTGGACTGCAGATCTACATCTACAACCCGGTCAGAATATCTGTGCACCTCGCTGGAATGCGGCGCCTTTCCCGCTTCCCCTGTCACCTCTCCGCGCACTCCCCGGCTCGACAGTACGGTTAGCACTTTCGTTGCCGATACACGTCCCGATAATTTTGATATTTTCGCTATGTTGTTGTTTTGTTTTTTAATATTTATTGTTAAGTTTAGACTATATGACGTCACGAGGTCAGGTGTACAGATATTGTGACCGGGTTGTATATGTTATTATCCGATTTGAGTTATTTTTTTCATGTAATTAGGACTTCCATTTCTTAAAATATCTTAGTTTTTACAGTTTTTTAAATAATTTTGAAGTAATAAGTCTCTTAAAAGCCACATTTTTATGCAATAACTTGGCTGAAAGTAAAAATAAACAAAAATCTTTTCTGAAAAAAAAATAAGACGTATGAGCGTGCAATATTTCTTGTTCAAGCGATTGATACTAAAACATGTAATATTTCGTTACAATTTAACCCTAGAAAGATAATCTTGTTTTTTTGTACGGTAAAGATAATCATGCGTAAAATGCCGCATGATTTTTCAACAGGCTATTTATATTAGTTTATTTACTTATACTAAAAAGAACTAATTTTTTTTAGTTTGTGTGAATAATATAAACAACATTTTGGTGAATGTTTATTAATTATTGAATTTATAAAAAAATAAAAATTGCTTACGTCTGCAAAAAAATACAAAATATGGAGACTTATCATTTTCTTACAAATCGCATGTTATATTATGCTTAAACACTGTAATGTTAACTTATATTCCCATTATTAGTGATAGATGTAATGGTTTGAGCTACAATAATTATTTAAAAATAAGTCAGATGTACTTTAGATACATGTCACCATTTTGCCTTTGGTCCTCTTCGATGATTGAATAGTATACTTGAATTGGAATAGGCTATAAAATATTAATTTGCTTCTTTTTACCTACTCGGAAGACTACTTTTATTTGTTTTTCTAGGCTTTGGTGAATAAAACAAACAAAAAAATATAATTATATACGTATTATTAATTTTAATGAAAAGAAAATGCAAGGGTGTGCCAATAATTGCCAAATATGTGAACTACCCTAATTTTATTACAAATCGAGTTTTATTAATGTGCTAATTGTAACTTATTGTTTCTGATTCTCTTTTGACTTATGTTTTTAACAACTCATCAAAGGAGATTTAAATATTTTTTCGATTTTCTAAAATAAAATTAGGTCATAAAATTGTAATTTTAAATTCAATTTTAAGTATTCGTATGTTTCTCAGAATAAAAATAATTGTTTTAATTTTCAAAAGCATTAAATAAATTAGTCAGATGCAACTAAGACATATTTCAGCATCACAAATATACAATATAACAATTATAGGCGGGAACAGGGCCTTCACTTTCGCCCTTGTCTACTAAATTTTCTTTCCGATTACTATAGTAGACCAGGGTCGATAATTTTTAAAACAAAAAAATAATAGTAGGATGAAACCCATTAGAAAAGGAGGGGAATATTATAAAAATAAAAGGAAAAATAATTAACGGGCGATCTGAGGTCGGGAAGGGGATGGGGGTGAGTTTTTTAGGGGAAAAAACGGTTTTTCTCGATTTCCGGCAAAACTAAAACTCCTATCGAAAAAAGTCAAATGACAAAGTTGTAGGTAATAAAAAGATCTAAAAATTTTGTGTAAACACTTTTTTCAAATAACCTCAAAATTTATGTGAAAAATTTTAAAAACCAAGTTTTTGGTTTTTTTTTATCTTTTACAAAAAAAAAATTTTAACGAAATTTGGTGAAAACTTACCTTTTTATTTCCCAAATACGCTGTAATTTATTTGATTAAAAATAATATTTTTTTCACCTTATTTTGAATTAATATCGAAAAAACACCCTAATTTTCAATCGAAAATTCACCCGTCAAAATATCAGCTTTTTTCAATAAGTTGGTATGTTTTCTGTTCATTGAAATCTCTACTTTCCGATGGTGAAAAAAAATATATATGTTACTATAGTAAATCTTCTCAGAAAATGTAAAAAATCGAAAAAATCTCGAATTCAAAAGTTTTTTTTAAATTATTATAAATAATTTTGAGCTATTTATTAAAATTTACACTTTAATTACTCGAAAAACGTTAGATCACATGTTAAATTGATAACAAAAAATTTGCAAATAAAAATATACTACTATAATTCACAAACAAATAAGTTAATAAAATTAATATTTAAGAAGACATCTACAATATTTGGAGAAAGTTGTCGAATCTTCCTTAAATTATATGTCCTTTCATTTTTATAATATTCCCCTCCTTTTCTAATAGGTTTCATCCTACTATTATTTTTTTTCACTTTTTATTATTTTTAAAGGCTTCTACCCTGGTCTATAAATGACATTTGCAATCTTGTGATATTAAATTTCATCATTAGATCCATGCTATGCTCAT
Organism: Hypomecis punctinalis; assembly: GCA_949316475.1. Taxonomy (NCBI): domain Eukaryota; kingdom Metazoa; phylum Arthropoda; class Insecta; order Lepidoptera; family Geometridae; genus Hypomecis; species Hypomecis punctinalis. Next base: position 16,261,373 of record OX438822.1, read on the forward strand.
CATCACTCTTTATAGGAGAGCCGATTATTTGACAGTTGTCAAAATATGGACTGTTTAACGTGGCTTTTTTGTATAATAATATCTCCAAAAACATTAAAGAATACATGAACACTGCAAAAATCACGAAACGACAACATACCAACAAAAAATCTTACAAATTGTTACAAGTCACGTTAAAGATTATCATGCGTATTTTTTGCTCCGCTGTCCACTGTTATATCTCAAAAACGATGACACTTACCTCAGCAACACATATGTCTCACGCAAAGTCCACATGAAAACTGAGATTACCTAAAAGCTTAAAGCCAGATTCGCGAAAATAAGAAAATGGGAGCTATATTAAGATTTCGGATGCGTATTTATTACACAGATTATCTTTCTAGGGTTAAAGGGTGAAAAGAGTTTTCTCCCAGAACGTAAACTTTATAGAAAATGTACCTAAAATTTGTTATTTTTAAACTTTTGCGATTTGAGCACATTGTACTACTACTAATACGGGACTTATCGCGCAATAAAACATGAGAAATATTTATTAAATACCTCTTTTTCTTTTTCTCCCGACGTTTCGACTAAGTTGCATTGGTCGTGGTTTAAAAATCCCCCCCCTATAAAATAATATATCCCCATAGATATATGTGTGTCTCTGCATGCATGTATCCCCAAAATTATTTAAATAAAATTTATTAATGTTACCGTCTAATCACGACCTACCTACCATGCTGACTAAAGTTATTCTTACTTAAATTTAAACCTAAAACTATGTATTCACTAATTATGAACTAAATAAACTAAACACGAACTAACTATGAACTAAATATGGCCAATGATCGCTTAGTGTGAACCCAACGTTGTGATCCGCAAAACCCAGATTATGGTGATTTTGGAAACTACCTAACCGATATTTAAACAACCTAAAATTCTAATACTCGCTACATAACGACCTACAACTACGATATTTCTAACGCATTATAAAACTCATACTCATATTGACTACTTGGGGACCGTAAACCTAAAGAGTCAAGATTTACCATTTTACACAATTTCCTTAGAGCTATCAAGAGAACATAATACTAATTCCTAAAGGAGAGAGTACAAATATTAAGATGATGAATAAACTTTGCTTCAAATGATTCAAGAGACAATTATCAAATCACTTTCCTCAGGATTAATGAAATTGATAGAATCCTTGGAAATTATAACTTTAAATGGAAAAATATTGTAAATATTATAGCATAACAACAGATATCACGGCATAGGTAAGGCGCCCCTCCACCGCGCCAAATAGTCTCCCTCGTCTGACCTGACTTAGGCAGGAGTCCTCCGTATTGTTGTTATGAGAACAGCCAGAAGGGCTATACTACTTTTGTCAATGCTGTCTGTCTGTGACGTCTTCACAAAAAGGGCAAGACTGTCTTTTTTGCAAATTGTCCCAATCTTCGGTTACGGTGTCCGAAACCCCTAATGGAGGAACCCAGGTTCCTCCATTTCCCCCAAAATTAACCTCATATGGTGATATATGAGGGGTCCGATCTAAAAGTTCACTGTGGGGATTCCCTAAGTCCCAAAGAATGGAACCAAGAGAATCCCTTAGACCCTATGGAAGTTACCTACCTACCTAGGCTATTTCTCTACCTATATTTTCACAGCTAGCTAAGAGAACCTACGTCTCTGGTATAACCGTCTTAACATTAAAGGAATTACATCAAAGAATATCCAAAACTTAGTTAAATATAAACGATAGTACAATTTAGAGTGTCCCACTCTAAGAATCGGAATGCTCATCAAGGACAGTCAAAGTGTGATCATATTTATAGTTCTCTGCTTGTAGAAAGACTTTACTTATTAATAAGTTAATTTTAGTAACAGCATCAAGCCTTTGGTTCATAGTCAGTAAATTGAACTTCTCTGTTATGTGGAATGGTTCACCCGCCATTCGGTCGAGGGGTTACTGATTCCCAGATCGATGGTCTGTTTTAGAAGCATTTACAGCTAAAAACCCCAGCCCTGACGCCACTCAACTCTTGTGAGTAAAATAGCTAAAATTGAATGATGAAATATCTGTGTAAAAGCAAAATCAATTCTAAAAACTCCTGTGAATTTCCAAAGTATCAACTATCCTTTGATAGAACCTTCAGATTCGTTACATAATGTAATTATGTCTGTACTACTAACTTGAGTACTCTAAATATTACAATATTTAGAAAATGCACTATAACAATGTATAGTTGTTAGTTCTGAACATTAAAATCATTCATATAAAACATGTTACACAAATATGATCGTAAACATGGGACAATCCCTGTTAAAGATTAATACACTTTAGCAAATCTCCAAATATTGGTACTATGAATTTGAGTACACTAAACGCTTCGAGTACGCTAAAAATACGTATGAATTTTCGAAGATTAAAACATATATTTCACGTAAACAAATATCATCAAGATAAATAAATGTAGGTACAATCATAAATCTTCAAGGTTCCATTGAACTTTGGTATACGCTATTATAGCGTATACCAAATGCGCAGCGCAGTAATGAAATGAATATTAGACACCGCAATATTAAAAATAAGGCGCTTAATATAATCCGTTTAGGTATAGAAAAACACAATATAGTTCATATAAGAAAGTCCAAACCTGCAAATGGGCACAGTAAGAACAAGCAAGCACACAAATAACAAATCAACAATACAAATAAAAAGTAAGATTGTGCGTAAGAGATTGAGGGTATCCAATCAAAAGATTCTTTGAAATAAATCAAGTATTTTTAAGGTCCAACTAAATACACGCCAGACTTAAAATGAATAATATAGGTATTTTGTAAATGTTTAAAAGTCGTATACTTTTACAAATCAATCTCCCACAAATAAATCGGAATTGCCTCACCAAATGATCCATCCTATGGCTCTCGTCCTCGTAGTCGGCTAACTTTCCCTTCCAAAGTAGTTCAGCGGCACGCTGGAAACATGCCTGTTCCTTAGCTTCAGAATCCAGCACTGCATCGAACCGTCTTCAGGTTGCACTTAGCTGTGCCAATCTGGCTTACCAAACGTTTATGCAAATCGAACAAAATCAATCCGCAAGTTTCTCCTTCAATTTGAACTATATTTAATTATAATTTCACTTATATAAAACGATCCGCACTGAATTACACTATCACAAAGCCGATGTCACTAATTTTCACTTTTCCGATAATTCCAACAAAGATTTGGCAACGCGAAATAAAACTCCCGATAATCCATCAGAGAAATGGCCTCCGAACTAAACTGTGTATTATTTCCATCCGAGGTACGGCATCCTCGAATTCCCGACTTAAACTCTCCCGGAGCTGGTTCCCCGCGCTCTTTTATACTAAATTAGTTTTTATACGATTGCTTTAACTGCAATAAGCGCACTAACACAACTATTTGCAATAACACGGTTCCTGCTAAAAAGGCCAATAATGCAAATAATCACCATAGTGCACATAACGCCATTAAAGCTAAAAACACTCATTCGGAACATAAGCCCAACAACGCAATTAAATGCAATACTAGCAATAGAACGCATAAGGCAACTAACGATCTTAACGCTAATAATGCCAATATTTGCAATTCTTGCATTATGGAGCATATTCGCTTTATGTCAGTGACGTCACCGGTAGTTTATTACAATGTTGCCTCCCATAAAATTAAATTAAATATTCCGTTACTTTTACAGATTCCCTGTTATTTCTACAAATACGATTTAAACTATTTTCTTTACATAATGTAGCTAGAATAATAGTCATCTAATCTGATGACAATACAATACAATCTTATGCCATTGTTTTAACGCTTTTCTCTTTGAACAAATATTACCGTACAATAATATTACACCACAACTGTTTCTTTTTTTTAAATCACGCGCTGGCAATAGTGATTTTTGGCCCGGCTTTGCGACCATTGTTATTGTAAAGTGTAAATATTAAATCCTAGTAAAATAATCGGATAAAATTGCTCGAAATACCTATAAATATTAAAACAAGATTACTGCTAAACGAATATGCAGTATTTAAAGTTGAATGGTAAGTAAAGTATTGCAATTGGACTACGATTCTTTGCATATGTAACCTAAATATTCAAATCTAATTATTTGATGTTCGTTTCAGGATACTCTTCCCAGTCTTCGACATTCTCCCAGCCTCCGAAAGTCTTCAGCTCCATATAAAAGATCCCAGAGCTTGCAGGACAACTTCTAACCTGGCGACAGCGGCAAAACTCCTTAAAATTGGCTAAAATTATATTAGGTATTGTTACCTATAGAACAAAATAACACGGTTAGTAAATTACTACTCTTCACAGTTCTTCTCAATAAAGATTATTGGACTTGTACTGTATATAACTCAATCCTCCAAATGCTGATTTCTTGCTAATAAACTTCAGACTTTAAAATATCATACATAATGTGCAAGTTGCCTTTGAAACGTACATAAGCTTCCTGACATCCTAATATATCTTCCTGATTTTCTTAAGATACTAAAATTAAGAAACTTATTCCTAATTTAATCTATTCCAGCCTGGATTCGGCGTAGGAAAGGAAGGTTTTTAGCACCTGTGGAGCTATTTTCTATAACTCTAGTTGAGTTGCTCAAAATATTAAATTTTAACAATTAAATGTACCTACCTAGTGGGAGACATAGTTTGTTACATGAGAAATACATATAAGTAGCTACATGTGGACAGCTATGTACAGATGGACCTTTACAGTGGTCACGGGCAGTTTAAATGCGACGCCGTATCACTCAATTGAAATTGTCACCACACACCACACCGACAGTATCTGTAAAGGTCTTAATGCCTACACCACGCAGTTTACATTTGTCGACTACAGGATTCCACGACACTGATAGTTAGAAACCATCTATCTTCTCGGTTGAAATTACGAAGGTTGCAAATAAAATTCATCACCTAGAATTTCTCAGGAAGAAACGAGTGCGTCTAAATACATCATTGATATTTTTAACGAAAGGTCGTGATTGGGACCTAATACTTTCATGTGTTTGAATTAAACCGCGTGATATTCCACGCTCTAGAGAAATTCTAAGAAATGCGAGTGTCCGCTTCCTCAAACAATTAATACGTAATTGTTTCAAAAATATCGATAACGTGAACTGTGATTTAAATCAAGTGCATAAGGAATGCAGTGTATTATTATCGCGTATCGAGTTGGATGATCGAATCACATAGCACCAAGCATCTCGCTCGGCCGATTTTGTTAAAATTTAAATGGGACCAATTTAAAGTATGTTCGTTCCAATAAAAAAAGAATTATCGAAATCGGACTACTATGTAAAAAGATATGCGTGGTTATATCGGTTTAAAAAATATATGAAACAGCTGTTTTTGTGTCGAATTCTGGGTTAGCCCCAAAGTAAAAGTTGTTCAGAATGAGGGTCTGAATCTCGTTCTTATGGTACAGTCTTTGATCATACAGATAGATGGACAAACATAAACATTAATCACAAAAAAAACTCCCCAGATCTTTGACAATGATCGCGTATTGGTACTGAGCGCTACACAAATCGACGGATGGGAAGTTATGCGCAGAGCGCTGCGCAAAAGCTGAAATATAGGCGTTCGCGGAGCCAGAGAAACGAGACGCCGGGGCACACGGCTGGGGCTCTCTTACAGAACTCTATACATTTGTACGGCACTTGTGACGTCACGCGGGACTTTGACAGACGACATCTTCATCAATTTATGTTGAACTGACATAAGAAAAAACACGTGTCTTACATTTTACGATAACCTATCTGACGGCCTAATGTTAATATTTTTTTAGTCTTCATGCCTATTCTTATTACTCCGTTGCTTACCTGTTAATTTTTTGCTTTCGTTATTTTGCCATTAAATATGCTTGTTTTTAGGGTTCCGAGGAAAAAAAGTCCGTCTGTCCGTCTGTCCGTCTGTCCGTCTGTCCGTCTGTCCGTCTGTCCGTCTGTCCGTCTGTCCGTCTGTCCGTCTGTCCGTCTGTCCGTCTGTCCGTCTGTCCGTCTGTCCGTCTGTCCGTCTGTCCGTCTGTCCGTCTGTCCGTCTGTCCGTCTGTCCGTCTGTCCGTCTGTCCGTCTGTCCGTCTGTCCGTCTGTCCGTCTGTCCGCCTGTCCGTCTGTCCGTCTGTCCGTCTGTCCGTCTGTCCGTCTGTCCGTCTGTCCGTCTGTCCGTCTGTCCGTCTGTCCGTCTGTCCGTCTGTCCGTCTGTCCGTCTGTCCGTCTGTCCGTCTGTCCGTCTGTCCGTCTGTCCGTCTGTCCGTCTGTCCGTCTGTCCGTCTGTCCGTCTGTCCGTCTGTCCGTCGGTCCGTCTGTCCGTCTGTCCGTCTGTCCGTCTGTCCGTCCGACCATCCGTCCCAATATACAAAGGCTTATTACTTCCACATTTTTGAACCAAATTACATGAAATTTAACTTTATTATAGTTATAGCAAAAATCTCAATTTTCAGTACTTCATATTTTCAAAATTGTGTATTTTGGGGCTGGCTCTCATACATGTAAAAAGTGGAGTAGAAAAATTTTTTTCAACCCACTCATGTATTGAACAATGAATAGGGTTTTTAAAATGAATGTAAGGTTTCTTAAACCATTTTTAGTCACATATACCATTTGTGAGATATAGGCCGACAAAGTTGAAAAAATAGTCATCATCATCATCATCATCATCATTTCAGCCATAGGACGTCCACTGCTGGACATAGGCCTCCCCTAATGATTTCCAATAAGGCCGGTTGAAAGCGGTTTGCATCCAGCGCGATCCTGCGGTCCTAACAAGGTCATCCGTCCACCTTGTGGGTGGACGTCCTACGCTGCGCTTGCCGGTACGTGGTCTCCACTCGAGAACTTTTCGACCCCATCGGTCATCAGTTCTCCGCGCTATGTGCCCTGCCCATTGCCACTTCAACTTGCCAATCCGCTGGGCTATGTCGGTAACCTTGGTTCTTCTACGGATCTCCTCATTCCTGATTCGATCTCGCAGAGAGACTCCGAGCATAGCCCTCTCCATGGCTCGTTGGGTTACTTGGAGCTTACTAATAAGGCCCATTGTGAGAGACCACGTTTCTGTGCCATAAGTCATCACTGGCAACACACACTGGTCGAAAACTTTCGACTTGAGGCACTGAGGTATGTCGGACGAGAAGACGTTACGCAATTTTCCAAACGCTGCCCAACCGAGTTGGATTCGGCGATTTGCCTCTTTCTTGAAGTCGGACCTACCTAACTGGACTACTTGTCCTAGGTAGACGTACGAGTCAACGACTTCAAGAACCGAGTTCCCAACTGAAATAGGGGTGGGTACAACATGAGAATTACACATGACCTTTGTCTTATCCATGTTCATTTTAAGACCCACCTGTTGAGAGACTCGATTAAGGCCTTCGAGCATCGTGCTGAGTTCTTCCATCGACTTTGCCATGACCACGATATCGTCGGCAAATCGAAGGTGAGTGATGTATTCGCCATTGATGTTGATGCCGAGTCCTTTCCATTCCAGGAGCTTAAAGGCATTCTCCAGAGTAGTAGTAAACAGTTTCGGAGATATTACGTCTCCCTGTCTTACGCCTCTCTTCAAAGGGATCGCCTTGGAGCTCTCTTCCTGTACTCGAACCGACATAGTGGCGTTATTATACAAACACTTCAGCACTTCAATGTACCGATGGTCAATACGGCATCGTTGAAGAGACTCAAGCACAGCCCATGTCTCAACCGAATCAAAGGCTTTCTCATAGTCCACAAACGCCAAGCAAAGTGGCAGGTTATACTCCTCGGTCTTCTGTATAATCTGCCGCAGCGTATGTATGTGGTCCATGGTGCCAAAGCCCTTCCGGAAACCGGCTTGTTCGGGAGGCTGGAAGTCATCAAGCCTGCGTTCGAGACGATTCGTAATGACCCTTGAAAACAACTTATAAACATGGCTCAGAAGCGAGATGGGTCTGTAGTTTTTCAATAAGGTGTTGTCACCTTTTTTGAAGAACAACACCACCACGCTTCTGTTCCACGCTTCTGGCGTTATGCCCTCGAGGACGACAGTGTTAAAAAGCTTCTGAAGGACTTTTAGTACCGGCGTTCCACCCGCTTTCAGAAGCTCTGAAGTGATTCCGTCGTCACCCGGCGCCTTATTGTTCTTAAGTTGGTTCAGGGCCATCCTAATCTCGTATAGGCTAATGTCAGGGATGTCTTCGGTGAAATGTCGGGTCAGCTTGGCTTTTGGGTCTTTGGCCGCGCTGTTTACAGGCTTTGCTACCGAGGCGTATAATTGTCCGTAAAACCTTTCGATCTCCTGCAATACCTCAGCCTTGGTTGACGCTATACTGCCATCTTCTCTCTTCAGCTTTGTCAACTGGCTTTGCCCAATAGAAAAATGCCTCGCGAACACTTTGGAGCCTTTATTCTGCTCTATTGTCTCTTTAACATGTTTAGTATTAAAGAGACGAATGTCGCACCGCACCGATTTTGAAATCTGTCTATTGAGCCGCCTGTATGACTTTGCATCATCGGAAGACTGCAGTCTTAGCGAGCGTCGTTCGGCCATGAGATTTAGAGTATGATCGGAGAATTTCTTAGGTCTATCTGAACGGCGGGGTCTAAAGAACTTAGAACCCACTGTTTGGACAGTTTCTACGAGCCCGTTATTGATCTCGTCCACCGACGCAAAGTTCTCCAGGCAAGCAAAGCGATTTGAGAGCTCGAGCTGAAAGTTCTCAGGGTTTTGTATGTGGGCACGAGTAGGTCGGAGCGTAGACTTCATCAGGCGGGACCTTTCGAGTTTAACGTTGATATTCAGTTTGCCTCGCACGATTCTGTGATCACTGCCGGTTTTTACCTTGTGGATCACGGAGACGTCGTTGAATATCCGTTTCTCGCTAGTCATGATGAAGTCTATCTCATTTCTCGTGGTACCGTCGGGACTCATCCAGGTCCATTTCCTGCGAGGTGGCTTCTGGAAGAAAGAGTTCATCATAAAGAGTTCCTCTTTCTCCAGAAAGTCTGCCAGCATGTGGCCCCTAGGGTTCCGTTGCCCACATCCAAATTGCCCCACTCTCAACTCATCATCGCTTTTCTTGCCCAACTTTGCGTTGAAGTCTCCCATAACAACCGTGAAGCGGGTCTTAGACGTATGTATGGCCCGACTTACGTCCTCATACATAGCCTCCACTTCATCATCTGGGTGTGACGAGGTCGGTGCGTATACCTGGATGACCTTCAACGAATATCGTTTGGATATTCTGAGTATCAGGTATACAACCCTGCTCGACACACTTTCGATGGTAATGATGTTGTTAACGAGAGACCTGTGAACGAGAAAGCCGACACCACCTTGGGACCGTTGGTCACCTTCCCGATAGTACAGTAGGTTGCCGGATTTCAGGGTTATCGTGTCCTCGCCCTCTCTACGAACTTCAGATAACCCCATAATACCCCATCGCAACCTACCCAACTCTTCTTCCAGTTCCGCAATCTTCTCATCAGTCCTCATAGTGCGCACGTTATATGTTGCCAGGGCCAGTCGTCGTCTGTTGGGGTGGCAGCCGGATCTCTGCCGGGGATTCTTAGCACCCCTTGCTCCGCCGTTACCGTGGTCGCTGCCGGAACCAGGACTAGCGGAGCTGCCGGGGACTGGGGGCCTGGTTTTATTTTGTGCACTCATAAGGGGGATTTGCCCATAATTGCCGCGCTGGGCAAGCGTGTTGGCAATCGCAGGGCGTAGCTCTCGCGACGGGGATGCTGCTGCCCATCCCCGCCCTGTTGCACTTGAGCTACGCTGTTCTGGATGGGTATACCGCCACCTGTCGGTTCCGTAGTACCTCAGTCGGCTCTTACGACACCTGGTACAAGAGGGGGGTGCTATTCTACTCTGCCGGCACCCCACGGCCAGAAAAAATAGTGTCCCCCCTTAATTTCTAAAGTATCCAAGACAGATTCTTCAAAATTTCTGGGTTTATAGATCACATTAAAAACTTTCCGTCAAAATTATTTGAGCACGGTGGGATTAAAACTTTATGAGTTATAAAAGAAAACTATTTTTTTAAACTTGCTCACACACAGGTCATTGACCTCACAAACAAATGTATTAGCTAATTAGATTTTTCTAGCAGTCAACCATCTAAAGCAGCGTTTCTCAATCTTTTTTGATGACGGAACTCTTTTGGAAACCGATATACTTGATGGAACACTAGAATGAAAAAACATGTTTCGCACAAGTATGTTGTTAGGAACGGGAGAAGAATATTCAGAGCCATTTTCGCAAACATTGAATTTTCACCACGGATTCTGTACCAAAAATCGTTGAGAGGCGTCGTCTGATTACATTTATAAAAGAGATTCATATATCTCGTTTGACATAAAATGTTAAATGTTCAGTTTCATTTTTGTATTCTGTTCTTCGGGAAAATACTTTTCAAAAGATGCGCACAACGAAGTGAGATATTGAAACAATTATTCGAAAATGTCATTTTGTAACATTTCTGAGTCGTTATCGCTAACAAACTCACTGAATGACTTAGAGCTTTCTATTTATCACTTTCCAACGCAAATAATCAGAGGCGGCTTTTATCTAAAGGACTGCGCGCTCACAAGTAGGTATCGACGGTGGCGGCTTAGTAAAATGATACACCTCGTCAGAATGTTCGACCAGAGAGAGCTTTGATTTTTTTTCTAAATTCTTGCGGAACCCTTAGAAGGGTATCACGGAACCCTAGGGTTCCGCGGAACACACTTTGAGTATCGCTGATCTAAAGACATCGTAGAAATTGGTTTTTATCAGAGTACTTCCACTCTGCCCCGCCAAACCGCCCAACCGCCCAGCTGATGGGGCAGATTCCGCTCCTTCATTTTTTGGAGTGGAATCTGCCCCACTCGTCTCATCTTGGTGTGGCAGATTCCCCTCACTTCTTAGACCAGTAGAAGCTGCCCCACCAGGGGTGTCGCGCGATTTTAAATTTTAAATTAAATTTGTAGTGCCACAAAGTGCAAAGGACATGTCCACAAAATGTATGGAGGCTGGTATATTAATAATCAAAAATTCTAACCACAACACTCGTTACATTTCGAGAAAGTTTTTTACATCAGTTAAAACCAAAAAAGAGCCTTCCGTTTTTTTAAATTAATTTTGAATCTATTAAGATAAATATATTTGGCTCAATAGGTAGTTTATCTCTAAAAACCCTGATTAAGTAATCTACAAATTGTCGAATAGAAGCATTTTTACCAATTAGACACACTTTTTAAGTGTTTATTTGTCACATTGTACCTGGTCACACTGGTCGGTTATAATGTTTAATTTTAGCAAATTAAGAGATGAATGTGGAAGAATCAGCTACGAATGCAAGTAAAATAACGATAGCAGCACTTTATTATTGCTAAACTAGAAAAAATACATAAACAAAAAAAAAATGGAGGGATAAAAAAATTTAAATTAAATATTTTTGAGATGCCCATAAATCAAGCTTTCAAATTATGTATATATGAATGAAAATGATGATGATGATATCATCTTGGTTCGATTTTTCTCTGAATCATATACCACTTGTGGACGTCACGTCATTTTACTGTAAAATTTTAATCATTATAGCGCGGAGCGCCCCACCAAATGAACAGTGTTGGAGCGCTTTACGCAAAGTTACCTTTTGAACCTTGCATATACCTAGTTACTAAGTAAATTAGTTCAATCTTTAAAATCATAGATGGCTCCGTTCATCGTCACCATCTACGGGAGCATATCATACGCATGTCTCGACATCTGATTTTGTTTGACGGTTAAGGTACCTACTATATTTTGGAAGAGCGGGGATTCCTGATACTGATATTAAGGAATTCTTAATGTACTGTAATTCTACAAAATTGTGAATCGAAATAAATTATTTATTTTATTTATACGCGTGTCTCGACACGCACTTGATAACTTATTTTTTTATCTCTTTTTTGTTAAAACGTGATGTTATGTAATTCCTGGTACCGAGATAATTGTTTAACCATCCCGCGAAATGTTCGTTTATAATAATTGGGAAGATATTTGTTATTTTTTTAGGGTTCCGTACCTCAAACGGAAAAAACGGAACCCTTATAGGATCACTTTGTTGTCCCTCTGTCCGTCTGTGTGTATGTCAAGACTCTTTATCTCGGGAACGCGTAAAGATATCGAGTTGAAATTTAAACTATATACGTAAACCTATGAATTCTTGCAGTTGTGTAAAAGAAAAGCTTCTCAGTTGCTGTATAAAAAAGTTAAAGCCGTTTATGTCGTAAAAAACAGCATATTTTGCACTCACAATAATCAAAACCTACAGGGTACTTCCCGTTGACATATAACTATGAAATTTGGCGAGAAGCATTTTCTCAGAGTACCTACACATACGAGTATAGGAATTAATCTGAAAACTGTACATTTTTATTAACATCACAAAAAATAGGGCCTCAAAATTCACAAAAAATTGGTTCAAAATTCTGTCTAAACTAAAAATTTGTTCTGTAAATGTATAATTGTATAAATATAAAAAACATCAAACTTAATAGCAATCAAATCAAATAAGTTATAAAATCAATTCTTAAATCAACAGTTTAAATCTCAGTATTTACTCATATCGAAACTAGATGGCGTTGGCGTCAAGTTAGCCCGCGGTATTAACTTTCTCCGTCGATGTACAAGGTGTTCCGGAGATGTTGTTATATCGCAAACCTACAAATCCATTTCCTGAATCGATCAAATTCAAAGTGAGTAATGAATCATTATAAAGAACTTCATTTGCCATGCTAAAACAAGTTTATGATTATGTTAACAACGTGTTTGTACGGAACCCCTCGATGTGCAAGCCTGACTCGCACTTGTCCGGTTTTTTTTCATCTTCATTGCTAGCACCGATAACAGATTTATAATATAAAGTGGCCAAACGATTTTAGAATCCAGTGTTCCAGTTGTGTCAGGGCAGAGCATCCGAAAATATCTACAAGTAAGTCCATCCATTCATTAGCCGTAGAACTTTCACTGTTGGACATATCCAACCCCCATAAAACATCCATCCATCAGCGATAAGAAGTCCACTGCTAAACATAGGCCTCTCCTTTGAATCTCCAATAAGAACGGTTAGAAGCGGCCTGTATCCAACGCAATCCTGAGGTCGTTAATGAGGTCAGGGTCACCCACAAGGTGGACGTCCTACGCTGCGCTTGCCGGTACGTGGTCTCCACTTGAAAACTTTTCAACCCCATCGGTCATCAGTCCTCCGCGCTATGTGCCCTGACCTCTGCCATTTTAACTTGCCAATCCGCTGGGCTATGTCGGTGACTTTGGTTCTTCTACGGATCTCCTCATTTCTGATTCGATCTCGCAGAGATACTCCGAGCATAGCCCTCTCCATAGCTCGTTGGGCTACTTGGAGCTCACTAATAAGGCCTATAGTGAGGGACCACGTTTCTGTGACTGGTAACACACACTGGTCGAAAACTTTCGACTTGAGTCACTGAGGTATGTCGGACGAAAAGACGTTACGCAACCTATGGATGGACCCCTCTCCTATGGACGGATTTGTTTCAAAAAAATCCGGTTGGAAGCGGCCTCTATCCAGCGCGTTCCAACGGTTTTAATTATATCGTTAGTCCACCCAGTCGGTGGACGTTCTAGCGCTTGCTAGCAATCCGTGGTCTCCATTCGATCCGGTCTCCATCGGATACGGCCGTTCCATCTAACCGTTCCTCGAACCATGTGCCCTGCCCACTGCCTTTTTAACTTGCTAACTCATTGCTTGTCTTCTTAGGAAAAAACATTGTTAATAAAAGGTACAGCCCCGGATTCTGTAGAGTGTAAAACACAAAAAAAATCCATGCTGTGTCAGTAATTTCTATTTTTGTTCAGCTCTCCAAAGCTCGTTGGACTCTTTCGAGTTTACTTAAGAGCTCCATAGTGAGAGACCACATTTCTGCGCCGTATGTCATCACTGGCAACAGACTTTGGTCGAATACTTTCTACTGAACTTGAGTTCTAAAGCCAAACGTTCCATGCTCTATTGTTGAATTTCGAATGGCTTGGACGGAAATTTGACAAATTGTATGGATCTCTATGTTGTCTATGGAAGTTGCGAGCGCTCCATCCAAGTTCCGTACACGACCGAATAGTGCGAAGTTCAAAACTCATGCCCCTGATCGACCAGCAAGCCGACGAGAATTGAAACCGTGACTTTTAGGAACTTTTAATGGAAAACAGCAGTGAAATAAATTTACCATTTAGTGTATTATTTAAGTTGCTTCGGTATTTTGTAAAATTTTAGCTGGTTACACTAAGAACGCACGAACTGTCTCTCTCGTGGTCCGCGTCGCTGACACACGGACGCGTCCCGCACCCCGTGCATACCGTTCGCGAACGTTTTTGGCTGACAAAAACATCCGGGGCGCCATATCGCTCTCGGACGTCCGAACGCTCAAGATTAGCCCAAGGTGACATCCGCAACTTATATCCCATAGTTTGCACGGCTCAGTGGACATTCATTATCTAGATACCTATAAAGTTCGAAACATACTATCAGACGCGACTGACAGCCGCGACCTAGACTATGAAAGTACACTGAGCCGTGCACTCTATCGGACATCAGTCGCGGATGTCACGTTCGGACGTCCGAGAGCGATCTGGCACACCGGATGTCTGAAGACTGTGCACATTGCTAAGTCGCGACCGTCAGCCACGTCCGTCAGCCGCGTCCAATGGTATGTTTCCAGCTTAAACTCGAAGTCGATGACTCTTTGCACATGGATCAGCGGCTTGACAAATAAATAATTTGGGTTCAGGACATCATGAATCGGCCGTGCGTGTGGTTCGCTGTCTTGCTGGGCGTGGCGGCCGTTCTGGCTGGCGACTCGTCTTCGGAAAGCACTCAAGTTATTACTGCCAGACCCAGGTATCCGGACGTAGGTAAGAATTGATCTTTTGAATATATTTTTTGACCGAACAAACGGAGGAGGTACTCAATTCGACTATATATATATATACATACTAGCTGACTCGGCCACGCGTTGCTGTGGCTAAATAAATTAAAATTTCGTTTATAATTTGAGATTTAAACTATCCTATCTCTCAAGTTGGATCGAACTGCACATGGTGTGCGAATTTTATTATAATCGGTTAAGTGGTTTAGGAGTCCATTGAGGACAAACATTGTGACACGAGATTTATATATATTAAGATATATTAGGTCGATAACCCCCTTGAATACATGTAAGAGTGTTTTGATTAGTTATATTATTTGACTATAATTTGTATGGACATTGACTCGAATTAATATATATACACATATGTATATATATATGAATTAATATATATGTGTATTAATGTGTAACCACGCATATCTTTTTACGTAGTAGTCCGATTTTAATAATTCTTTTTTATTGGAAAGAATGTACTTCAAAATTGGTCCCATTTTAATTTTTTCGAAATCGGCTGAGCCATTTTCGATAATTCAACAATAATGTTAAATTGATGAGTGAACGATCCGGGCGTACTATATGTGAATTCTGTACACGGTTGAAGTCGGTCATGCTGTTTTTGCGAAAAATAATTACTTTAATAGATAATTGGTTGCCTGGAAGAAATTGCTTAAAGCGATAAGGCCGCCAGTTAGAAACCTATAAATTGTACTGTTTTGTCCCTGTAATTTGTTTTTTATGTAATGTGGTTGTCTAATAAAGTGTTATTGTTGTTAATAAATATTTTTCCTAATAATATTTTTTTTTATAAAGAAGCCGTCGTGGCCTATATAGGTAGTGATACCCGCCTTGGAATCGTGAGGTTGTTGGTTTAAATCCCGGTCCCGTACCAATGAGTTCTTTGGAATTTATGTATGGAATTTCACACCACTGGCTTTTCGGTAAAGGAAAACATGGTGAGGCAACCTGCATGCATCCGTAGAAGAAATTCGATGGCGTGATGTGAAGAAGAATTGACTTTACAACTAACTTTATTACTATAAGTTTGAGGTTATATATTTACATATAAAATTACATTTAAACAAACAGTTACATATGAATTTTCGTTTATCTAACTTAACGTTTAGACACTACCATGGAGGGGGTATATTATGAAAGCACTGATGCGTCAGTTTTACTTCTTCGGCGCGAAGGGACTCTATATATTTTATTTTCGAAAATTTATTGTGGCATATAAAGATCATATATAAAGTCTCCATACTGTACTGTACTGTATCAGCCTTACATCAGTCCACTGCAGGACTTAGGCCTACCCTAAGTCTCCATACAAAACTATTTTTAATTTTTTAATATTTCCTTGTGTATGTAGTTACAAAGTTATACTCGATTAAAAATTGATTCCTAGCCGCGGGACTCGACTAGGTCAAGTGACGTGACAAAGTTATGTACCTGAGGCACAGCCCGGACACTCCGCGTTTCTTCATACAAACTCTGCTGTCTTACGCACACAACACTATATTTATTCACAGACACTACACATACGCACGAACGCTACACAGGTATCTGCAGCGGCTAGTGCAGCCCGCGCGCAGAGTAGTAAATCGTGCCCTGACGCGGGGTGGAAGTGAGGAAGACTCAAACGGGTGGGGGGTAACGAGTGGCCGTTCTATACGTAGTATTATTATATCTTCTTTGCCTGAGGTGTAACATTGTGACGTCACACGACCGTTCGAGTACTGTCAGTATTCGGCTAGGAATCAATATTTAAATGTAGGTAGTTTAACTTTGTAATTGTAACGAAAACAAGATACAGTGTACAGAATTCGCGAATATTTCGCACGGATCGATGTAGCATTTTTCACATAATTGTTGATTTATCAAAAATGGCTCAGCCGATTTCGATAGAATTTCAATGGTACCAATTTCGAAGTATACTCTTTCCAATAAAAAAAGAATTATTGAAATAAAACTACTGTGAAAAAAGTTATGCATGGTTATACATAAAGAAAATTATACGCGTCGAATTGTATACCTCCTCCGGTGGTTCGTCGGTCAAAAATAGGACTATATGGAAACTTATACAAATAATATAATCTTTTACCCTCACGGTGACGGTGCCACAGATCAGACAATAATATATTGTATATTAGTTATAAGAATAGTGACGTCATGCTATTTTATTATATGTGTATGTATATGTGTAGTTTATTCATAATAATTTGACATATTATTGATTGATTGTAGATCTTTTTGTTATTGCTTTTATACATTTTCTATTGATGTTTTTTGATATCTAAGCGCTTTGTCACGGGTTAGTTATTTTTGTCTGTTTAGTATTTATATATTTTATAGTTACACATACCCTTCAATAAGGGGCTCATCAGAATACCAGCGTTGAGTGTTGGGTCCTTCCAGCACTCAACATTATATAGCTGAGGTGAGTCCCTTTCGACACTTTTGTTTTTTTTTTTCTCATTAGTTATATAAGTTTTTTTTTTGTACGTGTTATGTGTCGAATAAAGATATTTCATTTCATTTCATTTCATTTTCATTTTATTTAAAGTTTAAATCATCCATGTGGTTGCTATTTGTGCTGATTTCCAAAAAGGAGGATGAATTTACTATGTCTCTCCGTCACTCGTCTATATGTTCATCAAAATTTTCGCCAATTGTGAACCGATTTAAAAAATATTTATCAAAAAAATGACATATATAACCGATTTCAACCATGTATAAAATTCTATTTGTTCGTAATTTTCACATATTGTATTATCAAAAATGGCTGAGCTGATTTCAATAAAATAAAACAAGAAAACTGGTAAAATATGATCTACTAAAGAAAAAAATAATTATTGGAATCGGACTACTCTGTTAAAAGATGCGTGGTCGTATTTAAAAAAAATTACACGTCGCGTCGGCATGAGAACCTCTTCCGTTTCGTCGATTAAAAAGCCGACCATATACCATATTTAAGTACCTACCTAGAGGACTAAGAGTATGAATCGTAAATTTTTATTTGAATATATTTTACAGCCATCGGACAAGGAGTAACTATCGGAGATGGAGCAGTTATACAACCAGGCGCAGTTATCGGAGACAGTGCGACCATTGAAGCCGGAGCGGTCATCGGACACAATGTAACTATTGGGAAAAGAGTCAGAATTGGATCAGGAGCATGTATTGAAGAGGAAACAAAAGTCCGTGATGGAACAGTCATTGGACAAGGAGCAACTATCGGATTAAAAACAATTATCGGAAAGAATGTAATTGTGGATACAACAACCTATATCGGAGACAGAGTAATTGTAGACACATTAGCAATCATTGGACGAAACGCAAAAGTAGACCAAGATACGGCAATAAGAAAAAACGCGATTATTGGAGAGCAAACATGGATACAACATGGAGTGTTTATAGGAGACAGAGCAGTCATTGGACGAGCAGTAACTATTGAAACAGGGTCCAAAATTAGATCGTATGCAATCCTGGATACAGCAGTTTCTATCGGAGTTAGAGTCGTCGTGGAAGAATGGGCGACTATTGGATCTAACACGAAAGTAGAAGAAGCAGCAGTTATCAAAAATCATGCGATTGTCGGAAAAGATGCAAAGATACAAAATAAAGTAATTATAGGAGAGGGAGCAATCATCGATGAAGGGATGTTTATCGCTGAAGGGACAATCATCCCTCCGAGAGAAATTAAGACAAATGTAACTAATGAGACATGTAACTAAATTCCCTACAAATTATTAAGCATGATGACTGGGTAATTTTTATCATAAAGCTAAATTATTAAAGCTGTGTGATATACACAGAAATCCTCAAAATAGTTTCCGAACCCACCACTCACAACCCGTTCACAATATCTGTGCACCTGACCTCGTGACGTCAACAGTCTAAATTTAACAATAAATATTAATAACAAAACAACAACAAAGCGAAAATATCGGGAAATTATCGGGACGTGTATCGGCAACGAAGATGCTAACCGTACTGTAGCACCGGGGAGTGCGCGGAGAGGTGACAGGGGAAGCGGGACAGGCGCCGCATTCCAGCGAGGTGCACAGATATTATGACCGGGGGCCTTATTTTGTAAGCGCTCTGACGTTCGGCTTCGCTTTTCCTCCCGCTCGCTCTCGCGGCGTGAGTAACTGGCGCGAGCAGGAGAAAAAGCGAAGCCGAACGTCAGAGCGCTTACAAAATAAGGCCCCGGGTTGTTACTGATTAATTGCTAACAAAAAAATACTACGTATGAGTAGTGTTTATGAGTTTATTTTTCTTCTTTTGATTTTGGAATACCTAGCACAATAAAGACTTCAAAATAATTCAATTTCATATTTTCTGATCTCATTGTCTTTTGTCATTGCTTGTAAAATATGGCGGCGTGATGGCAGCCTTAAACAAAAATCATATTAGAAAATATGAAATTCCATTCACATTGATCATTCAGTGAGGTTGTTGTACTCCGCGCATTTATTTACCATATTTTAATGGATTTTTTTAAGCTATTGTACACATTTAGGTCTCATTTAGCAAGATTTTCTTTTGCAATTGCAATTATTCATCCAATTTTTAGCAATATTAGAATTTACTTAATTATTTTTTAATTATGATGTAGTTTTAGTTTTATAACTTTAAAAAAGAAAATGATGTATTCCTATGCATATTAAAATTGTTATTGTTAGTTTGTGTAAAAAAAGACAAGCGTCGTAGGTGAGGTCGCCCGTGTGCCATTTTACTGATTTTGTTATGTTGACGATACTGTTCTGTCATTGCTAGTACTACTAAAAGTGTTTAATACTTGGTAGACACCAATTTGGTTTTCATCAGTATACTCGCATCTACCGAGTAATCGGTAACTTGGCTACTGAAAATCATATTGTTAGTTCACAGTAACGCACAACACTCTTTTTGCACACACTCTAAACAATAAAAATGCATCTTTCTCTATGTATATATAAACTGTTTGCGTTCACCCTAAAAATCATTACGGGGTGTATCGTGTCGTAGAATTTTGTGATAGCACTCTTAATGAACTATAGGTAGGGTGAAACAGCCAGTTCACGACCACTTAGTGGACTAGTAATCTTTGAAGTGACATTATTCACTATAATGATAATGTTCTGATTCAAATAATATTTAGAAGTTTAAAAAAAAACTTAAATAATTGAAATAAAATTGAATAATTAAAATTGAAAACATAAGTTTTTTTGTATTTTATCTTAGTAAGTATAAAATAAATAATGATTTATCAAAATGTGCTATTTTTTAGTTCCCGACCACATGTGGTCAGTTTGCGTCCAACATTTTCGTTAGTTGACGTCCACTCAAAAGCCATTGAAAAAAGAGCCTTAGAGCATGTTCTTAGGGTCGTAAATAATAGCAGCATCAAATAATCATGTTTAAATGACAATTAATTTTAGTAATCTAATCTTATTCATTCAATTATTTTAATGATATTTATTTTTCATCTACTCACACTTATTTGGTAATTTTAGTAATAATATTATTTACTTATTTAGTAATTTTTGAATGGCATAAGATACGTGGTCGTTAGCTGACCGATTGTCGACCACCGAAATAATGCTTTATATTTTAATGGTAATCAACACATTTTGCTGGTCGCATTCTAAAGTGTACATAAACCACGTCCTAAAAATCAAACTGACAAAGACTAAAATGACGTACCATAAAGTATCAGTTAGAAAATTAATGAACAAGATCGATGGGAAATAGTCATTTGCCGACCATGTGGTCGTGAAATGATGCATACACAATTTTAGTAGGTTAGTTTGCCGAACACCTGTTATTTTAATTAAAAGCGCATATTTTACATTAAAATGACCCTTTCGGGGTAAAAACGTGTTTTTCTAAACGTTCCAAGCTACATTTGGATGCGTGAATCTCGACAAAACTTGTTGTACTTAAGGTTGAAAAAGTGTTCTCTCACTAATTTTTTCGTAAATTTGTGCAACCAATTCCGACACGTGCACTATGGGTCTGGTTCATAGGCTCAATTAAGTGCATCACGTATCAGAAGACAAATCACAGTGTCGCGGAGGGGAAGCGATAGACTAAAGTATCGTTCAAAAACCAAAACAAACGTTGGCGCGCTTTTATTTAACTATTTATAGTGGTTTTATGAAGAAGTGGTCGTGAACCAGTGGTGGTCGGCAAACTGGCCATTTTACCCTAGTTAAATATGGGTTTTATTTGATTAAAATAGGATAAACGTATATCCAACCAAAAACGTTTTTTTCTGTCTAAACTGGAAACAACATGTATAGCTACATGAATGAAAGTAAATCAATATTCTTATGCACTTTGTATGTTATCTGAACTAAATTGACTGTTTTGGCGGCCTATAATGGTTACGTCTCATCAATACTTAAGTATGGCATAATGTTTTGGGGCAATAGTACCGATAGATTAACAGTTTTTAGAGCTCAAAAGAAATGTGTGCGAGCTATTTGCAAGCTTCGGCAAAGGGCCAGCTGTAAACCATATTGCAAGAGTTTTTTTTTAATTGGAAAATTACAAACCACAGACTCCAGGGTCTGTGCCTTTTGTTAACTAAAATATTCAATTATTCGATTTTACTGTACAAAAAGAGTTGGTACAATAGAGATGGATTAGTTAAAATTTTAGCCTAAGTTAGTAGTTCCGGTGCATTGTGTGAATGCCACGAGCAAACCGGCGACCCGCATGCAGCACCCGATCACGAGTGTGACGCATGTGCCAGCCATCGCTCTCCTCGACCATATTGTAGGGATGAGAACGACCCGACACACGACCGCAAGAAGGAGCGAGATCGATGGCGAGAATGAATGCTCAGGGCATGCACGCAATGCTAAACTCTAGATATTACACACTTGTTATGATTTATTTTGTGCAAGCGATCATCTGCAGAGTCCGAGGCTACGACTCCGTGTGTTACTCGGTGGTTTCAACTCTGCTTGTGATCGATCCCATGTCCTTCTATAACAACTCTGTTGCCTCCTGCCGGCCCAGAGCCTCCACCACTGCCTCGTTCCGATCTCTGATGGCCATCTGCAGGTTGTACTCTTTGATGTCCCTCAATGACGCAGAAGATGCACGCCGCACGAATCGGCTGATGGCATCATCTTCGATGTCGTCGGCGTAGTAAATGAAAGTTCCAGTGTGCCGTGATAATGCAACGACGAGGTAGCAGTAGCTCACGGCCCACGAAGACAATCAGGAAGGCAGCACGCGGCCCTCGCGTGCGGCAATAAGACGCAGGCGGGCAGGGAGGCAGCAGTAGCTCACGGCCCACGAAGACAAGCAGGAAGGCAGCACGGGACCCACGCGTGCGGCAATAAGCCGCAGACGGGCAGTGAGTCAGCCGGAGGCTTACGTGCAGCGCCAGCTGGGCGTTTGGAGTCGAAGTGTCAGCCCGGTCTGGCCAACGATATGGCGCAGTGGTAGTGCCAGCCGAACGTCAGAGCGCTTACACAATAAGGCCTCAGGATCTCCTTTTTGTTAGCTTCTCTACATTCAAACTCTTTCTTACTAGACGATAACACTGTACATCAACTATTCTAAATATAAAAGTAAGTAAAAAAAATAAGGGCCCTGGTCTAATCCAAGTTATGGTATTTGAATGATCCCCGTGTATTAGTTATATTATTATGCAAAAAACTATAAATGAAAAATACTTCACGTACTTTTGCAAATATAATTTGACTAGCGACCCGCCACAGCCTCGCATAGGTGCATTATGCATACGAGTATAAACCTTGTTCTTGAATCACTCCATCTATTTAAAAAAACGCATCAAAATCCGTTGCGTAGTTTTAAAGATGTCAGCATACATAGGCACAAACAGACAGGGAAACGACTTTGTTTTATGCTATGTAGTGATAGTGATGTTCTGACTCATCATCATCTTTCATTCTGAATCATTTTTATCTTAAAGTACGTGTCAGGGAAATTCAAATTTTGCTAAAAACAAACTTTATCCTCCCCTTATCTCTAGGTATATTAGAGATTTTATATTATGACGTGTTGGTACTCAGATAATAGTTTTACCATCCCGCAAAACTGTTAGTTGATATAATTATTTTTTGCAAAAAATGGCATGACCGACTTCACCCGTGTACAGAATTCGCGAATATTTCGCACGGATCGTGTAGCATTTTTCACAATATTTTCACATTATTTTTGAGTTCTGACAAAAGTCGCAGAACAAAAGTTGTAGTTTTGATGTACAGAATAAGCCCCTAAAAGGATGCTAATTGATTTGAAATAACCCTGTATAAAGTCAAATCATTTTTTAGGGTTCCGTAGCTCAAACGGAGCTCACTTTGTTGTCCGTCTGTCCGTCTGTGTGTATGTCAAGACCCTTTATCTCGGGAACGCGTGAAGATATCGAGTTGAAATTTAAACTGTACACGTATATCTATGATCGTTTGCAGTTGTGTAAAAGAAAAACTTCTCAGTTATCGTTTAAAGAAGATAAAGCCGTTTATGTCGTAAAAAACCACATATTTCGACACTTACAAAAATCAAAACTTACTTGGTACTACCCGTTGACATAGAACTATAAAATTTGGCGAGAAAATATTGTCTCAGAGTACTATATAGGAATAAATCTGAAAACTGTACATTTTTATGTAAATCACAAAAAATAGGGCCTCAAAATTCACTAAATATGGGTTCAAAATTCAAAGTGAGTAAATCGTATCATGTAAGGTATCATATAAAAGAACTTCATTAGCACATGCTAAAACAGATTTTTAATTATTTTAACAATGTGTAATTATCGATGTATGATGAGAAAAGTGTAAAAAAAAAACTTTTTTGTCGATGGTTATAGTACCTATAGTGATTTTAAAAACTTACTTCCCAATTATGTTAAATTTTCTGGATTTGTACGGAACCCTCGATGTGCGAGCCTGACTCGCACTTGTCCGGTTTCTTTATATACGCGTGTATACGCGTCGAATTGAGTACCTCCTCCGGTTCGTCGGTCAAAAATTGAGAAGATGACTGTATTTATTATCATATTTTCCTTATCAACCGCGATAACAGATTTGTATATAAAATGTGTCCAATTGATCTCAGAATCCAGTGTTCCAGTTGTACTGGGGCAGAGCATCCGGAAATATCCGCAAGTAAGTCCATCCATCCATCAGCTGTAGGACGTCCACTGCTGGACATAGGCATATGGATTTATATTAAAGCTGGTTGGAAATGGCCTGCATCTAGCGCGTTCTTGCGGTTTTAACTATATCTTCGGACCACCTAGTCAGTGGACTTCCTACGCTACGCTTGATGGTACGTGATCTCCATTCGAGAACTTTACTTATTCGTTCTTCGAGCGATGTCACTATGACTATGCCGACTTAAATTTCAAGGCGTGAAGTTAGCTACAATACTCGCACAGCTGTTAAGTTAGGTAAGCGAACACCCTAGACCGCTTATCAGCTCAACATCAAGCCAAAGTCAAAGTCAAAGTTCCTTTATTCCGTAGACATAACAATTGCACTTGGAATCGTCAAATAACAATGTTTAAAATATTTACAATTACCCACTAGATTCGAACCAATGTATCAGGCCAAAGTCAAAGTTCATTTATTCCGTAGACATAACAATTACACCTGGAATCGTCAAATAACAATGTTTAAAATATCTTCAAAGTTCCTTTATTCCGTAGACATAACAATTGCACTTGGAATCGTCAAATAACAATGTTTAAAATATTTACAATTACCCACTAGATTCGAACCAATGTATCAGGCCAAAGTCAAAGTTCATTTATTCCGTAGACATAACAATTACACTTGGAATCGTCAAATAACAATGTTTAAAATATCTTCAAAGTTCCATTATTCCTTAAGACATAACAATTGCACTTGGAATCGTCAAATAACAATGTTTAAAATATCTTCAAAGTTCCTTTATTCCGTAGACATAACAATTGCACTTGGAATCGTCAAATAACAATGTTTAAAATATTTACAATTACCCACTAGATTCGAACCAATGTATCAGGCCAAAGTCAAAGTTCATTTATTCCGTAGACATAACAATTACACTTGGAATCGTCAAATAACAATGTTTAAAATATCTTCAAAGTTCCTTTATTCCGTAGACATAACAATTGCACTTGGAATCGTCAAATAACAATGTTTAAAATATTTACAATTACCCACTAGATTCGAACCAATGTATCAGGCCAAAGTCAAAGTTCATTTATTCCGTAGACATAACAATTACACTTGGAATCGTCAAATAACAATGTTTAAAATATCTTCAAAGTTCCATTATTCCTTAAGACATAACAATTGCACTTGGAATCGTCAAATAACAATGTTTAAAATATTTACAATTACCCACTAGATTCGAACCAATGTATCAGGCCAAAGTCAAAGTTCATTTATTCCGTAGACATAACAATTACACTTGGAATCGTCAAATAACAATGTTTAAAATATCTTCAAAGTTCCTTTATTCCGTAGACATAACAATTGCACTTGGAATCGTCAAATAACAATGTTTAAAATATTTACAATTACCCACTAGATTCGAACCAATGTATCAGGCCAAAGTCAAAGTTCATTTATTCCGTAGACATAACAATTACACTTGGAATCGTCAAATAACAATGTTTAAAATATCTTCAAAGTTCCTTTATTCCGTAGACATAACAATTGCACTTGGAATCGTCAAATAACAATGTTTAAAATATTTACAATTACCCACTAGATTCGAACCAATGTATCAGGCCAAAGTCAAAGTTCATTTATTCCGTAGACATAACAATTACACTTGGAATCGTCAAATAACAATGTTTAAAATATTTACAATTACCCACTAGATTCGAACCAATGTATCAGGCCAAAGTCAAAGTTCATTTATTCCGTAGACATAACAATTACACTTGGAATCGTCAAATAACAATGTTTAAAATATCTTCAAAGTTCCTTTATTCCGTAGACATAACAATTGCACTTGGAATCGTCAAATAACAATGTTTAAAATATTTACAATTACCCACTAGATTCGAACCAATGTATCAGGCCAAAGTCAAAGTTCATTTATTCCGTAGACATAACAATTACACTTGGAATCGTCAAATAACAATGTTTAAAATATTTACAATTACCCACTAGATTCGAACCAATGTATCAGGCCAAAGTCAAAGTTCATTTATTCCGTAGACATAACAATTACACTTGGAATCGTCAAATAACAATGTTTAAAATATCTTCAAAGTTCCTTTATTCCGTAGACATAACAATTGCACTTGGAATCGTCAAATAACAATGTTTAAAATATTTACAATTACCCACTAGATTCGAACCAATGTATCAGGCCAAAGTCAAAGTTCATTTATTCCGTAGACATAACAATTACACTTGGAATCGTCAAATAACAATGTTTAAAATATCTTCAAAGTTCCTTTATTCCGTAGACATAACAATTGCACTTGGAATCGTCAAATAACAATGTTTAAAATATTTACAATTACCCACTAGATTCGAACCAATGTATCAGGCCAAAGTCAAAGTTCATTTATTCCGTAGACATAACAATTACACCTGGAATCGTCAAATAACAATGTTTAAAATATCTTCAAAGTTCCTTTATTCCGTAGACATAACAATTGCACTTGGAATCGTCAAATAACAATGTTTAAAATATCTTCAAAGTTCCTTTATTCCGTAGACATAACAATTGCACCTGGAATCGTCATATAACAATGTTTAAAATATCTACAATTACGCACTAGATTCGAACCAATTTATCATATCTATTAACCAATTTTAAAAATAAATAATTAGAATAATAAATTCAAAGTCAATTTGTAGTCAAACACAAACTTAAACAAAAAAAAAAGTTGTAGGCAGTATGTAGTCAAATCTATGTTTTGAATAACCAAAAACTAATAAAAATTAAACATTTAAAAACTTAATTTTACAAAATAGATAAAATAATAATAAATATCACTTATTTTCACTACACTCTATTATATTTTTTTGAAAATACTTCAATAATAATCCGTTAACAACAAATAAATATTTTAAAAATCTTTATAACATTAGTAATTTTTTTTTTTATAAATGTCCTTAATGCACTTAATGCCCTTAAACTTATTTGCCTATAACAAGATAGCGGCAATACACTAAACATTTATTCAAAACATAGATTTGAAGATGAATTTCCGCAAAGTAACGCCTGATTCAATCAACTATAGTATGTAGACAAACAAACCTATACAAAATAAAAAAAAAAATGGTGGCCACATGTAGACCTATTTCTAATAAAAAGTGAGCTTTAATCAGTATCGTGTTTTGCGCAGCTTGTAGTTAACTTCACAGCCGGCAGGTCGGCCTATTTACCAACCCTGAAATTTCGAAAAAAAAAATGCATCCAACGTTTTGTCGAGAGTCGGTGAACTTTTTGTAGGGAGCATTTTTTGCTATTTCGGGATTGGTCCCTTAGTGTTGAGTCCGGATGGACGTTAATAAAAATCCCAGAACTTTCACAGCGTATATTGCTTCTTTTTACAAACTTTCTTGGATGATGGTAAAGGGAACAATGTTTGTCCAGTGAGTATTTTCTATTTTGGGAAGACACTAACATCGAGCTAACTAACATGTGAGACGATTGTGTGTGTTTTAAGGTGCGGCTAACGCCATCTATTTTATTTTAGCGTATACATGTTTGTAGTAAATAAGTAACTGACTTATTATGTGAATTTATAATATTGTTGTTTCATGTAAGGTTATTTTAATGTGTTTATTTTTTGTGTTATTACTTGTACGCATACCGAGCGACAGTCGCGTGCGTGACGTCACGTCGGTTCCATCGGAAGATCAGCGCCGGCTGCCGCGGTCGGCATTATGCTGAGATGGGACCGGTTTTGTGGCGAAAATTTAACATATAATTACTGTTTATATTTCTTCATGTACTGTATTTTTGATGTTTGTCTTGTTTTATGTGTTGTTTTCGTTGCAAATAAAGTTATGTCGATGTCTATGTCTATGTCTACGTTCGAAGGCGAAGTGAAAAAGTTCCTTATAAAATACGATAGCACTAAATGCGAGTCGCCGAAGTGCACACGATTGCTATTGAATTTTGAGTAGGCGTAAACACATAGTAACATGATGTAACGTTAATTTTTCACTTAGTTAATCTTGAGTATCACTTGAGTAATCAATGCTCCATTCTCCTCCATTGATTTTTTTACTCCACACTTTTGTTTGTCAGTACGGCGCGCCCCGAGGACTGTCGTTTACCGAACTCCGAGGCGCGTAGGTGTGATTCGCGTTCAGACAGCTTGTATGAAAACGGAATACTAAATAGATATAGTCCGCGCCACACAAGTCGGCGGATAAGAAGTTAGCCGCAGATGATACTTTGTCGTAATTCGCTTATTATTGCGTATGTGTGCATAATGCCGACGCAATTGGCGTAGATGGAGGCATGAAGTTGGCGCGGCGGGCGGGTGTGCCCCAACATAGAAGATAATTATGTATAACTAGTTTTTACCCGCAGCTTCGCCCGCATACGCAATATATCATTATAAATTATAGCCTATGTGTTATTCTGATATATAAGCTATATTATTGCAAAGTTTCATCTAAATCCGTTCAGTAGTTTTTGCGTGAAAGAGTAACAAACATCCATCCATCCATCCTCACAAACTTTCGCGTTTATAATATTAGTAGGAAATAGTAGGAAACTAGTTTTTACCCGCGGCTTCGCCCGCATACGTAATATATCATTATAATTTATAGCCTATGTGTTATTCTGATATATAAGCTATACCTATTATTGCAAAGTTTCATCTAAATCCGTTCAGTAGTTTTTGCGTGAAAGAGTAACAAACATCCATCCATCCTCACAAACTTTCGCGTTTATAATATTAGTAGGATAATACTGCCCCGGCGCGGCGGCGCGGCGGCGCGGCGTCTCGAATGTCTGGCTCCCGCGCATACATGCGCGTTCTGCGCATAACTTCTCACCCGCTGACTTGTGTGGTGCGTTTGTAACCAATAACGTTAACAAATAAACTATTTAAATTGACAGGACATCATGAAACGCCAGTGTTTATGTATCGCTGTCTTGTTGGGCGTAGCAGCGGCGCTACCCAGAGAGTCGAGAGGAACACAAGTCGCGACTGCAAGAGCCGCGTACCCGGACGTAGGTAAATACCTCGTAGTCGTATCAGCCATGGAATGTCCACTGCTGGACATAGGCCTGGTCCTCTTTGCATCTTCAATAAGACCAGTTAATAGCGGTTTGCATCCAGCGCGATCCAGCGCGATTGCTTAATTACTGTGTCCACCACTCTGTGTTAAATAAAAATTATTGACCGACGAACCACCGGAGGAGGTATACAATTCAAAGCGTATATATATATATATATATATATATAATATATATATATATTTATATTTTTATGAAAAAATAATTTTTCGCAGTAGTCCGATTTTAATAATTATTTTTTATTGGAAAGAGTATACTTCGGAATTGGTCCCATTTAAATTTTATCGAAATCTGCTCAGCCATTTTTGAAAAATCAACTATAATGTGAAAATTCCTACATCGATCCATACGAAATATTCGCGAATTCTGTACTCGGGTGAAGACGGTCCTGCTAATTTTGCAAAAAATAATCTTGTGAAAATTGAATGTTCAATATTCGAAGTGATTGCTAACCAGACTGTTTCTGTACATCTATTGTATTGCAAAAATCTGTGTGTCGTATTGGAGAAATCGTAGAAGTGATTCAATTTAATTTTCATCGCATCTATTCGAAAAGCAATACTTGGTTCGCCTTTAGTGCGCCCAAAGGTGGTGTTTTCTATAAGAAACTCAATAAGTGCGACGGAATTAACTTTGACGCGCACGTTTTGAATTCGGAACATATTAATGTTCATTAGTTCGCCGGAATTATCTTTGCAGCGCACTTTTTATACATGGAAGTATTTGAAATGTTAGTGTTCAGAAGAAAATGAATGAAAAGAATTACCTTTTTTTTGACCTAAGAAAATCCTTTCTGGAGGAGAAAATCCTTTTCGGGGGAGGCACCGGCCTCCCAAGGTTTAGTGGTATCCAGTACTTCCACATAACCACCGGGTTATGTGGAAGTTTCCACAGACTAGCGGTCGGTGGCATACCCACTAAAAACCTGGGGTGTTTCCGCCACTGCGCTGTTATATCGGGGCACGCATTTGTTCCCATTAGAGACGTGCCATCCGTCACCCGTATTAACACATAAAAAATCTGTTTTGTAAGTCTTAGATTGTCTCATATGATGTTTTTCTTCTTAGAATTCAAATAATATGTATTAGAAAGATTGTAAGGTAAATTATTCTGACGCAGAAGTTCTATTATATCTAGATAAAAATTGGATAGCACTTTCAGAACGTCCGTGCGCCCAGGCATACTCCGGGACGCTGAAGATACGGATGCGCCTGACACGGAGCTACACAGGGTTATTTCTAATCAATTAGCATCTTTCTTGGGGCTTATTCTGTACATCAAAACTAACAACTTTTGTTCTACGGGTTCCAGACGGAACAAGGAAAGCTGGGCTTGCCTTGTTCCGTCTGGGACGGGGAAAAAATCGGTTATGTACAAGTTATATGAACTTGTTTATACAGGGTTATTTCTAATCAATTAGCATCCTTTCATGAGCCTATTCTGAACATCAAAACTCACAACTTTTGTTCTTCGACTTTCTTCAAAACACAATAAAAAAAAATTTGTTGTTCCATAGAAAAATTTACTTCACCCTCGACAAAATGTATGGAACAGTTGATTTTTTTTTGAGTTTTGACGAAAGTCGAAGAACAAAAGTTGTGAGTTTTGATGTTCAGAATAAGCTCATGAAAGGATGCTAATTGATTAGAAATAACCCTGTATAAACAAGTTCAAATAACTTGTACTTCACCGATTTTTTCCCCGTCCCAGACGGAACAAGGCAAGCTGGGCACCCGAAAATGTGTAGATAGCGCTTAATTCAAACTATGTCTACGCTTAGGTATACTAGTCGTGTAGGTTTTAAGATGTACAACATGTATTCTGGGCTAGGTAATTATTTAACCTTGTATTGTGTTGTGAATTCTAGATACGGACTAGCCCTTGAATCATAATTTAATTTTAATTCTTTTACAGCCATCGGATATCAAGCAATCATCGAAAATGGAGCTGTTATACAACCAGGCGCAGTCATCGGACCCAGAGCGACCATTCAAGCCGGGGCGTTCATCGGAAATAATGCAATTATTGGAGAAAGGGCCATAATCAAACCAGGAGCGCGTGTCGAATCTGAAGCAAATATCGGTGAAAAAGCAATCATTGAACAAGGAGCGACTGTCGGAATAGGATCAACTATCGAAATGCGTGTTTCCGTAGATGCAGAAGCATTTATTGAAGATAATGTAGTCATCCAAGAACGATCGACTATTGGAGCAAACGTGAAAGTAGGACAAGGAACGACTATCAAACAACGTGTGATAGTCGGAGAACAAGCAAATATACAACATGGGGTTCTTATAGGAGAGAGAGCAGTCATCGGACAAGCAGCAACTGTTGGAAAAGGTTCAAATATTGGACAACGTGTTTTCCTGGATACAGCGGCATCTATCGGAGATAGAGTAATGATCGAAGAACGGTCGACTATTGGATCAAATGCAAAAGTAGGAGATGGAACGGTTATCAAAGAACAAGTGTTTGTTGGAAAGGAAGCAAACATACAAAAAGGAGTACTTATAGGAAAGGGAGCAATCATTAATGAAGGGATGTTTATCGCTGAAGGGACAGTCATCCCACCGAGAGAAACAGAGACATATATTTGTTTTGGGCAATGTGACTAAATTGCTGGTGTAATATTAGACGTTTAAATTTTGTCTTCATAAATATGTTAGATTATTAAGGCACATGTCACACATAAATCCCCAAAACAGTATCCGATCGATACAACTTTTTGACGATATTAATCA
The DNA here is from genome assembly GCA_949316475.1 of Hypomecis punctinalis. NCBI lineage: Eukaryota > Metazoa > Arthropoda > Insecta > Lepidoptera > Geometridae > Hypomecis > Hypomecis punctinalis. The sequence goes on from OX438822.1 coordinate 16,293,268, forward strand.
CTAAAACATAAAAATATTACGATTTGTGGTATATGTGAAATTATTTAATGTGTTCATTTTTTTCTCTTTTACTGTCGTAATAACTGAAAAAAGCGCAATACACCTCTAAACCTAATTTAATATATGTAATGCATTACATTTTTACAATAATAGAACGAACTAACGCTTTCTTACAATTTTTTTTGTTTGTCATGATAAAGTTAAAAAACCGCTGTATTATATTTGTTAAACAATAAAAATGCATCTATTTATAAACTAAAACAACGGCATTGTTCCCATTCGCCTTAAATATCAGTACGGGGTAAATTGAGTCACTAGACTTTTGTAATAGCACTCTCAATGAACTAAGATGTTTTAATAATTAAGTATAAGTACTTAATGGTATGAAAACTTTGTGAAGTCACTGACTGGTGGCCCCGTGACGGGAAGCGCAGTCCCGGTAGACTCATACAACGTGCCGTGATGATATCCAAAAGTTTTGAGGGAACACCTGGATGAGACTGGCACAGTACAGGAATAATTGGCGTAAGGGGGAGGAGGCTTATGCCCGGCAGTGGGTCGAAATAAGTTGAAATTACAGCTTGTAGAGTTGTAGGGCTTGTAAAGTTAGGGCGTGTAGAGTTAGTCTATCTCTTGGCATTTTACAGGAAAATGTTTATTGATGGTGTTTTACTTCTTTTCGTAAGTTGCCTTGCAATATTTTTTTAATACTTCTTCATCAAATTTTTGTATGAAATAATAAATATTATTAAACATGTATTTTATTGTTTATGGAAAGAACTGGATTTTTTAAAAAAACAATTTTCAGAGCTTACGGAACTAACCGATTTACTTATAATTTACGGAAACCTCATAAAAAATTCCATCCATTAAAGGAAAGGGGGAGGAAACATTTAGGATAATTTTTAAAGGTTATTAATGTTATTATGAATAATTTTTGAATTAACATTCTATCAATATCATCTTTTTTGGATTTTGGGAAATATTTTTAGAATTTTAATTTTCATCAGGGAGTGAAGTACGAAACGGTGTTCTTAGACAAAATATAATTCAGCCAATCAAATTGTTTATTTGCTTGTAACGTATGTACATGATTCGAGCTCGTATCGACATGACATAATATTATGACCCGCTTCAGTTCATCAAACTCCGAAATTTTACATATTTGCGCCAGTTTACTAGGCGCTCTTGATATTCACCCAAGTAAGGCACATAATCACAGAGCAGATTTGACGAGCAGATGCTAAAAGAATTTTGGAGTTTCGAGCCAAGCGAAAATATACTGATTGAGCTCGTCTTGCAACGGACATAATACTCTATGTCCCACGGAACTGCGTATAGTTTCAAAGCCACCCATTCAACCTCCGGGTCTATTTCTAACAGGAACACTAACTCAGCAGATTCAGAAAGCACTGTGTCTCGACCAAAGCTGACATTAACTGGCCTGTTGAAGTATGGGTCAAATAAATTAAACAGCTTGTTGCACATCATACTGAATACCTGATGCATTTTGTCAATCTTTCCATTTCTATCGCCACGGTTTTTGAATTTCAACTCTGTTTTAATAACATTTGAAATGTACATGAAATTGATGACACGGATCATTAAAGTGCCAATATCTTTGAGCGCTACAATATCAAAAAGACCGCACAATCGAGAAAGGTAAGGGGGTAGACTTGACTCTATCCACCACTTTTCAGCTTTGTTTTCGAGTCGGATACGTATCATCTTTTCATCTAACAGGTACACTTCAAAGACACTGTTTCTTTTGGCTTCTGCAGACGAATCTTGCAAATCGTTGTTGAAATTCACTTTATTGGTAGCATCACTTTTTGACGAAGCATTTTTTCTAGCAGATTTCTCTGCAGTTTGCAGCAAACTTACAATGTCTTCGTGACCCTTGTAGTAGTATGACCTAATGGACTCAAGAGGGGTTTCCTTCGACCACGAGCACCGGCGAGTAGCATCAGCGCCGAAGCTCAGTAACACCTCAAAAAGCGGAGCATGCAGCATGAGACCGTCACCTAGCATAGAGTGAAGCAACGAGGATCCGTCGTAAAACACAGCGGCTCTTGCTCGAGACACATTCTCGTATATTCTACTTTCTCCTCCTGGGGCATATCACGGTATTCCATACGAGGTACATAGCGCAACAACCAGAGTTTTATAACTTTCTCACCAGTGTCAACTCCTCTGCTCCCAGCTATCTTCAACCAATTTTCTTTTAGCAGCTCAAAATCGGTCCAACTCATTTTCATTCAGTTTAACACCAGGTAGTCTTTTCTCATGTTCTCCAAATCTTCATCAGTCAAGCCTAGAGCAAATCGATCTAACCCTGCGGGTTCCATGCTACTAGTCAGCAACAACCAGCTATATTTTAGTCTTTCAAAGTTATTTGGACTGATCCGAGTTCTGTGAATGATTCCCCAGTCCCTGCGCAGTCGTTTTAAATCTTTCTGATCCATACTTTCTCCAGTCAACAGGAGCCAGTCATGTCCCATTTGTTCCATTCTTTCCTCACGCGCACGTTGCTCTCGAAGCATTCGCTCGAAGTCAAATGTATATCTATCATGTTCAATTCTTAGTTCATCGTCTTGCATTGCCTGCTCGTCCGTTTCATCTTGTACGTCTACATTTGGTTCCATGTTGATTATTAGAGATTCGGTGATCAAATTAACATCGTGTTGAGATAATTATTCTTTGTTTCAACTGGTTTAATATAACAATTAGTACAAACAGTAGAAACACGAGCCCGGTCACAGGAGAATGAGACTGACTTGTTTTTCAAATTCAGTGCCTATTTATGTAAATTCTGACTATCCTGAGTGTTACACATAGGTTAATAATGTGATGTTGACACAAATGCGATCCAATCGCAATGATGAATCGCGTTGAATGTTTACTTGGATATGTGAATTACAGAAAAAATATCTAGCGCGCAATGGAATACTTGCGGTACAATTCTGTCATAGTGGTAACAGTAGTGGGTTTTCCCGCACCGCTATCGCGCCAACGCCAGATAATGAGATCATCAAAACAGTCTACGCAATCGCCGCGACCACGTGACACGTTACTTTTGTTCAGTTTCATTCAAGGTCGCTCGCTTAAATCGCCTTGACCTTACACTTGTTTTAAGAAGTACAGTTCTGAATTCCAAGGAAATTTCAGAGCCAGTTTTCCCTACACCTTTTCACTTCGAACGAATGGCTCAAGAAAGACGTGCTTAAGAAACGAAACAGGAGCAAATGAAGCAAGACTGGCTGTTGTATATACCCTTGAAAAAAATATGCATAATATAAAGTTACTTAGGTTTCATCAAGAAACTTAAGACGTCCACCAACGAAGAGGCCTGTCGATACATTTAACTAAGACTGAATGCAGGCCGCTTCCAACCGGCCTGGAAATCTACAAAGGAGGCACATGTACATCAGATGACGTCCTACGGTTGATAGATGGATACTAATATTAACTTTCATATGCAGTGTTCTTGATTTTCATTAAGTATTTATTCTAAGAAATTTGGCGACCATCAGTAAATGAATGTTTTAATAACAATAAAATCTACAGTAGGTACTAACTAAGAGTCCATCAAATTATTTATTTGCTTAGAACGTCCGTAAACGGTTTGATTTAAGTAAACGAACGAGTTAGTTTGTAATCAGTAAGTATGGGATATACCTTATTTTATCTTTTATTTACCCGGGTGAAATCTTCTAAAGATGCCTGACCGCTTTGGGGTGCAGCCGGGCTATGTGGAATTAAAAAAAAATAACCCCTCGGTGGCCAGCCTTTGTGCCTTCTTGGGAGCTCCGGGATCTCCAAAAGGAACAACGCACCGGTGCACCCGGCACTTCGTGTGTCTACTCACTTGGTAGAGCCAGGCTTGTACGGTCCTGTACGACAGCGTTGCCACACACGCTGCCGTTCTCCTTGGGCCCGCTTCAGTGGATGGCCAGAGCCCCAACTCTGATCACCCACGAGCCTAGGGGTCCCCTTTTAGTAGGCTCTTACTACAGGCAGGGGATACCGATGCCGTATTCTAATGCCCCGGCATCAGGGCAAAAGCATGGGATTCACCTACCAGGCGGGCAGCTCTAGCTCATGTTTCGATCAGCGTGGCCACGCGGAGCTGTAGATTTTTATTTTAAGGTAGGGTCGAGTCACAATATTGTCAGATACCATTACCGTGGTTTTAATGAGTTAAGGCCCGATTTCATCATACTATGTTTGTTGGCTCTTAATGAACCATTAACTGATGAGTCATTTTATAAAATATAGCATTAACTAATGGGTCTTTTTATAATATATCAATTTATGTCCTATGCAGAAAATATAAGAAACCATGTAGGATACTCGTATACATTACACATATACTCACCTACATAATATACTATTTACATATACATATTTAATAATATTTAACCACATTAATATTAACATAAAATATTATACACATAATATAAGATACTTATTCATATTATATATTATTTATACATACACACATACATACCTATACATTCCAAATTCATTTATATATTTATTTACGTAATTATAAATTCCTTCCGAACGATATTTATTTCATTCTATTTATAGAAGTTCGGAATCATTGGAAACGCGCGCACCGATCGCTATTGCCTAGTGCCACAGCGTAACCGCGTAGTTACTATGGCAGCCCGGCGATAGACCGGTTAGGTGCGAGCGAGCCGCGCCGACCTTGTCGCGCCCTCTGCTGGCAGTCGAGAAACGTGTGCACTGCATTGCGCTCGCGCGCCGCCCGACTTACCTATTTGTTTATCCACGAACTTTATAGTATCACTCATCTACTCCTTCGATTATTTATAATATATGTATTGTGTGTTAGACCTACGCGGAAATAAATTCGTGACATTCGTATACTTGGTGAAGTTATCATTCAACGCCGATACCTACCGCCGACGCACCCCCACAACATATCCACACTGGTGACCCCTAAAGAACGCGAAAATGAGTGACAGTGAACAAATCCAGGAAACCTTAAACGGTGAGTCCGAAAAACCATACGGCACTCCAAAATCGGACAGCGAACCAGAAAACATCACCACGCGCCGGTGCAGAAAAGTGCGCGTTTCCACTGCACCCATACGGCAAGTCACCGTGAAAGTGCCTCCGTTTTCACCGGATGATCCCGAAATATGGTTCGCGCTTTTGGAAGGGCAATTTTACAACCTGGGTATCATTGATGACGTCATTAAGTTCAATAATGTCATCGCGCATCTTGATATGCAGCATGCTAAGGAGGTGAAAGACGTCATCACAAGCCCTCCTGCGAAAAACCAGTATTCCAAAATTAAAACGGAGCTGATACGGCGACTCACAGCGTCACGCGAACGCAAGGTCAAGCAGCTGCTGACCCACGAACAGCTGGGAGACCGGAAGCCTTCGCAGTTCCTGCGACACCTGCAAGATCTGGCAGGCCCTGATGTTCCCGACGAGTTCATACGATCGATCTGGTGCAATCGTCTTCCCAGCAGTATCCAGACTGTGCTGGCATCCCAGACTTCGCAGAACCTGGAAGACCTGTCTAACCTGGCCGACCGTATCTTGGACATCACCTCCCCGCATAGCGTTGCAGCGACGTCTTCCAGCCCCGCACACCCTCAACCATCTAGCGAGATCGCGGAGCTGAAGAATATGGTGGAGCGCCTCGCCCTGAAGCTCGACGAGCATACTCGCGCAGGATGTAGTTCTAATAGATCCAGACCGCAGCGCCGTCGTCCTTCATCTGGTTCGAGACCCCGATCCCGCTCAAACTCCAGCTACCGACGATTCCCGGTGTGCTGGTACCACTCAATGCACGGAAGCAACGCACACAAATGCATAAAGCCATGCGACTTCAAGACGTCGGAAAACTCCGCGGGCAGTCGCTAATGGCGGCTGACGATTGCCCTTCTTCTACTGGTCGCCTCTTTGTAACGGACCGTGGCTCCAACACACAGTTCCTCGTGGACACCGGCAGTGATCTCTGCGTGTACCCTCGATCTGCACTGCGGGAGCGACGGAACAAGACCGGCTATCAGCTGTGTGCAGCAAACGGGACCAGCATCGACACTTACGGCTACGTGGAACTGTGTCTAAATTTAGGCTTAAGGCGTAACTTTGCCTGGCGCTTTACCGTAGCTGATGTGACCAAAGCGATCATAGGTGTAGACTTTTTGATCCACTTTAATTTAATGGTAGATTGTCGTAAACAGCGATTGATTGATAATACTACCACATTGACATCCAGCGCTTTTATGGCTCATACTAATGTATTTTCGGTCAAAACTTGGTCGGGCGACACGCGATATCACGCGATTCTTAGTAATTTCCCCGAGATTACCCGCCCTTCAGGCCAACCGACGATTCCGAAACATAACACTACACATCACATTAGAACAACACCGGGTCCTCCTATATCGTGCACTCCCCGCCGACTAGCTCCTGACAAACTGAAAGTTGCTAAGCGGGAATTCGAACTCATGCTCAGTAGCGGCACAGCGCGACCTTCCGAAAGTCCATGGGCTTCCCCTCTGCACCTGGCACCTAAAAAAGATAACGGCTGGAGACCTTGCGGTGACTACCGTATGCTCAATGCACGCACCATCCCAGACCGTTATCCGATTAGGCATATCCACGACTTCGCGCACAGCATATCTGGCTGTAGGGTCTTCTCAACAATAGACCTTGTCAAGGCCTATAACCAAATTCCTGTGCACGAAGACGACATTCCAAAGACCGCCATTTCGACCCCATTTGGTTTGTATGAATTTCCATACATGACCTTTGGGTTGCGAAATGCCGGTCAGACCTTCCAGCGTTTTGTGGATGAGTTGACGAGAGGCCTCGATTTCTGCTTCTGTTATCTGGATGACTTTCTAGTCTTCTCGAAAACAGAAGAGGAACACGAAGCTCATCTCCATCAACTCTTCACACGCATGAAGGAATACGGCATTTTGCTGAATACTTCAAAATGTGTTTTTGGAGCCAGCGAAGTGTCATTTCTAGGGTATCGAATCTCGTCTTCCGGCACGAAACCCTTAGATTCAAAGGTCGAAGCTATTAGGAACTTCCCCCCGCCCAAGACAGTGAAAGAGCTTAGACGCTTCTTAGGGATGCTTAACTTTTACAGGCGTTTTCTGCCAAACGCAGCCAAAAGTCAAGCACCCCTACACGCATTGCTAACCGGCTCGGTCAAAGCGTCCCACCCAGTCCATCTTTCCGGCGATGCACTCTCTGCCTTTGATAATTGTAAACAGAATCTGGCTAATGCTGCATTACTTGCACACCCAGATTGCCAAGCCAAACTCGCCCTCGTAACGGACGCATCTGACCTGGCAATGGGTGCAGTACTGCAACAGCTGATCGACGGCGTATGGCAACCACTCGCATTCTTTTCGCGGAAGCTTAGCCCAGCTCAGCAAAAGTACTCGCCATACGACCGTGAACTTCTAGCCATATACGACAGTATTAGGCACTTTCGTCACATGTTAGAGGCTCGACATTTTGTGGTGTATACCGACCACAAGCCGCTCAGTTTCGCTTTTAGTGAACGAAAAGCAAACTGCTCTCCACGTCAATTTCGGCACCTCGATTACATCTCGCAATTCACGACTGATATACGTCACATATCTGGTAGCGACAACGTTGTCGCCGATACGCTATCCAGAATCGAGGAATTGCAGATGCCAATTGACTGGAGTTTACTGGCTACCTCACAAGCCTCTGACCCGGAATTGGCACAGCTTCTTGGTGGTGAATCTTCACTCCGCCTTGAGAAGCTAAAATTGCCAAACTGCCTAATCGAACTGTATTGTGACGTAAGCCTGGCTTCACCAAGACCTTTTGTGACCAAACAGTTTCGAAAACAAGTTTTCGACAGTCTTCATAACTTGAGCCACCCAGGCGCAAAAGCTTCGGCTAAATTAGTCGCTGAGCGTTTTATTTGGCCGGGGGCGCGCAAAGACTGTCACGATTGGTCACGAAAGTGCTTGGCATGCCAACGAGCTAAAGTGAGTCGACACGTGTCATCACCATTGGGCACTTTCGACTTACCTCGCTCTCGATTCGCTTACGTCCATATAGACATAATAGGTCCGATGCCACAGTCTCAAGGCCATAAATACTGCCTTACTGCTGTTGACCGCTTTACAAGATGGCCGGAGGTCACGCCAATGCCAGATATGACAGCTGAAACTGTTGGCAAGGCACTGTTATCGTGGATATCCAGATTTGGATGTCCACTCGATATCGTGACCGACCGCGGTGCCCAGTTTGAATCCGCGCTTTTCCAATACCTTGGAAAAATGACTGGATTCAAACACCGCAGAACAACCGCGTACCATCCAGCGTGTAATGGCTTAGTGGAAAGATTCCACCGTCAACTTAAGGCAGCAATAATGTGCCATGCTGACAGCAACTGGGTAGACACCTTACCCTTAGTACTCCTTGGCATCAGAAGCTCATTTAAAGAGGACCTACAAGGTTCTTCGGCAGAATTAGTATATGGCGAGACGTTACGTCTTCCGGGAGAATTTTTCCAACCCACAATTGTAGATAGTACCGATATTTCGGACTTCGCGACTCGTCTACGCCGCTTCGCTGCAAAGCTTCAACCTCAGCCCGCTTCTCGGCACAACAAAAACAAAATCTTCATTTTCAAAGATTTGTCCAACTCGAGTCACGTCTTTCTACGCGACGATGCAGTGAGAGGTGCATTGAAACCTCCCTACACCGGCCCATACGAAGTTCTCGAGAGGGGTGATAAAGTTTTTAAAATTTTGCTCAAGGGAAAAGAGGCCACTGTCTCAATTGACCGGCTCAAACCAGCCTACTTTTTGACAGACCCCGCTCCTTCCCAGACTCCTAACCCCACTACCACTACTCCATCCCCACCACATCCCAAGCCTTTACGGCAACCGGATATTCCAGCACCAGTACCCATCCCAGTTCCAGTCCCAGTCCCAGCTCAGGGCACAAAGAAGACGCGTTCTGGTCGTACGGTCCGTTTTCCAGATTTTTATCGACCGTAGTCACGGTCTGGAGGGGAGTGATGTAGGATACTCGTATACATTACACATATACTCACCTACATAATATACTATTTACATATACATATTTAATAATATTTAACCACATTAATATTAACATAAAATATTATACACATAATATAAGATACTTATTCATATTATATATTATTTATACATACACACATACATACCTATACATTCCAAATTCATTTATATATTTATTTACGTAATTATAAATTCCTTCCGAACGATATTTATTTCATTCTATTTATAGAAGTTCGGAATCATTGGAAACGCGCGCACCGATCGCTATTGCCTAGTGCCACAGCGTAACCGCGTAGTTACTATGGCAGCCCGGCGATAGACCGGTTAGGTGCGAGCGAGCCGCGCCGACCTTGTCGCGCCCTCTGCTGGCAGTCGAGAAACGTGTGCACTGCATTGCGCTCGCGCGCCGCCCGACTTACCTATTTGTTTATCCACGAACTTTATAGTATCACTCATCTACTCCTTCGATTATTTATAATATATGTATTGTGTGTTAGACCTACGCGGAAATAAATTCGTGACATTCGTATACTTGGTGAAGTTATCATTCAACGCCGATACCTACCGCCGACGCACCCCCACAACATATCCACAACCATTAGTAAATCGATGTTCATTGGTTGTTATACGACCCATTCGAAACGTTTGTGCTTATTTGACATCTCATTGCAAATACGTTCATGTGCACAGCTTTCTTCTCAGTTGCATGTTACACTATACGACTAATTTGAGATAACGATCACTCAATTAAATTCATTTATTGCAACATATGTAATAATTTGTACATGCGGTTCTTAGATTACGTGTCATAATATTGTTAAATACATATGACCCTTTAAGGGTATGGCAAACTATTTATTACATTGAGACGGCTCATTGGTCATTATCATTACAAAATTAAAAATAAATTCTCAAAATCAAAATTATATCTACATTGTCATAGCAAAATTACGCAGTCAGTCACATTATTAAAATTATAAATCATTAGGAAAGAGGAGGACGCTATTATTATTTCCAAAAAAAACTCTGTAGAATTCAAATGCAACCGGCCTACTTTTTAAGGTTTCGGACCCAAGGGGTAAAACGGGACTCTATCACTAAGACTCTGCCGTCTACGAGTCTAGTTTTTTAGTTTTTTTATAATATACATTTTTATAGTTGCATATTGTAAAAAACTTTAAAATTATGATGTTAAATAAATACCCGAATAATAAATATAATACGAGCCCGGTCACAGGGAAAATTAAGACTGAGTGTTTTGCACATTGAATGACTTATTTATGTAAATCCTGACTATTCCGACTCTTACACATAGGTTAATAATGTGATGTTGACACAAATTCGACCCAATCGCAATAATGGACAACGTTGATTGTTTATTTGTATATGCGAATTACAACATAATGTCCAGCGCGCAATGGAATACTTACGGTACAATTCTGTCATACAATGGTATCAGTAGTGGGTTTTCCCGAGCCGCTATCTCACCGACGCGCAACGCCAGTGAATGGGATCATCAAAACAGTCCACGCGCGCATCTCGAGCACGCAACACGTTATTGACTTTCGGTTTCACATCGCTTCTAAGGTCGTTCGCGAAAATAAATATATTACCCTTTAAATTGTTTTGAGTATAGAAGTACAGTTTAGAATTTCAAGGGAATCTCAAAGCAGTGCTTTCTCGATAATCCGTGAAAATGCATCGATCTTTCGACTTCGAACGAATAGTTTGGGAAAGATGTGCACAAGAAGCGAAAGAAGAACAAATGAAGCAAGACTGGCTGCTGCTGACGGGAGAAAATATGAATAAGAAGGATTTGGAGCGACTTTACCGGGACTGGCGCAGGATGACTGGAACATTTATGACCCCGAATAATTTCGAACGATTGAAATGTAGCTGGTCGCTGTTGACTAAGAACTTAGATCCGGCAGAATTAGAACAACTTATACAGATAATGACCTCTAGTGATCTGGAAAATATGAGAAAAGACTATTTGGTACTAAATTGGATGAAAATGAGTTGGGAACATTTTGAGCTATTCAAGGAAAATTGGTTAAAGATAGCTGCAAGTACGGGTGTTGATAACGGAGAGAAGATTGTAAAACGTTGGCTATTGAATATGGCAACTGACATTTTTCATATGAGATACGAGGAAAAAGTTGAAAATATAAGGATATGTCTGGAGCGAGGAGCCGACGTGAACGCGGTGAATCATGAGGGCTATTCCCTGCTGCACATGGTGAGTAGTAATAATGCTGTTCTTATGGAGCTTCTGCTGAGCTTCGGAGCTGATGTTACCCTCAGGTGCCCAGAATTCAAAGGAACGGTTCTCGAGAAGATTCGAACACGCTATTACAAAGATCACGAAGATGCTGTAAGTTTGTTGATAACTGCAGAAAAATCGGCAAGAAAAAATGCTTTGAAAAGACGCCTTAACAATCAGGAGGCAAATCCAATCAACGACTCGTTTGATACGTCTTTAGAAATTAACTTACGTGAAGAGAAATTTTCCGAATTAAAGCAGCTGGATGTACCGAATTCCTCAAAATACCGAAAATTGAACGAAGCGCAAAAATCTGTGGAAGCAAGTCAGCCGCCCTACTTGACTCGATTAACTGAACTTTTTGACATCGTTGAGCTTGATGATATCGGCAGCTTGACGGTCCGTGTCATCAATTACATGTACGTTTCAAGGATTATTAAAACGGAGCTGAAATTTAAAAACCGGATCAATAGAAATGAGAAGATCCGGAAAATGCATCAAGTGTTCAGCAGGGTATGCACCAAACTGTTCAATTTATTCGATCCGGAGTTCGATATACCAGTCAATATCGAGTTTGGCAACCGCGCTATGCTCTCTGATACGGCGGACTTAGTGTTCTCATTAGATATAGACCCGGAGGTGGAATGGGTGGCTGTGAACATGTTCGCAGTTCCGTGGGACATGGAGTACCACGTCTCTTGCAAGACGAGCTCGATCAGTAGATTCACACTAAACCGAAAAGTGCGGAATCCGCTCACCCACTGCATGTCAGATCTTATATACAAATATTCGCCACATATGGGCGAATATCAAACACGTCTGATTCATTTTAATGAAAATGTATAACGTGATCAATTTTACCACCGTAAAACGAGGCAATTATAATCTGACACTTTTTTACCGTAGGCGCTGTAAGAATTAAGAGTAGATTGTAGATTGTATCATATGGGAGCAAAATAATATTTTTACGGCGAGGGCGCTTTTTTTAATCCAAAGCGAAGTGAGGGATTCTAGAGTAGAATCCTGAACGTACCGAGGGATTCAAAGTACGTCGCCCGAGCCAAAAATATATTTTGCGCCCGAGTGGTATACTCTACTATTCATCACCTTTATGAGAAAATAAAAGGCGCCTCACAGTTTATTGTAATATTATTATTTAATAAAACGTAGAGTAACAACAAATTAAAATTAAATGGTATCTAATAATAAAACAAATGAAAACTTATATTTTCATTCTATTCATTCATTTTCTTGGCGCTGAACACTAACATTACAAATACTTCCAAATTCAAAAAGTGCGCGGCAAAGATAATTCCAGCGCACTTATAAAGTTCCTTATAGAAAACACCACCTTTGAGCGCCTTGGAGCATATACCAATGCTATATTTAAGTGCTATACTATATTCCTTTAAGTGCGCCCAACTTCGAGCATATTGGTAAGTATATGCTCGAAGTTGGGCGCACAGTAGTCCTTTTCGAATAGATGTGAAGAAAAAGTATATTTACGGTAACATTTTGAAGATGTTAATTATGATTTTCTATCTTCTTGATGTATCTGTGTTGTCGTTGTTGGGAAAGTGTATTCTTTTGTAAAGGTTACCTTTGTGTGAGTAAAATTATGCTGATAGTGTCTGAACAAATAAAAAGTTTAACTGTGCGAGTAAAGTACGCGGCGGGCAAATTCCTAGAAATTCGCTAAGGGGATGGCGAGCATCCCTTCGCTGCTTCCCGCGTCCCGCGTCCGCACCCCCGCAAAGCTCCTTCCACGCTCCCTGTCCACTCGCACTCGCAGCATATTATATCTTAGCTCGCAGGTAGTCGTCATAGTGAGTACCTGGCGTCATTGTTACATCTTATCTGTGCTATTTTTGTATCATTGGAGGCATTAAACCCAATGCAACATAGCTGCGTGTTTCCTTAAGCACATCCAGATGGATATACCTTACCGCCGCCGCGCTACTATGAGAGCATATGACTAGAGCTGTAAAAGTAAAATTGTTTTCTTGTGAATAAAATGTTTAGAATTCCTGAAAGTAATTGCTTGATCAGGCTAGGACACGAACACCAGCCGTATTCTCCATTTTGTATAACATGTACTTACCTACTCGTACTAGGTATTCTCCATCTTGTATATGTATACCATGTACTTACCTACTCGTACTAGGTGTTCTCCATCTTGTATACTATGTACTTACCTACTCGTATAGGTATTCTAATATTCTAATCCATTATTCGACAGCCAATCTAGTTTTTCAATAGATAAAAAGTTGGTTTGGTTATTTGGCTGTTAGGTCAAGTAACTGCAATTTAAATAAATTAATTCAGAAGTTTTTTCATAATTTACTACAGAAAAAATCTTTATTAGCATTTATCGCGCGGCCATTTGAGATGAAAATTATATTTTTGTTTAAAAAATATTAAACAAATTATAATGTAACGGATGCGCGCGCACTATATCTATTGATTATCACTCATCGAATATCAGACAGGACATGTGGGATATGATTTATTTAAGCTACGCCCATAAGAGAGTTTGTGCAGTCGATTAGTGTGGTCCTAAAACAGTATTAAAATCACAATAACAGTCAATAAAACGTTTGGATAGAACGCAACTTGCGGAGGTTTGTTTGATAGGGGAGTTATTGACTCAGGGCAATAACTCTTGTAATATTATATTTGTATTTTTGATTAAAGATGACTTAATCTAAAGTATGTATAATTAATCAATGAACATATCATAAAAAAGCAGATATTTCAACATGTCCACAAAATGTATGGAGGTTGGTATCCTTTTTTATAGAAATCTGTGGCTGGTATAATAATAATAAAAAAAATCTAACCACAATACTCGTTACATTTCGAGGAAGTTCATATTTTTCTGAGTCTATTACATCATATAAAAACAAAAAAGAGGCTCTTTTTTGCAATTTTTTAAAATTAATTTATAATTTTTTAGGATAAATAAATATATTTGGCTCAATACGTAGTTTATCTGTATCAACCCTGATTATTTTGTCACATTGAATACACTAACAAGTCACACTGGTAGGTAAACATTTTAATTTTATCAAATTATGAAATGAATTTGGGGGAGAAAACAGCTACAAATGCAAGTAAAATAACGATAGAATCACTTAATAATTTTGTTAAACTAGAAAAAATAAAAAACTGTATAATAATTATTTATTCAATTTATTTTTCACATTTAAAAAATGGATGGAAATATCGAATTTAGATATTTTTGAGATGCACTTAAAAAATGCTTTCGAATGATGTATACATCATTTGAACGCTTGATATATTACAGTATCATCATTGATGTATCATCTTGGTGAGATTTTTCTCTGAATAGTATACTACTTGTGAACGTGTAGGATCCATACGGGTTTATCAAATGTATACTTGGGGCTTCCATATTTAGTATTTTTGCACGTTTTTGGTTTAGGCAGTTCAGTCTTAACGTCTAATCTAACACAGGCTATTTTATCATCTATTTCAAGATAAAGAAAAATATTTCGTATTTTACTCAGTCTCATAAAACCAAAAGGCCATCTTCCACCACCTACCTAACCTCCCTCGAAACAAAATGACTTCTTGTAATATTTTTGGTTAGATATTATTGCGAAACTAACAAATTAATTTGCACAATAGTAAATAAACAATTGAAAGAAAATAAAAAATTCACATGCTCTTTAATGGTTCTTCAGTTATTTACTATGAAACAACAACAACCTAACCTACGTCATATAAAGAACCCCCAAAAAACTATCAACCTAAAAAAATAAGATAACTATAACTGAATTGAAATAAATAGGGGGTGCCCATTCCTCTCCTATATCTTCCATGGTGAAAAAAAATGACAGATTATAATTACCTCGTTTAACGGTGGTAAAATTGACAATATTTTTAAATATTTATCAATAGGTTGCCTGGAAGAGATTGCTTCAAGCGATAAAGCCGCCTTGTGTTGCACTTGCATAAGTATCTCTGGATTACATACTGTTTGTTTTGTAGTAGTAGTAATGTTTGTTATTAATTTCATTGTTTAAATTATTCTTATTTATCATTTTTTCATAACGTAGACTACTTTATAATTATTTGTTTCATTTAATTTAATTTTTACTACTGTACTGTAAGAATAATTAAGTTGATATGTAACACTTATCTGTTATGAATAAAAAGTACATGAGAACATATTTTTTTTGTGTGTAACAAAAATCTTCTATTTACAATTAATATTCATTCCAATCAATTAGGCGTCTTTGATATTCACCCATATGTGGTGAATATTCGTATATAAGATCAGACATGCAGTAGCTGGACGGGTTCCGCACTGCCCGGTCGAGTGTGAATCTACTGATCGAGCTGGTCTTGCAGGAGACATGGTACTCCATGTCCCACGGAACTGCGAACATGTTCACGGCCACCCATTCCACCTCCGGGTCTATATCTAATAAGAACACTAAGTCCGCCGTTTCAGAGAGCATTGCATCGTCGCCAAACTCGATATTGACTGGTTTGTCGAACTCCGGATCGAATAAATTGAACAGTTTGGTGCATACCCTGCTGAACACTTGATGCATTTTCCGGATCTTCTCATTTCTATTGATCCGGTTTTTAAATTTTAGCTCCGTTTTAATAATCCTTGAAACGTACATGTAATTGATAACACGGACCGTCAAGCTGCCGATATCATCAAGCTCTACGATGTCAAAAAGTTCCGTCAATCGAGTCAGGTAGGGCGACTGACTTGCTTCCACAGATTTTTGCGCTTCGTTCAATTTTCGGCATTTTGAGTTATTCGATCCTTCCAACTGATTTAATTCAGAAAATTTCTCATCACTTAAGTTCAATTCTAATGACGTATCAAACGAGTCGTTGATTGGAATTGCTTCCTGATTGTTAATTCTTTTTTTCAAAGCCATTTTTCTCGCATATTTTTCTGCCGTCATCAACAAGCTTACAGCATCTTCGTGATCTTTGTAATAGCGTGTTCTAACATCTTCGAGAACCGTTCCTTTGAATTGTGGGCACCTGAGAGTGACATCAGCTCCGAAGCTCAGCAGCAGCTCCATGAGAACAGCATCGTTACTACTCACCATGTGCAGCAGCGAATAGCCTCCATGATCCACCGCGTTCACGTCGGCTCCTCGCTCCAGACATATCCTTATATATTCAACTTTTTCCTCGTAGCTCATATGGAAAATGTCAGTAGCCATATTCAACAGCCAATTTTTTACAATATCTTCTCCGTTATCAACTCCCGTGCTTGCAGCTATCTTTAACCAATTTTCTTTAAATAGCTCAAAATCTTTCCAACTCATTTTCATCCAATTCAAAATCAAATAGTCTTTTCTCATGTCTTCCAAGTCACTAGTAGTCATGTTTTGTATAACTTGTGCGAATTCTGCCGAATCCATGTTTCTAGTCAACAGCGACCAGCTAAATTGTAATCGTTCGAAATTATTCGGGGTCATATGTGTTCCAGTAAATGAGCCCCAGTCCCGGTAAAGTCGCTCCAAATCCTTTGCATTCATATTTTCTCCAGTTAGCAGCAGCCAGTCTTGCTTCATTTGTTCCTGTTTCGCTTCTTGTGCACGTCTTTCTCGAGCCATTCGTTCGAAGTCGAAAGATCGATGCATTTTCACGAATTGCTGAGAAAACACTGCTATGAGATTCCCTTTAAATTCACAACTAGTGTAAAGTCAAGGTTATCTATTTCTTTACGGCGGACGACCTTGAACGAAACTGAACGATAGTAACGTGTTGCGTGGTCGCGGCGACTGCGTAGACTGTTTGGATGATGTGATTCACTGGCGTCGTCGGCGCGATAGCGGCGCGGGAAAACCGCTTCTGATACCATTGTGTGACAAAATTGTACCGCAAGTATTCCATTGCGCGCCGGACATTATGTCTGCAATTCGCACACTCAAGTAAACAATCAACTTGATTCATTATTGCGATTGGATCGAATTTGTGTTAACAACACGTTATTTACCTATATTTATAGTAGGTAGTCAGAATTTACACAAATAAATCTATCTATACTATAATTATATACTATATTACTATTCATATTTTATATTCTATCTACTAATATTATAAACGCGAAAGTTGGTGAGGATGGATGGATGGATGTATGGATGTTTGTTACTCTTTCACGCTAAAACTACAGAACGGATTGAGATGAAACTTTGCAATAATATACCTAGCTTATATTTCAGAATAACACATAGGCTATAAATGATAATGATATATTGCGTATGCGGGCGAAGCCGCGGGTAAAAACTAGTTATTTTATAAAGAGGAAAGGTTTGTGTGTAAGTATATTTGTAACGAATTGGCTCAAAAAGTACTGGACCGATTTCAAAAATTGTTTCACCATTTGAATGCTACGTTATCATCATTATCGCTGATTAATATAGGCTATTTTAATTGCAAAAACAAATTAGGATCCGTGCTTAAACTACAAAAATGTTATCCGAGGAAAAAATGCCTAAAATATTATTTACATCGCGTGCGCTGCGAAAACTATCGATGATAGAATAATATACTATAATATAATACTTACATTGCAGAACACATCATTATTTACAAAAAGTGTCGCGACAGCATATATCTAACTATTGTAGTTAAGCCACAATGAGTGTTCTTTTATTCTTAAAAAATAATTTTATTTATTTATTTATGCAAGATATACGTACAATACCTACAATTAGTACTTAGACTAATAATACTTATTGCTAATTTAGTACATAGTTGTACATATGCACCCTGTCTAATAGGGCGTAGCATATATTTACTAGAATAATATATACGAGTATATGCCAGATAGTGTATTAAATTTAACAAAAATATTCTGATTATTTTCAGCAATATCGAAATTTACATTACATTAGCATAGTTGTACCTAATGATGTATTAAAATTAACATTATATGATATTATTTCATATTCAAGACTGTTTAAATAACTTTTTATAATTTTTTAAATTATTAAATAAAATGTCTGTTTTTTACAACGATATCACGAGTTCAAAAATCTTAGTACGAGTACTTATTATAAAAAAGTTGCGTGGTCGCCCCGCTACTCCTGTAACTGCACAATGTAGATATACCAGCCTTCTTTAATAGTCCACTGCAGGACGTAGGCCTACCCACGAAGGGTGATTGGGCCATATCCACCACGCTGGTTCAGTGCGGGTTGGCGGATTCATATAGGCCATCGAATGTAAAATTATCGTCTCAAGTGTTTGAAAAAAGCCTTTTTCTTTTACTGTATAATTATAATTTTGACGAATGGTTAAGGAGCTAATATGAAATAGATATAATTATGAAACGAGAGTGCCAGTCATATTCTTATTATGTATCTTTATAAAATGTCCGCTATTAATGTATCTGTACCTATACCAGCCTTTCTTAAGTACAAGTACAAGTCTACCTACGAAGGGTGATTGTGCCATATCCACCACGCTGGCCTAGTGCGGGTTGGTGCAGGTTGCCACACAATATTTTCCTCCGCCGAAAAGCCAGTGATTTGAAATTCAGTTTATAAGTTCCAAAAACTCATTGATATGGGATCGGGATTTGAATCCACCACCTCACGATTGTATGACAGGCTATATACCTCTGCCATTAGTGTGTCGATTTATGTTTTATTGGTAGTGAATAGGTATGCAGTGGCGTAGCGTGCTTTGATTGGAGAAGCCCTGAATCTTTTATTTTACTACTACTTACTATTACTTTTCTATTTAGTAAATAATCTAAGCCCTGAATCAAAAATAGTTGGGGAGCTCAAATTTCTCATTTCTCACAAAAGAAACAAAAATACTAGCATTAACTAATTTATTTACGGTAAGTATATTTAAAATATTTTACATGTTATTCTATTTGAATGTACCTAATATATTTGCAAGTTTTTGAAAGAAATGGACTATCTAGTAATGTAATGTCAGTAATTACAAAGGTTTGTAATTTATTTTACATTGTATGACCTGTAATTCAAGACATATTACCAATAAAAATGATTAACATTATGATTAAATTGAAATAAATATATACCTACCACAAAAGAATTAAACACGCTTTAAAGACTGTTTAACTGCGCAATTTGTACTGTTAAACATTGTCTAAAACTAAAACTTTTGTTGCAAGACGGTTATTTATAAGTTGTTACTTTCTCCTAGAAATTGGGCTAGCCAGACAATTCAGATTATATTATACACCTATACTTTAATTGCCTTTTTTCGGCAAATTCATTCATTAGAAGATAATCCCATCAAAAACATAAATGTGAATAAGAGCCAAAGTTCTATACATATTATTTAAAACTAGATGATAACCCGGCTTCGCTCGGAAATGTGACTCATAATAAGTACACGCACACTCATCATAATTTTACTGTTACTCGATCACCGTCTTTACTAAGAGCCCTTCGCTGCATCAATTTTTCGCAATTATGACAATGATTACCAAATGCAAGGAGCATAGATGAAGGATAGGTCTTCGCTCCGAGCGAAGCGATATCCTACATCTATGGATATATAGCGATATCCTTCATCTATGGCAAGGAGATTAGGCTGATAACAAAATGATGTAGGTATCATCAAGCAAAACAATGATGAAAGGCCAATGAAAGACATTCATTTTAAGAAATAGGTAGGTACTTTCGGCATGATGGGTGTAAACCACAGAACAGCGAACTAATTAGAAAGGAAATCTATGACAATTTTCAATAAAAACTGCTGTCACCAAGTATGTATTACCACTGGAAAATATCCGCGGAAACATTTTTTTTACTTTAAAATAGAGCGTATTATACTTTCTGTCACATCACCAATATACGTACCTACGTTAAGACCATAACATTAATTCGGTCATAATTCAAAGGCCGTGTTTAAGTTATTAAATACACTTTATTTTATTGATGTTACATGACAATGGCAAATGCACCAACATGCTAAGCCAAAAAAAGAAACAATGGGCCAATCTCGAATTTGAATATGGTAGGTATCACAGTTCTTTTTTGGCATTTAACTAGTGATGGCGAAGTGAACAATGCAGTTTAATTTTATCGATAATGTGATTTTATACGTATTGCATAATTTAGATAGATAGATAGATAATTCTTTATTAGCTTAACCAAATATAATACACTAAATGGCGGTTTTATCGCTTCAAGCGATTTCTTCCAGGCAACCATGAACAGACAGGAAATAGCACATTAACTAAAACAGCGGCCTTAGCAAAAAAGATTTTAAAAAATAAACAATGAACACTTATAACAAACAAAAATAAGCAATACTAACACCTAACCAATAAATAAATAATACTTATTGAAATAAATATCTATGCCTACCTAGACACATAAACATACATGTATTACATAATACAAAAATAAACTTACTTATTTAATTACATTCCATTAATACTTATACTTACTTAAATAAATAAATATATAAAGCGAGCAGAAACAATAATGTACCTAAGAAGACAGGTAATGCAATTTAACTCTTTGTTTGAAAACATTCAGTGATGGGGCGCGTCTGATATCCACCGGTAACTCATTCCATAATCTAACATACTCCACAGTAAAAGATGAAGCATAAAAGTTTGTCTTGTGCATGGGACACTCCAGCTCGCCCATATTTCAAGAAACTAGGAATCCTGACACTGACCGGTATCGTGATTTATCAGGTAGCGGTGTATGCTAGAACGAATCTGGCTACGTATCCAGAGCGGGGCTCCGCGCACAGGTACCCCACCCGGGACAGGCACAAGCTGCAGGCCGTCCCCCACTCCTTCGGGAAGTCCTCTAAGTTGACTCATGTCATGGCTCCTACCGTGTACAATAACTTACCTTTAGAAGTAACATCAGCGGTAAGCCTACTGTCTTTTAAAAGTAAATTAAAAAAATGGCTTGTCGAGCAATCTTTTTATAGATACGATGAATTTTATAAGTGTTTGACATGATTCATTTAATTTTATTCGCATTTCTTTTGACAATCGTATTTTTATTATTAATTTCCACTTATTGATTTTTATGACATTTTTTGCATTATGATTATTTGATTTTCAATTTTTATTGAAGCTTTTGCTAATAATTATTGTAATTTAAATTTATTACATCATTGTATTCAATGTTCGTTATGTATACATATAACTATAATATTATTATGACGTGTAAATTGTCATTTTATCAATAAATAACTTATGACTTACCTACTTATGACAACGCGCCGTATTGTATTAATTTATTAAACTTGTGTTTCTATCAGTGGTAATATGTAAAAATTTGTGCTATTTCGAAGATGATGAGCTGAATTACGTACAATAGTGTAGACAAAATAATAACGTAACGTGATTTTTTGTGTTGTTATGAAAACTCCATAAAGGGCGGCGCTATTAGTAAATTCGCCACTGCTTTACTCAGGCATGACTTAGATGCATGTTCTAACCTAACCAAACCGGCTCGCTTCTGGCACTTTATTAAACATAAATGATAACGTATAATATAACTTTTTGAAAATGTATGGTAAAAATGATTATTATTACTTAAAGCAAAGTCAAATAAAACTATATAATCTTAGTTAATTTTTTTATCACATTAACTACGTCGTCCAGGACTGGTCCAGGTGATCCGAGTCCATATTTTCTCCAGTCAACAGAAGACAGTCTTTATTTATTTATTACCGAAATATTCAGACACAGTAAACATCAAAACGTGTCAGAATCAATATAGAAAAGAAATCACACTTAAAAAGAAATCACAACTTAATTCTATACAATAATTAACTTAATTTTAACTAAAATTCTGTAAAGAAAGTTCAACTAAAGCATTGATATTTGTGTAAAACAAGTCCGTTTCAGGCTTGTTAGTTGTTGGCAATCAAATCATTTAATAAAGCTAGTGCGTGGTGTGTGGGTGCGTTGCGCGAGGTGTCGGTGCGGGCCACGCTCGACGGCGCCAGCAGCGGCAGGGGCCGGCGAGCAGGCGCCTCCCCGTCGTGGACAAGCAGAACACATTGGGATAACGCACTGGGGTTATCGATCCTATTATTTAACAATTGATAATAGTGGATGATGAGTGCACACTTCCGCCGTAGCTCAAGTGTGTTCATCCCCACCATTCCGGAAACAAATAAAGATGGATAAGACCAGGTGGGGTAGTACCCGAACTCTCTTTTCTAGAGATATCGAGCGAATTTTCTTTGCACTCGTTCGATTAACAAAACGTATTTATTTTCGTGCGGGTCCCAAATGAGCGAGTTAAACTCTAACTTGCTGCGAACTAGTGCATAAAAAAGAATTAACATAGTTTGCGTATTCTGAAACCTAGCACATTGTCTCATTATAAAACCTAGCGATTTATACGCACGCTTGCACAGCTCCGTGATATGCGTGTTAAAAGTAAGTTTTGAGTCAAGAATGAGACCCAAATCTCGGATTTCCGTGACGCGTTCAAGTGCAACCCCGGACATATTGTAACTATAAACGAATGGGGCGTGAGATCTTGTGAAAGTTATTATTCTGCATTTCGACACATTAAATTCTAACTTATTCTGTCTTACTTCATTTGATCCTGATACATTTTCTCAGCACGATCTTCCCGTATCTATCGTTCGATGTCAAAATGTTCAGACATTTTTAAGTTTCGCCTTCTGCATCGCTTACTAGGTATGTGAGATTCATTAGAAGATAAGATACAAATATTCTTCTTAAAAAAAGTGTAAGGTCAAGTTAATTTGTTTATTTTAGCTGTCTACTATAAATTGAAATGAAACTGATCGTCAAAAACGTCTGGCACGGTAGCGGTGAGCGCGCAAACTGTTTTGGTGATCTCATTTATTGTTGTCGGTGCGATAACAGACCTACCTACTGCACAAGCGCACATATCACCATTGGAATAATTGGACATAATATTATATTATTATAATTAGTAAGTTATTTAATGAAGTAAAAATAAGAAATGACAAAGATAAAAGGCACCAAGTTTCGAAAGTCTTGAGCTCATTTTTTAATTTGCAAAAAAAAAGTGAAGCTGAAAGTGTTCGATCAGTTTGTGTTATCAGTGATGACTTATGGCACTGAAAAGTGGTCTCTTACTAACAAGTGGGCCTTATTAATAAACTCTGGAGAAGAGCTATGGAGAGGGCTATGCTCGGAGTCTTTAAGCTAAGGAAAAGTACCTAGGTACGTTTACGTGATCTTCCTCTAGACGTCGGGCATATTTTAGGATATCATTGTATTCAACATTATGACCAACTTTCACTGGGGACCAATCGAGAAAAAAATGTATCTATTCAACATCAAAAACTTGTTAGCGATTTTCTGGTTGCTGGATTAACGAAGACAGCTCTATCGGCGGCTCGGCCAAAGCTGGTAGGTTGTGGGAGGCTCTAGAATGTAGCCTGCTCGAAGGCGATAGTCGCGGCGGCGGCAACGCAAGCCGCAGCTTTTCCCAGAACCAGGGATCATCGTACCGCACGTAGATATTGGTCCTGATGTAGGCCTGCAGCTGAGCGTCCAGCGGTAACGTGCCTGGATCTTCCAGTAGGACTACGATGAGCCGCGGGCGCGCGTCCAACATGGCCGCCGCGTGTGCCTCGCGGAACTCCGCTCGCGCCCACGCGCTGTCTAGAAAGTGGCGGGATATGAGCGCCACCGTGCGCCGCGACTCGCGCACCGACGCCACCACTTGCTCAGCTATGAAAGTCTCCGGGACCCAGTCGCGGTAGTGCACGCACAGCCTGTATGTTGGCTCGAGCCGCGTCAGCAGCTCGCGCGCCACCGCCTCGTCTTTATGGGAGAAGGTGAGGAACGCGTCGTAGCGCCGGTCGTCTTCCTGAGGCTCCGAAGTACGCCACGCGCAGCCCCAGCGATGAAGCACGGCGAGCACGAAAAACTGCCGCGAGCGCGATTCTAAACACGCCAAGATGGCGAGTGCGAGGGAGAGTACCACCACAAGCGAACCCACGAGCCACAAGACGAGTGAGGTCCTGGATAACAAACAGTCTACGTATGACACTTCGTATACAGAGCTTCCGTTTCGACAGGTGGCTTCCCACTGCTGGTCCCGCGCGTGTTGCACGCGCTCTTGCATCGCCCGCAACAATGGCGCGGCCTCGCAGTCGCAATCGAGATCGTTGCCCGCGAGTTGCAACACTCCCTCAACCCAGCCGAGTTTCATTGCCGTCTCTTCGTCCACTCGTGTCAGGGAATTGTAACGAAGATCCAGTCCCTGAAGCAAAAGAAACGTTGGAAAATTATTGTTTTTAGAACTGTGCTATACCGTATTAGCATTTTAGTAGCCCACTGTTGAACACAATATGCGTGCGTGTCTGTGTGTGTGTGGTATCGTATCTAAAAACTGATTATTTAAACAATTTTATTTTTTTCCTTTGAAAAGTGTATGACTTTATTATTATATACTACGGGACTAATCGCGCACTAAACTTACGAGATAAGTAAATACCTCATCAAAGGGAAGTTGGTCACCACGGGTAGACGTGGTCAGTCTACCCGTGACCACGGTCGATGCAATTCGGCTGAAACGTCGGGATGATGAGGTATTTATTCATCTCGTAATTTTAGTGCGTGATTAGTCCCGTAGTATATAATAATAATGTGTTCAAATCGCGAAAGTTTAAAAACTACAAAGTGGTATGAGTCGGGAGTGTTTTTAGCTATGTTTCATCAAAATCAGTTCAGCCGTTCCAAAGTTACCAGCTCTTTTGTTAGCTGTGGTAGAAATCTTATCATGTGGGAGTATTTTTAATTTTTTATTTTAATCTTGTAATAGCACCTTTCTGATGAGGTTTACTGTCCTACTAATATTATAAACACGAAAACTGTTATTTGTATGGATGTATCTTTCACGTACAAATGGCTGAACCGATTTAGGTGAAATTTGGTATGGAGGTAGCTTAATCCTTGAATAAAGACATAGGCTACTTTTTATCTCGGGCTAACGCGGGTAACACCGCGAAGTGCAACTAGTTTATAATAAACTGCCCAAAATTTTAAAGGTTACCAATAATATTGACACTTTTATATTCAGTCAAATGCCTCGAACTTACTCGAATATTCTGCTGTAGGTCATTAGCGTTCAGGGTAGTGATGTTATTGTGAGCAAGATGCAGCTCGTAGAGGCCTGTGCGCGGCAGGGGCGGCACACGGTCCAGCGAGGCGTTCTCGCAGCGCACGCGGACTAGTTTCGGGGCATGGCCTGGGTCGTCAACGGCCCAAATGGCACACGAGCAGCCAGCTGGCAGGGCGGCCGCTCTACACTCTTGAGGTTGATCACACACCATGTCATCTAACGACAGCTCGCGCAACAATCGGCCATCCTGACAGCGCAGGTCCCGGACGTGATCGAGCATCTTTATTGCTGGTTCGAGCGCGCGTCGCACCCAGTACATCTTGCAGTCGCATTGAAGAGCCCCATCAATGTGGATAGTCGCGAAGTTTGCGGTGGACCTGCCTTCAAAGAAGTCTTTTTGCGTCATCCGCACCCTGGACAATGGTGTGCCAAGCAACCACACAGTCACCATCTTTTGACTTGTGAATTGTAGATCATTCAACTGTAAATAAGAAAACAATTCAACCATGTTTTAGCTGAAATATCATTGAAACATGTGCTATCTCCGCCCCCTCTGAACAAGATTAACGCTTAAATTATTTTAATTTTATAGTGCATCCCACACTAGGTTTATCTCAAAGAGTTATTTTTGTGATAAACAATTCAAAATTATTCACGGATGCAGGACTCGAACCTTGCGTCTTCGGAACACTAGCCCGACGCTTTGAATTGTTTATCACAAAAATAACTCTTTGAGATAAACCTAGTGTGGGATGCACTATAAAATTAAAATAATTTAATTGATTTAGCAGTGCGCCATCTCTCGTCAATATACAGAAGTTCTTATAACTTCAATTGAGTGATAACTTGTCTAATACGGGTATCACAGGTGGCGCCGCCAACGCTATAAGTTGGTTAAATGATAAGCACTTCAAAATTCGACGCGTATGCAGTATTACGGATTAGCTCAGTTGGGCAGAGCGTCGGGCTAGTGTTCCGAAGACGCAAGGTTCGAGTCCTGCATCCGTGAATAATTTTGAATTGTTTATCACAAAAATAACTCTTTAAGATTAACGCTGTCAAATGGCTCTTTTATAATATGCATTAAACTGTAATGTGTGAAAAATATAATAACTCTTGCAATGTTACAACTTTTAAAGTGTTTTAACAACTAACTCGTAAATAGTAATAAAAACGATGTAACTTTGATTTTTTTTGCGTTTTCTAGGGGCAACCGCCAAAAGGGAATTTACTCAACCATTTTGCTATGATTTTGTGATCTATCAAATTGAAGCACAGACCTTTGTTTCGCTTCAGTCAAAAAAATCTTCCAACTCACCGAGAGCTCAGTGATGTTGGTGCGGCTCAGGTCTAAGAATTCGAGCTGGCGCAGGTACGAGCGCCAGTCGCGACAGATGCGCTTCACACCCGTGTCACTCAACACCAGCTTTGTCAACTTATTCCAGTTTTGTATCTCCGAAAAACCTGGAATTATATTGTATTGTGTTATTTTCGTCACATAATAAAAATCCACTAAAACTACAGCAAACTCGCGTGTCGTCACATTGACAATTAACCACCGAATAGTTTTTGATATCTTTGTGCCGTTATGTAGACGCATCCATAAAATATAATTTCTCCATAGTCTGATCAACTTTTTAGGTAATCTGGGGATTTTTATTTTAATTAATATGTGGACGCTACTTGATAACGAAGAAGTATTTTCAAAATTTAAAAACCATAAATAGGAAGCATTTTTTCACTAACAAATCTTATTTTGTTTCAGAATATACAAAAAACAGCTGTTCCATACATTTTGTCGTGGATGAAAGATATTTTTTTATAGAACACCATTTTTTTTTGAGTTTTGACAAAAGTCGCTGAACAAAAGTTGTTAGTTTTGATGTACAGAATAAGCCCTAGAATTAGAATAAGCCCTTAACAGGATGCTAATTGATTAGGAATAACCCTGTATACTACAACACTTCACACGATACATCTCGTGAGTCGCATACGTCGCCGAGGCGTGGCTTGAGAGACGTCGAGCTCTGCGAGCACCAGGATCGGTCTCACAGCGCCCAATATAGCACCGTCCAGTAGAATGTTTATAACAATCAACTCACCTCGCGAGTCGCATACGTCGCCGAGGCGTGGGTTGTGAGAGACGTCCAGCTCTGCGAGCGCCAGGATCGGTCTCACCACGTCAAAAACAGCGCCGTCCAGGTCATTCCAAGATAGATTCAGCCTCGCGAGTTTTGGCACGTACGCTAACGTGTAGCTGAAATAAGCACTGACTATGCTAGGCTAGTTAACGCAACCACTTTCATATTACTGGCTGCTTTCTTAGTCGAAATTAGTTATAATAATAAACATACTGGAAATGTGCTTGAGCTTTTGGATTAGTTTTAGACCTTTAAGGACCTGTGAATGATCCAATTGCTTGTTAGGTAGTAGTAGTTTATGTAGTTTTTAATTATGGAAGTCTTGTATTTAGTGGTAGTTGATAAACACAGTGATATCCTAGAACAGCCATTCTCAGTTTGCGTGGAACCTTGGGTTCCGAAAAGTCTCTGTAGGGACTCTACAAAAATAGTGATAGTAATTAGAAAAAATAAACACAAAAATAATCTTCCAGCTACTCAGAAATGTTGCAAAACGATAATTACATTTGAAGAATGTGGCATATATCTCATTTAATGCGCGCTTTTTTTGAGATAATTTTGCGAAGAACTGATAACAAAAAAATAATTGGGGCTTCGTCAAATATAACATCTTCCAAAAGGGCTCCGTCACCAAAAAAGTTTGAGAACCGCTGCTAGAATATAATATATTCTAGCAGCGGTATGTTCTAGTTAACGGACATATTATGTCCGTTAACTAGAAAAACACCTCGTGTAAGTACGGTTTCGATCATGATTCATGACACGCTAGCAGCGCTCATAGTGGAGTTTGACTAGATTTTTCATAGCACGGTCTCACACCGATCTAAACTAATCGTGCCAAACGGTCACGTTCCTTTTGAAGGCTTGCCTTCTTTTAATTGTGACCAGTGCTAAAGTGCTGCGTGGAAAAATAACTCTTGATGGGTAATTATTATAAAAAAAAAAAAAAAAAAAAAAAAAAAAAAATTGTATGACCAACTTCACCCGTGTACAGAATTCGCGAATATTTCGATGTATACATCGATCCGTATGAAATATTCGCGAATTCGAAGCGAAAATGCTACAATATATTGTAGCATTTTTCACATTGTTGTTCATTTATCAAAAATGGCTCAAAAATTTAAATGGGAACAATTTCGAGGTATAATCTTTCCAATAAAAAAATAATAATTTAAATCGGACTACTATAAAAAAGTTACGCGTGGTTATACATAAAAAATTAAAATATACCTACGCTTCGAATTGAGTACCTCCTCCGGTTGGTTGGTCAAAAATGATTAATTTCACGCAACGCTAAACACGGCAATTAAATGTAAACTGCAAAAGCAGACAGCGTCAAATGGAACGTCAAAAAGTCGTCAATTTTAAAACCGCGGTTTTAAAGTAAAGTACTTTTTGCACGTCGATAAGCGGCTCAAGAACTTACTTTTGGCACTCATCGAGGGACTGCATTACCTTGGAAGCATTTGCAGATGATTTCCATCCAATTCAAGGACCTGGAGCTCTGAAGCGTCAGCCAGCAGACTTTCTGGAAGCGATTTTAGCGCCGTCTTCCTCACCACGAGATGAGTCAGCGAACTTGCGTTGAACAACTTAGTTGGCAAGTCTGTCAAACCACCCGCATCTTCCAACACGAGCCTCGCCAGATTCGAACATCTTGTCAGCCATCCATCCTTCAAAAACGTCATCGCCGGCGCTGTCAACGTCAGAGAGAGCAAGTTACATTGCTCTAATGGCTGCGGTACCAGACTTGCCCAGTTCACCAGGGTAATTGTCTCTATTTTCCAGGTCACAGTCAAGTTTGTAATCGTTTCGGGCGAGAGAAGTTTGAGATGTCGGAGATCGTGTGGAATCTTATCAAATATAAGCGACAGCGTTCTCTCGTTCTCAATTATCAACTGTCGCAAGCGAGACATCGAATAAATAGCAGCTGGGAACCGTTCCAAGTTGGTATAGAGTAGTTGGAGCTCTTGAAGCGAGTATTGAGGCACGCCCAGTTCGTTAGCGGAGAGATCCACATTCTTCAGTACAAGAGAGGTTAAGTTTTTGAGGTCTCGTAGAAAACCGGGCTCAGGAGATGCGCGGTCTTCCGTCGACACTTGCAAGCTTAGGAGTGATTCGAGTCCAGAGAAGTATTTAGCAGAGAGTGGCGGTGCAGATGGTAGGTAGTGGAGCGTCAGTTTGTTGAGGATTTCAGTTCTATTATCTGGGTTGTGTATCTTGATGTTGATTGCCGTGAAAGCATCGAGCAGAGAGCCGTCGGTGGGTGGGCAGATCATCAGAATCACGAGAGGGGCAAACAGAGGCTCGTCGGCGCGCGGCAAGCTCGGGGACTCAAGGACGTTCGTGTTGAAGCAAAATATCCTCAGCATGGAATGCTTAAGATAATCGATGACAAACTTGTTGCCTGTAATAAACATTTTATTTATTGATTACAAACCTACATGGTCAATGTGTGGCCCGAATTTACTCTGGTACGTACCATCCACCGTATAAATAAATAAGGAATCACTTCCTCCAGTGTGTCTGCAGTTGGAGCTGCCGCGACAGCGCGGCGTGTACGAGTGTGGCTCCGATAGCACCGCTGTTGTCGCCAGTACAAGCCACACCACAGCACGCAGCATCGTCTTCTCTTATTGGCTTTTAATCTACTTCAAAAAAGGAGATCTTTTGAATCAATTTTTTTGTGATAAATGAAAAGATCATATGCTTTTAAGTTCCCATACATTTTTTTTTTATTTTACAATTACAAAGTTATACTACAATAAATATTGATTCCTGTCCGTCCGACATTGCTCATAAGGTGACACTAGTCAACGGACGAACGAACTCGTCTTTGGGCATATCTCACCTGCCTTGTCTGAAGAACAGTAGATACAATGCGTGCGCACCCACTGCATTATAATATTTATTTTTATTTGTTTGAAAAAGCTATGACTTTCTCTGTAGTAAAATATGTAAAAAAAAACTGTTGAATGGATTTATTTAAGTAACAGTTATTTGAACTTACGAACATATAGGTCGCTATTTTCATAAAGTAGGGCTCAGTTTAGTCTCCTTGTGTTTTTTACGTCGAAAGTTTCATAGAGTCAAAATTCAAATGTTCCAAGGCTTACTTCATTCAAGTGCATAGTTTTATCGCAGTTTTATTAGCAAGAGGCATTGATTTTGTAAAGAAAAAATTACATAAATCTTAGTCTAGATATTTAACAACAAACAATCACTCCAGAAGTAATCACTCCAAATTACCTACCGACGTTTTAGTATGTCGTGACGATGTAAGAAATTAACGATGTTATTGTTTTTAATTTTATCGTGTTAAAACCACTGGCATTGTTTTATTATCTTTTTTAATATTACTTATTGTCACATTGAATTAATAGTCACTATTTTCGCTATACAGGGTTATTTCTAATCAATTAGCATCCTTTTAAGGGCTTATTCTGTACATCAAAACTAACAACTTTTGTTCTGCGACTTTAGTCAAAACTAAAAAAAAAATGGGTGCTCCATAGAAAAGTATTGTCCACCCGCGACAAAATGTATGAAACAGCTGTTTTTTTTTCAGTTTTGTTAAAAGTCGCAGAATTAAAGTTTTTAGTTTTTTATGTACAGAATAAGCCCCTAAAAGGATTTTTTTTTTATTTCAAATAGGTTTGCGTTTGACTACACACTGCCTGATGCTAATTGATTAGAAATAACCCTGTATATATTATAGGTCTGTCTGTTGGTACTTACCTAAATTAGATAATTTCTCAATAAAACTGTTTAAATTGGAATCGTCGCACGTGAATCTAATACCCGATTCTGGC
Organism: Hypomecis punctinalis; assembly: GCA_949316475.1. NCBI lineage: Eukaryota > Metazoa > Arthropoda > Insecta > Lepidoptera > Geometridae > Hypomecis > Hypomecis punctinalis. The sequence goes on from OX438822.1 coordinate 16,324,672, forward strand.
CTCAACTGTATCAGAAGGAAAAAGTCTAATAAAAAGCTCATACCTATGGAATTATTAAATTTTATCCTTATATTAAATTTTATCCTTTTCCTTATACAGGATGTCCCTGAACTCAACGTCAAGCTGGAAATGCTGGAACATCCTGTACATATCGGGTCTGAAACCAGAAAGATTGAAATCCCCATGCGCTGGGTTTTTGAGACAAAGTCAATTTTAAGAATGTGACTAAAAATGCCACCTTGCGGCATTCCAGGTCAAGCCGTGCTTTGAGTTTTCAACATTATTCAATTGTTTTGCTTAATTTGTACAGCTAGATGAATTTTCTTCTAGTCACAATCAAAAATACACCAGGACAATGGATGGTTTTTTTTTTTCTAAAAAAAAGGTTTTTGCCAAATTTGCCAAAAAATATGTTCCAAGTTTGAGCCGTCACACTGTATTATTGAAAGTACTAATGGCAAGCTATTACAGAAGTTATCATAATTTGTGTTAATTCTAAAATGCTATCACACTTAGTACCTTTAATTTGAAATAGTTATTTTTTTAAGAACAACCGATACCTACACCTTGTACAATGACACAGTTGTTGGTATATAATAAATTCCTGGAATGATCAATAGTTCTAAATGAATAGCTTATTTGTTAAGTTTACATGAAATCTAGCTGATTTTAAGAACAGGGCTTCAGCGTGTCGGTTGTCGAAAGAAATCTATTTAACATGTTTTTTTTTGGATTTCTTTCGAAAACCGACAATGCATAAATTATTTCAAATAATGGGTAGGAACAAAAGAACATTGTGTTGAATTAAATGTCTAATTAAAACTTCATAATCCATCATATTTTCTTCTCTTCTTTTTTTCAGCCATACGACGTCCACTACTGGACATAGTCCTCCCCTAACGATCTCCAATAAGACAGTTGGTATCGGCTTGCATCCAGCGCGATCCTGCGGTCTTAATGAGGTCATCCTTCCACCTTGACGTCCTACGCTGCGCTTGCCGGTACGTGGTCTCCACTCAAGAACTTTACGACCCATCGGTCATCAGTCCTCCGTGCCATGTGCCTTGCCCATTGCCATTTCAACTCGCCAATCAGCTGGGCTACACATGTCGGTAATTTTGGTTCGTCTACGGATCTCCTCATTCCTGATTCGATTTTGCAGAGAGTCTCCGAGCATAGCCCTCTCCATAGCTCGTTGGGCTACTTGGAGCTTACTAAATAATAATAGCATCATTATACCTAGTAAATAAAACGGAACCGGAAAATCACTCAAGAGAGACATACAAAAACATAGTTGTAAATAGATATATTTTAAGTGGCGCGCGGGCGCTCGGTTCCGTCGGACACGTGCATTGTTCGCTCCGCCTGAATAAAACCGGTTCGGATAACGCGCTCCGCGCACTATTCAGTGCATCGTTAGCAATAGTGAGATGACTAGCAGCCAGGAGAATTCGACTACGATAGATGGCAATGGTGGTGGAGTTACTGAGCAAGATTCGAGGCGGGATGAGAGTACAACTCAAAGGAGGCATACGCCGTTGCATGAATTATTAGAAAGCCGCGAATGTTCGAGCGAGATGGAAGAGGACAATGTTAATATATTAGATATGGAAAAACGTGTGCAGAAGAGAAGTAGACATATAGATGAAGAGGAGTTATGGGCGACTGTTGGCAGGAAAGGCAAAAAGTTTGCTCGTTCCTTAGATATTGATGGTATGACAAGAATCCCTGAAGAATATGTGGAGATATATTTAACTCGGTCGGAAAAACTACCGAAACAGTTTATGCTCGCAAAAAGTCTGAAAGAAGCGGGTATTCAAGACATTGTACAAATTAAATATATAAATGCTTTTAAGGTATCCATCCGTTTTAGTAATGAAATGAGTGCAGACAAATTTTTGACATCGAAATCATTCAATGAGAATGGCTTTAAGTGCCAGAAATCTCTCGATATCAGTCAATCATATGGGGTGATTAAAGGCATTGATTTAGGACTAAGCGATGAAGATATTTTAGAAAGTTTGGCAAGTGAGACATTAATTATGGGAGTAAAAAGATTAAAGCGCAAAAATAGTTTAGACGGACGATGGGAGCAGAGTGAATCCGTCCGAATATGTTTCAAAGGCACGAAACTACCGACATACATATATATATTTGATATTAAAATTAATGTGTGTCCATACGTGCATCCAGTCACACAGTGCTCAAATTGTTGGCGTTATGGTCATACTCTTCGGTTGTGTTCTTCTACTAAGCCGGTATGCCCGAAATGTGGAGGAAGTCACCCCAACTGTGAGACTACACGGTATAAATGTAACAATTGTGGCGGTCATCACATGGCTCTGGCGAAAGTATGCCCTATGTTTATAAAAGAAAAACATATACGCGACCTAATGTCTGAATATAATTGCTCATACAAGCAAGCAATGACACTATATAAGCCGATAGTAGCAACGCACTCAGTCTCATTTTCTGAGCCTCCTACACCAGAACGCATATTCCCACCGATCTCTAAACAGTCGATGAGTAATACATACGATTTATTGAGAGAAGCGCAAGAAAACAGCCCTCACATTGAAGCTGAAAGCTATGCAAATGCGACAGCTAGTAAAAAAGGAACGAAAAATAATGGACTAGAAAAGAAGGGTCGGAATAATCATAAGAAAACTAATATTGAGGACTGTTTAAGTGAAGCCAGTGGAAGTAAAACGCAAAGTCAGAAGCAGCCAAGTAATGGAGATAAAATAAGACAGGAAAAAAGAGAAAACGAAGAAAACTGGTCTTGGAAAGAATTATTAAATCAACTGAGGGAGAAAATATTAGAAAAAGAAGTGCCATGGGAAGAAAAGATAAAGAGTTGTGTGAACATTATATTTGAACGAGCGATTACATATGCAGTGCAATATTTTTCTGGGTGGCCTTGCTTAAGTTTTCTAAGCAAGTATGGATAGTACAGCCTTATTAAGTACAGATGGACACACAGCGTATTCCACTGCAGTAAACGTGCTGCAGTGGAATGCGCAAAGCATTCGACCAAAAATAACCGATTTTGAGGCATTGTTAGTACAAGAAAAAATTCACATTGCCGTGATTAGCGAAACGTGGTTGGACCCAAATAGCACTGTAAATATCAATGGATACAACATTTTTAGATGCGATCGCGATGATGGCTGGGGTGGATCAGCTATACTAACACATCGGTCAATAAAAGCTCAACAATGTGATGTAGCCTTTGTCAAAACTGGGCTTGAAATAGTACATGTGGTAATACATAACTGCGATCATATACAAAATGTTATGTCTATATATTGCTCTCAAACAGTCACACCAACCGAAAGAGAATATGACCAGATATTTTCACACCTGAGTCAAAGAACCCTAATTGCAGGAGATTTTAATGGTCATCATTTGAATTGGTCAACTAAGACTGACATAAGAGGTAATAGGATATTTAACTCGGCATTAGATAATAACTACGTGATTTTAAACGATGGCAGTTATACCCGCATTAAACTTGTTAATGGAAGACTTCAAAAAACAGCACCTGACTTAACACTAGCCTCTGCAGACATTGCGTTAAAATTCGACTGGAAGGTGATGAACGAAAACTTAAAAAGTGATCATCTTATTATAAAGATCAGTATAGATATCACACCGTCTACTAATTATCAAAAAAGAAGGAACTTTAGAAAGGCAAAATGGTTAAACTACCGGAACATGATTGAAGATAATCTAAATAACTACGTCATGCCTACAGATAACCAAACGGCATACGACAGTTTTGTGGAAATAATAAATAGAGCTGCAGACAAGTTTATTCCGACCATCAAATTCTTCGGAAATCCTCTAAGTTCCAGCGGATTCAAGCCCAAACCTTATTGGACACCAGAACTGTCTAGACTTGTGGCTGTTCGACGAAGAGCCCTCGCAGAATTCAGAGGAAACCCTACCCCAAGAAACTTAGAAAAACTTCAAGAAAAGATCGCAGACGCTCAACGTGAGATTAGACGTGCTAGAACTAAGTCTTGGCAAGCTCTCTGTGACAGTGTTAGTAATGTGACTTCGGTTAGGGAAATGTGGCAACGCATGAGATGGCTAAAAGGATATAAGACAATTAGAACTCCCATAGACAGTGAAAAAGCAGAGACATTATTGAACAGTCTAACACCAGACTTTGTTTCCCCCGAAATGCCACAATTTACTTCTGTTAATCAGTCAATATCCGCCCCGATTTCGGTAGAGGAACTTGATAACTGTATAAAAAGATCTGACACAGCTCCAGGAGCTGATTCGATATCTTATTCAATGATAAGTCATCTGCCTAATGTAGGTAAAACTATCCTTGTAGCTTTATACAACAGATTTTTAAATTCAGGATTCGTGCCAAAACAGTGGAAGGAAGTAAGCATAGTACCTATACCGAAACCAGGAAATGGAAATAGACTGACAGCTGATTTCCGACCTATCGCCTTAATATCATGCCCTTGCAAAATCTTGCATACAATACTTACTAGAAGACTTGACTGGTATCTGGAGAAAAATGACTGCTTTTCGAAGGATACCGTTGGATTTAGACGATCAAAATCATGCCTTGATAGCTTAGCTAGATTAGTTACCCAAATTCAATTAGGTCTTACAGATGGGTATCCAACAATAGCATGCTTTATTGACATTGAAAGTGCCTATAATAATGTTGATTTGACAAGTCTCTTAAAGACACTGGACGATTTTGGTGCAGGGTCAACTCTGTGTATTTACTTATGGCAAGTTCTTCGCGAAAGAGTCTTATCAATACAAATCAATGATAATGAAAAACTAAGTAGAACCACAAGTACTGGCATACCGCAGGGAGATCCGTTTTCGCCGATTTTGTTTAACGTTGTCACAGCTAAAATTTGTCACAACATCAGGCAGGTATTTATATCGCAATATGCAGACGATTTTGTCATTTATTGTACAAACAAAAATATATCTACAGCAACTATTAGCATCCAAAATGCCCTGAATATTTTATGCAGTTTGGTAAATGAAATAGGATGTAGCGTTTCCCAGAAGAAGACCAAAGTATGCATGTTTAGAAGAGGCAAATGTAAGGACAGCATAAGAATTAAAATAAATAACGAAGTGCTGGAAGAAATATATACAGTAAAATATTTAGGCATGTGGCTAGATACAGGGTTAAGATGGGGTACACACATTAACGAAATTTGTAATAAAACACTTCGATTTTTAAACTTATTTAAGGTTTTGGCAGGAACTAAATGGGGAGTACACCCAAGGCATCTTAGGCAACTGTACATTGCAATAATACGAAGTAGGCTTGACTATTGTAGCTTCCTCTACGCTACTAGTGCTAAGTGCCACCTTGACAAACTTAATAGAGTGCAAAATCAAGCAATGAGGGTCATAGGAGGTTTCATTAAGAGCACACCAATCTATGCTATGGAGAGTGAATTATGTTTGCAGCCACTACACACACGTAGAACATACTTAGCAGGCAAATTTTGGTTGAAATGTCGATCAATTAATGGTGACCCGAGCATAAATGCTGTTGAACAACTTGACAGTGTAATTCACTCTCATTATTGGTCTAGGAAAAAGATCCCCACACTAATAACGGTTAATAATATGCTGAAAGAACATCCCATTTATTCATCTGATAAACTAGAGATCCACTTATTGGATACGTGGGTGAGCAGATATGATATGTCTAGGTTTATCTCGGTGAATGTAGAAGGATTAAACGCTTCTAAGAAAACCAGCAACACAACATATGTGCGGCTCCTAAGTAATAATTATATAAACAACAGATATGAAACATATTATAAACTGTTTACCGACGCATCTAAAGAAGGAAAAGTATCTGGTGCAGCTTTCTTTGACCCTCAAAAAGAACTACGCGCAGAATTTAAAATAGATTCCAACATCTCCATAATGCACAGTGAACTTATTGCTATATATGAAGCACTGTCTTATGCGTTTTCAAGTGATAGTTGCAACTTTGTTATACTATCAGATTCAAAAAGTGCGCTCTTACACCTGGCTGGGTTAACCTCGAACATTCGAGGTCACCCTATAGCCTACAGCATTTTGGAGTCTATTTATAAGTTTGTTGACTTAAATAAGAATATTGTACTTCAGTGGATACCATCCCATGTGGGCATCATGGGAAATGAGGAGGCTGACAAAGCAGCAAAGCACGCTTTAAAAGATGGAGCTCCAATCTACCATCTGCCGCTGTACAGCGAACTGCTAAGTGAATTAAAAGAACAATGTAAGCGTCAATGGCGGGAGTATTTTGACGAGCGGTCGTTGTACAGCGGCATTTGGTACAAAACACTTCAGTGTGAGCCTCCTCATCGGCCATGGTTTGAAATGGTGCCTATGTGCAGGAAACAGGTTGTGACATTAATGAGACTTCGTTCTGGACATATCCCGTCAAACGCATTCAAATTCATGATGGGCTTGTCAGACACACCTAATTGTGCAGACTGTGACAAAGTTGAGGACGTCTACCATGTCCTGACTGAATGTGTCCGGAACGAAGCGATTCGCCAAAATCTTTTAGATATTAGTGACAGTAACGTAGGAGCCTGTAACAGTTTCTTGGCTTCACCATCATCGGAGGGAGCCAAGAGGCTGGTACGAATATACCTGTTTCTCTACGGAGGAGCAGGCACCTAGTTTATATATGTATATATTGTTAATTATGGGAGTGGCATGGTCGAAAATCGACAAAACTCCTCAAACAAAAAAGATTAAAAAAAAAAAAAAAAATAGATATATTTTATTAAAATAATTATGTTCATACAAATACAGTGGATTGAGAAGTAAAAAAAGTAAATTTATAACTTTGATGGAGATAAAAATAAGAATTTACAAGACCCCGAAAAGTATATCGGGCAAACATTAGCATAGTGTTAAAAAAAGGACATCGAAGTTAAGCAACGTTCAGCATGGTCAGTTTTCGGATTGGGTCCCCGAGGTTTCCCGAGTGGGTTCTCGCCTTGTCGTGGCGGGGGGGCTTAGTAGCCGTGGCCTGTGGGGTGGCTACGGTGAAGCTAAGAGGAACCCGTGGTGGGGCCGCCTCTCCAGGTCTTGGGCCTAGACAAGTCCGTGCAGAGGCTGGCTAAAGAAGGTTGCGTGCCTTATTAGGGGCACCGCAACTGAGGGGGGCTGCAGTGTCGTATGGGAGGCACTGCAGCTGAGGATTTTAAGGCCGCGGCGGGAGAGGACTGCTGGTGTGTCGTTGCCACTTTCCCTGCCTTCCGCGGTCTCGACGGGGTCGCCACCGTTTGGTGGCGGACGCGGTGGGGCTGCAGGGGAAGAGGAGTGTCGGTATGTCGTCAGCCGCTCTCCCTATCCTCTGCAGCCGTAGTGGCAGGCGCGGGGCCATTTTAATTGAACCGTTGCATCGGGACGAGGGCTGTCGGACACGGGTACTGTCTGACGCCCAGTGCTGGTTGGTCCCAGGAGGGGGATGACGATGTGCCTGGTGTTCCGTACATCGTCATTCTGGAGGGAGCCTACGCTCCAAGGTGGGGTCCGGTTTGGGCCAGCGCTGTCGGGTGCCGCGGAGGAGTGCGAAAGCGTGCCCGTAGCCCCGACACCAGGCGCAGTGGTGGAACACCCAGGGGTTTTGGTGGGTATACCGTCCAGCAATGGGCGGGGACTCCCACATAACCACCCGCCTGTCCCGAGGTGCGGTGGTATCTTTAAAAGATTACGCCTGGAAAAAAATAAATAAAAAAATGGTCAGTTTTCGGATGGGTGACTGCGGGTGACATTTACAACTGAGCAGTACCGTGGCTCGAATGATACGTTCAATTGGAAGTCCCGGTAGTTTTAACCGTTTAGCCATGTGGCTTTCAGGCGGCTTAACAAATCTTACACTAAGGCTTGCCACCCGGCCTATACGAACTTACTTAATAAACTTATTACCCAATCATAATGCTTAATAAAAATTTACAGGCAATTCATTTACAACCTCCAGAACAAAATATCTCTATTTCTCTCGGTGGGATGACTGTCCCTTCAGCGATAAACATCCCTTCATCGATAACCGCTCCCTGTCCTATACGCACTCCATTTTGTATGTTTGCTCCGTTCCGTCTCCTACTTTCACGTTTGATCTAATAATCGATACGTCATGAATAACTACGTTTTCTCCAATAGATACTGCTGTATCCACGGTTACATGTGTCAAAATATATGATCCTGTCCCAACAGATACTCCTTGTTCAATGAATACTCTCTCTCCTATACACACTCTATTTTGTATACTTGCTTGCTCTCCGATTATTGCATTTCTTTTGATAGTCGATGCTTCTCCTACTTTGACTCTATTTCCGATATGTACTGCATAATCCACGATTACACGCTTTTCTATAGCTGATCCTGTTCCGATAGTTGCTCCATGTCCAATGACTGTTCCAACACCGATGTTTGCTTCTGCTTCGATACGCGCCCCTGACTCGATTGTGACCAGTCCTCTAATAGTAGCATTATGTCCTATGAACGCTCCTACTTCTATGATTGCTGAGGAGCCAATAACTGCGCCTTATTGTATAATTGCTCCATTTTCGATAATTGCTCCACGTCCAATTGCTGTAAAATTGTTTTAAATAAATAACGATTCACACATTTAGGGACTAAACACAACTCTAGGTAGCTTAGCACACGACCACCAAAAAAACTTTTTCGATGTGTGAAAAGGTGACAGATATATCGTATTATACACGGTTATTTCTAACTAGCTGCCCGTCCCGGCTTTGCCCGGGTATGATTGGCTATACATATACTTAGGTTATGTAGTTAGGTACCTATGCGCCACACACATGCTAGACATACCGGATGAACCATTATGATGAGTTAAAACCTACCCAAATCGCTAGAGTTTCCGTAGTCTTAAACTTTTCGAAGTTTATGAAAAAGAGATAGGTATTGGCATATCTAAATAAAAGTGAGTTCGTATGTGTTGGGTGGCTGCTCATAATATATAGCCCTGATTTCAGAAAATGACAATGATGAGAATGAAAGCGACGTTAAAATATTACAGACCCACAGTCTATACATTCTACCCATGTAAGTTAGTTTCTTGATCTTGTCTTCACTCGAGAATTTTGAAAAACATTGGACATCAGTTCTACTTCTACGAATTGTGTGCCCTACCTAAGGCCTCTTTAACTTGCTAACCCAAAGAGCTGTGATGGAAGGAATCGAAGCGCTGGCATCCAACGTGTTCCGGACATCACGACCAGATCTTAGATTCACGTGAAGACCTTCGCTACACTTGCCAATACATTGTCTACATTCGAGAACTTTAAGCAAAGAAGATATAATAATACTACGTATAGAACGGCCACTCGTTACCCCCCACCCGTTTGAGTCTTCCTCACTTCCACCCCGCGTCAGGACTCGTCAAATTCACTCTGCGCGCGGGTTGCACAGGCCGGTGATTTCGACTACAAAAAATACAGACTTACAATGGGGAAGACGTGTGCTGTTTATGGCTGTTCTACAACAATTCGCGACAAGATATCATTTCATTATTTCCCTAAAGATAAAATAAGGTACCTTATTTACTTTTAGTAGGTAGATAATATTGTTATAAAAATTATGTTATTCAAATTTAGTTCCTTTCTCTTGATAATTTGTTTCAAATAAAATAAATCGCTTACTTTTAGTTACAGTGCTGTCAAATTATTATGAATTCATTATACTTTATAAGCACTAGAATGATATTCATTTTTGTAAATTTATTTCGCATCTAGCTCACTTCCGCATGAAAGTATGGCGGATCGGTCGTAGAGTACGCCAAGATAATTCTGCGCGCGGCCAAAATTGGGAACTAATTCAATGCTGATAGAGAATTCGTAATGCTACCAACATAACGTACGTAGCGCCGCTACTCGCGCGCATAATCTCTCGTTCGCTCGTCGTGCTGATCACAGATAGAGTTGCCATGGGCGTGAAAATACTAGTTATTATCGTAACGCAACTGTTACAGAATATCGGTATCGATATGCAATGTATTGTTTCGCGTTAACACATACATACCAAGTAGATAAGTGCTAATTTGTATTTGTATATTTTCTGTAAATAAACGAACATGTATATAAAATTGAGTTAATATGTACAGTCCTATAATTTGTAGTTATTTTTTCTACATAAATACTAATACTAGATTAGATTTTGTTAATCTCACAATAAATGACAAAGATAAACCTTGTCAAAGTTCGGGAGTAGGAGTTATACTTTTCTTTTTTATTTTTGCTTTTCGCGGAGATGATTTACATAAGACAAAATGTTTGGAACGTGCGTTGTACGGGCCCACGTCCGCGCCCGTCCTGAGCCCGCCCTGTCTTTAATCATACCTCAACGAGCTATATCATTACCAATTTTAAAATCATTGTTTTGAATAAATATTTAGTGCTACTTAATTGACATCAGAAAAAAATCGTGTCAAATATTATTTAATAATTATCTATCTAACGGACTAATTATATTTTTTTGTCATCAAGCTAATTATACCTTTTACAAAAAAATCTTCTAGGCATTCTCAAAAAATCTTTTTACTAAGATTTTTCCCAAAATATCAATATTTATTGAAAAAAAACGACCTTTGCAAATATGCCTAAAATTCTGATATTATATTCTAAAAAGTCGACAGAGACACCGAAAAAATACCGTTTAAAATTCTGGATTCTCATCACACTGGCACAAGACATGTACTGTACGTAGTATTATTATATCTTCTTTGATACATGTTAAGCTACTAAGAATATTGTGATAAACTTTTAGAACCTCCTTTTTGCGTCAAGGGTTAAAAATATATTTTTGCAATTATTCGGAAACATTGCCAGAAACAGTTATGAAAACCAGCAACGATCCCGCAACCGCTATTTAACCGGTGAGGGGCCTCACTAGCGTAGGTGTATGAAATATGAAATTAGGGACTTCCCTCAGTTGGCCATCTGTCGGTGCGTTTAGCGCGTGATTTACTTAATCGTTAATTACTAGGTATATCTTTTGTTTAAATTATGGGAGGATTTTACAAATATACATAATCGTGTGTGTGCGTGTTCATATTACTGGATACTTCAACAATATGTGAGAAAATTAAGGGAATTTCGTAACAGTGCCGTGTTTTGGTTATGTTCTACGTAGGTAAATGAGTGATTTCATCGAAATAAGTGTATGTACGATTGTATGTGAAACCTGCAGCGGCTAGTACATCGTATCAGTACTCACAAAACTTCTTGGTAAGTCAGAATTACAATTCATACGGTCGACATGGGTCGTTGACAACCATAGGCGTTCTACACACAAATACCCGTGTAGCGTTCGTGCGTATGTGTAGTGTCTGTGAGTAAAATGTACTGTTGTGTGCGTAAGACAGCAGATTTTGTATGAAGAATCGCGGAGTGTCCGGGCTGTGCTTTAAGGTCGACAATTCGTTTCACTGTCACATACTATGTGTAGGGGCGTAGCTACCGCAGTATCAGCCGTGTCTATAATACGGGGCTCCCGGGCTACAGGGGCCTTAACGTGTGTAAGCAAAACCTAGTAAAATGTTATCCACAATGTCACTTAATCTCGTGCTTCCCGAAAAAAAATCATCTCTTTTTTCCCGGGTTAAGCATTCTTCCAAAAGTTGTCCTAGGACGCAGAAATTTTATAACAACTGAAATTGTCTTCAGCTAGACTTACTTAGCTGATATAGGTTTTTATATTCTATTCATTATCAATTATCAATTTCCTGAAAAAAAGGCAAGAAAAGTGTATATTTCATTTGAATTGTTTGGCTAGCTCAATTTCTAGGAGGAAGTGACAACTTATAAATAACCGTCTTACCACTAAAGTTTTAACAGTACAAATTGTACGGCTAAACAGTGTTTAAATCTTTTGCGGTAAGGCGGTATATATTTATTTCAATTTAATGCAAGCATATTTGTTTCTTTTGTGAGAAATGAGTGATTTGGGCTCCCCAACTTTAGTTTAATATTCAACTTATGTATTCCCATTCAAAGAGAAAAGGTATTCTACAAAAAAAAACCGAATTGGAAAACACCGGGTATTGCAATTTCATGTAAACAAAAGAGAGAACTATATATTAAACAATGTTCTAAAAAATCTGCAGAATGCCAAGAAAATTACAAAAAATATTCAAGGACACTGAAGCGGGCTATACAATATTCAAAAAAAGCTGCAAACATTAAATATATACAAAGAAGCACAAATAAATCTAAAGCAACTTGGGGTATAATTAAACAATATACAAGCTCAACAAATAATATACGTACAACTATAGACAGCTTAAAAGTTAACAATAAGGAAGTAACTGACCAACAATATATATGTAATAAATTCAATGAGCATTTCATAAATATAAATAAGCATTCACAGCAGAAAAATAACAAAATTCAGCATCTAACAACAAAAAATCAAAAATCGATTTTTCTGACTCCGGTAGACAATTATGAAATAAAAAATATTGTTAAAAAGCTAAAGAACAAGAAGTCATGCGGCCATGACAGCATTTCTATGCAGTTAATAAAAAGCTGTATCGATTTTATCGCTGACCCACTCGTCCATATAGTAAACTTATCAATATCTACAGGATGCTTTCCCGAAGAACTAAAACGAGCAATAATTAAACCCATTCATAAAAAAGGTCCGAAAAATTACATAAATAACTATAGGCCCATTGCAATCTTACCTTGTATTTCAAAAATTCTCGAAAAAGTTATATTCAATCGGTTATACTCATTTATAGACAAGAACAACATTCTTAGTGACAAACAGTTCGGATTTCAAAAAGGTAAAAATACCTCACTAGCCATATTTAATATGCTTAAACAGGTATGGGATGACATTAACACAAAGAGACCAGGAGTAGCATTGTTCCTAGACATGTCGAAAGCCTTTGATTGTGTTGTTCATGATACGCTATTAAGAATTCTAGAACACATTGGCATCAGAGGACATGCCCTTAAACTATTAGAATCATATTTAACAAACCGCACACAAGCCACGTCTCTTCAAGTATACAATAGTAAATCAAAAACAATAGAACACATTCAATCTGAATTCGAGAAAATCACACTAGGAGTTCCCCAAGGAAGTATCTTAGGGCCACTTCTATTCTTAATTTATATCAATGAACTGCCGAAATTCACTAAAGATATGTGTGTCATGTTTGCCGATGACGCGACTCTGTACATAGCAAAAAAGTCATCCAATGAAATTTTCGAAAGAGATATCAATCACAAACTAGATGAAATTGTTACGTGGCTAGATGCAATGAATTTAAAAGTAAACATAGAAAAAACCAAACTTATTAACTTTAAATCCTGCAAACAAAAGACAATAGATCTAAATATTACAAACAAAGGAAATAGTGTGCAGCTTGTTAACAACACTAATTTTCTAGGAGTAACAATAGACAGCAATCTCAATTGGAAAGAACATATACTTAAGGTCAACAGTAAATTATCACAGTACTGCTACGCTCTATCGGTTATCAGAAATGCTACCAACAAACACATTGCTACAAACGCGTATTATGGAAACGTTTATCCTCATCTAAGTTACGGTATTATTTTTTGGGGAAATTCTGTGAATGTGAATTCTACTTTCATTCTTCAAAAACGTTGTCTGAGAGTCATATACAATTTAAAATGTACAGAATCCCTACGAAACCTATTTAAAGCAAATGGTATTTTGACATTAACAGGCATCTATATTTTGGAAATATGCATATTTGTAAAAAACCATGAACATTATTTTATCGAAAATCAATCAAACCGTGCGGCCATTCACCGTTCAAAACACAAATTCAACTTAGGTATACCGCAAGTAAATAACGCTATGTTTGCGAATGGGTCATTTTATAATGCTATAAAGGTGTACAATCACTTGCCACTGGTGTTCAAATCTCTCAAAGTGTCACAATTTAAAACAAAGTTAAAAGCCTGGCTGATACAAAAATCGTTTTATTCAACGTGTTGGCGCCTAAATGTATCATCCAATGCATTTTTCTATAATAACTAGTTCATTAGCTTTCTCTTTCTGTCACATGGCAATATAGGCTAATTGAGCGATTCCTTATCTCTTTCACCCCCACCAATCCCACATACCGCCGCGCAGTCTACGAAGAGCAGCCTGCGCGGACTGTCTTCGTGTCACTCGGTTTTGCAACAATAGTATATTGTGATGTAATTTTGTGTAATTTGAACAACCCGCAAGTACGTCGGTACCTATAGACTACTTAACTACTGTGCGAACAAAATATATAAAAGGTGGACATTTTTTCGTGCTATTTGTGCTGCGCAGCCAGGACCTCGGATCCGGAGAAAGTTCCAGAACTCTGCAGGTGCGTGGTTCCTATTTTCCTTTACCTAAATATCGCTCAATTGACATGACATGCCATGTGATATGTAATCAGTGATCCTAGCGAATTAACAAATACAGTCCACTTAATTTATTGCCGCCATAAAGCCTTCGGGCGCATAACGCTTCCCGCCAACGAACGGTCAAAATTAATACTTGGCCGCTTCATCTTTTTTTGGTCCATCTCACTGGATTATATCTAAATTTCATTTTGTCGTGTCATTCCTCGATTTCTATACGAGATCCACCATTTCATTATTATAATCCGCCTCGTAATAAGTAGGTAGATAAGTTGCGAAGTCTACCTTCAATTACATATAAAAAATGTTCGACACGTAATTAATTATTTTCTATTCCGCTCCAACCTTATAAGTGTTTGCCTTTAGAGATATTTATTTATTTTCCCGCCCTTTAGGCATATACATTTACAAGTGTTATTTTACTGACGTACTCATTTATAACATAACATAATTATCTATACCGCGCTCATATAATATCGTAACATGTTTTATTTACTTACATGTAGGTATTTACACATATTTATTTTGTTAGTTAGCTAACATTCCCGCTTATTTTGTCCCGCATACCGCAGTGTTTCGACGCTACACCTACATACCTATATACAATACGCTATTGTTTGTTGCGTTTTAATAATTTATAATGTCCCGCGAAACGAAGTTAGCTGCTCCATGCAGTCCTAAAAGTCCGCGTTTAACAGTTCTGGAAGCGAAGCGAAATGCGCTGTATGAACGAATTAATGCGGTTTATAACCAAGCTAAATGTTTAGATGTTCGGGATTCGGTGCAAGCCCGAGAAGCGTTTCTGAGTTCTTGTGTAACGATAGAAGATATACGCACTAGTTTCCACAAGGTTCTCGATAGCTATAATGAAGCACTTCTCGAGTTTGACCCTGAAGCTACTCCTTCGTACCAAGGTTATGCCTCCTTCGAAGATCTATATTGTTATATCAAGCAGATTATTTTGAAGGTCAAACCCGCGCCCGCGTCTGAGCATTCCACTTGGCCTGCTAAAGCTAAGCCTAAGCTTCCAAATATTGAACTGATGTTTTTTGATGGTGATATAAAAAACTGGCCTTTATTTTACGCTAGTTTTAATGCCACAGTGCACCAAAACTCGTCGTTAACGAACGCAGATAAATTATATTATTTAATAGGTAAATTATCATCGACCGCCCAGTCTTCATTTGCTGGTATCATTCCCAGTGCCGAAAATTACGAAGTGATTTATCAAACGCTTCTCGATAAATATCAAGATGTCAGATTGTTAGGTTCTAAGTACTTAGATGAGGCCCTCAGTCTTAAGTTAAATGGTTCTCCGTCTACGACTAACTACCAATTATTTATCGATAAGTTTGTTGTCGCTATTAGCTCACTCAAAGCGTTAAAAATCGATGATCTGTTGGATTTTGTATTGCTGCATATAGCTACGCAGAAGTTTGATACAGAAACTAAGCGTGCCTTTGAAATGTACTCTCGTGATAAAAGGTTACCTACTCTCGACGAATTTATCGAATTCATTAAAAAACAGTGTCGAATTTTTGAGAGTACGCAACCTACCGCAGGCAATAATAGTACGAAGTACAGTTCTAAGCCTCCTGCTAGAACTAACCGCCAGCCAAATCCACAGTCATATGTTACATGTTCGACTTCTGATAAATGTTCACTATGTAGTTATGCGTCTCATGATCACTACTTTAAATGTACCGCTTTTGAAAAACTTTCACCTACTGAACGGTTTAAGTTTATAAAAAATAATAACGCGTGTGTGAACTGTACCAGTCGCACACATAAAGCCGTTAATTGTTCATCAAAATCGAAATGTCGCATATGTTCTCAGCGACATCATTCAATGTTACATTTTAATAATGATAAACCGCGCTCTGAACCCGCTACCCCGTCTTTGACAACCGCGCATTCATCCGCTACGCCACGGGCGCCTGTCCCTACCGCGATCGAGTTGCAGTTATCGCAACGCAGCGATCTATCGCTATGCACGACATCCATCGCTGCTTCGCTTTCCGCGCGCACTGAGTCATCGGCGGATAAGCAGCAGTCGGTGGCTACCTGTACAACGGTGCTGCTAGCTACCGCGCAGGCTATAGTTTACGATGCTAAAAATAGACCGGTAGTTATTCGCTGTTTACTGGATAGTGCATCTCAAAGTAATTTCGTAACTTATGAATGTTGCGTGCGTCTTGGATTATCAAATAGTGTGATGCCTTCACGTACGGTTGTTAAAGGAATAGGAGGTGCAGAAAAACCAGTTAAGGGTTCTGTACATTTTAAAATTTGTTCACGATTTAATTCGAACGTAACTTTTGATTTAGACACACTTGTAATCGACCGCATAAGCGATACTCTGCCGTCGGCCGTAGTTGATAAGGCTGCGTTTACACACCTCGAATCACTACCGCTCGCCGACAAAGACTTCGCGATTCCCGGACCGATCGACTGCTTGGTCGGAGCATCGGCATTCTCACATCTGCTGTTACCCGGAGTGGTGCATAGCACTCATAAAGATATACCGCCCGCGATTCAGACTGTGTTAGGTTTTGTGATTATGGGCTCCGCGCCTACATTGAATACCGTTCACAATAGTTTATCAACTGTATGTTGTTCTGTTGTCCATGACTCGATGGACTCGCTCTTCAAGCGATTTTGGGAACTTGAAGATATAACCGCGCCGCCCGCTCTAAGTCCAGATGACTTTGAGTGTGAACAATTTTTCCGCGCCACCACCGTTCGTGATGACAGTGGTAGGTATGTCGTCGCATTACCGTTTCGTGACGACGTATATTTATTAGGCGATTCCTACGCTGCCGCTCTTAGACGACTTAAATGTTTAGAACGAAAGCTAGATGCATCGTTAAAAATCCGCGCCGCTTATAATGACGTAATACGTGATTATTTAAATAAGGGCTACCTATGTCCTGTAAATTTAAATACTGATGACGTCACTCGACCTTCATATACGATTCCACATCACGGTGTGGTACGTGAAGACAAAACGTCGACCAAGCTTCGCTGCGTTTTGGACGCCAGCTGCAAGTCTTCTTCTGGTCATTCGCTTAACGACCTTCTCCACACTGGTGCTAATATACAAGGTGACTTGTTTAGCATCCTTATACATTACCGCTTATTTAAAATAACGCTATCCGCTGATTGTCGGCAGATGTTTCTGCAAATTGGAGTACGCGAACGTGACCGTAGGTATCAACGAATTTTATATAGCTTCAGTACGGATGATCCAGTTACTGTATACGAATTTAACCGCGTTTGTTTCGGGCTGAAATCCAGTCCGTTTCACGCACTGCGCGTGGTTCGCCAACTGATCGCCGACGAAGGTGATAAGTTTCCCGCTGCAGCCGCCGCTGCTTCGTCATGCCTTTATATGGATGACATAGTTATTTCTGTCATGAATGAAACGCAAGCTATCACGCTCAGTGACGAGCTGATCAAACTTTTCAAAATGGGTCAATTTGATCTAGTCAAGTGGACCAGCAATTCCGATGTTGTACTTGCCCACATACCAGATACACATAAAGAATCTCATGACAAAGTGTTCGGTGAGTCAGTCCCCCATAAAATTCTGGGACTATACTGGGATAAATCATGCGATTGTTTCCGCTTTGTGGTCAACGCTCCAGACGATATGTGTACGAAGCGATCCATATTGTCTGCGATCGCGAGACTGTGGGACATCATGGGCTTTGTGGCTCCAGCCATTCTGTACGCCAAGCTTCTCATTAAGGAACTTTGGCTGTGTAAGTGTGACTGGGATGCCGAGCCCCCCTCTCATATAGTCAATGACTGGATGCATTTCTGTAAGGAGCTTCCCTTACTGAACAATCTGTTTATTCCACGGCATCTGGGTATTGTGGAGAATTGCGAAGTCAACGTCGTAGGTTTCGCCGACGCGAGCGAACGAGCTTATGGCGGTGTAGTTTATCTACAAATCCGTGCAGGTTCAAAGTATACTGTGCGACTAGTGTGCGCAAAGTCCAAAGTGTCACCTGTCAAGGTTGTTTCTATTGCACGATTGGAACTTTGTGCAGCAGTTTTGTTGTCACAGCTGCTTCGAAAGGTTTTAGATATAATAACCCCGCGTTATGCTGTTAGCGATGTCTTTGCGTTCAGTGATTCCAAAGTTGCACTCTGTTGGATAAACGCGTCTCCGCATCGTTGGCAGACTTTTGTCGCCAACCGAGTAGTTAAAGTGACAGAAAATATTCCCGCGAGTCGATTCTTCCATGTTTCTGGCTCCGATAACCCCGCAGACTGCTTATCACGTGGTCTTACCCCGGCAAAGTTAGTCGACCATCCTTTATGGTTTTCTGGACCTACTTGGATCATGCGTGATCCAAGTGAATGGCCCTTAAATAAATTAGATACTAATGAATACGCAGTCGTGCCTGAACAAAGGGCTCAAGTGCACGTCACAACTAGTCCAGAGGACCCCCCGCTTTATGCGCTTGCACGACGATTTTCGTCGTATTCTAAATTATTACGCGCGATTGTTTTCGTTTACCGCTTCATGAAAATATTGCCCCGTGGTACTTCTATAACGGCCGCAGACTTAGAGTTTGCAGAGAATAAATTAATACGCACCGTTCAAGATGTTCATTTCTCCCGCGATAAAGTTAGTATAACTAAAGATGAACAATGTTCACCCGCTTTAAACAAGCTAAGACCTTTTCTCGATGGTCACGGTCTTATCCGTGTCGGAGGTCGCTTGTCAAATTCCGCTGAGGAATACACACTTAAGCATCCCTGCGTCTTACCGCGCCGCGATCACGTCGTCGAGTTGATTGTTGATCACTATCACCGCAAGCACTTGCATGCTGGACCAGAGCTTCTCATGTCTTTGTTAAGACACAGATTCTGGATCCTTGCTGCAAGACGCATTATACGCCATCGCATTCACAAATGCAACGTGTGCTTTAAATCGAAACCGCGTCCGCTATTTCCGCTAATGGCCGATTTGCCCAGTTATCGCGTTAACCAGGTTGACAAAAGTTACTCGCATGTGGGCGTCGATTATGCAGGCCCCCTGAGATACACTCCCAATCGCGGTCGGGGGGTAAAGAGCCGCAAAGCTTGGTTATGCATTTTCACTTGCCTTACTACGCGTGCAACACACATTGAAATTGCGACAGATTTAAGCACTCTGAGTTTCATTAATGCGTTTAAACGCTTCCTTTCTAGACGCGGACCCATTCAGTGCGTATATTCAGACAACGGGACCTGTTATTTAGGAGCACGATCGTATCTCCGCGACTTATACAAATTCTTAGATGAATTACGCCCACATTTAGAAGTGGAGTTTGCCGAAAATCGTATCGAATGGAAATTCATCCCGCCCTCTTCTCCGCACTGGGGAGGTTGTTGGGAAAGTATGGTAAAGATCATAAAAACTCATTTGTTCAAAGTCATAGGACAACAAACCGTATCGTATGAAGAGCTTCTCACGGTCCTTACGCAGATAGAAGCTCTTGTAAATTCGCGCCCTCTGGTGCGAAACGGCAATAGTAGTGACCCCGCAGAGCCTTCAGCTCTTACACCGGCCCACTTTATTCATACCTTGCCACTTTCATCGCTTCCCGCGGCTCAGGTTACGCCAAGAGACTTGGTGCACAGGCATAATTTAATAGATGGTATTGTGCAATCGTTTTGGAAACGATTTCGTGCTGAGTATTTACATCAGCTGCAGGCGCGAGCTAAGTGGAATGTTCCTTCTGTTCCCATAGAGGAGGGGACGGTCGTCATTATCAAAACTGATAACGCCCCGCCTCTTGCTTGGCCCTTGGGTGTCGTGGAAAAGGTTTATCCGTCTAAAGACGGCACTACTAGAGTCGTATCTGTGAAAACTTCAAAGGGGAGCTACCTTCGCCCGGTAGTTAAAATATGTCCCTTGCCTACTCAATAATTAATTACATAATATATAGTATACTTATTCATTTTATATATATTAAAATACTTATTTATCCGCATATTATCTTCCCGCATATATACCTACCGCGTATTATATTTATACCGCATTTATATAACATTGGTTTCTTAAAGGCAACCCTTTAAGGCCGGGGGTGATGTTGGCGCCTAAATGTATCATCCAATGCATTTTTCTATAATAACTAGTTCATTAGCTTTCTCTTTCTGTCACATGGCAATATAGGCTAATTGAGCGATTCCTTATCTCTTTCACCCCCACCAATCCCACATACCGCCGCGCAGTCTACGAAGAGCAGCCTGCGCGGACTGTCTTCGTGTCACTCGGTTTTGCAACAATAGTATATTGTGATGTAATTTTGTGTAATTTGAACAACCCGCAAGTACGTCGGTACCTATAGACTACTTAACTACTGTGCGAACAAAATATATAAAAGGTGGACATTTTTTCGTGCTATTTGTGCTGCGCAGCCAGGACCTCGGATCCGGAGAAAGTTCCAGAACTCTGCAGGTGCGTGGTTCCTATTTTCCTTTACCTAAATATCGCTCAATTGACATGACATGCCATGTGATATGTAATCAGTGATCCTAGCGAATTAACAAATACAGTCCACTTAATTTATTGCCGCCATAAAGCCTTCGGGCGCATAACGCTTCCCGCCAACGAACGGTCAAAATTAATACTTGGCCGCTTCACAACGAAAGAATATTTTAACGATGATTGAACATTGTGATATAACCAGATGCCAAACATACTATAACACTTAATTACTAGCATTTTTTCTCTCTCTCTCTTTTTGCCGAGTCTATGTACAGAACATATTACTTTTTTTACGTATTTTTTTTTAAGTATTGTAGCCTATGCTGTATCTAAAATTCTAAGTAGATAGTAAGAAACCTTATTTTATTGTACCCACATGTATTTATGTGAACTTAAACATTGCACGCCCGAAAAGGGTAAAACTGTGATACCTACTACAATAATATTTATAACACCTTTGTACCAGTTTTATGCAATAAAAATTTTCTGATTCTGATTCTGATCCAACTGTGTTTGATTCTAGGCTCCTCCAAGGCACGCTACGCCACTGCATACCTATTTACTACCAATAAAACATAAATCGACACACTAATGGCGGAGATATATAACTTTGGTGGTCTAGTGGTAGTAACGCCTGTCCTACAATCGTGAGGTGGTGGGTTCAAATCCCGATCCTGTATCAATAAGTTTCTTTGGAACTTATGTACGGAATTTCAAATCATTGGCTTTTCGGCGAAGGAAAATATTGTGTGTCAATCTGCACCAACCCACACTGGGCCCTGGCACTGGTGGTGGATATGGCCCAAGCACCCTTCTCAATTCTCAATGACCCGTTTCCTCGAATCTCGACGTTATGTCACCTAATAAGTGCCTGTAACCGAGCACTTTGGCATCGCGCGGCGTTGTAGTCGGCTTGGAATCGCCTTACGACCACAGATATATAAGAGTAAGCAGACCTAACATTATATAATTTATATAGTTATACTTTTATCTACGTCATGTCGTCTCTTTCTTCCTAGTTACTTAGTAATATGCGCTATCCTTTGTTTTCCCTTGTAGCAATACTAACTAACACATATAAAAAAGATGACGTGAAGCCGGCCGCCATATTGATGAGTGACGTTTGCGAATTCAATGGCGATAACGTTCCGGAGTAATTGAGCAAAATATAAGTGGATTTTGTGTTAATAGCTGGTGAACTGGTGAAATAAAATGGTAAAATGCAGTGCGAATAATTGTAACAGTTCAACTTATAATAAAACACCTGGATTAAGTTTTTACCGGTATGTATTGCGTCTGTTTGTTTAGAGCAAGTTCTTATCGCGTTTGATTTTTAGTGTATGCAGTTAGAATGCTAAAATATTCCTATAAAACATACACAATAACGTTATTGAGTTGTTTCTAATACCTATAGACTTCGTCGCTTTGACTAGTTTTGTATATTAATTATTTTTCAAATAACGCAACCATACTTTGACGTCTCATGTACTTGTAAAATTACGAAGGGTCGGACTGGGTCGGACTCAGTTTGAATATTAATTTATTTCGTTTTATTAGATAATATTTTTAAAATACACTATGGTAGTAATTTATGGATTGAGGTTATTGGTGATTAAAGAACTACATACCAATGTCATAGAATAGAAGTCTAATATAAGGTACCTGTTATATTATTATAAATTATAACCTAAATTGTTATTATAAGTATCTATTGGATTGGCCCATATGCACGTATTGTTGAGTATAGACCTTCTATAGCCCATACTTGTTTTGAATATTGACATGGTTTCAGGTTTCCGAAAGATGATAACCTAAAGAAAATTCGGTTGCAAAACGTAAACCGTCCAGACTGGCAGCCTTCTTCGAGCAGTGTTTTGTGTTCAAATCATTTTGAACCACACCTAAAGGACATAAGTGCATTTTGTACTGTACTTCGGCCTGGGCGATCCCAACTTTATTTGAAGCTAATTCAAGTATAATACATCATTTGAATATCAATTTTCCTTCCATGTTAACTGTTCTTTTTTAGGGTTCCGTACCTAAAGAGTAAAAAACGAGACCCTTTTACTAAGACTCCGCAGTCCATCTGTCTGTCACCAGGCTGTATCTCATGAACCGTGATAGTTAAAATGTTATTTTCACAAATGGCGTATTTCTGTTTGGCGCTATAACTACAAATACTAAAAACAAACTTAAAGAGGGGCTGCCATACAGCAAACCTGAATTTTGAGCCGTTCTTCGCTCAATTTTTCATACTTTATTTATTTGATACACAAAACAGATAACAATCAAATTCTTATTTTAGACTTAGTAGCTAAATTTTACACTGGATTGTCATCCATGGTAGGTATGTGTATACAGGAAAACCAAAAATTAGAAATCAAAATCAATATTAATAACATAATGGTGAGAGGTAGATTCTTGAAATATTCACAGAGTATTTAGTTAAATAATTAATATTTAGTTAATGCTGGGCACGCTGCCAACTGGCAGTGGGCTTGAGCATTTAGATTATCTTTAGACCTTCAAGGGTCTGTGGATAACCCAATTGCTTTCTATGTAGTAGTGTAGGTAGTTTTTATCATTTTTGATGGTGTGAAGACGGCTAAAGATGCCAGAGGTAAAATAACTGTGAACGGACTGTAAATAAAGTTGATAAGTTATCGGTAGGTACATAAAAATACATTTAGTTACCCGACTTAATTTTAGTGAGGACTACTCTACTATGCGTAGTTGTCAGCCTTAGTTCGGCCCCGCCTGAATGACATTACGTATGTGTTAACTTTGGATTCAATATACATGTTATGTTAGGTCTGCTTACTCTTATATGTCTGTGCTTACGACTAACTAAAAAGCCTGCCCACTACGTAGCTTGGGCAGGATTTTGGCTCGGACACTTTTTTCACGATTGTGACTCTATAGATATTTGCAACTCTATTTGCTCGAAGTGAATTTTGTATTATGTACATTGTACAAAGTATTGTAATAAAATGTCTGAATTAAATAATTTAAAAAGTTGCATAAAGCTATTGAAACAGTCTTGAATATGAAATAATTTATTTTGATAAGAATTAATACCAAGATACAAATTAAGATCCTTTTCCTGCGACGGTATTTCAATTAATTTTTAAGAATAAAATAACAGTTATTACGGCTTAACTATAATAGTTAGATATATGCTGTCGCGACATTTTTTGTAAATTATGGTGTGTTCTATAAAGTCGTAGTACATTATTTTATTCCATCATCAATAGTTTTCGCAGCGCACGCGACGTAAGGAATTTTTCAGGTCTTTTTTTACACCTTATATTACATTATTGGAGTTTTAGTAAGGATCCCTAATTTTTTTTTAAATATAATATAGCCTTTGTTACTCGGGGATAATGTAGCTTTCCAAAGGTGAAATAATTTTTGAAATCGGTCCAGTAGTTTCGGAGCTTATTCATTACAAACAAACAAACAAATCTTTCCTCTTTATAATATTAGTATAGATCAATTAGCATCCTTCTAGAGGCTTATTCTGTGCATCAAAACTAACAACTTTTGTACTACGAATTTTGCCAAAACTCAAAAAAAATTGTTGTTCCATAGAAAAATATCGTTCACCCGCGACAAAATGTATAGAACAGCTGATTTTTTTTTAATTTTGACAAAAGTCGTAGAACAAAGTTGTTAGTTTTGATGTACAGAATAAGCCCCTAAAAGGATGCTAATAGATTAGAAATAACCCTGTATATTTCACAGTAACTTTGTCTCGTTCTGACACGTCGAAAGAATTATTTCGTGGTGTATACACTAGCCCACCAGGACCAAATGTAAAAACCGCAGTACACTAGATGCATACACCAAGTCTTATTCCATTTAGATATAAAGTTCATTTACTCACGACAAAATTTATGGGAATGCTGACTTTTTATTCGTAATAGATAGATAGATAAATTCTTTATTGCCACACCAAAACTTAAATAAACTAGGAAAACTTAGACTAGGAACTTATATTAAGTGTTACAATCGGCGGCCTTATCGCTGAAAAGCAATGTACCTAATATTGGGGGGTTAGTCGCGTAGTAAATGTCGGTCATAACATAAAGATGAGTACAATGATAACCATGAACGTATTCGTGGCTTAGAAAAATACCCGGTATAGATTGAAGAACTTCATTTCTTTTTTTCCATACTCCCGCCTAACCCACCCACCACGGCGCGGCTCCTGAGTAGTGTGACGTCACACGCATAAATCCGTCGCGGGTCTTTTAGATTTCGTGCGGTCATGTTTAAACATCCATATCTCCATCATTTATTAAGATATTTGAGTAATTTTTTTCACTGCATATAATATATTTTTAAGGTCTTTAAATGTATATAAATATGTTTAGTTTTTATGATATATGAAACTTCCTTATTTATTATAGGTAAGTAGTCATATTACAAGCTTTGCTTATTTTTTGGTTAAAGACCTTGTGCAAGAGTTCTCTAACAACAGCCCCTAACAACCAAACCCAGAATAGATGTTATAATTCATCACCTAAACACCTACACGACTGGGAATCGAACCCATCACGCAAGTAGAGCGTATCTACGCCATAATTTGAGTTAGCTTTCCACCGAACACAAGCGGTACTGGACACACGTGTCCAGTTAGTAAGACTCAAAATATTATCGATTTGTTATATCTTTACTCGTATCTGATTCTCGACACACTACGAATTCACTTCCGTGTCCAGATAGTGAAACTTAAATTAAATCACTTGCATGTTTTCTCCAATTCACCACTGCTTTTAAAAAAAAAGATACAGCTACAACCAGGTTACAACTACAACAGTCCGTTTCACGGCGAGTCTCACGAACGACTATTAGCAGCATACCGTGAATGTAGAGGGCACGACTTGTGCTGCGAATTCGCGGCGTGAATTTGCGCGTGAATTCACGGCGCTAATGTGGAGCTGGCATAACACTTGCTAGGGCTTCCCGCCTGATAAGTAAATCGTGCGCTTACTGATTACAAATTCACCCGTTCATTCGTCACTACGGCGCATCTGCGATTGTTGGTAAACCGAACTCTGAAGCGCGTAGGTATGATTCGCGTTGCAACCGTTTGTATGAAGACGGAATGCTGTATAGATAGGTGCCATTACCGTGACAACGTGGTCCTTACCTACGTCCGGGTACGCGGGACTGCCAGTCGAGACTTGGGTGCCTCTCGAGGACAAGTCGCTGGGCAGAGCCGCCGCCAAGCCCAACAAGACAGCGAACCATACGCAAGGGCAACTCATGATGTCCTGGTAATCCAAATTATTGACCAAGTAAAAAAAATGAAAGAGGTTTTTGGAGGATGTTGATTATTCGACGACCGAATCGACGACGATCAAAAATTCTAAAAATAAATAAATAATCTTTGTACCAAGTTTTGATAAGATTTGTTTTGAAAAAATGCTAATTGATTATGAAGAATAATCTTCGGAATATTCATTGGTACGAGTATCAATTATTAGAATCAAAGTGCTTAAAATTTATTGATCAATGTTGTTTCTAAACTTTCACGATTTGAACATATTATTATATATACTACGGGACTAATTGCGCACTCAAATTACGGGAGAAATAAATACGGGTAGACTACCCGTGACCACGGTCGATGCAACTCGGCCGAAACGTCGGGATGAAGAAGTATTTATTTATCTCTTAAGTTTAGTACGCGATTAGTCCCGTAGTATATAATAATAATTAATTGATCACTTATTAAAGTGGGGATGCAATACACATTATCAAATCAAATATCTACTCGTAAATTTACTTACTTGTCGATATTTTTGGATGCTCAGTCCCGGCACGACTGAAACACTGGATTCTGAGATCGACTGGACACAATTTATTTAAATCTATTATCGCGGTTAATGAGGAAAATGTACTACAAAAATAAATATCTTTCACATCACCTACTAACATTTCGCGGAATGGTAAAGTATTATCTCAGTTCCAGTCATAAGGTCATAACATAAAATCACATTTGAATAACAAAAAGATAAGGGATCATTTATATCAGACCCGTGCCCGGACGGGGCACGTCTGGGCCCGGCCTCGCCACGTTGTAATATAAAGGAATCTCGGGAACGCGTAAAGATAACGAGTTGAAATTTAAACTGTATACGTATATCTATGGTTTTTTGCAGTTGTGCAAAAGAAAAACTTCTCAGTTATCGTTTAAAAAAGTTAAAGCCGTTTATGTCGTAAAAAACCGCATTTTCGCACTCACAAAAATCAAAACCTACAGGGTACTTCCCGTTGACATAGAACTATGAAATTTGGCGAGAAGCATCGTCGAGTACACATCTAGGAATAAATCTGAAAACTGTACATTTTTATTTAAATCACAAAAAAATAGGGCCTCAAAATTCGCAAAATATAGGTTCAAAATTCAAAGTGAGTAAATCGTATCATGTAAAGTATCATATAAAAGAACTTCATTAATATAATATATTTTCAGTTATTTTCGATGAGAAAAGTGAAAAAAAAAATTGTCCATGGTTATAGCATAAAGATTTTAACAACTTCTCAATTTTGTAAAATTTTCTGGATTTTTTACGGAACCCTAGGTGTGCGAGCCTGACTCGCACTTGTCCGGTTTTTTTTGTAATATGGGTTCGCGTTTGACTACATACTGTTAAGGTGGATTCACTGAGTCGCGCGCGAAATTCAAATATTTTTGGGATTTTTAGCATTTGAGATAAACTGCTTATTGTAAGTTCACAAAAACTCATTTAGCGCCCATGAATAGGTAGTTTTAACGAGGTATATACACCTAGAAACCAAAATAATGGCCTGCTTATGCATAAGAGTCCACCAACTAAAAACTTAATTTCCTTGGCTGATGGTTGGATAGATGACTCTTTCACGAAGCAACGGATTTACGTTTTTGGCACGGATTTAGTTTAAAGACCGGAGAGTGACAGGCTAACGCTTATTGAAATTGAAACTGAAAAATCTTTATTCGACATTACAGGAGGCACAAAATACAATAAAGATATAAAAATAAGGAATTCGAAATGTCGAAAATGGCTCACCTCAGCATTATGCTGAATGCAGGTAGGAACCAACACTCAGCGCTGGTTTTTGTAACGGAAGGTTACATGATATCCTATTATTGTTATTACTACGGGACTAATCGCGTACAAAAATTACGATAATAGTACATTGTTCACCGAGAGGAGAAAGTGACCGATTACCGTCGAGGGTGTCGTTTGAAACACCCGAGATCGGGAATCGCACTTTCTCGATACATAGTGCTTTATACTACACCTACGAGGAAAATAAATTCTACGAAAACTGAATCCTCAAACAACACACAAATTGAAAATGGCGCCAATGGCGCCTGCAATTTTCACATGTTCTTTTTTCAAATTGTTTGACACCATCCAACACACAGCTAGTGGCCAGTGTCATTTTGCGAACTTGGAGATAAAAACTCACTGTAAAAACTTTTTGGCTTTTGATATTTAGGTTACCAGCGCATAGTCTTACCCAAAATTAAAAAAGAAAAACCACGTAAGGAATGGATTTTCATACACTTTTCTCTCCCGCTCAGATGCGTTTTCTCGCCGCATATTTGTTCGATATGCAATGACGTACTTTCTACCGTAAATTTGATAAAGTATCAAGGTACTTTGCGAGCAGGTGTAGTATAAATATAAATACTTCATCTATCCGACGTTTCGAGCGAATTGCATCGATCGTGATCACGGGTTTGATGTCTTAGCCATAGGACATCTTAGCCCTTTTTGAGGGTAGTTATTAAGTTCAGTTCTATCCAATATTTTTATTTAATTGATGTCCAAATAAAACCCATAATTTATTTGTATAGTTTTATTAATAATCTAACAGATTCATAATAAACTGTTTACCCAGTCATCATACCTAATAATGTAGAGTACAATAATAACAAACTGTAGTTACATATCTCATAAAGTTACAAGATATCTTTTTTGACAATCGCTCTCGATCCGATGACTGTCCCTTCAGCGATAAAAACCCCTGCATAGATTACTGCTCTCTCTCCTATAACCACTCTTTTTTGTATTTTTGCTCCCTTTCTGACAGCAGCACGTTCTTTGATAATCGTTCCTTGTCCTATAGTTGCGAATGATCCAATTGTCGAACGTTCTTTGACGACTACTCCATCTCCGATAGATGCTGCTGCGAACACCGCCACACGTGATCCGATAGTTGATCCTTTTCCGACAGTTGCTCTATGTCCAATGATTGCTCTTTCACCAATTTTTGCTTCTGCTTCGATACGCGCCCCTTCATGGATTATGGCTCTTTCTCTAATTTTTACATTATGTCCGATGAACGCTCCCTCTTTTATTTTCGCTCTGGATCCAATAACTGCGCCTGGTTGTATGACTGCTTCGCTGTTGATGATTGACCAATCACCGAAGACTGTAAAATATTTAAAAATTAATAATACACTCTTGATGGTCTCTCACTATGTGCCTTATTAATAAGCTCCAAGTAGCCCAACGAGCTATGAAGAGGGCTATGCTCGGAGTCTCTCTGAGGGTTCGGATCAGAAATGAGGGGATCCGTAGAAGAACCAAAGTTACCAACATAGCAAAAGGATTGGAGAGATGAAATGGCAATGAGCAGGGCACATAGCGCGGAGGACTGATGACTGATGGGGTACGAAAAGTTCTCGAGTGGAGACCGCGTACCGGCAAGCGCAGCGTAGGACGTCCACCCGCAAGGTGGACGGATGACCTCATCAAGACCGCAGGATCGCGCTGGATGCAAGCCGCTACCCACCGGTCTCACTGAAGATCTATAGGAGAGACCTATGTCTAGCAGTGGACTTCCTATGGCTGACGACAACAGCTATTATACCAGATCCAGAACAGATGTTTAAATTCATCTTTCAAATACCTACCCGACTGGGACTTTGTCTTCTTGATGAAATTAGGTATGTCGTGGTGCGTATGCTAGGCGTGCTGGGCTACCATCTAGGTACCAAATTGGCTTTTTTGTTTCAAATGGGCTACGCAAGTACGCATCCGGCACTATTTTTTACATGAAAGTAAAATCTAAGATTAAGAAGAATGTGATTTTTTTTATCTGTACTGTACAGTACCAGTCTTTTAATAGTCCACTGCAGGACATAGGCAAAAGATGATTGGGCCATATCCATCACGCTGGCCCAGTGCAGGTTGGTGGATTCACATACGCCATCGAATTTCTTCTACGGACGTATGCAGGTTGCGTCACGATGTTTTCCTTCACCAAAAAGCCAGTGGTGTGAAATTCCGTACATAAATTCCAAAGAACTCATTGGTACTGGGCCGGGGATTCGAACCCACGACCTCACGGTTGTAACTCACTACCACTAGACCACCACGGCTTTTTAATCCATGCCTTAAGAATAAGCTCAAGATAGCCTAACGTGTTATAGAGAAGGCTATGCTTGGAGTTTATCTGAGATAGTTGATTAAATCGGGCGTTACTTTGCGGAAATTCATCTTCAAATCTGTGTTTTGAATAAATATTTAGTGTGTTTCCGCTATCTTGTTGTAGGCAAATAAGTTTAAGGGCATTATGTGCATTAAGGACATTTATATATAAAAAAAAAAGTTTTTTTTTTTTTTTACAACAAGATAGCGGAAACACACTAAATATTTATTCAAAACATAGGTTTATCTGCGAGTTCGAATCAAAATTGAGGAGATCCGCATACGAACCAATATTACCGACATAGCCCACCGGATTAGCACGTTACAATGACAGTGAGCAGGGCACGTAGCTCGAAGAACGGATGGCTGAAGGGGGCGCAAAGTTCTCGAATGGAGACTACGTACCAGCAAGCGTAGCGTAGGACGTCCACTGACTAGGTAGACTGACGATATAATTTAGATCGCCGGAACGCGCTGATTCCAGGCCGCTTCTATTAGGCCTTATTGGAAATTTATGGGGGGTCCTATGTTCGACAGTGGTCGTCCTACGGCTGATGGGATGGAAGATCTTTACCTACGCCCGGGTACTCTTTGTCTCCTGAAGACGACTCTCCTGGTAGAGTCACGCCCAACAAGACGGCGAACCATACGCACTGACGATTCATGATGTCCTGGTAATTCAAATTCAAATCATACACATTAATTGGCACATAAAATATGGTCAGTATCAACTGATACTGATTTTATGTGCCAATTAAAATCAATGCAATCAATATGGAAAACAGAAAAAATGCCAGGTCGATGGTTGTATGGGAGCCCCCTTATTTTTTTTTATCTGTATTCTACACTATATATATATAATATATATATATATAATATAATAATAATAATAATATAATATTATAAAGAGGAAAGATTTGTTTTTTTGTATTTTTGTATGTAACGGATAAACTCAAAAAGTACTGGACCGATTTTAATAATTCTTTTTTCATGAGAAAGCTACATTATCACTAAGTAACATAAATTATTTTTATTGCAAGAAAAAAATAAGGATCCCTATTAAAACTATAATAATGTTACCCAAGGTGTAAAAAAATGCTTAAAATATTCTTTACATCGCGTGCGCTGCGAAAACTATTGATGATGGAATAAAATAATGTACTACGATTTTATAGAACATACCATAATTTACAAAAAATGTCGCGACAGCATGTATCTAACTATTATAGTTAAGCCGTAATAACTGTTCTTTTATTCTTAAAAATTAATTGAAATACCGTCGCAGGAAAAGGATCTTAATTTGTATCTTGGCATTAATCCTTATCAAAATAAATTATTTCATATTCAAGACTGTTTTAATAGCTTTATGCAACTTTTTAAATTATTTAATTCAGACATTTTATTACAAAGATATCAAGAGTTCAAAAATGTGAGTATTATAAAAGTTCCGTTTCGTCGCTCTCCCCGCTTGGCAATTCATGTACTTTGTACAATGTACATAATACAAAATTCACTTCGAGCAAATATCTATAGAGTCACAATCGTGAAAAAAAGTGTTCGAGCCAAAATCCTGCCCAAGCTACGTAATAGGCAGGCTTTTTAGTAAGTCGTAAGGCGATTCCAAGCCGACTACAACGCCGTGCGATGCCAAAGTGCTCGGTTACAGCCGTTACAGGCACTTATTAGGTGACATAACGTCGGGATTCGAGGAAACGGGTCATTGAGAATTGAGAAGGGTGCTTGGGCCATATCCACCACCAGTGCCAGGGCCCAGTGTGTGTTGGTGCAGATTACCACACAATATTTTCCTTCGCCGAAAAGCCAATGATTTGAAATTCCGTACATAAGTTCCAAAGAAACTCATTGATACAGGATCGGGATTTGAACCCACCACCTCACGATTGTAGGACAGGCGTTACTACCACTAGACCACCAAAGTTATATATCGACACATTAGTGTGCCGATTTATGTTTTATTGGTAGTAAATAGGTATGCAGTGGCGTAGCGTGCCTTGGAGGAGCCCTGAATCAAACATAGTTGGGGAGCCCAAATCACTCATTTCTCCCAAAAGAAACAAAAACGCTTGCATTAAATTGAAATAAATGTATACCGCCTTACCGCAAAAGATTTAAACACGATTTAAACACTGTTTAGCCGTACCATTTGTACTGTTAAACATTGTCTAAAGCCTGCGTAAAACTTTTGTGGTAAGACGGTTATTTAAAAGTTGTCACTTCCTCCTAGGAATTGAGCTAGCCAAACAATTCAAATGAAATATATATACACTTTTCTTGCCTTTTTTTCAGGAAATTGATAATTGATGATTAGAAAATAATTACCTATATCAGCTAAGTAAGTCTAGCTGAAGACGATTTCAGTTGTTATAAAATTTCTGCCTCTTAAAACAACTTTTGGAAGAATGCTTAACCCGGGAAAAAAGAGATGATTTTTTTTCGGGAAGCACGAGATTAAGTGACATTGTAGATAACATTTTACTAGGTTTTGCTTACACACGTTAAGGCCCCTGTAGCCCGGCAGCCCCGTATTATTGATACGGCTGATACTGCGGTAGCTACGCCCCTACACATAGTATGTGAAACGAATTGTCGATGGGACCTTAACCACAACCATAACCCGTTTTTGCCCTTTGGGTACGAAACCCTAGAAAAATTGTGGCGGTTAGTTCGACTGAGGAGTTCTTGACTCAGGCCAATGACTCTTTTAAGGTCAACCTAGTTGACGGCACGAACTCAGATTCATCGCTACGAGTAATTCGCTACGTTAAGCGTGCGCACGCGGCGGGTACCCGCCTCACGTGTACCTATTAGCCCAGTCATATTAGGGCTTTCACCTCGGAATGAAAGATAATAAGCTGCAAATTGGTATGAACCTTTGTTTTGTCATTCTAAATGTTGTCTCAAAAGTCACAATCGTTATCGTGTCCGCGTCTCAAGATATTCAAGGTCAAAGGTCACAAAAATCGGTATTTCGCGAATATCTGGCTTCCTATCGGTTAAATGAGATTTGCATTTATTATAAAAGTTGTAGGCTATAAAATTCCCTACAACTTTTGTTTAAACTTTTTTTTCATACGACTAACCGTTTTGAAGGTAGAGCGCGAAGAGTGCACATCGTACAGTCATATACGGCCTAATGCAAGGTCAAGCGTGAGTTATGGTTATCAGTAAAGTCAATTATTTACTTGGAAATTATAATTATTAAACAATGCCTATTATTTATGTACTAACTATTAATTATTTATATTTAATTAAAGTAAGTAACTTGATTATTTATATATAATTATTCATATTTAACTATTTAAGTATAAAATATTATTAATTCTGGATTATATATTTTAGTTTTATTTTAAGTTAAAATGATGGTAAGAGTATATATTTTACACATATTTTTATTTATTATTAAATACGGCATAATATACATTTATCAAAATGTGAGTTCAAATATCAAAAGTATCTTTGTTGATTTTAATTGTAATGAAATTGGAAATGGAAGCTAATTATCTTCTTCTTCTTCGTCGTCTTCTTCTTCTTGTCGCTCAAAAATGTTCGATTCATTGTCATCATCCTCATTATCTGTCATGTTCATCTCCAAACCTTACAGAATATCGGGATCATATGTATTTTCTTCATCGGGATTACTTGGATACAGTGAAGCGTTGAGGCAAGCTTGTCCGTTGCACTGGCCGCAAGCTAAAGAACATTGTAGCCCTGATTTTCTGCATCCACAGCGGGAACCACAACCATTTTTGCAATTGCAAAATATTACGTTTAGTAGTTTGGCTGGTGCTGGAGGTAATAACGTTCGTATGGGCTCCAGGATTTCATTTTCAAGCATCCAGCCCCATTCTTGAGGTTCTTCCCTAACCACGTTTGAATCTGGTAGTAGACACGTTTTATGTGTTGATGAGCTGCTACACTTGTTGGTGGAAGTGTTGACAGTTGTACAGGTTTATTTAGTTTTGTAAATTTGATGAATTGCGTGTAGCGGAAATGATCAATGTTGTCCTCAGATTTTGGAACATTATATAATGCCAACAAGATGCGCACTCCATTTTCTAATAATGTTTGTTTTGGGCAGTTTTCTTGTTGAAATACTTCCACCAGTTTATCTAAATCAGGAATTTTTTCAATACTTGCAGTTTTTAAAGTTTGTAAACCACGTACGACATTCACAGAAACACCTTCTGAAAGTTTCTTATCACATATAAAACACAAATCAGCCATAGCTCTTAAAACCGTACGTCCGTAGTTGCAACGGTACAATTTCAAACTAACGAATAATCTTGACTCATACAAAGTGGAGAGAGTGGCCTTGAATACTATAGAACATCTGTCCCGGCAATGCATAGAAAAGGGCATAGGGTAGGGACAAGTATTTCCAGGTATATAAGTATTGAGAAATTTACGCGTTTTAAAGAAAAGATATATAATGTCGTGTTAACTTAAAATAAAACTAAAATATATAATCCAGAATTAATAATATTTTATACTTAAATAGTTAAATATGAATAATTATATATAAATAATCAAGTTACTTACTTTAATTAAATATAAATAATTAATAGTTAGTACATAAATAATAGATGGACTAGGAAGGTGACGGAATGGATACCAAGAGAACAGAAGAAGAAAAGAGGAAGACCGAACAGACGATGGGAAGATGAATTCACTCAAATACTTGGGAAAACGTGGACGAGGACAGCAAGAGATAGAAAGCAATGGTCGAAACTGGGGGAGGCCTACGCCAATAGGGCAACATCTACATCGAACTTGACGGAAACATCAAATTGACAGATAATTAGTATAGGATAATGGACATTATTAATTAATATAATCTAAATATAATATAAATTGACATAAAATAATGGTAAATAATAATATTAGAATAATGTAATGATAATAATCGTGAAATAATGTACATAATAATAGAAAGGTATAAATAATTTTATAATAATGTATTAATGCATGTAGTTGGAAATAAAGGCTTTTTTACTTTTACTTTACTTTTACTTTACATAAATAATAGGCATTGTTTAATAATTATAATTTCCAAGTAAATAATTGACTTTATAACGTACTGATAACCATAACTCACGCTTGACCTTGCATTAGGCCGTATATGACTGTACGATGTGCACTCTTCGCGCTCTACCTTCAAAACGGTTAGTCGTATGAAAAAAAAGTTTAAACAAAAGTTGTAGGGAATTTTATAGCCTACAACTTTTATAATAAATGCAAATCTCATTTAACCGATAGGAAGCCAGATATTCGCGAAATACCGATTTTTGTGACCTTTGACCTTGAATATCTTGAGACGCGGACACGATAACGATTGTGACTTTTGAGACAACATTTAGAATGACAAAACAAAGGTTCATACCAATTTGCAGCTTATTATCTTTCATTCCGAGGTTGACCCCTTTTTTTACCTAATATGACTGGGCTATATGTATTGAAAAATAAATTGGAGCATCGCTCTCTGGTGTGGACGCGTGCGACGGGTTTGTACACGCGCGGCGGGTGACGGGAGCGCGGCGCGGGCGCATGCGGTGGGTGTAAATATTGTTCTAGCACCACTAGATGCAGCGTCGCACGTCGGGCGATCGGCTCGCGGCGGATCCTAGGCTCGCGTTGAAAGTCCATGGTACAGAACAGCATGTAAATAATTATTACTTAGGGCAGGTGCCCTAGTTGTGGCCACCTAAGCGGGAAAAAGCAAGTTTTTAAGAAATTAATAATAGTAAATAAAATAAATAGAGCCATAAATAAAATAGACCACTCACCGCCCAAAACGAAACTAAATAATGACAAAATATTATCTAATTCTGAAACAATTATTTTTCTCCGAACTTGTTGAATATCTCACGCCGACATTAATTTCACCTATAAGTACTAGTAATTAGTAGTATCATAAAATTAAGAAAAATAAAAACCGGACAAGTGCGGGTCAGGCTCGTACACCGAGGGTTCCGTACAAATACAGAAAATTTCATAAAATTGGGAAGTAAGTTGTTAAAATCTCTATACACTAATCATCGAGAAAAACATTATTTTTTATTCTCTTCTCTCATCATCCATCGACGACACAGGTCGTCGATGGATGACGACAGAAATTTAATTGATTTTAATTTTGTGAATTTTGGTGCCCTATTTTTTTGTGACTTAAATAAAAATGTACAGTTTTCAGATTTATTCCTATATGTGTACTCTGCGACAATGCTGCTCGCTAAATTTCAAAGTTCTCTGTCAACGGAAAGTACCCTGTAGGTTTTGATTTTTTTGAGTGTCGAAATATGCGGTTTTTTACGACATAAACGGCTCTAACTTTTTTAAACGATAACTGAGAAGTTTTTCTTTTACACAACTGCAAGATACCATAGTTATACGTATACAGTTTAAATTTCAACTCGATATCTTGACGCATTCCCGATATAAGAGTCTTGACATACACACAGACGGACAGACGGACAACAAAGTGATCCTACGAGGGTTCCGTTTTTTTCGTTTGCGGTACGGAACCCTAAAAACAACGGGTTGCACTCCGGGAGTGCCGGCAGAAGTGAGAACTTAAACGTTTTACAAATTTTTGATCGGGACACGTGTCAAAAATTCAAAAATAATCCTTATATCGAAAAATTAACATTTTCAAACATACGAGTATAAAATCTTTACTAATATTTTGAATTTCAAAGTGTATTGTTGGTTTATTGGTTTCTTCCTATTTCACGCTGCATTGGAGCAACTTGA
Source organism: Hypomecis punctinalis (assembly GCA_949316475.1). Lineage (NCBI taxonomy): Eukaryota > Metazoa > Arthropoda > Insecta > Lepidoptera > Geometridae > Hypomecis > Hypomecis punctinalis. Next base: position 16,361,778 of record OX438822.1, read on the forward strand.
TTGGATTGACTTGATTGATTACTTTGACTAATCTCAAAATACCTAGCTGAAATCACAGATACTGGTTGCTCCAAATTGTTGTTTTGGAAAACTGAATATAACTAAGTAAATAGTTTTTCATACCACCTGCTCGAAAATTACTCATTATATGTCGTACAAGCTCAACGTAAAATATGTTGTCATATTCTTAACACAATCTCGAAAACTATGGCAGGTCAATAATGTTGTATGATACACCCTTGGGAGTAAAGTGATCAGTGCCGGATTTGCCTAAAGGCCGACAAGGCCCGGGCCTAGAGCGGCCGGATTTTAGGGGCGGCCAAAAACATGTGTGTGTACCATAATACAATTATAAAAAGAACACTAACAAAACTGTTACATTACTGCAAAATATAATTATTTGTTTCATCTATTCGATCCTTTGAAAAATATTCCACAAAAACAGTGGAGTTGATTTAGTTGCCCTATCAGCGGGCGGTCAGTGAAGATGTTAACTCAACATATTGAAATGCAAAAATGTTCTTTAAGGCAAGTTTTACAGAGTTCACATGCTCATTGCTGTAGTTGAGGACACACGTGTGCGGAAATATTTTCCTGTATGTTTTAACACAAGAAATGAAGCTTTATAATTTTTGGGGTGCTTCGTTGCACAATACCCGATGTTGGCAATACCGTACGTAATTGTTTTACCATAATTTACTATTGGAGAGCCATATAACAATAAGAGTTGCTAATAATTGCCTTAATCTTTCACTTTTTGAATTTTATGATGGTTTTACAATATGTTGTATTTTTCGAGAGGGCAGTATAACTCGCACTTGTTCTTCAGCACGTGTCTAATATTTGCTTTACCTAAACACATTATCATAAATTAAGCTTTAGGAATCTAGAAATAAAGCTGAAAATGAAATATTTCTGGAAAGGATTGTCTATCAAATAAAACGTACTTTTGAAAGTTTTCTAAAAAATCCACCAAGAGGGGTTACACTTAGATTATTTACTTGTCTAGATAGAGTGTGGCGCTGCAACGGTAATAAAAATAGGTGGCCAGGCTGGGCATGCATGTAGGAGTGTTCACGCACACAGAGAATTGCCTTACACTGTAATTACTAGCGCGCTGAGTCCCATGTTTGTGTGCGTAATGTTGCCAGCTTTTAAAGAATTTCCACAAAGTTGACAAAATATGCTGTGATGTGAAATAATTTGAATAACCGGCCAAATGCGAGACAGACTCGCGCATGAAGGGTTCCGTAAACTTCCGTACCGAAAAGTGCTTTATCCGCGCTTTAATTGGTTATAAATTTAAACAGTTTTATACGAAATGTATGCAATGTGTAACATTAGTGACCCAGCCACGACCCGTGCCCTGCCCGGTCTAATATAAATCATCTCTGAAACTCTTTACATTACAACGTGGCGTAGACGTGGCTGTCCGGGCCGGACGGATCACTATTATGAGACATCGCATAGATTTCGAATGAAACCGTTTATATTACAACGTGGCGAGGCCGGGCCCAGACGTGCCCCGTCCGGGCACGGGTCTAATATAAATGATACCTTATCTTTTTGTTATTCAAATGTGATTTTATGTTATGACCTTATGACTGGAACTGAGATAATACTTTACCATTCCGCGAAATGTTAGTAGGTGATGTGAAATATATTTATTTTTGTAGTACATTTTCCTCATTAACCGCGATAATAGATTTAAATAAATTGTGTCCAGTCGATCTCAGAATCTAGATTTGAATGTCTAGACGGACAACTCTATCAGAGTATGTATTGAAGTCGATAATATAATTTCTAAGATACGGAGCTACGATAAATCCTACTCCGTTTCGTCCTTTTTTATCTCCTCGATACATTAAAATATATTTGTTGTTCTCTATTATTTGCTGTCCACTAATGTTGACTTCGGAAATTCCAATAATATCGTATTTGATAGCTTTCAAGGCATATTCTAGCTCTATTATCCTGTTTCTAGCTCCTGTCTTTAGCGATCGTATATTATAAGTACATAATTTTAGAAGAGTTTTTTGAGAAGTAGAGTTTCTTTGATTATGTTCTTTATAATATGGAAAAAAGATTTCAATATGTTTATTGTTGCTGCATGGAGGGTTATAGTCGTGTACTCCCGCGGCGACCACCCGTATTGGGAGTTTTGAATTGTTGTTTTCGTTTATGTTTTTGTGTGATAAAGAGTAGTTCTTCCGCGTGGTGGCTTTTTCGTGTCTGGGTGCCGGAGCTAGTTGCTATTCTTTATTGGTCGATGTCCCTTGCTTCTCTGATTGGGGTGTCTTCCTTATGTACGACGCAATAGAAGGGTTTATTCCCTGGCTTGACTTTGTGTTTTTTGTCTGCTTTATATTAGCGGAAAATGTTGAGGTGAATGTTTTAGTTTTCTTCGGAATTTGTACTGGCTTGTCTTCGCGAACAATATTACTATTTGGTAGACATCCCGGAGGGCTTACAGACAGAGGTCTTTTATTATTGGGCTTTTCTCATACTATCAGGCGATCATATTTTAAAATAGCCGTAATTCCATTTTTTTTTATGGTCTAGGAGTTGGGGGATCAAAGATTTTCTCTTTTCTAGCACTTGTAGAGAGAAATCTTCTTTGATATATACTCCAGAACCTTCCAGGGATGATTTACGTTGTAAGAGGGCTATTTTCTTTCCGAAAGTTGTCAAGGTGACTCTAATAGGTCTAGGTTTTGTACCTCTCTTACCCATTCTTCCAACAAATTCTGTCTCATTTTTATTACAGTCAACATTCATTTTTAAATCAATGATTTGAATGATCAGCTCCTCCAGCTCTGAATAACTTTTCTCTTCTTCCGAGATGCCAAAAAATATCAAATTTCTTTGTCGATTTTCAGTCGAAATCTTCTAACTTTTTACTGTGTTCTTCTTGAGTTTTATGGATAATTTCTATGTCGGATTCAATTTTATTAAACTTTTCTTCAATTTTTTCATTTATTTTTTGTGTTATACTTTCTTCCATCAGTTTTAAACTAATTTCAGTATCTTCCTTTATTTGTAATCTTAAATTGTTCAACATATCCATCATCGATTCAGACATAGTTTTGACACTCACACTAGCGCCACTAGTTATTGTGGGAGAATATGTAACTTCCTAATTGTGAGAAGTGACACGCTAACGACGATCAATATATTCTTAAACCACTATTCGTAGTACTGCCAGTTTTAGATAGATGGCGTACTTAAGAAATTGTTGTGGTACGTTATTTCACCGCTAGCTGGCGCTAGTTGTATTTATTCAAATGGATAATTTATTTTCTTAGCACCGTCGTCATTAGACGGTTTTCGTTTCCAAAATAAAGAAGGTAGTGCAGTAACTTTGTAAATAGTTGTTGTTTTTCGGAATATTTCTATTTAATTAAACAATTTGTTGTGATCTAGGTACTTGCATTCATTAACTGATGAGTTTGTAGTAAAGTGAAAGTAACACACAGCTTGTGTTTCTTGATGCAAAGTGTTTGATTGTGCCGGGTTGCGGAATTGGCGCAGTGGCGTCCTCTGTGCCTTTCCAAATGTTTTGCCTCGTAAGTCTTGATTTTTCTTATAATTATTATTATTTCATAGGGTGTATGAAGTCTTAATTCACTGTTTATAAGTAATTTTGTCCAAGATACGAAGCACTAAACTTTAAATACAATATTTAGATACAGAGCTTTGACACGATGATCTAGTGTGTACAGCGCCACCTAACGAACCTTATAAAGGCGAATTTAGTACGTCAAGGTGAAAAACTAGTACTTATTATGGGATCAACCGATCCAAAATCAGCAAATCAGCTGTCCCATACATTTTGTTGATTGGGTACAATACACTTTTTCTATGAATCAGCTGACTTTTTCTTGAATTTGCGTTAGTCCCGTAGTAAAAGTTATTCTTATTGATTTATTTAACTTGCCTACAAGAGGTTGTGTATAAAATATACGTACCTATGTTTATTAAATTCCTAATTGAAATTATTTTGTCATTTTGAGAATTGGGCATTAATAAAATTATGATAATTAGTAATTCTGCGCGTAAAGCGCTTGACGAAAATGAAACATTTTAAGGCCCTACTGGCCCAATTTAACATATTTAAAACCAATTTTTTTCATCAACAATGTTCATATATTTTTACTGTTGGAAAAAATATATGTTATTCTTGAACATATTTCTGAGAAACGTACGATGTCCGATACATGATGGTTATAACTTCGCTACGTATTTAAAACCAATTTTTTTCATCAACAATGTTCATATATTATTACCGTTGGAAAAAATATATATTATTATTGAACATATTTCCGAGGAACGTACGGTGTCCGATACATGATGGTTATAACTTCGCTCGATCGAAAAAAATCCAAAGTCACCTCTTTGTTGGATTTCGAAAGCGTTTTTTAATAATTCCATCTTAGACACGATATTTATATATTTATTTTTAACATATAACATATCGATAACATAAGGGCTGTACGAAATGCAAATTTTGGCATGCTAGTATGATACTAGTAGTGATTTTACACTGATTTTTAATCATCAAATCATACTATAATATTTAGATACAAATGTTTGCTTAAAAAAATACTCATACTCATGCTTATTTATTGGCAATAACAATACTTTTCAAAAATATTTTAAAATAGTTCCAAATATTAATCACTAGCGACTCGCCCCGGCTTAGCACCGATTTATTATACACTAGATGATAACCCGGCTTCGCTCGGGTGAAATGTGACTTATAACACGCACACTCATCATAATTTTACTGTTACTCCATCACCATCTTTACTAAGAGCTCTTCGCTAAAAAAAAGATATAAGCATATATCGTCGCTGTAGAGCGAAAAGTCACTAAGTCGTAAAATGGCCGAATTGAGTTAGGAACGTCATTGAAATCGTCGTATTTTTCTCCAAATTTCAGTTTTATCGCTGCAGCTATAAGTGCCATAGTTCCTGTTTTAGAAAATTCTGAAACTGGTTAAATATGTCATTTGACTCATTTCATGACAAGGAAAAACTACCTAATTTATTTAAATATTTTTTGTTCACGTAGATGTATATCATCTTCATACCTAAGTAGCTTTAATTATTTTTTCACTGCTTTTCAATGCCTCAATCTGGACCGATATCCACTCGTAAGATCACTAAAACAACTTACTTAATTTTAGAACACACTGTTCGCTTAAAATATGAGAGCGAAAATTAACTAACTCTATTTAGCGAATTTCGGTTTGATGTCCTAAGGACCTTAGCACTACTTAACGAAAGTATGAAATTCTCAAATCTTTTTAAGTACCTTTTTCCTTATTTAATAAGCTATTGAATATAGTTTTAAGCGGTCATTAAAAGCTTTTACTGATCTTTTTGACAACTTCAACGTACATTGATGTTGTTTAAGTAAGTTTGGCGCGCATTCTTTTGACCAAAGAAAGATCTGTGCACTAAATGTACTCGATACGATAGTGCAAATCGACTAATGGAGTTAAAAATTAAAATAATACGATGGGTATGTTTTTTTTTTTTATTTCAAATAGGTTTGCGTTTGACTACACACTCTACCTGATGTTAAGCAGATATGCGGTCTAGGATGCAGCACGCTTACCTAGAAGATACCTATTTACTCGAGATTTGAAGACACCTACATTGTACTTTAGCGGAAAGACAGACTCAGGCAAAGCGTTCCACATTCTGGCAGTTCGTATGAGGAATGTGGACTCAAAATGCTTGGTTCTAACGCGTGAGATGTCCACCATAAAAGGGTGGCGCTTTGGTCGCGTCTGTCTAGCCGTACGATAGAAGAAAGGGGCAGGTGGGATCAGATTGTGCAACTCCTGCGCTGGCGCACTCACCGAATTGTATCCGATTGAAGGCTGATAGACACGCCACCCTACGTCGATGCTCGAGACTTTGCAGCTTCGACTCAGTCAAGGTTTCGTTGCCTATCAGCCACCTGGGTCGCCTTTCAATGGACTCCAAAGCCTCCAACTGGTATCCAGCAGAGCCATCCCAAAATTGAGAGCAGTATTCCATGCAAGACCTGACTTGCGCTTTATAAAGACTAATCAGTTGCTCAGGTGTGAAATACCGTCTCAGAGAGAATACCAAGTTTTTTTGAGGCTAATTGTGCTTTTGACTCTATAAAAGAGCCAAAGTTGAGAGTCGATGATAGCGTAACACCTAATAGTTCCAGACTGTTAGTTACCGGAACGGACACACCACGGAATGCAGGAGACAATTGGAAGGGCCTCTTTTTGGCCGAAAACAAACAGCCTTGAGTTTTCGAGGCATTAAACTTGACCAGGCTAGCAGCACCCTATTCAGATACCGCCTCCAGACTCAAGTTGAGCCGTTCAACCATAGCCTGTCTGAGTGACTCGATCTGTGGCCCACACGTTCTTGCTTCGGATGTGTAGCTCTCCATGACTGTACTGTCTGCGTACCCAAAAATACCAGGCTTTAGCAAGTCGTTAATATGCAGTAGGAAAAGCGTCGCAGAGAGCACTGACCCCTAAAGAACACCGGCATTGATAGCCATTTGGTCAGACGAACAACCATCTACAATTACTCGTATTGACCGATTCCTAAAGAAATCAGATATCTAAGCGCAGAAATCAGCAGGTTAGCCGTAAAAAGGAAGCTTGCCAATAAGGCCCTCATGCCAGACTCTGTCAAATGACAAGGAGATAGACAGCGTCTCTCCGTGTTTCTCGATGACCTCACTCCAGATGTGTGTGGCGTACGCCAGAAGGTCCCCAGTAGACCGGTTTCGGCGAAAGCCGTACTGATGATAACCGAGTAAGTTATTCGCTTCCAGGTATACCAGGAGCCTGTTGTTAAGAACACGTTCCATACTCTTGCAAAGTATAGATTTACCTTTTTTCGGAACAGGATGCACGTTAGCAAGCTTCCAAGATTTGGGCAATTGACCTGTCTTCAGAGAGAGGCGAAAGAGCCCGCCTCTTTCGCCTCTCTCTGAAGACAGGTCAACACAGGCGACAGCTCAGGCGCACAAGTCTTTAATACAATAGCTGGAATACCATCATCATACAGAAATAAAAAGTTACACTATTCCAAAGGCTTACCTAAGTCCTCTCCAGATTTCAGAGGCCAAAAAAAGAGATCAAAAGAATTATTCCACAAGAGTTACGTTACTGGTATCACTCTCTACCTACCAGCATAGATGTAAAAGATGCACTGTGTGAGCCAGACGTTTTAGAGGAATCTAATGAAGATTGAATTAAAGAAAAATAGTGAAAAATAGTAGGGTACCTATCGCTAGTTTATTTTTCTTACTTATTTAATAAAGTTAGGTAAGTTATTTTTGTCCACTGATTGTTTTTTAAAAACGTGTCCTACAATTTACCTACTTAAATAATCCAAAATGGATAGTTATATCACTTAGTAAATTTTTATTTGTATCGTTTAGTATTTGAGGTAATAAGAATTAATATAACTAAGTCAACTTATTGTCTGTATCCAAGAGCGAGAAATCATTAATTAAGGAAGAAAAATAACTAACACATTTATGGGCAGGAAACTGAAAGTAAAAATTAACTAATTTTTTGTTTTCCTTAAAAATTTCCATGAAAAGTAGCTTTTTTTAGTAAGTAAATAGGTGTAAGTTCAACTTTGAGATATTTCCTACAATATGAAATGATAAAATCATTAATTTCTAACACTGAAACCGAGCAATATTTTTTTTAGTTTTTAAAACTTTAAACGCTCGTATCTCAAAACATGATTTTTCGACTTAGTGACTTTTCGCTCTACAGCGACGATATAGGGACAGACAGACAGGAAAGCGAAATACATGATTATTTATTTTTTTGTATTGTAGGTAGACTGGAATAACAAAAGAACTGCTGTAAGTAATGACGAGTCCATAATAGAATCATTTATACTCCTTTTCGTTAATGAGAATGTGTAAATGTAATATTATGTCAATAAATGATTATTGACCAAGTACCTGACTAGGTCATAATAAACTTTTACTCAGTCATGAGTTTAGTTACAAATCTCATAAAGTTACAAAATATCTTTTGCAACAATTTTTTTCGATTCGATGACTGTCCCTTCAGCGATAAAAATCCCTGCATAGATGATTGTTCTCTCTCCTATAACCACATTTTTTTGTATTTTTGCTCCCTTTCTGACACCAACACGTTTTTTGATAATCGTTCCTTGTCCTATAGTTGCACGTGATCCAATAATGGCTACTTCTTCGACGACTACTCCATCTCCTACAGATGCTTCTGAGTGCACCTTTACACGAGATCCAATAGTTGATCCTGTTCCGACAGTTGCTCCTTGTCCAATGAGTGCTCGTTCACCGATTTTTGCTCCTGCTTCAATACGCGCCCCTGGTTTGATTATGGTATTTTCTCCAATAGTTGTGTTATGCCCTATGAACGCTCCTGCTTTTATGGTCGCGTTGGAGCCGATTACTGCTCCATTTTCGATAATTGCTCCAATTTCGATAATTGCTCCATTTTCGATAATTGCTCCACGTTTGATAATTGCTCCATTTTCGATAATTGCTCCGTTGCTAATCGCTGCAAAATAATTAAAAACAAATAACGAATCACACTTTTAAATAAAATAACACGTACCAGCAAGCGCAGCGTAGGACGTCCACCGACAAGGTAGAATGACTATGTAATTTAGATCGCACGAACGCGCTGGATGCAGGTCGCTTCTATCCGGCTTAATTGGAAATCTATGGGGGAGTCCTATGTCCGAGAGTGGTCGTCCTACGGCTGCTGGAATGGAAGATCTTTACCTGCGTCCGGGTACCCTGGTGTGCCTCCCGAGGACGACTCTCCTGGTAGAACCGCTGCCGCGCCCAACAATACTGCAAACCATATGCACTGGCGATTCATGATGCCCTGGTAATTCAAATTTAAATCATAAATTAATTAGTAAGTATAGACCGAATGAAACTTCTTGGAGCTGCGAAGTTAGCTACAAGCTGCGGGAAATGTATTCCTCGCGCAGCTGTCAGTGAGCTTCAGTCGGGATCGGGTTATTCGCAGCTTGTAGCTAACACTACAACCCCCAAGAAGTTTAATTCAAAAATCGAAAAAGAAAACAGTTTCAAATAAGTTGTCAAGTGCGCGTTATGATGTTATTAGATGGTAACAATGAAAAACAATGAAATGGAAATGATGTAATGACATTTAGATACTTTAACATGTGATAGTTTAAAAACCGAAATAATAATCATATAGGCGTCTCTTTCAAATGTAAGTTATAAGAATAGACCAACATTATACAGCACAGTTTTGCTATAGTGTCTATATTTTTCATTACATAAGCGATAATTAATGTGATAAAAAATAAAATAGATTGTTGTTTTCCGTATAAAAATCAAAAAGCAGCGAACAAATTTATTTATTGGGCTACGGACGAAGTGTTTCGGTTCGGCTCTCTCTCTTGACGGATATGCGATAAAATTTCCGGCAAACGAAGAGCTGAAAAAGAAAATTGAAGATTTTCAAACTCAGTATGAATGTTTATTACAGCGCGTAAGGAGTGAATATTACTGTAATTTAATACATGAGTCACCGAATGTTATCAAATCAATGTGGGATATAGTTAAAACTGAGACAGGAAAATCCCACAGAGCCCAGGACTACACAGAGCTTTTGATGCAACCTGACGGAACAAAGTTCAATAGTAAGGTAGAGGCTGTAGAGGCGGTAAATTATCATTTCGTAAATTCGGCATCATCGTGTGGCGCCCCCGTTGCGGATGTCGCTGTGGCTACTCATGCTCCGGTAGCAGTGAGAACACCTACGGACCGCTCACTTAGATTTAGGCAATTCACACTACGTGAAGTGCTTTGTATTTTGACCCATGGAGTTGCTAAAAAGCAGTCAAAAGATGTTTACGACATCACAACTTCCTTGTTGCAATCTGTGGCCTCTCCTTTAGCGTACATACTGTCCTTACTGTTCAATCGATGTCTTAAAGACAGAGTTTACCCTGCGGTCTTAAAAAATGTAAAGGTTTCTCCTATATACATAGGCAAAAGCAGTCAGGAAGAGATAACTAGCTATAGACCTGTGTTGATAATTCCGGTGGTCGCTAAGGTATTTGAATACGGTTTTAGCGCACGACTTACAGAGTTCTTGGAATCACATAGACAATACGCTTATCGGAAAGGTCACTCAACCACTTCTCTCACTAGGAGTTGCTTCGTAGAGTTTTGGACGCACGTGAAGGTGGCCAACAAGTCGCCGTGATATTTTGCGACTTGTCCAAGGCCTTTGACGTAACCGATCACAAAGTCCTCGCGTCCAAGTTTAAAAATCATGGTGTCGACTATAATGGGTTGCGGCTCATGACTGATTTTATGTCAGGTCGTTGCCAGGTGGTCGTCGGGGAGGGGGTAGAGTTAAATCTCAACCACTAACAACTGTAATCGGAGTGGCACAGGTATCGTCCCTCTCGAATATAGCTTTCTCCTTCCTTCACAATGATCTTCCAGAAAACATAAATAACGTTCACGTCCTCATGCACGCCGATGATGTGGCCGCCGACTGTGCAATTACTTGAGATGAAGCTAAACCAAGTTGCCAGTGAGCTAATTATTTGGTTTCAGTTGAATGGGTTAATCTTGAATATAAGCAAGACTCACTTTATTCATTTCGACCTCTCAGGCCACAGAAGAAAACCTATAAGAGTGGAGGTTGGGAGCGCTGCAATTGAACAAGTGAAAGACACAGTTTTTCTGGGCTTTCATCTAGACAGCGCTCTCACCTGGGAAAGCCACGTTGATAGTCTGTGCATAAAGCTGGGTCGTGCATGCTTCGCACTATGGCGACTGGCAGCTATACTGCCGGGTAGCATGGTCCGGAACTGTTACTTTGCATCGGTGCACTCTCTTCTACAATATATTATTTACTACTACTATTTCATTTAATTGGTGTTTGAGTATACTTTCTCTTTTTAATAATGTATTTTAATGTTGAGACATAACTCTATTGTTATGAATAAATGAGTATGAGTATGAGAGTATAAGTCGCGGACGACACCTTTGGACGTCCTTGAGCGTTCGGACGTCCGACCGGATATTTTTGAGACTGTGCACAAGTCGCGGCTGTCAGTCGCGTCCGTCAGCCGCGTCCGATAGTTCCGGCTTAATGCGGATGGACGGACGGACGGACACATCAAAGTTAATAGTAATACAGCATTAGACGAATCGTGTTGCAATAAAGCAGACAAAAGCAAGAAGTAAGTATTCAATAAATTATGACAACAGATAAAAAAATAAATAAAATAAAACTAAGAAGAATAAATAAAATAGACCACTCACCACCGCAACAAACACGAAACGAATGACAATTTCTAAATTAAATTTCTGTTTTTCAATTTTCACTGAACTTTAACTAGCATCATTAATGCACCTACAGTCCTACAAGGTGGACACTTGGACAGTTTACGTCGAAATTAATTTAACCCACAAGTAGTACTAGTAACCAGTTATCCCAAAATAAGGAAGAAAATCTTTATATTGATAAAAACAAAGTAAATCCTTACCATTTATATTTATACTTATACTAATCATACTAATATTATAATACGAAAAGTTTGTTGGTTTACTGGTTTGTTCCTCTTTCGAGCAGCAACGGATTGACTTGATTTTTGAAATGGATATAGTTGAAAGGCCGGAAAGTGACATAGGCTGCATTTTATCCCGAAAAATTAAAAGTTCCTGTGAGATAGCACAAAAGTCTAATTCCACGCGGGCGGAACCGCAAGCAAAAGCTAGTATTATTATAAATCCGAAAAGTTAGTTGATTTGTTCCTCTTTCACGCAGCAACGGAGCAACGGATTGACTTGTTTTTTGGCACGGATGCAGTTTAAAGTGACATAGGCTACTTTATATCCCGAAAAAATGAAAGGTTCCTGTGGGATAGAACAAAAGTCAAATTCCACGCGGGCGGAGCTGCAGGTAAAAGCTAGTACTAATATAAATCCGAAAGTGTGTTTGTTAGTTTCTTGGTTTGTCCCTCTTTCACGCATCAAAGGAACGAATTGACTTGATTTTTGGAACGGACATAGTTTGAAAGTCGGAAAATTACATAGGCTACTTTTTATCCTAGAAAAATAAAATGTTTCCATAGGATAGCACAAAAATAAAAATACAACGCGGGAGAAGCCGCGGGCAAAAGCTATTATTTAATAAATATAGGAAGTAATTAAGCATCATACTTTTTAGGTTTCCGTGCCCAAAGGGTAAAACCGGGGACCATAGTACTAACTCCGCTGTCCGTCCGGTCATCCATCTGTCTCCAGGCTGTATCTCATGAACTGTAATAGACAGTTGAAATTTTCACAGATTATGTATTTCCGTTACTGCTAAAACAAACAGCTAAAAGAAGAATAAAACAAATATTTATGAGGTTTCATAACTCAAGGTTATGGGGGAGAATCAGGATCACGCACCCTTACCATCCACGAAGCTTAGGGACTAACATACGAGTCGGTAATCGTCATAAAAACAAAGCCGAAAATGAGACTACACGAGAGTGTCTCACACGCGGTCGTTGCACTATCGCACTGGGACCTTCATCTACTACGCCGACGACATCGAAAATGATGCCATCAGTCGATTCGTGCGGCGAGCATCGTCTGCGTCATCGGAGACCATCAAGGAATACAACCTGCAGATGGCCGTCAGGGATTGGAACGAAGCGGTGATGGAGGAGCTGGCCAGAAGAAGGAGAATTGCCATAGGAAAAGTGTAAGCATTGCGTGCATGCCCCAAGCATTCATGTTCGCCATCGAAGGCTACTTCTTGCGGCGGATCATGTGTCGGGTCGTTCTCTTCCCTCAAATATAATCGAGGAGAGCGATGGCGGGCACATGTGTCATACTCGTGATCGGGTGCTGCTAGCGGGTCGCCGATCTGCTTGTGGCTTTCACGCAATGCATCAACTGAATAGCTTATATGTACTAAGATTTAACCATGTACCAACTCTCTTTGTACAGTAAAATCTAATAATTATCTTTAGTTAACAAAGGGCACAGACCCTGGAGTCGGTGGTTAGGAAATTTTTGATTAAAAAACAAAAAAAAATATTAAAGAGGGCCTCCTATACAACAAACGTGTTTTTTGCTCGATATTGATAACGGCAACAGCTAGAAATGGGGCTAAAGGGTCTTCATACGGTACGGAAACCGTCGCACGTAAGTCCGACTTGCACTTGGCCGATTTTTAAGATTTTTTTTTCTTAATTAGTTTTATTTTTTTAATTCTTAATAATTAAATCAATGACTTTAAAAAACAGAAGGCCAAATGATTACGTGATTTTATTTAATGTCGGCGTCAATTCTCCACTCTGTATAGCGAAGTATCTTTTGGTCTACCACAGATAAGTAGGTAATTAACATGTTCTAACTGTATGCTTTATTTTCATTCTGTTAGAGTTGAAGTTCATATTAATATATGTAAACCAATTATGCTTAGAATTTCTATGATATAAGATAATAAGTATTTGTTACAATGTCCGGAGTTCATGACTTATTTCTGACTCACATACAACCTCAAAGTATCTTAATATTGTCAAGAACTACTTTTAATACTTGACCAACCTCGAAATCAACTGTTCTGTACATTTTGACGATAGTTCTCAATATACAGGGTTTTAATAGATCCAACCGTTTATTTTCTTTTTGACAGCACCAATAGAGCGTAACTGCGTTATGTTACGCAAAAGTTCACTTATAAATGCGAGGTTTTAAAAATATGACAACTGCCTAAGTTTGCTCCTTGATCCCGTTCGATAGATCAAAGATGATCGATAATAATCATCTTTGATAAATTGAGTCTATAAGTGCAGTTTGTTTTTTTTATAAATTACCTTAAATAACAAACGTTTTTAAAAATTTACGTTCTATGGCTACACACAAAAGCCGTAGAAAGTATTTTTTTTAAAACGGGATCAAGGAGCAAACTAAGGCAGTTGTCATATTTTTAAAACCTCGCATTTAAAAGTGAACTTTTGCGTAACGTGACGCAGTTACGTTCTATTTATTGGTGCTGTCAAAAAGAAAATAAACGGTTGGATCTATTAAAGTGGTTAGTGGTAATCAATTAGCATCCTTTTAAGTTGTAAGTAGTAAATATTTAAAAGAGGCCCTGAATATAAATGTGCATAAAAATTTATAATAAAATCCCAGATACAATCTAAACCTTAGAACTAAACCAAATCTAAACTTTAGACAAATCCTTTCAAACTAAACTACGACACTTCCTAATACAAAAATGTTATCATGACATACGTGACTTTTTAGATGATTAATTCTGATCTTAGCTATCTAGCAGCATAAATATTATTGTATTAGGCTATTAGTTTACCTAGTTTTAAGTAAATTACTCAAGTATAGTTCTACATCTATAAATTTAAAAAAAAATGTGTATTTAATAATTATTCAGACGATGTTGAATAATCCTAGTAATATATTATGTTAAAATTGTTACTTACGTCCTTATTAGAATACTACTAAGTACACTGTATTTTCAATTATTAAAATCAGCCATGCCCTAAGTAACAGGGTAACATGTAACTAATTAGATATACACTCTAATTGTACCTAATGGTTTTGCTGAAATAAATAATTTAAAAAAAGTGCATAATCTGTACCCCGAAACAAGTTACATTTTGTTTTCCAATTTTTCCCAAATCTCACAAATTTCCCATTTTTTTTTAAAGTATCAGCAGATTTACAATATATATATTGTTTTTATATAGGTACATACTAAAGTAACTAATATTTATACTTGTTTGCATATTTACACAGTATCTTCTTCTTTTTCTTCTTTTAGGTTCTGGCATTTGTTTTGCATTTGCCAGTGTCAAGTATTAAGTTCTATAATATTTTCTTAAAATAATCAGTAGTAGTCACGTCATAGTCCAAAAAAGTCACGGTCAAGTCCAAACAAAGTCCAAGTCATACCTCAGTAAAGCAGTGGAGACTTTTATCTATGTCTATGGAGTTTTGGTAACAACACGGAACAACATGACACGTCACATTATATCACTTGCCTACACTCATGCACGTAAATCATCTCATAATCAACGAAATACCACAATTTCTCACTAATCATCACTGGTAAAAACACAAGTTTAACAAAATAATACAATGCGGCGACATGATTTTTCCGCGTTTCCGCCAAAACTCCACACAGTATCTTCTTTGAGGTCCGAGACTCGCGGGTGGCGGCGCGCGCGCTTTATACGTAAAGTCAATTATGTTCAGTCCGGTCAAATAGTTTTTTTAAATGTATGGAAGAAAATAAATACGAATTTTTAGAAGTCGTAGAACAAAAGATGATTGTTTTTATATGAAATATATGCCCTTAAAAGGAATGTTAATTAAATACCACTAGCCCTGTAGGTATTTAACAAGATTATTTATGGCAAAAATTAGCATGATCCGTACCGACTTCACCCGTGTACAGAATTCACGAATATTTCGCACGGATCGATGTAACATTTTTCACATTATTCTTGATTTATCGAAAATGGCTCAGCCGCTTTCGATAAAATTTAAATGGGACTAATTTCGAAGTATACTCTTTTCAATAAAAAAATAATTATTGAAATCGAACTACTACAAAAAAAGTTATGCGTATACATAAAAAAATACATATACGCGTCGAAATCTATAATAAAATTCCAGAATCTTTGAAATCATTCACACTTCAAAAATTTATAACTCATCTTTTCAAATATCTGCTGGAACACAATTTTTACAAACTTAAACAGTTTCTAGATTTCAATTCAAATAGATACAGTCCTTAAACGTCTATCTGTCATTTTTATGCTCTATACCCAAATTGTATAATTATTTTAATGTTTTGCTGTGTACAGATAGGTAGCTGCATTAACAATTTTACTTACTATCAAAATAACAGTAGTAATAAAAGTAATTTTTTGTAGAGTACATAATATTGTTACGAGATGGGTTCTTGGATAGTCAGTTAAAACGCCGATTATTCACTTTGCACTTTATTGCACACAATCACTTCACAAAAATCACAAAAACACACGACAAAACTGGTTCGCACAAACACTTTACACTGGCACTGATATTCACACAAGCTAGTCACTTTACAATCACTGGTATCGCACACTAACCCGAGTAGTTATCGCTTCGACGGTAAACGAACAACAACTGATCCCCAAGGGTCGGCCGGCGTATTTATATCCGTTATTTCCTACAGTCTCGAACCTACGAGATATTTCGCAACATTACTCGATCTCAATAAACGCCATTGTGTTAACAAGTAAACAACTTGAAAGTTCGAGAATCCCTATTGTTTTTCAAATACGTAAACACCAAACAAATAAACTCGAGTCATAAAGCCATAAAACTGAATACAAAAGGCACCAATAAAAACACAATAGGGCTTCCCAGAACCGGATTACGTAAACACCGCACTCCATACCTACAACGGGCGTCTACTGCGTTACACTACCCCCTCCTAAGACATGCTCGTCCCGAGCATCGTTGCACCCGTAATATCGCGCCAATCGATCCACATGAACTATCTTGGGAGCACCTCGATGTCCCTTCTGTATGCGGAACGTCACGTCGTTGATCTTGGTCACCACACGGTATGGTCCATCCCATTTGGCTTGTAGCTTTGGAGATTTCCCTTTTCTGCGTATAGGGTTGTGTAGCCATACTAGCGAGCCTTCCTCGAACCCAGGGTTGTTAGTCCTTCTGTCGTATCTAGTCTTCATTCTTTCTGATGTTTGCTGGCCATACTCTCTAATGTGCTCATAGATGTCGTTCATCTTGTTCCGGAGGTCACTGGCGTACTCAGTTATGGGTTGTGGAGAATCCGGTGGGACACCAGTTATTAAGTCGGCGGGTAGCCGTAATTCACGTCCAAAATTGGCAAAAGCAGGAGTGACATTGGTGCTCTCATGAACAGCACTTCGGTATGACAGCAAAAATGGCTGGATATGCTTGTCCCAATCCCGTTGTTTGCTTTCGACTACTTTTGCCAGGTATCTCTCCAGAGTTTGGTTGAATCGCTCTACCATTCCATCTGATTGCGGGTGGTATGACGTTGTCCTTGTTTTGTGTGCACCCATTAGCCGACACGTCTCTTGAAACAGTTGAGATTCAAAATTTCTTCCTTGGTCACTATGGATTTCCAATGGTACTCCAAAACGACAGAATACTTCATGGACCAATTTGTCTGCTATCGTCGATGCCTCTTGGTTTGGAATTGCGAAGACTTCCGGCCACTTGGTGAAGTAATCCATGACGACAAGGAAGTACTTGTTGCCACTTTTGCTCACAGGAAATGGTCCGGCCACATCCAGTGCGATTCGCTCCCATGGTGCTCCAACATTATACAGCTTTAGTGCTCCTCTGCTGCGGGTATGCGGACCTTTCACTGATGCACAGCTCGTGCATTTCCGTACCCAGTCTTCTACATCATCTCTGCAGTTGATCCAGTAAAACCTTTCTCGAATCTTCAACAGTGTCCGTTTCACACCCAGATGTCCTCCCGAAAATCCTTCGTGGTACAGCTTCAAAACTTCGGGAACTTTTGCTCTGGGTACAACCATTTGGAGATGGCACTGGTTTCCTCGAGCATTTTCCCATTTTCGGCACAGCACTCCCTCTTGAAGCACCAGGCTATCCCATTGCGCCCAATAACTCTTTGTCGTAACACTCAGTGAAGCAATAGCACTCCAGTCAGGCTTACGGGCATCTGATTCCATCCATTCAAGAATCGGCTTGATGTCGACGTCTTCTTTTTGTTCAGCCTGAAGGGTTTCTTTCCATTCGTCGCCGATGTCAGCTTTGAGCATTCTGACAGGTACTGGATCTTTCGACTCTTGTCTTGAGCAATGCTTGCAGTCCTCTGAGCAAGGCCTTCTTGACAGTGCATCTGCGTTGCCATGAGATTTTCCACTGCGATGTTCCGTGGTAAAGTCGAACTCTTGTAGTTGCTCAATCCATCTTGCCACTTGACCTTCGGGATCTTTAAACTGCAGTAGCCACTTTAGAGCAGCGTGGTCGGTCCTCAGATGGAATTTTCGCCCGAGCAGGTATTTGCTAAAATGACGCAATGTCTTCACCACTGCAAGTAGCTCCTTTCTTGTCATACAGTAGTTCCTTTCTGGCTTGGACAGGGATTTGCTGAAATACGCAATCACCACTTCTTGGTCTCCTTTTCTTTGCGACAATACTCCTCCGATGCCGGTGTTGCTGGCGTCAGTGTCCACGATAAACTCGTTCTCGGTGTCCGGAAAGCCGAGAATAGGCGTATTGCAAAGTCGCTCCTTTAGTCCTCGAAAAGCTGCGTCGCAATTTTCATCCCAGAGAAAGGGCCGTTTTTCCTCAGTCAGTCTATGCAACGGCTTAGCGATATCAGCAAAGTTCTTCACGAATCGCCTGTAATAGGAGCATAATCCCAAGAATGCTCTGACTTCCGTCTTATCTTTTGGCACAGGCCAATCCTTCACAGCACTGACTTTACCTGGATCCGTCTGTACACCAGCTTCGGAAATCACATGTCCCAAGAAATTCACTTGCCTCTTGAAGAAGGAACATTTCTTCGGACTCAGCTTAAGATTGGCAGCACGTATTTTTGTTAGGACTCGTTCCAGGTTTTGCAAGTGGTCTTCGAAGGTTTTTCCCACAATTATGATGTCGTCAAAGTAGACAAGGCATGCGTCACCAATTAGTCCCGCAAGAACTAACTCCATTAACCTTTCGAACGTAGCGGGGGCGTTGCACAACCCAAACGGCATCACTTTAAATTGCCACAGGCCTTTTCCCGTAGAAAATGCGGTCTTCTCCTTATCTTTAGGGTCTATTTCCACTTGCCAGTACCCGCTCTTTAAGTCCAACGTAGTGAACCACTTCATGCCCGTCAGTGTATCCAACGTGTCATCAATCCTCGGCAAAGGGTAGCTGTCCTTCTTCGTTACGTCGTTGAGTCGTCGATAATCAACACAAAACCGCATACTGCCGTCCTTCTTTTTCACTAGAACCACTGGCGAACACCACGGACTGGATGAAGGTTCTATCACACCATTTTTCGCCATGTCTTCAATCATTGACACAACTTCTTTTTCTCGAGCCACTGGTATCCTTCTTGGCCGCTGTCGTATCGGTGGCACGTTTCCTGTATTTATCGTGTGCTTCACTAAGCCAGTCTTCCCGTTGACAGCATCATCGAGGGCAAATATGTCGGTAAAGCACTGTAGCATCTTCTTCGCCATCTGAAGTTCTTTTTCAGAGAGATCTTTACGGGAATCTTCCAATAGTGTTGACACGTTGCAACTCCCAGCACAGTTGTATTTCTCCTTTGGTTGTTC
The DNA here is from genome assembly GCA_949316475.1 of Hypomecis punctinalis. NCBI lineage: Eukaryota > Metazoa > Arthropoda > Insecta > Lepidoptera > Geometridae > Hypomecis > Hypomecis punctinalis. The sequence goes on from OX438822.1 coordinate 16,381,157, forward strand.
TTGGCATCTGCGCATCCAGTCTACTTCTTCGCATGAACCAATCGGAGTACCTCCTTTGATGAGTTGTTCCTCGTTACTTGTGTTGAGCACACGTACCACAGCAGTATTAGTAGTCCTCACCAGAGTTCGGGCCACTAACCATGGTTGATCACCTTCCGATTGTTCTATTATCACACATCGTTGTTGATGTCCCAACTTTGGCGGTAATCTAACTGCCACAATGGTTTCCGATCTAGGTGGAAGCACTGTTCTCTGCAGACAATAAACCTTTCCTGATATGGCGCCTTCCATAAAGATTTCTTCTCTTCCACACTTCAAGATTCCTTGGTTGACGTCAATCTCACAATGATGTTCTCGCATGAAGTCAAGACCCAGAATGCAATCGTCAACTATATCTGCCACAATGACTTTATGTTGGAAGGTTTTCTCACCCAACTTTAACTCCACCAGCTTCTCTCCTTGGACGGATATGTGCTGACCGGTCGCTGTCAGAAGTTGAACTATTTTGCAGCTTTCGAAGTTCGGAAGAAAGCGCTTAGCCAAACGGGAACTGATGATAGTGCGAGAGGCTCCAGTATCCAATGTCAGCTTGCACGAAGTTCCGTTGATGGCACCATTGATGATCAGGCTGTTCCCATCGTGAGCTTGTGATATCAAAATCTTTGGCTTTTCTGACCCGGTTAACACTCGCCAATTTCTGCTTTCTTCAGCAGGTCGTTTATTCCTCCATAGTGAATGCGTCGCTTCACGATCCGTCCGTTCTTCCAATAGTCGATCGTCCCTGGTTCGGCATGGCTTTGGGCAATTCCGCCATAAATGGCCTCTTTCGTCGCAGTTGTAGCATCTAGGGCCAAACCTTGTACGAAGTGATGCATCCTTTACCTCCCTTATATGTTGGATACCCTTCGCTGAATTTCGTACAGCCTCGACTTCTAAGGCTTGAGCCAAAGCTTCCTTTAGTGTTTTATGATGCCCGAGTTTCACTGCAGTTCTTACTTCGAAGTCTGCTATCCCGTTAGCAAACGCTTCCACTAGATGTTCGTCGTCGGGTAATGGCGCGGACTGATAAGCTTTCCGGAATAGTTTCTCCACCTCGACAGCCCACTGTTGAAGACTTTCATTTCGACGTTGCACCCTGTTCTTCAACTGCGCATGGTACACACGTTCCAGGTGCTCATCACCATAGCGACTCTCCAGCGTTTCCATTAATTTATCGTAGGTCACTTCCTTGCCCACGGCATCCAGAATACTCAGGGCTTCGTCGCGAAGGCTCATGATGAGGGCGTTCATGGCTTGGTCCTTGTTCCATCCATTGGTTTTGACTGCGGCGTCGAATTGAATTTTGTAGGCTGACCATGATGATGTTCCGTCGAAAGGCGTCACTTTAATCTTTTGTGAGGCTGGCGAGAAGGTTGTAGATGCAGCGGCTCCGCTTCCATATTTGATAACATTCAGGGCCTTTCTCACGTCGGCGATTTGTGTTTCCGCTTCGACAATACGAGATTCGTGCTCTTTTACGCTAGTATCAAGCTGCTTGACCGTGTCCTTGACTTCTTTTATTTCTTTGCCCAAAGTCGTCTGCAAGCTTGAAATCAGATCTTCTTTTTGTTGGTCCAATTTTTCTTCAAGCTGGCGAGCCTGTTCTTCTCTGTTGCTGCGGGCCTGTTTTTCCAGCAGACGAGCCTGGTCTTCTTTGTTGCGATCGAACATTGACTGCATCATGGACATTATTGCAGCCATATCAAATGCCACAGGGATGGCTGGTGCTGCAGTAGGTGTCGCAGCAGGTGCCACAGTAGGTGCTGCAGAAAGTGCCGCAGCAGGCGCTTCCGGATTCCTGGAGTCGTCGTTGGTTGCCTCGGACTCACTGCCTTCCATTAACAGCGAATTATTTCCAAAGCGCCTCTGGTCGATCTCCTCCTGGCGGCGCTCCTGCTCCTCTTGTCGGCGCGCTTCTTCCTGTCGGCGCTGACTCCTTATGCGAGGGGTCTCTTCGTCGTATGGTGTTACCGGCATTTTCAACTATCCCACTTCTGACACCAAATGTTACGAGAACAGTCAGTTCTGACTGTTCAGTTCTGACTGTTCTCAGACTGTCAGTCTGAGAACAGTCAGTTAAAACGCCGATTATTCACTTTGCACTTTATTGCACACAATCACTTCACAAAAATCACAAAAACACACGACAAAACTGGTTCGCACAAACACTTTACACTGGCACTGATATTCACACAAGCTAGTCACTTTACAATCACTGGTATCGCACACTAACCCGAGTAGTTATCGCTTCGACGGTAAACGAACAACAACTGATCCCCAAGGGTCGGCCGGCGTATTTATATCCGTTATTTCCTACAGTCTCGAACCTACGAGATATTTCGCAACATTACTCGATCTCAATAAACGCCATTGTGTTAACAAGTAAACAACTTGAAAGTTCGAGAATCCCTATTGTTTTTCAAATACGTAAACACCAAACAAATAAACTCGAGTCATAAAGCCATAAAACTGAATACAAAAGGCACCAATAAAAACACAATAGGGCTTCCCAGAACCGGATTACGTAAACACCGCACTCCATACCTACAACGGGCGTCTACTGCGTTACAATATGCACTGTATATATAAATGCTTACGAAACAAATAATATTTGCGATGTTTGCACTAATTTTCGCACGCCATACTGGCTAATTGTGTTTGAACCATAAGTACAATTATTATTAAGACCCTTTTGTTACCACAATTATTGCGAATAAAAAACTTTGACTTTGACTTTGAATTGTATACCTCCTCCGGTGGTTCGTCGGTCAAAAAAATGAATCCCTACTTCCCTTTGTAACGGCATCACGCGTGAACGGCTGTACTGATTTCGCTTATTCTTTTTATGTTGTGTTTGTTTTTATCAGAAGTTTTTTTAAGAAAAAAAATCGGAAATTGCGCTAAAAATAATATAAACTTTAATTTAAATTCCGATACAAAATGTTCCTACATGTAGAAGTTGCCGTATCTGGTCGTTGGTGGCGCTAAACGCCATTGAAATCAGAATCGACTGAATTAGTGATAATAGTTCACCGGGTCAGCCAGTACTGATTAAATAAACAGACTTTTGTCTTACATTTGATCTCGCATTATGGCGTGTTTTTGTTGGGTTTTACCACGCTCTGGACAAGCAATTAGCAGAACTTAACAACAACTGAGCCGATAACCCCACGGACATAAGATAATAATGAACATTGTCAGTCGCGACCCTAAGACCGTGTTCAAAAAGGAAGACTTGCATTTAAATTTTTGTTTTGAAAAAATATTTAGTGTAGGTAATTCCGCTCGATTGTGTTGTAACTTGTATGCAAATAAGTTTAATGGCCATTCAATAAAAAAAATGTTATGTAAAAGACACTAGGGGCCGTTCAAGTATTACGTAAGCAGATTTACTACAATTATTTACCCCTCTCAACTGGTCAGCAAAAGTAAGAAAAGCTCTCACCCCCCCCCCCCCCCCTTCCATTCTTACGTAATCATTAGTACCTCTACCTATATGCATTTTGCTTTTTTTATTGATAAATTAAGGCAGATTCATGCAGTAAATAACTATTGCTGATGTAATCACCATATAGACCCCCCCACTTCCTATGTCATCAAAAATAAGCAACGAATAGACCCCTCCACCCCCCTATAGTGCTTACGTAATACTTAAACGGCCCCCTAGTTAATGATACAATAAAACCTAAATATTATTTCGTACTTCTTAATTACACACAAATAATAATTACAACATTTTAAAAATATTACTAAGCAGTGAAAACAATTAATAAATAGCACTTCTATTCTCACTGCACTCTATCCGAACTTTGATCCGTTAAAAACTGAACACATAAAACAATTACCGCCTTACCACAAAAGATTTAAACACGCCTTTAACGCTGTTTAACGGCACAATTTGTACTACTAAACATTGCCTAAAGCGTGCGTAAAACTTTGTGGTTAGACGGCTATAATTTAAAAAATAATACTACTAAATAGTGAACACACTTTATTAATAAATAGCACTCTTATTATCACTGCACTACACTCTATTGAACATGTTTTTCGCCTCTACATGAATGAATCTTCAGAACGTGTTGACTCTTCGAGGTCGCTCGCAAGAAACCTCGAACCTCGAAGAGTCAACACGTCCTGAAGATGCCTCGTTAAAAGGCGAAACACGTGTCGAATAGAGTGCAGTGCAGTGAAAAGAAGGGTCTCCAGCCCCAAACTATGTAACACTTGTGATATGGCTACCAGAGACTGATAATACATATACATATTTTTAAATACATACATACCTAAATAGATAATGGCTGATAACAACCAGACAGAGAAAACACATATTTTCTTCACATTATCTTGCTCTACGTGGGAATCGAACCCATGCCTCTTTGACCCAGGAGTTAAGGTCACTAACCACTGAGCCACCGAGGTTGTGAAATTTGATGTTTGCATTCGCGTCATTTTCACATAATACTGGGTTATCCAGAACTGGAGTATTAAGCGAAGAGGAGGTTATTAATACCATCATTATAGACAAGCGCCACGTGTCCACGTAAAACGTATCACGTGCTAGGGGTAGCCATCAGTAGGTTAATATCATCTACATACTCTTTATCTAGTTGAGTTTCTTTCTAGTTTTGAATCTGTACTACCTATTGCAATGTAAAATTATAAAACTTATTACAAAAAAAATCGTTGTGAATTAAGAAGGCACTGTTTCAATAACAATGCATAATACTGCGGTTTTATGTTTTCCGTAGTTAAACGAGGACCCATCAGAAAAATAAATCGCACGCTTACTAGTTACAAACCCACACTTCGTTCGACACTACTGCGCGCCACGGCTGACTAGCATACCGAGAGCATAAGCATACCCTGTTCCCGCGAATCATACGTACGCGCCTGGGTATGATTCGCGTTTCGACCGTTTGTATGAAGACAGAAGACTGTTAGATATAATTACCGTGGTATCAGGCACGGAAAACAACATGATACTCAACTATGCCCACTTCGACGTACCGTCAACGTACTATGCCATCAAATATTTTTGATGTGAAAACTTCTTTAGCGACGTTGTTCACTTTTGAGATGAATAAAAATTTTAAACCCGCGTCAGAACACGTGACCAGATCGAAAATTCGTAATTCGCAAGCGCGTCTGTGATAATGACGTTCAAGTTTTCACTTCTGTCGGCACTTCTGGAGGGCAAACCGTCGTTTTTATTTAAGTGAAACTTCTAATGCAACTTCCAACAAGGTTGCGTTAAACTTTTAACGCTATCATATTACCTTGCAAGAGGGAGCAAGAAAGAAAGATACACAAATGTAGAAGAGAGTCGGTAGATACACATACGCGCGGTATTCTTTCTAAGCAGCGAAGTAAACAGTGTGAGCGTCGTGAAATTAGCTGAAATACGTATGAAGTTTCACTTCTTCCGAGCGGAGGGACTCCACGCACTATTTTTTTGTTTGAAACATTATTCTTACGTTTGCCGTATGGTATCGTATGGGTCACGGTTTGAACTTGTGATAATACAATTATGTTTGATGCAGAAACTGCCAAAGCGTTCCCGCAATACCATCTACGATGCGCGAAGACGGAACACCCCAGAGTTTTATTTAAGTGGGTACACCGCCAGTAGGTGGGATTCCCACATAACCACCATGCCTACTCCAGGGTAGGTTCAGCTCAGATCATACAGAATTTTCCCAGGGAAGAAAAAATGGTATGTTATAGTGGACAGGCCTTAATTTTATTAAAGTAATTATCTGGCATTTAACGGGAATTACTTAAATCGGGGAGATAGTGTTATCAAAGTAACAGACACGCATCGTTCGTGCTTTCGTAAACAGAGTCTCATTGGGCATTCGCAATGTGGTTTGATCTTTACTTAGACATAATATAATAAATTTAAAAGTGCGTTTTTTGCTGTTTACTCTTTCACTTAGCTACTGAGAAACGGGTCGACTTAATTTTTGCACGAATATATACTTTTTAGTATCTAAACATAAAATGCATATTACTCATCAAATGTCAAAAATAAAATTGTGGACAATTTTGATAGTGACTCTGCTAGCTGCTTCAAAGGTAGAGCTGAAAGACTCAACGGCAAAAGCAGAGTCTGTAGAATCATCGATGAAAGGAGAGTTTTTACACTTAACAACGGATAAAAACTCGATTGAGCTAGACTCGATGTCAAAAATAATGTTTTTAGATTCAACAGAGTCGTTGACGAAAGCGAAGTCGATAGATTCCACAACGCAAGAACAGTTGCCACGGGTCTCGACGATGAAGCTAAAGAAAACGACGAAAGGAGAGAGAAAAGAGATAAAGATAGATCAAGAATCGGTAGACCTGATGACAGAGTCACATCTAGTAAACGCAATAACGGAACAATCAATTAATTCTACGATAGAAGAGTCCATGACGGAAGAAAAGTTGACAAGAAAAGAAAAACCGTACAAGATAATAGATTTGACAACTGAAGGACATTTAAAACAGGACTCGACGACAACGGAGAGAAAGCCAAAGTCGAAAATGCGAGAGTTGATAAAGAAAATAGATCAGGAGTCAGTGGGCCTGACGACAGAGTCAAAACTAGTAGACTGGATAACAAATCAATCGATCGATTCAACTAAAGAAAAGCCCATGACGGTAGAAGATTTGACGAGAAAAGAAATGTCATACAAGATGGTAGATTTGACTACAGAGGGACAGGTGATACAGGATTTGACAACGGAGCAAAAGTTGAAGTTGAAGACGGAACATGAGTTGATAAAGGATCAGGAGTCAGTGGGCCTGACAACAGAGTCAGACTTAGTAGACTGGATAACAGATCGATCGCTCTTCTCGACGATTGAAAAGTCAGTGACGGAAACAGAAGCGATAGATTTGTTAACGGAAGAACAGTCAATACAGCACTCAATGGTAGAGCAAAAGTCAATAAAATCAACGATGAAGAAGAAAGAGTCGATCAAGAAGATAAATCAGGAGTCAGTGGGTTTGACGAAACAGACAGAGCTAACAGACTTGATAAAGGAGCTATCGATCGATTCGAAGATAAAAAATTTAGAGATGGAAGAAGAGTTGAAGAGAATAAAAGAGTCAATGACGGAAGGAGAATTGACGAGACAAAAAGAGTCAATAACGGGAGAAGACTTGATGAGAAGGGAAGAGGCAGCGACGGAAGAAGACTTTACGGGAGAAGAAGAGTCCTACGAAATAGTGGAAGAACCGGGGCCGCTGCGCTGCCTGTCTGCGCGTTGCCACTATATTGAAGAACGAACCCGAGATAACTTCCAATTTTATTACTACGAGATTGACGGTACGATAACCAGCTCTATTAGTGTAGGCTAGTCATATCAAACATTAAAATCACAAATTATTAGCTTCTTCTAATTTTTTTCAATGATTCTACTCTGTTTGCTCCGTAATTGCTAGGACTAAAACTGGTAGCTTAACCTTATCCGAATTAGTAGCGTTGAAATCTTTCTGACTTTTAGCCAAGCAGTATTTTTTGTGTGAAAACAATTTGGGAACCAATTTTTATACATAGTCCATCAAATGGTTTTGGAAAATGGTCCCCCATATTTTAATTTACTTCAGATCAGAAATTTTGTTTGATTTATGTATGTAAATAATAACGCCTTTTAAAATTTAATAATAGCAACATCCACGAAGTTATTATAACTTCGTGGCAACATCCCGTTTGTGCCTGCACAAATCTTGCTAGAAGATCATTTGGTAAGGCGTTTCTTAAAATATAAGTACTGTAGGACCTCGATTATCCGGCCCTCAGTTATATTGATTCACGATAATCCGCACTACTACTCGCAATTAACAAAAAATATGTTTCAAGTCAAATGCATACGTAGATGGCCATGTCATAAATTTTATTACCCGCCCGCGACCCACTCTTTCTCTGTTTTTCGAAATTTGTTAGTTGGGGATCTCCGTATTTAATAATTTCGAAGCGTGAGCGAGTGGTGTTATCGCTTAATCATGAAATAAATATTATTGATTCATTAAAAAGGGGAGAACCTGGTCATAAGTTAGCTAAGATAATTAGAAAAACCGCATTTTTCAGTAATTTGACTATCTGGATTTTCGATTATCTAAATGTTCAGTGACACGAATTAGTCTAATTACTCGAGGCTCTACTGTTACTATTCCTACTAATACAATAAGAATTAGTACATAAAATTTAATGATTGATTTTATGTTAACCGTTTAGCCATATCAGAGGTCAACAGGCCGCTTAAAAACCTTTAAAGCATGGCTAGCCACTCGGTCTATACGAATTTACTTACTTTTTAACTATACTATCCAGGTCACAAAATCGAGTTCCAAAGTCACCTGCCTCGTCGCGACGGGCTCATCATCACTTGGGGCGGCCAAGTGCTAAGAATCGACTGCAACGGGGCCGACATATTGGAGTCTCCAGGGTTGCCGCGCGCCAGTCCCGCCGCTAGCGTGCAATCCTTCACGCTCCACAACTGTCCTCTACCAGCCACCATCTCGTTAAAGACGCTACTAACCCGTCTCAACGCCACACTGTTCCTCGGTCCAGATTCCATGGATGACGAACAAACAAACGACTTCATTATAGATGAACCACAGACCAACGAACTCATTATAGAAAACCCACCAGCCAGCCCGCCGCTTGCCGCTGGACATTTCCACGGCCTCGACAATCTTCAAACCTTAATCCTGACTACTGATTTATATATCACTCCAGAGCCTGGGTTTTTGAAGCCACTGCGGAATCTGCGCACCTTGAAAGTCACTAATGTGACTTTACCTATCGGAGATATTGACGTCCTATCGCCCTCGCTTGAAAACTTAGAGCTGTTCTTCACTGGTGTAAACCAAGTTCCAGAGACGTTTCGTTTATCTCCAGTTCTACACTCCATAAATATTTCAAGTCACCGACCATTGGATATCAAAGTAGTGCCACAAAAATTACAGTCTTTGCGTCTACGGTCGCCTGCCACTACTCTTCACCTAGACACTGCGCCAGCTCTTAAGACTGTTGCTCTGGACAACTGGGTGGAGCTTTTCCCAGCGCCATTGACGCAGTGTCCGGAACTACGCTCGCTCTACCTGAACGCACCATCAATGCGCGCGTTGCCGTTTCAATGGCTTTCTTTCTGCCTGAAATTGGAAGAACTGGTCATAGAAAACGCGCGCAATCTCTTCAGTTTACCGCCGAAGCTGTTTGTGGAAACCTGCCCGCTCAGACGCCTCGCCCTGAAGCACGGAGTGCTAGAGACGTTTCCAGCTGGTCTTCTGCTCTACACGCGCTACTTAGATTCGCTAGAGCTGGACGGCAACCGGCTACGAACACTGCCTGAATACGACTGACTTTTTTTACTATTATTTTTAGTCTGCTATTATAGGACTGATGGAAAAGCAGACTATTTATTGTCATTACGATAGTCCTAGCGTACTGGCGTAAAAAAGCGGGCGTAAAAAAATAACTACAAATCCGAAAGTATTTTTGTAAGTTTTTTCTCTTTCACACAGCAACGGAGTAACGAATCAACTTAATGTTTAGTAAAGATATATTATGTAGTTTAAAAGTCAGAGTAACATAGACATTTTTATCTCTAAAAAATATAAAAGAAACGTGATAGTACAAAAGCCAAAATTTAACGCGGGCAAAAACAAATACAAAATAAAATAAAAATATTGCCAGTTTTGAGAGTGCGAATTGGTGACACAAGCTTCGTCACTCTGAGGGCTTAATAAATTTAAAAAAAATACTTTTAGTGTTTCGTACCCAAAGGGTTAAAACGGGACTCTATTGCTAAGACTCTACTCTACGTCCATCTATCTGTCTGTCTTTTACCATGATGTATCGCATGAACCGTGATGACAAATAACAGAATAAAATAAATATTTAAGGGGGGCTCTCATACAACAAACCTGAATTTCAAAGCTTTTTTCGCTCGATATCATTAACGGTGATAGGAAGATGCTTGAAATATTCACATATTATTTAGTTAAATGTTCACTTCAAAAATAAGTTGGTGAATTCCAATAAAATAAGTATTCAAGGAGGGCTCGCATACAAGAAATGTGATTCATTGATCCATATAACGGCAACAGGAAGATGCACGAAATATTCAGAAACTATTAAGGTGTATATTCACTTACAAACAATTAAATTAAAATAAAATAGATTAAGGCTGGCTTCCATACGGTACGGAACCCTAAGTGCGCGAGTCTGCCTTGCATTTGGCCGATTATTTATTAGTACATTATTTATGGTCTGCTTTTATGCTGACATACTGGCCTAGTTTCAAGGGCTTTTGGTAGCTTTTTAATTATTTGTCTTGGATTACAGTCACAGTCATAGATAGTCCAAATCCAAGACAAACTCAGAGATAAGTCCAAGTCATGCCCTAGTAAAGCAGAAGAATGGAATTGGAAACGGAACCCTAAAAAAAGAAAAGAGGGGTTTTCTAAAAAAAAAAAAGATTAGCGATAAAAGTATCCAATAGATGGCGACAACAGTTTGAAATCGTCGATCCTTTGACTATGGAAATCGTACTGTCATTGTCAAGAAGTCAATAATTACATTACATTGAAAAAACCGGACAAGTGCGAGTCAGGCTCGCACATCGAGGGTTCCGTACAAACACGTTGTTAAAATAATTATAAACCTGTTTTAGCATGTGCTAATGAAGTTCTTTTATATGATACCTTACATAATACGATTTACTCACTTTGAATTTTGAACCCATATTTTGCGAATTTTAAGGCCCTATTTTTAGTGATTTAAACAAAAATGTACAGTTTTCAGATTTATTCCTATTTTTGTACTCTGAGACAATGCTTCTTGCCAAATTTCATAGTTCTACGTCAACGGGAAGTACTATGTAGGTTTTGATTTTTGTGAGTGCGAAATATGCGGTTTTTTACGACATAAACGGCTCTAACTTTTTTAAACGATAACTGAAAAGGTTTTCTTTTACAAAACTGCAAGAGATCATAGATATACGTATACAGTTTAAATTTCAACTCGATATATTTACGCGTTCCCAAGATAAAGAGTCTTGGCATACACACAGACGGACAGACGGACAACAAAGTGATCCTATAAGGGTTCCGTTTTTTCCGTTTGAGATACGGAACCCTAAAAAAAGTGATTGTATCATTCCAGAGACATATACAGGAGCTACAAGCTGAACTTGTCATCAAACGAGCTGGACGGGGCCGTGCTGAGGACGCTGTCTTCTCCTCAATACCTGACGGAGCTGGACCTTTCCTACAACACGCGCATCGGGGACTTGTGTACTGACGAACATTACCAGGGTAAATAAGTCGAAGAAACCGTTGGATAATCAGTTAAAACACCGATTATTCACTTTGCACTTTATTGCACAAAATCACAATACACACGACACAAATAATAAATTAATATATCTTTATTGTACACAGAAACACATTACAGAAACTACTCAATATACAATATGCTGTACAATGGCGGCCTTATCGCCTTTGGCGATTTCTACCAGGCAACCTTTGGATGGACTGGATTGTTCTAAAAATAGGAGTGAGGTCGGTGGTGTATACAATACAGTATATAATTACATTGAAATAAATAGTAGCAATATAGAAAAAAAACCTACAGATACAACAGGTATAAATTAAAAAAAATATATACACAATAATGATAAATAAAAAATCTTATAAATATACATACTTATATACTAATACCTAAATACATAAACATATAAATATATACCAATTTTAGCTAACATAAGGAAAGATAATGTTGATAAACAAGATTTTTAAATATGGGAAGGGATTTAGCCTGTGTAATAGCAACAGGCAGTTCGTTCCACAGCAGGACAGCTCGTAAGGTAAAGGATTTAGTATAGGAAAGGTTGGAGTGGGTAGAGGCTTTGAATTATAGTTTCAAGGCACGAGAGGATCTTAAAGAATTGGAGTGACCTTGACTAAATTCAAAGCGCTCTTTAAGATACAAAGGAGTAGAAGGAATAAATAGGATTTTATAAAGGAGGAAAAGGATATGACTATTACGGCGAAGGCGGATAGGCAACCATTTGAGCTTTTTTTTTGTGGTGACCACAACTGGTTCGTACAAACACTTTACACTGGCACTGATATTCACAAAAACTAGTCACTGCACTTGAACGTGAGATGTTGTCGCTACGATACAAAACGCAGTAACTGAGCCCACAAGAGTCGGCCGGCCTATTTATATCCGTTATTACAGTCTGGAACTTACTAGATAATTCGCGACATTACTCGATCTAATAAACGTTTTTGTATTAACAGAGTAGCAGGTTGAGAGTTTGGGAAGAACCTATTGTCCTTCGATACAAAAAAACACCATAAAAACCGAACACAAAAGATCGGGAGACATAAAAGCACCCGTCATAAAAACCACAGGTTAAGGCATAGTTACTATCTCGCTTAGGTGTAAACAAGTCGCCGTAGTTACCGCGCGTCTACCGCGTGACACTATTAAAAAGACTAAAACAGTACAATACAGTAAGTTCGTGTAAGCCGGGTGGCTAGTCCTGGTACCGAAGTTTTTATGCCGCCGAGAATCCCTGTTATCTCTGAGACCTCGCATCTGTTTAACTTTAACTGTATCTGTTTAATTGAATGATAATTCGACCTAAGCCCGCAACAATATGTTGAGCAGATGGCGTCAAATGTCTAAATTGCTTCCTTTAATTGCCTGACCAACCAAAGCTTGGTTTCAGGTTAAATACTCAATAGCTGCTAACAACGAAACATGAACGATACAAATGAAATATTTCGATTGGCAGATCACTCAGCGCTGTTAGACGCACCGGCGCTCACCAAGCTGCTGCTGGCTGGCACGGGCGTCACGCGCATCTGCAAGGACTGGCGCCGCACCATGCCGCTACTCGAGACTCTGGATCTCAACAATACTAACATTTCGTCGCTATGGGTCAGTCGATCATTACAATACGTATCTATAAACTACCTAGTAGTTCGCCAAAGAGTATGTAACGAATGGCAAATAGGTTTGGTCCATGTGGTCGTCCATGTTGAGATGATGATGATGATAGGATAACATCTCACAAAGGAGTACTCCACCGGGCGAGGTGTCGTGCCCGGGGATAGCTATCCGACAGTGTAAACTTAGGTCTTGTTATGGTTCGGCCGCCGCTGAGAATTTCGTTTGCGCGATGCAGCCCTCGGATTGGCTGACGCTAGTTTCTCGAGGCGCGTGTGTGGTGGCGCCACATGTAGCGAAGTTAGTCGCTACATAGGTATTGTAACGAAGCAAGGACTTTTGCGTTGTGAGGTCGGTAATTATGAAGCAAAGTTACCATTTTTAGGTTTCTGTACCGAAAGGGACCTTATTACTAAGACTCCGTTGTCCGTCCGTCTATCTGTCTGTCACCAGGCTGTATCTCATGAACTACGACAGATAGACTGATTTTTTGTGTGACTGTGTATTCCTTTAAATAGATCTTCTAAACTACACCAGATTGCAATACGGTTTTCAATATTTCTTCCCGAATCTTCATTTATTTATAGGCCAGCAGCACAGAAATATATTTAAACTTAATTGTACAGATACATATAAACATCCAATAACAGGCCTCATCCTATAAATTATTTATAACAGAAAAGAAAAAACAAGTCGATTCTACCACATCTAAGTATGAATATACAAAAAAAAAGAAATATACAAACTAAATAAACTATCAGCGTAAAGCGTATCAACGTATTATTTTTTATTACAATATAATCAAATGGTATCTCAAGAATCTTGTGAATGCTACCCACCGGCATAATAAAACTTACTGATTTAAAAAAAAATTTATAAAAATAAAGTATGAGCATCTGAGCCATTACCTACCTAATTAGCCATACGAAGTTAGCCTGCGGTATAAATATATAAAAAAATACATAGGTACTGAAAATATTTGCCGTGGTGGTCAAGAGGTAGTAACACCCACCTTACAATCGTGAGGTCGTGGGTTCGAATCCTCGGTCCCGTACCAATGAGTTCTTTGGAATTAATGTACGGAATTTCACACCACTGGCTTTTCGGTGAAGGAAAACATCGTGAGGCAACCTGCATACGTCCGTAGAAGAAATTCGATAGCGTATGTGAATCCACCAACCCGCACTGAGCCAGCGTGGTGGATATGGCCCAATCACCCTTCGTGGGTAGGCCTACGTCCTGCAGTGGACTATTAAAAAAGGCTGGTACAGTACAGTACAGTACTGAAAATATTTGATAAACTGCATGATGTTAATTTATTCCTGACCGGTCGAAGCCGAAACGGGCAGCAAGTAGATATTTTATGTCGATTTATACAAGGAAATGCGAAAATTCCAGGTACACGATCTGGTATTCAAGCGCACTGTGAAGTCTCACGTCTGGCTGCTAGGCGCGCCGGTGCAGCGGGTGCACATGGCGCAAATTGACTACGAGGGCGTTTTAGACGAGGCACCTGGAATTACTACAGTTCACATGCACGCGGAGCTTGTATGCGACTGCAACATGTACTGGACAAGAAGGCTCCTGTCGCGTTCGCCGAACGTGCTGGACCGCGTGAGGGAGCTGCGTTGTCGAGGCGGCTTGCTGCGTGATCAGCCATTAGAAGACTTCGTCTGCCCGTGGCCAGATCAGTGCACTTCCCTACCGGCAGCTTGTACTTGCCACGGCTGGGCGCTAGATGATCCCGACCACGAGCCAGAGCTGGTCCGCATTCGTTGTCAAAATGCGTCGCTTAACGGCGTCCCGAAAGTACCCAATTCTACGATTCTGCTCTACGATCTGCAGTTGGCTGACAATCGCATCGCCAGTCTACACGCTGATGATCTGCCGTCTAATGTTAAAGTAAGTATTCTAAAGTACTCTAAAGCCTGTTTGCTCTTTTTCTACAGTATTTATATTAGTCGTAGGATGCTCACTGCTGATATATACTTCATCTAATCTCTTCTTGGGCTCGTACACTAAAACGACCAATTTTGTATCTCAAAATGTCTGAATATCTCTCGCAATGTTTCTGGTAATCTGATACCTCGCTAATTTGAGTCAAAATATTTCTTTAAAAAAAATAATGACATTAACTAACTATTGGACATAGGCCTCCCTTATAGATCTCCAATAAGACCGGTTAAAAGCTGCTTGCATCCAGCCAAATTCTACGATGTTACTGAGGTCGTCTGTCTACTTTGTGTGTGGACATCTTACGCTGCGCTTACCGATAGTAGGTACATGGGAAAAATGACATAAAATCAGAAATGAGGAAATCCGTAAAAGAACCAAAGTATCGGACGTAGGCCAGCAGATGGGTAGGTTGAAATGATACAAAAATGCTTCATTTGCTCCAGGCACTCGATCTGCGCAATAATTCTCTGACGCGAGTGGACGAGGAAACAGCAACACGTCTGGAACAGCTGGAGGGCACGCTGCAACTGGCAGGAAACCCGCTAGAATGCTCGTGTGAGGGGGCGCCACTGCTGCGTGCGCTGCAACAGCGTGCGCTATCTGGCCTAGGTCCAGCAGACGCCACTTGCAGCGACGGACGCTCGCCGTACGAGGTCTCATACGCAGACTGCACGCTATCTACAACATCCATCGTCGCATGACTAGCCGGCTCGCTAGCTGTATTGGTCTCATTTGCTCTCGTTGTCACCACGTGTCTGGTGTCCCGCTCACGGCGATTTTTTATACGTGCTGTGTTAAATCGTTGGGGCTGCGCGTGGCGTGCTTCAGAGCCTCAGGAAGACGATCGTCGCTATGATGCTTTCATCACGTTTTCCCATAAAGATGAAGCAGTGGCGCGCGAGCTTCTGGCACGGCTTGAGCCGACTTATCAGCTATGCGTTCATTACCGCGACTGGGTCCCGGGCTCCTTCATCGCGGAGCAGGTGATGGAGTCAGTGCGCGAGTCACGGCGCACGGTGGCGCTCGTATCGCGCCACTTTCTAGACAGCGCGTGGGCGCGAGCGGAGTTCCGCGAGGCCCACGCGGCGGCCATGTTGGACGCGCGCCCGCGGCTCATCGTAGTCCTATTGGAGGATCCAGGCACGTTACCGCTGGACGCTCAGCTGCAGGCCTACATCAGGACCAATATCTACGTGCGGTACGATGATCCCTGGTTCTGGGACAAGCTGCGGCTCGCGCTGCCACCGCCGCGACAGTCGCGCGTTGCGCTGTGCTCAAGAAACCCCCACAACAATCCAGCTTTGACTAATTCGATGATTGAGTTGTCCTCAAAAGTCTATCAATGATGACAGCAATAAACTTATAGGTATCTAGTTGATAGGCCGCCCATTGTTACACTGTTTTTGTATCTTTGTTTCTTGTAATTATTAGATCTATATTTCTTAGTATACAAAATAGAGATTATATAGGTTTCTATCTAGTTGATAAAATAAAGTGGAAGTTCATCTTGAAATATTTTATTTTGAATAATTACTGTACTTCTGAGCACAGTAACTTTCGTGTTTTTTTTATTCCAAGTTGAGTTGTTTCAATGCTAAACATAGTAAAGTTACTATGTAGTTCCTAATATTTTAAGTTTCATAATATTTCATTTAATTACTTTCGTAGGTAGGTAATCTATTTTTCCGGTCACGTTCTTATTACAAACGTATTATACCTCAAGATAACATTAATTAACACAGTATTAATAACAAATTCATGATAAAGACGCATAGGTTTTTTTACCTATTTCCTGCAAGGTCGAAAGGGTTTCCTCTAACATTGTATTTCAAGTCACCGCGTGCCAATCTACACTTGTCTGTAAAGCTAAAAAGAAGAAGTAACTACTTAGTAAATGTACTTAAATAAATTAATCAGCCTTCAATATCACATATCTTGTCAAATTCTAAATGCAACCATCATAAGAACTATATAAAACTTGTACATTGCAATGAACAGGATAACTCTCATAAGTACGTGTAAAGTGTATTTTGAGAAAAGTGTAAAAAGTGTGTGTGAAAAAGTGCTTAGCATCTGCTTTCTTGATCGCAATCACGACGTAAAAAGTGTTGGAATTATATGATCGTTCTATAATTGTGTCATTTAAAATGATTGCGCGCATTGTGATCTCGATGCTAATGGTAAAGATGCTGGCATTACTGAGACACCTAGATAGTATGGTGGTATCAGGAAAATGTCTCATGGGGCCTTTCGTACAGAAGATTTATGAAGTTCCTTTACCTGTCGAAATAGAGCCGCCCAGAACTTTTCACATAGGGCCCAGAACTTTTCAAAATATTTTTAACTTTGAGTATCCAAAAGAGGAAGATAATATTAAAACAACGATTTTAAAGACATCTACAAGCTCAACAAAAAGCCCTCAGACATCCAAAATGTCATCTACCACTATTAAATCTATTGTTCTTTCGGTCGAATCGTATCCTTCTCTGCCTTCGACATTACCGCCCAGTGAATCGACCACTACAAACATTACTCTCTCGTCTAACAACACAACATCGTTTACTGTTACTGTGCCATTTGCTAAATCGTCTATGAGTACAAATGCTGCCACATCTTCCGCTAACTCAACCGTAGCTGGGCTACAACTTTCTACTAGATTGTCTACTCTTAATGTTAGTACATATATTAAGTCTCAAAATGTGTCGTCTGCAACGACAACCGTTACATATAAGTTAACACAATACGTTGTCTGCTATATCATCTACTGCCTTGTCATCTAATTCTAACTATTATGTTGTCTACTACATAATTTATGTTTAACAATTTGTCGTCTCTATCGACCACTGTTATCTGTAGGTACTGTACTGTACCACCCTTTTTTAATAGTCCACTGCAGGACGTAGGCCTACCTACGAAGGGGTGATTGGGCCATATCCACCACGATGGCCCAGTGCGGTGGATTCACATTAGTGAATCCACCAACCTGCATGCTTCCGTAGAAGAAATTCGATGGCGTAATCGAATTTCTTCTTCGGACGCATGCAGGTTGCCTCACGATGTTTTCCTTCACCGAAAAGCCAGTGGTTTTAAATTCCGTACATAAATTCCAAAGAACTCATTGGTACGGGACGAGGATTTGAACCCACGACCTCACGATTGCAAGGTGAGTGTCAATGCCTCTAGGCCACCACGGCTTCACCGTTATCACATCTAAGTAAACAGATAAATAAATATATAAATAAAACGTTCATTGTTCAAAACAGTTTTCATAAACAAGTTGTGCACTATATCACACACTAGGGCGACCTGTGTCGTGGGACCTAGGCTCTTCCTTATTTTATATTATACCTACAATTATACAATACTTCTAGATATAAGGAAAAAATATTATTTTCTAGCTTTTAAGTAAGTAGTTATACAACTAAAGAAATTCACTATTAATTAGTGAACTTGCATAAATGAATCCAAATGAATACCATAATAAACCTACAGTGAAAATACAATTTATACATTTAAAAAGCAAAAGA
The DNA here is from genome assembly GCA_949316475.1 of Hypomecis punctinalis. Taxonomy (NCBI): domain Eukaryota; kingdom Metazoa; phylum Arthropoda; class Insecta; order Lepidoptera; family Geometridae; genus Hypomecis; species Hypomecis punctinalis. Next base: position 16,399,631 of record OX438822.1, read on the forward strand.
GTGTTATGATTCTTGCTTATTTGTTATGAGGGTCACCGTTCTTGCAGACGACTAAACTCACAAGATTACACACCAGTTTTTATGTATTTATGTGTTAGGTACGTTATTAGTGAAGTGTAAGTAATGTAGGCACTTTTCCAAATCAATAATGTTGTCAATACTCACATTGACTATCGCCACAGCAGCAAGTACTGTAGTGTGTGTGAGTGAGTATCAACAGTAGGTTTACCGTGTAGCAGGTAGAGTCTGGCCAACGAAAGCTATCCACGTATTATTTTCAGAAATTTTGAAATGGCAATAATTTAAGACTGTCAAAATTGACACTTTGACGTTTCGTACTACTGAAAACGAACTTGAACCATTCATAATACATATTGGGGACAGTAGCAGCGAAGAAAGCAATGAAGTTCAACAACAGTTGCTAACAAAACAAAAATTTTACAACTCGAAAAAAATGTACTTGCTGAAAAATAAATAGTATCAACTCCGTTTATGCAGTGTATAGCCAGGGTTAACAGCTCTTGATTTTTTAAAATTCCCGCCTTTTTTATTGGACAGCTTTCGTTGGCCAGACTCTATGTGTGCATCAGCCTACATGAATGCAGCTGTGGTGAATGTCCCATAGCGCAATTTTTACAGTAAGTGATGTTATGCTAAGTTCGTTGGTTCAACTTCATAAGTGTGTGGAATAATTACAATTAAATAGTATTAAGCCGTAATAATTATAATGAATGTGTATGTCTTAATATATATATTATAGTAGTTGGTTTTTTCATTTTGTTTTTTATTATATAATACACATTTAGTAACTATTAATTACCATTTCACATGTTGAAAATAAGAACATATTATACAAGATATCATAAATAAAATATGAATATTAGTGAAAAATTATGTTACGTATATATGGAAGGTTAAAATATCTTTTCTTGTCATGAGTAACAGATCATTTCGTCACTTGTAGTAATTTTTATGTACCACTATAGCCCAGGGTAGCCAGCCATAATGAGATCTTTTTTTTGCACACGAAGCGGGATGTTTCTAAGATTTCAAGGTTTTTTTTCGAAGATTTGGCACGAAGATACATCGAATATATCATCTACTACCTTGTCACCTAATGATGTTTAACGGTAGTCTTAGCGACAATCGTTGTTACATCTAACTTAACAAATACATCTACTATATCATCTACCGCCTTATTATCTAATTTTAATTATGTGTTGTCAGCTACCTTGCTACTCCAACTGCTGGCAATTCATATAAGTCTTACAATTTGTTATCTATTAAACCAACTAACTATTGCCACATTCTTCTTCTTCTTAGTTTTGGCGTCGCATCATTGTGCATTTGCCAGTGTCAAGTATTAAGTTGTAATAATTTTTGATAATATTTTATCAAAATAGTCACTGTCGTAGTCTCGTCATAGTCCTTAGAATATAGAGGGTCATAGTCCAATAAAGTCGCTGTCAAGTCCAATCATAGTCCAAGTCATACCTCAGTAAAGCAGTGGAGACTTTACTAGAGGCGTCTATGGAGTTTTGGTAACAACACGGAACAACATGATACGTCACATTATATCACTTGCCTACACTCATGCACGTAAATCAGCTCATAATCAACGAAATACCACCATTTTTCACTAATTATCACTGATAAAAACACAAGTTTAACAAAATAATACAATGAGGCGACATGATTTTTCTGCGTTTCCGCCAAAACCCTATTGCCACATTTAATATGGGAAACACGTCTTCAACGAATTCTGCACCATCTCCTGCTTTGTGATCTGATTCTAATGACACTTTGTTTACTCTTATCTTTTTCATTTAAGTCCAATGAATCATCTACTACATTGTCTACTTCAACTGCTAGTACATCACACAAGACTAACAATTTGTCGTCCATCGCGACAATCATTATCTCATCTAATATAAAAAACAAATCATCAACAAACGTAAGCCGAAACACAGGCACTAAACTTCGCTCAAAAACAGTTTATTTTGAACATTTTATTATTTTAGCCTTAATTAAAATTGTATGTGTTTTTAATACTAATTTAAATTATCAGATTGCATTTCTCATTTTAGATTGTAAGGTGACTTGTATTTTTTAGTATTTAGTAAATGAATATATGCCTTGTAATGATCAACAATAAATAAATTTAAATTATAATTTTAAAGTTTAAACTGTATCCTCTACAACTCCTTATAATCCGAGATCCCACACCAGGGTCATATGTAATTTTCTCCTATTCAATACATTTAAATTAAAAAAAAATTAAAATGAAATGTTTTCCTAAAAATTAATCAAACACTAGCCGAGTCGACGAACTTCGTTACACTCAATGTTTAGTGTGTTATTCTGATGTATAAACATTACTATTGTAAAGTTTCATCTCAATCCGTTCAGGAGTTTTTGCGTAAAAGAGTAACATACATCCATACATTACATACCCACAAACGTTTGCGTTTATAATATTATATAGTAGGAAGTATGCCATGTATTCACCGAACAACAGTTGCTTAAAAACTTTGTATCAGTTAACGTGTTTCTGAAACAAAAAAATATGTTTTAGAGTCTGTAATTTTGTTTCTGTAAAAACTACGTGTTTATCGGTATGTTTCGGTGCTCCCTGTCGTGATTTTTCAGAAACTGTGTATCCGAAACAATGTTGCTCAGTGAATACATGGCTGTAGTATACGCGGTCACATTTCGCAAAGCAACTCTGTATAATACATGCTCCTATTCATATATTTTCGTAAAAAAATGGTTTCAAGCGAGTACACCATGAGCATTTTGACTCGGTAATGATATCCAAAGCCGGAAACATACTATCGGACGCGGCTGACGAACGCGACTGTCAGCCGCGACTTAGCAATGTGCACAGTCTTAAAATATCCGGTGTGCCAGATCGCTCTCGGACGTCCGAACACTCAAGGTCGTCCGAAGGTGATGTCCGCGACTTATGTCCGATAGTGTGCACGGCTCAGTGTACTTTCATAGTCTAGATACCCATCAGTCGCGGCTGTCAGTCACGTCCGTAAGCCGCGTCCGATAGTATGTTTCCAGCTAAGTCGTGGTTATGATCCTGCAGTGGGATCTCAGACTATAACGCTGCCACGTGTAGGTACTATGTGCAAATGTGGCTAGTAATTGTGTTGTTACAGCTTTATCGCTATCGTAACTTCAACCTCTGCTTATAATTCTAATAGCAGTTTATTATTATAAATTATAACTAGTGTTAAATTCAGCTTAATGTAATGACTTAGGTTTTTTATGGACGTGAAGTCCATGGGTGGCGGAACGTTTAATATTTTAAATCGCAATTCACGCCATCTATCGATAAGTTTAGTAATCTAGTTTGTTCAAAGCTCGATAGATGGCGTTGAACCTCCTTGAAAACGCAATAAGGTTGCGTTTTATGTTATTTGTGCCAAGATTTGGATATTATCTTTTAAATTCTCTTTTTGTGATAAACATTTCAAAAATTGACGCGTTCGCAGGATTCGAACCTGCATCTCTCTGGGATTCCAGCCCAGATGCTTGTTCCAAATTAATGTTTATCACAAAAAGAAAATTTATATAAACCTAGTGTGTGAAGCACGTTAAATATCATTTCATTTATTTTGTTTGAAGTGAGATTCAGTGATTCTTTGATTCGGTTGATTCTAATTTGTGATCCAATAAAGGTTTCAAAGTGTTTTTTGTGTTCATTATTTTGCTGGGTCTACAGAAAATACTTAAAACTGGACATTTAACAAACTATAAAGCATTCTTGTGCACGAACTTTATCTTTTTTTACATGTTTTCCGGTCATATTCGTATTACATAATTTACCTTAAGATAACATTAATTAACACCGGATATATTACTTTTTCATGATTAACCTTAATATGTTTCTTTTTTACAAAAACAATAAATTTCCTGTAAAGTAGCAAAGGATTCCTGTAATATTTATATTTCAAGTCAGCGTATGCGAAACTACACATTTCTGAAAAGCAAGTAAAAATTAAATAAACAGTACCAGAATAAATATCCTAAAGTAATTTTTGGTCTTTAATAGCAGCGTTTTACCTGAAATAAAACGCATATTAAATACTTACCTTACTGGAAGCTTTTATAATGAGAGTGCGCATCCCTTTCCGTCGATCAGCTATCGTTTTCTGTCCCTTTAAGCGTCGTAACCGGAAGCCTCCAGGTGGCGCCCTTGTTGGCGATTGCGCGCCATTTTATTTTCTAGGAAAAATAGCGGCTTCATTGCGTTAATTTTTGTAATTTCCACCAGGCAGAAATCAAAAGTAAAGCTTCCAGTAAGGTAAGTATTTAATATGCGTTTTATTTCAGGTAAAACGCTGCTATTAAATAGCTTGACCGTTACTGGAAGCTTTTATAATGAGATTCTGTTTGTTATCGCCTGGTGGCGTCACCTGGAGTGGGGCTTTTAATTATAACTTATAATTGTGTATTACGCCAATGTGATAACTTATGATTATGTATTACGCCAATGTGATTACGCCAATGTGAGATATATAGCTCTGGTGACAATTTAGTTTATTAATTATTAATGATTTCAAATAAATTAAGCTATATTTATAGTGAAAAATGTCCAGAATATATATTTTTAACTTAAATCTCAAAGGAAAACAGACATCAAGAATCTTCCGGTCACTTCAAAGGCCATTATCTTTAATTAACATGACCTTAAATAGGCAAGATTACTTTTAATTTGCAAAATAAAATTTAAACAGTTATTTAGTTTTAACGTACAAATAATTTACGACATACGTAAAGCTTTACTATGTACGAGTAAATAATCCAAAAACGGATTCTACAACCAACGCGATTTTGTTGTGTTCATCGCATATCAACATGCATATACTTACGGTTAGGCTGGGCGGCTCACCCAAAAGTCAGGGTTTCTAAGCCACTAGAAAGAATCTGACAACGTATAATAGATCCTATTGAAAAGGATTTATTCGGCAATGATATTTACCCAAAATTATTGCAGGAATGCTATATGCTTTCATATTCTGCGTCATTACTAAGCAGGGAGTCCCACGCGATAGAACTGTTACTTTTAGAGTACTTCTTCCTCTTGAGTAGCGGTGGAAGGCTTGCTTAGCCTGTGCCATTATTGCAGTGATGCGTTATGCATTCATATTTTGCGTCATTGCCCAAGCAGGGAGTCCCACGCGATGGAACTGTTACTTTTCAAGTACCTCTCTCTCGTGAGGGGCGGTGGATGGTTTTTACAGGGATGCGTTATGCATTTATGTTTTGAGTCATTACTAAAGCAGGGAGTTCCACGCGATGGAACTGTTACTCGTGAGGAGCGGTGGATGGCTTGCTTAGTCTGTGCCATTATTTCAAGGATGCGTTATGCATTCATATTCTGCGTCATTGCTAAAACAGGGAGTCCCACGCGGTGGAACTGTTACTATTCAAGTACTTCTCCCTCTTGAGCGGCGGTGGATGGTTTGCTTAGCCTATGCCATTATTACAGGAATGCGTTATGCATTCATGTTTTGCGTCATTACTAAAGCAGGGAGTCCCACGCGATGGAACTGTTACATTTAGTGTACCTTTCCCCCGCGAGGGGTGGTAGATGGCTTGCTTAGCTTGTACAGTTCGACACATGAGTCGATAATTTGGCAATAAATTTCGTCTTTGTAAATAAGTAACAAAAAATAAATAAAATTGATGTACTTCAGATTTTGACCTCAAATTAGCAATGTAGAAGCCAATTCAGTCCATATCAAATTATAAGAAAATATTGAAAATGTGAAATACAAAATGTCACTGACCCACTAAAAAATACTGGTCAAACCAAAAATGGCAGCCAAAATAAAATCAAAGTAATTATGCAATCAGCTGTCACGGTACAGTTATTTGTCTCGTACTTATACTTACAGAATACATACATATACTAACAGATACACCTGTTATTAAATCTATATAGATTTAATGGTCTTTGGAGTTGCGACTAAAGATTGTCAGGCGAAGCAATAGTGCAGCGACTTAATGAGTTGTTTTAACTGCTACTAATAATGTACGAGAAATAGATTGCTTTAGTTCGTTCTAATACTAGGTTGGACAAACTCACTTAAGGAGTTTTAATAAATAGCACTAAAAAACAAAAACTAAGAAATAACTCACAAAAAACACCACTGGCAAAATTAACCCTTTGAATTTTAATACCTCCCGGCACGACTGTAAAGTTGCGAATGTAGGATTAATCTGGACTTAACGATTAGTTTTATGTAAATCAAGTGATTTTAATTATATTTATTTAATTTAAATAACTCAAAATCAGTTAGGCTGATTTTATATTGATAATATGTTCGATCACAACATTATCAAAAATTAAGTAATCTCATTAATTTTATTGATTGCGTAGGCGGCGTAAAGTTCGCATTACCTATGTACTTGCCAGAAATATTCATAATATTTTATGAAAAAAGAAGGTAGTAGACCTACCCTCCACACCAAAAAAGTTTTGTTATTTAGACTAGACTAGCCAGGGTTATCTGACGCGCATTTTTGTTTCAATCTATTTCATAATATAAAGTAGGTAGGTCGATATGTTGCTGGGCCTTTAGTAGCTATGCATTTTGTTATGCCGTTATAACGTCAGTTATAATGAACCCCAATAATATCTACATCCTATAAAATGACGTTCATTTTATGGTTACAGAGGGTGCAGATAAAGTAAAAAATAAATGTCGCAACGATAATTTAAAAATCTTTTAAACTTACACGATTTTTATTAAAAGCAAAAAACAAAGAGAGTATGTAACTCACTTTTTAGTGACGTATATCTATCATTTATGTTTCTCCTTATCGGTAGGAGGAACCTGTTTACGATTGCTATCCTTGCGGATAAGACATACTAATTTTCTCCAAATAGTTTCGATTTTTGTAGAAACACAACATAGTACTGCTGAAGCAAGTCTTGCTATCACCTTAACAGGGTTCTTGCATGATTGCATCTTGGATGGTTTTCTGTCCCGAAAATGTGAACAGACTTAATAGAGCTTAAATAGATACGAGCTGTTTAAATATTTTTTATGTTGTTACCATTTACAAACTTCCTACAAGGAAAAGTATGATTTTTCTTATGGCATATTTTATTAATGTATTTTAATGATATAGCCCCATTTTACACAAACCCTTACTTATTTTATTATTTTTGGGTATGCTACAAATAAGACAGCTTATTGCTTTGGTTTGAGATTACTGCCAGCAGGAAGAAAATCACTACGTTTTTCAGTGATTTATTACGCTTTATTATTAAGCTTTTGAATACTTGATAGTTAGTGACATAATTTCGCTACGTCAGGATTGCAATTATTGAAGTTAGGATCACATGAATTATTTTTATTCAATTTATTCAATGAAGCAACTGGTCTTGTAGCTATTAGTATGGAATCCCGGTGAAATTTTTAGTAAAAATCGCGCTTTTAATTCTGCTCTTAAAATATCGAATAAAACAGTACTCGCAGCTTATTAAGTTGGACAACGCTAATATTACATCACAATTTCACAAGGAGCTGCGAGGATAGCATATTATAAATATGTGTAAAACACATTTACACTCAGTCTTTAATCCTGTTACGCTAACATAATATGATTTGTAGAAGTACATTTACATTCAGTTTTTAAATTATTTGCATAAATCGTGTAGAATTCACTCCGCGGGAGTGGCATGTATCACAATAAGCACTGACCTCATGACGGCAGTTAACTGATATGATGTAAAAGTGCATTGTACACTGTATCATTCACTTCCCAAGTAGAGAATTTCACAAAAAGCACCGATTCCCTGAGGGTAGTTAATCCGATAGGTGCGCTAACCTGTTCGTATTATAATCTTATCGATTTTATCATTATATGATCGGTAAAAACATGTTCATATCAAGCACACGCCACTGCTATTATGGTAGCTTGTTCCATTCATAAGAGGGCGTTAAAAATACCGACCCCACAAGGGTGGTTCTCATGCATTGATGCATAGTAGTGTTGCTTCTTCCATACTGTTCTATATGGTTTTGTCAAACAATTTGCTAAAAATAATCAGAAGGTAGGTAGTTATTGAAAACTACATATTTTACCCTAAAACGGCAGAAAAAATGTAATGTCACGTATATTTCGAGTCGTGACAACAAAAGTTCCTCGCAAGGAGATGCTTAGCTAATCAGCAAGCTCAATAGAAACAACGAAACAAACAATCATTAACTCGTTATTTTCCAACACGTGTTGGAATCGTTTGCAAGTTTTCTAACAAAGAAAATTAAATCTAAGCACATCAAATTAAATATAACTTTGCACTAAATTTTATTAACTGAGCTAAAGTCCTGATCAATTTAGAAACTCTTTAGGTCGTAAAGTGGGTGTAGTTATCGGCTATCGTAAGGTGCCGTATATTTTTCCCAAGTTGCTTGATACTAGGTTAAGGAAACCTAGGTAAATCTTACGGTGCCGAATATCTCAACACTGCAGTATTAAACTGCAGTAAAACAAAATTCTGCTGCAATGTAAGCTTAAAGAAGTTCTTACAAAGACTCGACTATGTACAGTAGCTCATTTATTAAATAAGATTTAATATTAAAATACCCGCCCCGCATTTGATGCTTAATTTGAATGGTATTTCATATTTTCTAATTTGATTTTTGTACAAGGTGGTCATCAGGCAGACATATTTTACAAGCAATATCAAATATTGTAACATCCGAAAATAAGAAACTTCTTTAACTGAGGATGATAAATTTTTGCATTATTTCTTTTACTAAAAATCCAGGTATATCTAGGCATATCTCAAGGTGCCGAACACTGCAGTGTTAAACGGCTACTGCAATATATATAAGCTTAATTTTACCAAAAATCCAAATTTCGCTCACCCATTTTCATCGATAGATTTCTCCATCTGGTTGGAAACGTTCAGCACGCTTACCCGCTGCCGAAAAAGTAGCTCTGCTTAGCTGACATCACACTACTTCTTGAAGCAGTCGCGTTCATCTATTTTTTAAAGGAATATATTTTACAGGGATGAAAACAATGGTATAGGGCGTCCGATTGCCCTATTTTAAGCACTTTTGGTTAAACACCTTTAGGCTCTGTTGGAAATATTTGTAAACGAACGGCAAAAGCCGTTAAAAATTAATTTATTAACAAATTGCTATGCTACACTGGTTGTTAAACCTTGGACACAGTAAATTTGTTTTAATCCATTTTCCAGAGAAATAGATGAAATATGTGGGCACTTACTGCGCAGGTATACTTAGCTCCGTTATTTCTTGGAAATAACGTGTTAATTCCGATGATGAGCACCACCACGTATTCACCGAGTTTAATCTTTATATTAGTTATAATATAGTTAATAATTTTATAAAATAAAACTGTGCAACAGGCTGGGAGCTAGCTAGAGCTGCCCGGAGCTGTTGCTTCGACGAAAAATTCAACGCCAATGAAGCCGCTATTTTTCCTAGAAAATAAAATGGCGCGCAATCGCCAACAAGGGCGCCACCTGGAGGCTACCGGTTACGACGCTTAAAGGGACAGAAAACGATAGCTGATCGACGGAAAGGGATGCGCACTCTCATTATAAAAGCTTCCAGTAACGGTCAAGCTATTTAATACCATATATTTCTTTTCTTGTCAAATATAAAATGCAATCATCAAAAGAACAATTTAAAACTTCTAAATTGCAATAAATAAGATAATTCTCATAAGTTCAAAGTGTATTTTGAGAAATGTGTAAAAAGTAGAAGTAACGATGTGTGTGAGTGTAAAACGAGTGAATACATTTTGTTGTTGCTGATAGCAATCACAAGTTTGCAAAAATAGTTGGATTAACAGAATCTCTATAAAATCCTTCGAAATGATTGCGCGTATTATGATTTCGATACTAATGGTAAATATGATTGCATTACCGAGACAGCGAGATAGTATGGTGGTATCAGCCCAATGTTTAACGGGGCCTTGCGCTATGCAAGAGATGTTCGACAATCCAAGTCAAGAAAAAATGTGGTATATTTTGAGCAATATAAATGAAAATAATATTCAATTGATGCAAAATTGTATTTTAAATACATCTGCAACCTTACCAGAAAGCCCGGCTGCAAGCTCTATATCTATTGAAGAATTTAATGAAAAAGTGAGTTATATTTTGGACAATTTAAATGAAAATAATATTCAATTGCTGTGGAATTGTATTTTGAAGACATATACAAGCTCAACAGAAAGCCCCACTGCAAGCTCTATTTACTCGCAAGCTCAGACATTCAACTCGCCTACTACCACTGTTAAATCTATTACTCCTTCCGTCGCATCGTATCCTGCGTTACCTTCTTCATTACCATCCAGTGAATTCACCACTACAAACATTACTATCTTATTTAACAATACGACATCGTTAATTGATACAAAATATGTGCCATTCGCTAAATCTTCTATGACTACAAATGCTGCCACGTCTTTCGCTAACTCCACAGTAGCTGGGCTACAACTTCCTACTAGATTGTCTGCTTTTAATGTTAGTACATTTATTAAGTCTCAAAATGTGTCTGTAGCGACAACCGTTACATCTAAGTTAACTCTTTACGTTGTCTGCTATATCATCTACTGCCTTGTCATTTAATTCTAATGGTTATGTTGTCTACTACATTGTCTACTTCAGCTATAAACCCTTTATTTATGTTTAGCAATTTTTCGTCTTAGCGAACCGTTGTTACATCGAAGTTAACAAATACATCTACTATATCATCTACCGCCTTGTTATCTACTTCTAATGATGTGTTGTCAGCTACATTGTCTACTCCAACTGCTGGCAATTCATATAAGTCTCACAATTTGTTATATATTGCGATAACCATTACTACATATAAGTTTGGAAATACGTTTTCAACTAAGTCTTAAGTCTTCCTGTATTATTTTTTGCCTTGTCATCTGATTCTAATGATACTTTGTCTACTATTCTGTCTACTCTTTTTAGTAGCATATTATTAAAGGCTAACGATATATCGTCTACAACATCATTAGCTGCTTTGTCATCGAATTCTAATGATATGTTGGCTACTACATTGTCTACTCCAACTGCTAGTACATCATACAAGTCTAATAATTTGTCGTTTATCGCGACAATCATTGTCTCATCTAATTTAGAAAGTAAATCAGCAAAAAATGTACACCGAAACACAGGCACTAAACTTGTTAGTTTAGTGCCTGTGTTTCGGTGTACATTTTACAGTTTATTTTGTACATTTTATTATTGTTGCCCTAATTAAAATTGTATGTGTTTTTAATACTAATTTAAATTATGTAAAAATGTTAAATGTAATATATGTATAAAGGATCTTACCGCATAATACTATTCTCCTATACAATAAATTTACATCAAAAACAAATAAAAATTAAATGGTTATCTAAAAACTTAATTAAACATTTAATTTCAAATACATTTCACAAGGCAACCCTGTATACAGGGTAGTTGGTAATCAATTAGCATCCTTTTACGGACTTATTCCGTAGATCAAAACTTGTTTTGTTCAACGATTTTTATCTAAACTAAAAAATAAAAATCTTGTTTCATGGAAAAAAACGTTCACCCTCGACAAAATGTACTCGTATGGAATAGCTTTTTTATTAGTTTTGACAAAAGTCGCAGAACAAAATGTTGTTAGTTTTGATGTAAAAGTGCTAATTGATTACCAATAACTCTGTATATACATTCTCCTGTTCATATATTTACGTGAATAGTTTTTTTGCAAAAAATAGCATGACCGACTTCAATTCGCGAATCTTTTGCATGGATCGAAGTCGCATTTTTCACATTATTGATGATTTATCAAAAATGGTTCAGCCGATTTCGATGAAATTTAAATGGTTTGGTCCCATTTAAATTTCATTTTGAAATATTATTTTTCCAATAAAAAAAGAATTGTTGTTTTTAGATTTTTGCGATTTGAACACATTATTATTATATACTACGGCACTAATCGCGCACTAAAATTACGAGATAAATAAATACCTCGTCATCCCGACGTTTCAGCCGAGTTGCATCAACCGTGGTCACGGGTAGACCCGTGACCCGTCAGTCTACCCGTGACCACGGTCGATGCAACTGCAATGAATACATAAAAAAATATATACCTACATTTATACGCGTCGAATTGTATACCTCCTCCGTTGGTTCGTCGGTCAAAAACTGGTTTCAAACGTGTACGCTTAGGTTTTAGTGTTTCTAACCGACTTCCATAAAAGAGGAGGTTATATGTTCGTCTGATTGTATTGTTTTTGTGTATGTTCACCAATAATTTCGCCAATTGTGAACCGAATCGAAAAATTCTTTTTTAGTTCGAAAGCGGCTCAGCCGTTATACCTACCACCGTCGGGAATAGGTATACCACCTACTCCTGAGGTAACGGTTGAGCCGTTTTTGAAAAATCAACAATAATGTCTCTAATCGAAAAAATCTTTGTTTAGATTAAAAATGGCTCAGCCGCAGCCGTGCTGCCAGCTGGAGCGAAATTTTCATTTCGTTCATGATAAGTAAATAAATGATGGATGATGACGGTTTTGCAATTTTTTACAACAAAAAATTATTTACTCTTATTATTATTAATAAAATGTTATTTAAGTATTGTTGGAACAATTAATATTATTACAGAGGAATTACTCAACTAACATTTTAATGTATTTTTAATTTTCGGCTATAAGTGTAATAGTTTTAGTTTTCGTAATAAAACGCATCTGTACACATAATAGTGTTTGATTTACATTTTCTAAACTATGTATAAAAAGGCAAAAATTAAAGTATACGTTCCCTCGATAATTATTTATCGCAAAAAATAGCATGACCGACTTCACCCGCGTACAGAATTCGCGAATATTTCGCACGGATCGATGTAGCATTTTTAACATTATTGTTGATTTATCAAAAATGGCTCAACCGATTTCGATTAAATTTAAATGGGACCAATTTCAAAGTATATTCTTTCCAATAAAAAAATAATGATTGAAATCGGATTACTACAAAAAAAGTTATGCGTGGTTATACATAAAAAAACGCGTCGAATTGTATACCTCCTCCGGTGGTACGTCGGTCAAAAAATGGCAACATCGATGTGCACAACAAACAAATCCTCTCACCCCAAACGCATAATAAAATTACCGTCTCAGTTCCGTCGTGGGTAAAATTTATATTAGGTACCTACGCATTTATTTCTAATTTAAATATTAAATAAAAACCAGCCAAGTTCGAGTCTGACTCGCGACTTGTTTTTAGTCATTCAGCGTATTAAAAATATTCCACGAGCAAATTTTGCTTTTTGAGAAAAGAAAAAGTAATATTTGGGCTGTTTCTTAAATAATTGGAAAGTTATTAGAATCAAGTGAATGAGTTAACTGGAAGGTTTTTAACTATTGAGTAGTTGATATATGAATGCGACAGATAAACATGGAAAGGAGTACAAAAAAAAAACAATTAGTCCGGTACGTTACACTATACTCTATAAAATTTAACTTGATCTCTGCGACAGCTGTCAGAAAAATCACGCCTATAAAGTCCTTAATATCTTAATAGTACAACCAGTACTTGTCAATGTCATACTTTATGGGCATGCCGATTAGTGATGGGCGACGAATGATCGTGACCACAGAGTTTTAGATAGAGTTTTATTTAAAATATCGATAGATTATACTAACGATATTTTAAATAAAACTTAATTTATCATTAATTTTATTGTATATTTTAATATCATAACATTTTTACATGTGTAATTAAATTAAACCCAATTATATGTTACCTACATTCGCATCGATAATAGTGAAAAACGTCGATAAATACTATCGTTACATCATTATGAGTATTTAGTAAATATCATAACATTATTTACTTGTATACATACTTGATCTTAAATAATAGTAAGTAAATAAAATCCAATTTCTCACCTTCAACTACTCATACGATTACATTACAACATTGTTTGAAAATCGATTTTTTCCACCACTATCTCAACACTAAAAATGTCAATCTTCTATGTCAATGTCATTGTCGCAGAGATCAAGTTAAATTTTATAGAGTATAAAATGTCAGACAATTGAAATGATGATTATGTTAAACGCTGAATATACGGGGTTACAAATAACGTTCCTTTTGTCACCAACCGATTTCGTTTGGTTACCGACCCACACTTACCTTTTATTTTGAATAGGTTCGCGTTTGACTACACACTGCCTGATGGTACTTGCCCATTTAATGCATTTTAGTGACCAAAAATCTATTTCATTACCCATTATAGATTTTTCTACAACTCAGTTCTGTTAACTCTACTGCTAAGCCGCACTTGCCAGACTTATTTGCTACCAAGTATTTTCAAATTTTTTAAGGTTCTGTACCTCAAAAGGAAAAAATGGAACCCTTATAGGAACACTTCGTTGTCCGTTTGTCCGTCTGTGTGTATGTCAAGACTCTTTAACTCGGGAACGCGTAAAGATATCGAGTTTAAATGTAAACTGTATATGTATATCTATGGTCTCTTGCAGTTGTGTAAAAGAAAAACTTCCCAGTAATCGTTTAAAAAAACCGCACATTTCAAGACTCACAAAAATCAAAACCTACAGGGTACTTCCCGTTGACATAGAACTATGAAATTTGACTAACAGCATTGTCTCAGAGTCAAATCTGAAAACTGTACATTTTTATTTAAATCACAAAAAATAGGGCCTCAAAACTCACAAAACATGGGTTCAAAATTCAAAGTGTGTACACCGTATCATGTAAGGTATCAAATAAAAGAACTTCATTAGCACATGCTAAAACAGGTTTATAATTACCTATATTTTAACAATGTGTAATTTTCGATGCATGACGAGAAAAGTGAAAAAAGAAAACTTTTTTGTCAATGGTTATAGGTAGTATAGAGATTTTAACAACATACTTTCCAATTTTGTGAATTTTTCTGGATTTGTACGGAAATCTCGATGTGCGAGCCTGACTTGCACTTGTCCTGTTTTTTTTCATCTATAAACTACAGTCGTTTAAATCAGTGCCAAAAGTTTACTCGAAAATGTCGTTTACAAATGCATACTGGCGAGTTCTATTGTTCAGGAAACTACTCGTACTATGTATTTATATGTAATTTTAATTCGGTACCAAACACTGTTTAGTTTTTGTAGGCATACTACAGAGCCTTATCTGCACCATACAGAGTGTTCGGTTAACTCGACACGTGCAACGCGCTGTAGGTACTTAATACATAGAGGTTTAATTTGGTACACAGGTTTTTTAAATTATTTAGTTTTTTAATTCGTTTTTGTCATGTGCGATTTTTGATTAGGGAGGTTAATTTTTTCATAAAGGAGGGAAATTTGCTGCCACACTAACTCAGCCAAAAAATAATCGACACGTATTTCTTTTCTTTTTGACCGACGAAACGAAGGAGGTTCTCTGTATTGGAAAGAATTCGAAATTGGTCTCATTTATATTTTATCAAAATCAACTGCGCCATATTAGATAGATCAACAATAATGTGAAAAAGACTACATCGATCCGTGCGAAATATTCTCGAAATGTTGCAATAAATGATTTGACTTTGACATTGAATTCAGTACACGGTTAAAGTTGGTCATGACATGCCAGAAGTGACGTCACGACCCCAAATTTTTCCAAGGTTTATCTTTGTCATTAAAATGTATCTATTGTTAGAATGCCAAAATAAAAAATACGTGTACAATATTTTTTGATAATCTAACTCACTTACTAATTACAATAATTATCTTTTTACCCAGTCATCGTGCCTATTAACAGATGCGTGATCAACTGTTCGAAAAACCAATAGATTTGACCGTTTCGCTGCATAAGAGGCCTTGAGTAGGTTAAAATCTCTGACACCAGGGCTAGCCAGCCGGATATACGACCTTACCGAACACTGCAGGCATTCATTTTATTTATTTATCATTCATTAAAGCTACC
The DNA here is from genome assembly GCA_949316475.1 of Hypomecis punctinalis. NCBI lineage: Eukaryota > Metazoa > Arthropoda > Insecta > Lepidoptera > Geometridae > Hypomecis > Hypomecis punctinalis. The sequence continues at coordinate 16,415,601 of OX438822.1, forward strand.
ATTACGGTAAAAACTAATGCGATAGTGTAAGAAAAAATAAAAAACAATTCATAATAATAATATCACATAAAAAGTTATAATATGTCAATTTGAATAATAATAATAATTGTTGTTCTTAAACTTTCGCGATTTCAACACATTATTATTATATACTACGGGATTAATCGCGCACTAAAATTACGAGATAAATAAATTCCTCCTCATCCCGACCATAAATAATGCCATTAATTATAATCAATACAAAAAATCTGATTATTATTATATAATTTAACCATCATAAATTATTATGATAAATTTTAAGTGTTTTGTAATGAAATTTAATTTTATGTAATAATTCTATAAACAAATTATAAAAGAATTGTTATTGGACGATTTCAAGAACATGCAATGTGTCTACGAAACAAAGAGAATTTGACTTTTGAATAATAATATATAACAATAATAATACCGAATAATATTGTCATAAAAAATCAATTCTTCATGCCAATTAACATTGTATGTGTACGAAACGCTTAGGTCATCTACATAAATGTAAACAACGTACAGCGTACGAGTAGGTACCTATTTATTATTGCTAGACGGGATTTAATCATTGCATTCACAGTCAAGTTTCCACCGCTTCAATCAACACGTGTTTTACGTGGTGCGATACCTAACATGTGCAGTAAATATTTGACTATAATTTTGTTTTGGTCAAGCTGTCAGTATGTTAGGAGTGAATTAATAGATCCATTGAAGATGTTGTGTAATATAACAATCCCGAGTTCCGTGGTGGTGAATAATGATACCTGGACGGGAAAAGATAACCCATTAGAGGATCATTTGGACAAATATGTGCTCAAAAGAACCGGTATGTAGAAAAATGTGTTTTTCTTCATATTGTTAAAGTATGGTAATCGTTAAATTACGTCTTGTATGGAACAGCTAACTTTTGTGATTTTGAGGTTACAATTGGGCTCCTGATTTATGCGGCTAGTAAATTCGTATAGGTCGAGTGGCTAGACCTGGTGTCAAAATTTTTAAAACGCCTGGAAGTCTCTAATATAAAAAAATGTATTTTAAATATTGCATTTTTTTTTTGATCATGGTCATTTCATTAGCAATGGCTAACAAGTTTTATTTTATACATAAAACTTAGTCTAAGATTCATAGTGCACTGGATCCTCTTTTCCTTTCTCAGACGGGAGGAAACAATACAATTTTAACCTTATAACTCACTAAAATTAACACATTTTTTACGAAAAGACAGGTAGGTAGGTACCTACATAATTTGCTAAAATTGAAACCTAAAAAACTCAAGCGCTTGATAATATATGTCAAGAACTACATACCCTTAAGCAATTTTGAATTTACATACTAGGTATACATGTTTTGGAAGGAGGCTTATGCCCTACAGTGGGCCGAAATAAGCTGATGATGATGATACATGTTTTAGATAGATACAAGTGTACAGTATAAAAATAAATATAATTATGAAGTACCTACCTAGTAGACTAAACGGTTACAATTAACGAAGTCAGATATGCTGCGAGGTGTACTGTTTACCGAGAACAACTAGTTTAACGAAGAAGGCTCGCCGCTAAAGTGAGTCAGTGATGATGAATCTTTAATTCTAGGTTTTTAGGGTTCCGTACCCAAAGGGTCAAAACGGGACCCTATTACTAAGACTCCGCTGTCCGTCCGTCTGTCTGTCACCAGGCTAAAGAAGATATAATAATACTACCAGCCCCCCGACCGCCTAAGCAATAGCAATCGTTTATCACTTCATTTTAGTCATTTGGCACCGCCTATGTGACGTTAGTCATCAAAGTTGTACATTCAACGATTGCTTTCGCAATCCGCGCAAAGCAATTGATGGCTAACGTCACATAGGCGGTGCCAAATGACTAAAATGAAGTCATAAACGATTGCTATTACGATTGCTATTGCTTAGGCGGTAGGGGGGCTGGCTGTATCTCATGAACCGTGATAGCTAGAATGTTGAAATTTTTAGAGATGATGTATTTCTGTTGCCGTTATAACGAAAAATACTTAAACAGAAAATAATAAATATTTAAGGGGGGCTCCCATATAAGAAACGGGATACGAGACGTTTTTGCTAATAACGGCAACAGAAAGATGCTTGAAATATTCACAGAAATTTAAGTTATACATTCTCTTCAAAAACAAATACTTCAATTAAAATAAAATATATTAAGGGGGCTTCTATACGGAACCCTTCGTGCGCGAGGCCTACTCGAACTTGGCCGATTATTTGCTAAATCTAAAATGTTCAACAGTTATGTTTTGTGGTTTTCAGGTTGTGAATACGAGGGAAGGGAGCACGCTCGAGGGTTCTATCCACTCGAGAGGACATACGATGGCAAACTGTTCGAGTGGTCCGGAGCAGTGCGCTCCAGGGACTTTGCGCTCATTCAAGTCAGATGGTCACGCGTCAACGAAACCAGTGTAATTTATAATTTCTGTAAGTATTATATAGTTACTCTTAAGGCATTAACTTGATGATCCCAAGTATTTGTACGAGTACCACCACCAAGGACACGGGCGTGTGGGAAGAATGACACCTATATTGAATACTCCTGAGTCAGTGAGCATCGCTACTAGGTGACCTGACGGCCTAGTCTACGCACCACGAAAAACCGAATCTATAAATCTCGTTTGGACGTGCCCCTTGGTAATCATACACTCAAGCAGGTAGATAAGTTCAAATATCTAGGCAGCACAATTACGTCTAAAGACGATTTGGATCCTGAGATAAGTTACAGAATTAGTGCTGCCTCTACTGCTTTCGGTAAGCTCCGGGTAAAGGTTTTCAAGTCTGACGACCTTTCAATAAGTACAAAAATTAAAGTCTATATGGCAGTTGTTTTGCCAAACTTGCTTTACTCGTCCGAAACGTGGTGTTTATACCGTAAACACATACGTATCTTGGACAGGTTTCACCTCAAGTATCTCCGTGATATCCTGAACGTTTCGTGGTCTGACCGAGTTAGAAATACGGAGGTCTTGAGGAGAGTTAATGCTAAATTGTTAATAATGTTGGAGGAGTCGAGGCATATCGGATAAGGCGCCAGCTTCGCTGGTGCGGTCATGTTGTGCGAATGCCTGAGGAATGATTGGCAAAGCGCATCTTATATTCTGAACTCTAGGACGGTAAGCGTAGGAGCGGTGGCCAATTCCTAAGATATAAAGATGTTCAGAAAGGGCACATGAGAAGATGTAAGATTGAGCCCTCCTCTTGGGAACAACTGGCCCAGAACCGTCTTGAGTGGCGTCGCCTTGTGCAGGAAAATGTTTATACGTTTGAAGATGGCAGAAGGCGCGATCTACATACCCGGCGAGAGGAACTTAGAAATCGAAGTAGCCGAGTAACATGATCTATAATTTTGTCAATGGTGTTTTGACATGTAGCCTGTGTTCACGCACTTTTAAAGCCAAAATAGGCTACTACAGCCGAAATCGGCAAGAAACCATATATATACGCACCACGAAAAAAAACCGGACACGTTCGAGTCAGGCTCGCACATCGAGGGTTCCGTACAAATCCAGAAAATTTCACAAAATTGGGAAGTAAGTTGTTAAACTCTCTATATTACAACCATTGACAAAAAGTATTGTTTTTTTCACCTTTCTCGTCATACATCGAAAATTACACATTATCAAACTAATTAAAAACCTGTTTTAGCATGTGCTAATGAAGTTCTTTTAAGATAAACCTTACATGATACGATTTACTCACTTTGAATTTTGAACCCATATTTTGTGAATTTTAAGGCCCTATTTTTTAGTGATAATATAATAAAAAAATCACAGTTTTCAGATTTATTCCTATACGTGTAAAAACAAATCGGAGAGTTGTTTTTTGATTTCAACTGGTGGAATAGACTGAGAATAAGGTGTATTTTCCCGAAATGTAAGGCGTGTTGTGGTTAGATTTTTTGATTATTATTAGGTATACTAGCCTCCATACATTTTGTGGACGTGTCCTTTACGATGGCGCCTTTATAATTGGGCCTATTATTATAATTATAATAGGCCCAATTATAATAGCTTTAACAATTGTGATCTTTTTCTACAGTTATTGGAAAAGAAGGCAACAACATCACGGACATGTATGAGTACGACACACCTAACGACTGGGAAAAACACACTCCAATGATTCTGGACATGAATAGTTACGTCCCTTTCTACCTCAAGATACAAGAAGGTGAGGTTGTCTCTTTCAGACTCATTAGTCTGAAAGACTATATTATGCAATAGAAAAATCAGTCCACTAAATGGGCTATAAATCCTAAACGGTAAGTTTTACAAAAAAAGTTTTTGACAACAAAAGATGCAAAGTTTTATTTTCTACAATAATGGTTTCCATAATTTTTGCCCTAAGGTGCATAGTTTCCGAGATATCGGCCAAAAACGTTTTTCCAAGATGGCGCTTGAAGCTCCACCTGGATCTGTCAGCATTTTAGAATAGCATCCTAAACATTAAACATTCAACGTGGACCAAAAAAACGTCTATTTTTTATGTAGAGCCGTGTTGGCTTAGATCCAGAACAGAAGAATTAGGTTATTTCTTTCGCTCTTCTGAGAACGCTTGCCCATGGATTTATTGCGCTTGCCTTAAGGTCAGCATACACGGTCAGTTAAACTGATAGGAGCTCATTCAGTTAATTAAAAGGTAGGAATTATTGGTGGCTCCATATTTGAATGAAATGGAACAATTTATTTTCTTCCATAACTTGTGTTATTTCAATTTTTCATGGGAAATTATCGGAATCAAAGTTGTTTGAAATTTTATTTCCTACAATTTTGATTCTCATCTACTTTTTGTGCCCATGTCTCATCACATATTATAAAATAGTCGAATCATGGGTGCGTTTGCAAAATGCCACATAAGTAAGTTCGTATAGGCCGAGCGGCTAGCCCTGGTGTCAGAGTTTTTAAGCCCCCTGAAGGTCTCTGACGCGGCTAAACGGTTAAAACAACCGAGGCCTACAATTTAACGTGTCATTCTATCCACTGTAGCGCTCAGTTGTAAATGCTACCCGCAGTCACCCATTCGATGACTGGCCGTGCCGCGGTACCTAACCGCTTAGCTATATCAGAGGCCTTGAGGCGGCTTAAAAACTTTGACATCTGATATATTTTGTTCGAGCTCGCAGGCTCATATAAATATGTATAATAAATGTGATAATTTATTACAATTCATATAATAACTAAACATGTGAATGTATTTTGTTCTTGATGTGACACAGTAAGAAAATTACGTTATGTATCTACGCTTTAGTAAAACAACATATTTTTATCAACCTACTATACATATATACTAAGCGCCTCACAAGTCGCCGGATGAGAAATTAGCCGCAGACGACACTTCGTCGTGATTCGCTAATTATTGCGCATGTTTGCACAATGCGCGTGGTGTAGTGGTGAGCACGGGCGTTGGCAGCGCGCGGGAGGCATGAGGTTAGCGGACGGCCCCGGCGCATACCTATATTTCGGCTTTTGCGCAGCGTTCAGCGCATAACTTCCCATCCGCCGACTTGTGTGACGCTTAGTATAATATCAGTGCCGTGTTTACAGGAATCCTGATATTCGGCAAGATATGCGACAGCGAGGCGATGTTCTCTCGCAACATATCGCACCAGATCGCGCGCGGAGACCGGCCCATCATATTCCTGCACTCGTGGTCCGACCTCGGCGCCAAGTTTCTTTACAACTGCCCAGCTCTCTTCGACGGTAAAATACCTAATTTACGTTTTTTACTGTCATTGGCAAGCCGTGGTGGTCTAGTGGTAGTGACACCCGCCTTATAATCGTGAGGTCGTGGGCTCAAATCCCGGTCCCGCGAACCAATGAGTTCTTTGGAATTTATGTACGGAATTTAACACCGCTGGCTTTTCGGTGAAGGAAAACATCGTGAGGCAACCTGCATATGTCAGTAGAAGAAATTCGATGGCGTATGTGAATCCACCAACCTGCACTAGGCCAGCGTGGTGGATATGGCCCAAACACCCTTCGTGGGTAGGCCTACGTCCTGCAGTGGACTAATAAAAAAAATGCTGATACAGTACAGTACTGTCATTTAAATTTATGTCCTCGTGAAGGAAGCTGATTTCTTGCTTGGAGAAATCCGATGCTCATATTAATCATAACAGAACAAGTTCCTTTAGATATTAATAATTACTGGTACAATACTGTAGGTACCTTGTGTTTTATGTGTTTAATAGAAAATTGTGACAATGAACTCCATATTTTGACCTGTAACTATTGGTAACTACAACAAAATACAATTGATGCCACGCTGAATGGCAATCCTGCCAGCATGCTGGGTACGCTGCCAACTGGTAGTGGGCTTGAGCATATGGATTATCTTTAGACCTTCGAGGGTCTAAAGGTGATCCAATTGCTTATTATATACTGTACTGCACTGTACCAGCCTTTTTAGTAGTCCAATGCAGGACGTAGGCCTACCCACAAAGGGTGGTTGGGCCATATCCACCACGCTGGCCCAGTGCGGGTTGGTGGATTCACATACGCCATCGAATTTCTTCTACGGACGTATGCAGGTTGCCTCACGATGTTTTCCTTGACCGAAAAGCCAGTGGTGTGAAATTCCGTACATAAATTCCAAAGAATTAATTTGTACGGGACCGGGGATTCGAACCCATCACCATTGTAAAGCGGGTGTCACTACCTCTTGACCACCACGGAACCTCTGACCTCTCGAAATGAACTATTTATGAACTGTTTTATGTAACTTTTCACTATTTGTCGCATTAAGTCTAAATATATTTGAATATAATATTATAATTTAAGATCAAAATCAAGATCGTCACATCAACGTTTTCTAGGCCTTCCCTGCCTTCGTCTGCCTTCCGGTATCCATTGTGTGACGATCCTAGCTCATCTCTCGGGGTGCATACGAACCACATGACATGTGACGATCTTGACACTTTCCGGGAAGGTTGGCGGGATTTGGCCACAGAACACGATGAATGGAAGGAAATGGGGGAGACCTTTGCCCAGAAGTGGGACAGCATAGGTTGAGAAAAAAAAAAGATCAAAATATTATAACTATAGCGGTCAAAGGACCAATAGAAAATTGTACCCTACTTTATAGGCATCTATAAGACTTTATTTTAAGGATTATAGTTTGTACCACCACTGTAGTAATACCTGATGAACATTTTTATATATTATTATTTTACTATTTATTTCTATTTGTGTTGTTTCAGCTAATTCGGGAAGTTTACATCCATTTGAAGAAGCACCGCGCCTACTTCTGCTTTTAATGCTTCTATGGTCAATAGTATAGAATAATTTTAATGTTAATTTTGGGCTCCATAATTTTAATACTCGACTGAGTTTGTTAAATAAATTATTAATAGATTATTTAATCTCCAATACTAAATCAAGTTATAATAAGTATTTAATTAAAAGTTCTATACTTAAGAATTCGTGTTTTAATAAGTAGCAAATTTTAGTATTTTATTTATCTAATATAGAAAACACACTATTGTAAGTAAATTATCGAATGTTGTTTTTTTGTATTTTTCTTATGTTTTGTTTATTTTCTGCTGTCCACGTATTATTTAACAGATAACCAGCTCTGGTTGTTCGTAAGCGCAACCAGCATTAGGTATACTGAGTTGGGACCAGTTTTGTGACAAGTTTATTAGTTACAATAAATTGCTTTTATACGTTTTTCATGTTTTATTCTGTTTATGTATTGTACCTCATACTTTTTGTTGATAATAAATTTTCTGTATTCTGTATTCAATACGCTTTTAATGAGATTGTTCTGGTAGATTTATTTTTGTTGCAGATACATTTTCTATAATATTCTGTTTTCAATAGATACTCTTATTATGACATTGTTCTAACAGATTTTTGGAGCTAGACGACCAAGATAATTCTTTTCGTTTACTGTTCTTATGAAAAGTTCTTTAGTAGAGACCACGTACCTGCAAGTGCAGCGTAGCGTAAGTCGTCCACCCACAAGGTAGATGGATAACCTCATTAAGACCGCGGGATCGCGCTGGATGTAAGTCGCTTCAAACTGGTCTTATTGGAAATCCATAGGGGAGGCCTATGTCCAGCAGTGAACATAATACGGCTGATACATGGATGATGGACTGCACTAATTCATGCCAAGGGCGGGCGGGCGTCTTTGTAGTAAAAAAATAATACATTTTTCTGGTTTAGCTGATACATAAATACCTATGTACCTAAGCATCAGTCAGAATTAGGTTTCGCGCTTGTAGCCAACGTCACAGCCGTCATGAAGTCTGATCCGACTTACAATAAAGTAGTTATTGTGACCAATTTTAAAGACGCCATCGTATATTTAATATCAATTTAAAATATTGTTCTCTCTTTCCAATTCATGAAGTGAAAAAGGAACAGAAATATTTTAATTTGTTATTAAATTTGCGTTGGCTCCTTCACAACAGGCTAATTTCCTACAAAAAATATAAATAGACTATCAAATAGATTAGCAAAAAATATTTGACCCGTGTTTTTTCTTTTGCCAATTTAACAATAATTGATGAAGATTTAGCCCGTTAAAGTTCCGCGTGACGTCATTAACGTCCTACAAATGTACCGGTATCGGTACCGCCTAGTGACGTCACGAGCCTCAAATTTGACAGGTTTATCTTTTGACAAAAGAGAAAACACGTGTCCAATATTTTTTAATAATCTAACTAACGGACTAATTATAATGATGATTTTTATACTCAGTAAACATGCCTATTGACCACAACATACAATGTGTTTGTCTACCGGTGTCGGAGCCTTAAGTGGTGACATCTATGGACAATTTTGAATTACTCTGACTATTACAAAGTTTGCTGTTCCATATGATTTTATAGACTTTCGACAAAAAGTATGGAAAAGCTGTTTTTTGTGTTTTCAGAGTTGATCCCACTGTAAAAGTTGTTCAAACGGTGACGTCCACAAGTGGTATATTATTCAGAGAAAAATCGAACCAAGATAATATATACATCACTTGAAAGCTTGTTATATGGGCTTCCTAAAAATATTTAAGTAAATTTTTTTCACCCCTCCGATTTTTTATAAATGCGAAAAATAAATTGTATGAAAAATAACAATACAGCTTATTATTTTTTCTAGTTTAGCTATAATAAAGTGCTTCTATCGTTATTTTACTTGCATTCGTAGCTGATTCTTCCAAATTCATCTCTTAATTTGCTAAAATTAGAAATTATAACCTACCAGTGTGACCAGTTAGTAGGTACAATGTGACAACAAAAAATCACTTAAAAAGTGTGTCTAATTGGTAAAATGCTTTTATTTAACAATTTGGAGGTTACTTAATCAGGGCTGCTAGAGATAAACTACCTATTGAGCGAAATATATTTATTTTTTCTAATAAATTCAAAACTAGTTAAAAAATCGGAGGGGTCTTTTTTGTTTTTAACTATTGTAATAGACTCAGAAAAATATGAACTTTCTCGAAATGTAACGAGTGTTCTGGTTAGAATTTTTGATTATTATTATACCAGCCTCCATACATTTTGTGGACATGTCCTTTGCCATATATGTCACCGCTTAAGGCTCCAACACTGGAGAACACACAACACATTGTATATAATTATAGGTAGTATATATATAAATAGGTATTAGGTAGGTATAAGCTTAGCATTCATATCACTTGTAAACGTTCCAATTTAGTTGTTTATAATATTTACGCTCTCAGCTCGTTTAAGTCAGAGGTTAAAAATAGGTTCAAATGATAATAACAGCATTCCGGGTTTCACATACAGCAATTATTAGTGATTAGGTATTTGTATTTACAAAACATTGTGCAAACTTGTTATTCTGCGTATTTAACCTACAGAATCTTATCGGCACCGAACAGGATGTTTGAGAAATCTAAATACTTTGTTAAAATAAAACAGGACAAGTACGAGTCAAGCTCGCGCACCGAGGAAGGTTCCGTACAAATCCTGAAAGTTGCACAAAATTAGTACCAGTTAAGTAGTTAGTTAAGCCTCAACCTCAGTGCATGTACTAAAATCATCGATAAAAGGGTGTTTTTTACTTCTCTCGTCGTACATCAAAAATTGCACATCATAAAAACAATAGAAAACCTGTTTTAGCTTGTGCCAGGCACGTATCCAGGGGACACATAGGGGACCGGTCCCCAATTATTTGGCTACAAGGTGACAGTTTGTTGAATGCTGTTGCTATGTAGACGACCTTAAAAATGAAAGTGACTCATAAACCGACCCTTCGGCTATTGATCTCCGAATCCTCAGAATTCTCTCTAAGCAAAAAAGCACATCTATACGGATTTGATCGCGTTCAGAGCTAGTCAATTTCCATACTTTCTTGTCTTGAACATAGTGCTCAAATTTATAATATGCCTTATTTATTAGATATTCCTTGGTAAATTTTTAAAATTATTGTCATTAAGGCTTTATATTTCTTCTTTGACAGTATTGCATTCCCCACAAAAGATTTGGTGCTTTTTTTGAGTCTTAGACGTGGATACACTAATTTATGTTTATGGTGCTGATTTTGTGCTAGCCGATCATCTTGCTCTCTTAGACTATTTAAGTTTTTCCTCGCGTACATTATGTTTTCATAAATGTATAGTGAGTGTAGCGTAAGTATATTAATTTCTCTAAATACGTTAACAAGTGATGTTCTTGGACACAGATTATAGATAGAACGTATTGCGCGCTTCTGAAGCACAAAGATTGCATCAACATCCGCCCCTGCACGCCACAATAGGACACCGTAGCTCATTAAACTATGGAAGTAAGCGTAATATACTAGCCGTGCAGTTGCTATATCAGTGAGTTGGCGTACTTTTCGGATAGCATATATTGCAGAGCTTAGCTTACTTCCCAATACTTCGATATGAGGCCCCCATTGTAGTTTTGCATCCAAAATCAAGCCCAAAAATACAGTTGAGTTTACCACTTTCAATGTTTCTCCCATTATTTTAACCTCTGTATCTACCTGGACAACGTTAGGCATGGTAAATCTGACACATTTTGTTTTAGCGGGATTCAAAACCATATTATTAGCCGAAAACCACTCATCAATCTTGGCTAAAACGTCATTTATAAAACCCGTATCATTAGAACCTCTTTTGATTTTGAACAAAATCGAGGTGTCATCAGCGAAAAGTATTATTAAAAATATTTCATTATTTGTCTGGGTACGTACCATAAACGGGAGATGGTTTATGTTAAAAACAAACAGACTTGGGGCTATTATAGAGCCTTGAGGTACACCCATTTTAAGTGCAGTGCCAGATGAATTTACATTACATACATTTACGCGTTGTGTCCTGTTCGAAAGACATGATGATATCAAACTCAGCGCTTTATCATCAAGTCCATTAAATTTAAATTTTTCCATCAAAGTAGCATGGTCTACGCAATCGAAGGCCTTACTAAGATCACAAAATACCCCAACCACATCATACTTTTCCTCGAATGCTTGAAGAACATATTTCATTAATTTTGATCCAGCATCTATAGTTGATCGACCTTTCGTGAAACCAAATTGTTGCTCGTGTAAGAGATTTTTTGAATAAAAATAACTTAACAACTGATCCAGGATAATTTTTTCAAAAATTTTGCTTATTGAAGGTAATATAGAAACTGGTCTATAATTTGATGGATCTTCTTTACTGCCCGATTTATTAAGAGGAATTATTTTACTGTGTTTCATCATAGTGGGAAATATTCCTTTGTCAATACATGCATTAAAATTATCAGCTAGACAAGGAGCAATGGTGGCAATAATACATTCCAGAACTTTTGTAGATAGACCCCACAAATCTTCCGTTTTCTTTAATTTTAATGATTTAAAGGTTTTAACAACAGTTACAGCGAGGGCCGCTCCACCACATCGCTGACGCGTGAAGTGGTGCACCGTGTGCTGCAAGCTCGGGAGGGAAGAAGGCATGTGGCTGTCCTATGTTGTGATATGTCGAAGGCGTTCGATGTTGCCAATCACGCTGTACTCGCTGTGAAAATGGAGCAATACGGAGTGAGAGGCGCGGCGCACAATCTGGTGCACCTCACGCAGGGTAGATCGCAGGTTGTTGTCTGTTGTGGCGGAACTGAGAGATCTGAGCCTCACAACCCAGTGATGGGTGTGGCGCAGGGCTCCTCCGTCTCGAACGTTCTGTTCTCAATGCTGCTGAACGATCTGCCGGAAGCTGTGCTACAGTGGAGATATACATGTATGCTGATGATGTGGCTGCTGTAGTCTCAGCATCCAGCGCGGACGATCTGGAGCGAGAACTGAACGGGACGGCCTCACAGTTGGCCTATTGGTTCAGTGTGAACGGACTTGACCTGAATTAGTCGAAAATACACTTTGTGCACTTCTGTCTATCAGGTCGACAAAAGGTCATGTTGCTAAAGTGGTACCTACTAAATCAGTAAGAGCATGTTATTTTGCTACGGTCCACTCCCTATTGCAATACAGCACAGAGTTGAATGGCAGGGCCGCTGAGTAGAGGAGAGTGTTTACACTTCAAAAACGTGCTATTCGGGCCATCGCAGGAATTCCACGTGACGTCACCGCGCGCTCGCATTTTAAGAAATATGGAATAATGACACTACCGTCGGTCCTAATATAACAGGTGGCGGTATATGTCAAAGTAAATTTGACCTCATACGAGACGCTCAGAATCAGTTGGCTTAAGGATCGACTTACTGAGGAGCCGCATGTCCTAGAAAACACGGCCAAGTCCACGCACGTGTTGGGCCCGTCAGTTTATAATAAACTACCAAAGCAGATCAGGGAAGCACCGACGTTGGGAAGCATTAAATCAAAGCTGAAACACTGGCTTATCGAGCAGACGTTCTACAGCTATAATGAATTTATTCAAATCATAGATCTTGATTATGTACCTACCTTTTTGACATTGATTATACTTTTTTGACATTGATTATATTATTGATTATTTATTCGATAATTTTATTGTCATTATTTTCGATGAATTATGTATACTTACTCAGAAATGTAATTTTTATAGAAATATCAATTTTTACGATAATTATTACAGGTACTACCGTACCGTACCAATTAATACCGTACCTTTTGTTTATGTAACTAATTGGAAATTCAACGTATGGAATTACCTCTAACTATCTATCTATAAATTGATTATTGATTATATGTTACATAATTTATATTAAATTATTTATTTTACTGTATATAAAATTATATTATAAAATTTATTATATATAAATTTATTAAACGATTTTATACATATGTTATACATGTATAAAAATCGTAAAAATCAAGTAATTGAATTAGTTATTATACTAACGTTATCTAGACACGCGGGAGCGAGTCCAGCCAAGATCTCTATAAAACCAAATAGGTATTAACTACAGTTAATTAATTTAAATTAATAAATGAATATGAATACCTACCTACTTCCTGACGGGAGTGCCAGTGCACCTCTTGCACCCTCTCCCAGCGCCCATACCTGTAGCTTAGTTTTATCTTAAGAATATAGTATTGTACTGTATTTTTTCGTAGCTATAAAGGTAATAAAGGCACTTGCATTAAAGAATACACGTGTGTATTGTTTTTATTTATTATTTTACCCAGTCATCATGCCTATTTGACGTGACATTCGAGTCACGGTGATGCTCAGTTGTGAATGACACCTGCAATCACCCATCTGATGAGTGATCGTGCTGAGCGTTGCTTAACTGCGGTGATCAACAGCTTTATTTGATTTTTTTTTCTATACTATTGACAACAGAAGCATCAAAAGCAGGAGTAGGCGCAGTGCTGACGCAGCTGAGTTTGTGGCTTCGGAATGAGCTGAAACAAGAGGTTTTTGTTTATATAGGTATTGATTATTGATCACAAAACATATGATCATAACATTCTTTTTTTGTTTAGTTAGTCATGCTTTAGGCAGTCGTTTTTTAATAATCAACACCCACCTTTAATGTGAGCTGGGCAGTTGTAAAGAAACTTGCCCCCTACGACGGACCAGGAATGGCACATTATAGTCGGGCGGTCTCCGCGCGCGATCCGTCGTGATATGTCGTGTGTGAACATAGGCTCGCTGTCGCATATCTTCCCAAAAATCAGGATTCCTGGGGACACAAATTACTGTTACATTGGAAACTCGATTATCTGGCCCTCAGTCATACGGAGAAAGCCGTGGTGGTCTAGTGGCAGTAACACCCGCTCTGCAATCGTGAGGTCTTGGGATCCCGTACCAATGAGTTTCTTTGGAACTTATGTACGGAATTTCACATCATTGGCTTTTTGGTGAAGGAAAATATCGTGAAGCAACTTCACTCTCCACTCCCCGCGATGCGTTGCAGTCTTCATGTGGCGTAATGATGTTTTTGATGTTTTAGCTATCCAACGGTGTAATTGAATTTAGGATGGAGATGATAGATCTGAAGCTGCAACACCAAACTGTGTTCCCTGATTTTGTTACCGTTAGTTTTTTTGACTTGTCTTTTTTTATTTCGTATAGGTTTGCGTTTGACTACATACTGACTGATGTTAAGCAGATATACAATCTAGGGTATAGTACGCTTACCTAGAAGATACCTATTTACTCGGGATTTGAGAACTCCCACATAGTACTTTAGCGGGAAGACAGACTTAGGCAAAGCGTTCCACATTTGGCTGTTCGTATGACAAATGTGGATTTGAAACGCTTGCCTATATTGCAATTTTAAAGACGTTCAAAAACCTCACCTTCTTGTATCTTGAGGTAGAAAGGGACGTAGCTATTCATGTCCAGAATCATCGGAGTGTATTTCTCCCAGTTTTTCTCCGTGTCATATTCATACATATCCGTGATATTATTGAATTCGTTACCAACGACTGTGGAAAATAAAACATTCATTGAAAAAAAATTCTTGGTAAAGTCAGTTTACGGACGATAATTTGACGTGATCAAGTCATAAGAAAACATTGTTGAATCAACGGCTGAAACAAGTTGAACGCTTCAGCCGATCTTGCCTTTCTATCGCTTGTTTCGCGTTCTCGCTTGCACGCTTGGCTTCGGCAGAACGTGACACTATTTCATGCGTGCAGCCGGCGTTCATCGTTTTATAAGACGTTATCATTATCACGTTAAAAAATTCAGTGCAAATATAATTTTAGAAATTAGCAATCACACAGTCATCTAGTAGAGAGCTATTCACGAAAGAAAAAATCCGAACAAGTGCGAGTTAGGCTCGCACATTGAGGGTTCCGTACAAATCCAGAAAATTTCACAAAATTGGGAAGTAAGTTGTTAAAACCTCTATACTATAATCATCGACAAAAAAGTTTTTTTTCACTTTCCTCGTCATACACCGAAAATTACACATTGTTAAAATATTAAAAACCTGTGCTTTTAGCTAGTTCTTTTATAATTCATATGATACCTTACATGATACGATTTTCTCGTTTTCTCGTGATACGATTTTTACGTTGAATTTTGAACCCATATTTTGTGAATTTTGAGGCCCTGTTTTTTTTGATTTAAACAAAAAAAAAATTACAGTTTTCAAATTTATTCCTATATGTGTACTCTGGGACAATGCTTCTCGCCAAATTTCATAGTTATATGTCAACGGGTAGTACCCTGTAGGTTTTGATTTTTGAGTGTCGAAATATGCGGCTTTTTTACGACATAAACGGCTCTAACTTTTTTAAACGATAACTAAGAAGTTTTTCTTATACACAACTGCAAGAAACCGTAAATATACGTATACTGTTTAAATTTTAATTCGATGTCCTTACGCGTTCCCGAGATAAAGAGTATTGACATGCACACAGAAGGACAGACGGAAAACAAAGTGATTCTATAAGGGTTCCTATTTCCGTTTGAGGTACGGAACCCTACTAAATGAAGACAGTCCAACAGCGCACTTGTATGAGTGCCTCGTCCCGCGTGCGCACCGTTCCCGCTACTCCTACGACATCTATTCCATCTCGTGGTTACTTACAGAAATTATAAATGACGTCAGTCTTATTGACAGTCCACCAGCGCACTTGTACGAGCACCTGGTCCCGCGCGCGCACCGCCCCGCGCCACTCATATAACTTTCCGTCGTATGTCATCTCCTTGGGATAAAAGCTTCTACTGTATCCCCTAGACTCGTACTCACAACCTGCAAAATCATAGGAAAGAGATTTTATATCTATTTCGTCGTCATCGTTTCAGCTAACCCTGTGTTAGTCTCTACCGGGTAAAAAATACCACAGGGGTGGTAAAAACACTTATTTTCCATATTTTTTTTGATTTTCCGCTTTAGGTACCTTCCTATACTGAAAAAACAGACACGCTCCCCGCGTAGGAGTCAGTTGGCGCCACACGCTTAGACGCAAATAACATATGAAGTGACAAAATACAGAAGTGTGGGTGAAAAATACCCGGTAGCGAGCGTACTCGTCGCTAGGCTAATACGAGCACCATTTGTGTTCATATTAGCCTACCGACGAACCCCGGGAAGCCATCCGCTACTGGACTTAGGCTTCTCCAGTGGCGGAGCAAAAATTTCTAGTTAGCGTCAACGTTACGTTTTGCGAGATCTTATTTATTTTACTGCCTCACTGAAACCAACAAAGTCTAAACCTGTTTTAGCATGTGCTAATAAAGCTCTTTTATATGATACCTTACATGATACGATTTACGCACTTTGAATTTATGAAACAAAACCCCTATTTTGTGATTTAAATATTGAAGCCCTAATTTTTGTGATTTAAATAAAAATATTCAGTTTTCAGATATTAAGTTTTTATTTTAAGTAGGTTAATTTTAATAGTTATGGTTTATGAAATGTTTTTTTAAGTTTGGTATTAAGTTTTCAGATTTATTCCTATTATGTACTCTGAGACAATGCTTTTCGCCAAATTTCATAGTTCTATGTCAACGGGAAGTACCCTGTAGGTTTTGTTTTGTTGAGTGTCGAAATATGCGGTTTTTTACGACATAAACGGCTCTAACTTCTTTATATGATAACTGAGAAGTTTTTCCTTTGCACAACTGTAAGAGATCATAGATATAAGGTATACAGTTTAAATTTCAGCTCGATATCTTTATGCGTTCCCGAGATAAAGAGTCTTGACATACACACAGACGGACAGACGGACAACAAAGTTATCCTATAAGGGTTCCGTTTTTTTCTTTTGAAGTACGGAACCCTAAAATTGGTGCAACACCAAAGTTAAGCAACGTTCCGCACGGTCAGTCTTCGGATGGGTGACCGTGAGTGGCATTTACAACTAAACGCTACCGCGGCTCACATGACACGTCAAATTGTAGGTGCCGGTTGTTTTAACCGTTTCGCCTTGTCAGAGGCCTTCAAGCGGGTGTGGATTGATTGTCTCGGTCTGCACGCGTTTAATTATTTTTGGGGTCTTTTGCCTTTTACAGATAAACTACAATTTAAGTTTATAGGTATACACTCATTTAACGACCAATAAGCGGCCTTGAATAGGTCGCGTTTACGAGTGACGTACGCCTAAAAACCAAATCAACTGATTTTCACCTTAGTTTTTAGTCAGTGGACTCGTACACAAACTGGCCACTATTGTAGTTTCTAGGTGTAACCTAAGGGCAAAGAAGATATGATAATACTACGCTATAGCTACTTCGTTAACATTGTGTATTAACGGCTGCTAAATGAGTTTTTCTTACCGACTTTCAAAATGGGGGAGGTTCTATGTTTTTTTGTGTATGTTCATCGATATAATCGCCAAATTGTGAACCGATTTAAACAATTATATACTTATTCAAAAGGGTATACTCCCGAGCTGGTCCCGTTTAGAGGAGAATGGGCAAATATGTATGGAACGTGGTCCTGGACGCCAATACAAATATGATTAGGGTCATATGATAGGTCTTACTATACAGGGTTATTTCTAATCAATTAGCATCCTTCTAGGGGCTTATTCTGTACATAAAAACTAACAACATTTGTTCTACGACTTTCGTCAAAACTAAAAAAAAACAGCTGTTCCATACATTTTGTCGCGGGTGAACTAAATTTTTCTATGGAACAACAAATTTTTTTTTTGAGTTTTGACGAAAGTCGTAAAACAAAAGTTGTTAGTTTTTATGTACAGAATAAGCCTCTATAAGGATGCTAATTGGTTAAAAATAACCCTGTATAATACATGAACACAAAAACGTTTTTCTAAAATCAACCGAGTTTTGGTACAGTCGCTAACAAAAATTTATTTAAAAAAGAGATTTTTCTACATAAATATAATTAAAAAACCCAATTATATTATTAAATGAATAAAACATTTTGGACCCGACTGTACAAGTACCCGGTCAATTAGATTTTTTAAATATCTTTTTCTTAATGTCATAATGAACTATCACGAAAAAATTGTCACTTGTGTATTAGTTATGAGTCTTTTTCGCATTCTCCTTTTACAGAAATCAGCTGAGCCGTTTTTAAAAAATCAACAATAATGTCAAAATCGCTTACATCGATTTGAACTAACTATTCGAATTTAGTACACGATGGACGTCGGTTTTGTGAAAAATAATTATTTATCTAATACACAATGAACAATTTATCTGTAAATGCAAAAACAAAAGGTTTTTCGCGCGCTGACCCAGTGAAACCACTTTAAAAACTTGAAAACCTGGACTAACCGACCTAATATCCCGTGATAGTCCACATACCTGTTTCCCGAAGCACGTATCTGTCCAGATCATCCTCTAAAGGGCCGAACTCCTCCTTCTTTGTCCAAGTATCATTATTCACCACCACAGAACTGGGCACCGTCATATTACACAACATCTTCAATGGATCTAATAATTCACTGCTAACAAATTGGCTTGAACAACACATTAAAATTAAAGATAAATATTTAGTGGACATGTTACTAGTTAGGTCTGAAATAATTAATTGAATGAGAATTAGCAAACACGTGTTGCTTTGGCGAAAATATGACACAAAATATGAAAACAAGACACCTAGATTAAATGTTTCGTCACATTTTATATTACAGTGCGACCATCGTGCGACATAAAATAGTTGAAAATAAACGAGAGCGCCACTATCGCTTTGTTAACATATTTAGTTTCATTTCGTTAATTCGTCTGTATGTGTTTTAGGGTTCTGTAGTCATATTATTTATTTCAATTAGGTACAAATATACACTTTTGAAACGTCATTAGCTAAATAATCATGTTACGTCATTTTTTTTAACTTTGACATATAAGTCTAAGTTTTTTTTATTTTTTTTATTATTATTAATAATGACAATACTACACTACTACTACATAGAAAGCAATTGAATCATCCAAATTGGATCATCATTACATACGTAACTATCACAAAAACAACAACAAATAATAATTCGAAATAAAAAAAAATAAAGCATTAAAGAAACAAACAAATGAATTACAAAACAGTGAAAATTAATATTTTGACAATATAATATTCACAACACAATGTTGCCAGAATGAGTTTTGGAGATCTACCAGTTGGTTTGATTCGTAGTAAAACGAAGAACCCTTATAACTTCGTTTTGTCTGTCCGTCCGTCCGTCCGAATAATTATGAACTAAACTGAATGAAATCGACCAATATGATAGTTTAAATATAGACCTCAAATTAAAATAATTTAAAAATCAAAATTGTGTATTATGAGTTAGCTCCCATATTTACATGTAAAATGGGGATGATTTTTTAGGGTTCCGTACCTCAAACGGAAAAACGGAACCCTTACAGGATCACTTTGTTGTCCGTCTGTGGGTATGTCAAGACTCTTTATCTCGGGAACACGTAAATATATCGAGTTGAAATTTAACCTGTATACGTATCTATGGTTTCTTGCAGTTGTGTAAAAGAAAAAGTTCTCAGTTATCGTTTAAAAAAGTTAGAGCCGTTTATGTCGTAAAAAACCGCATATTTCGACACTCACAAAAATCAAAACTTACAGGGTACTTCCCGTTGACATAGAACTATGAAATTTGCCAAGACACATTGTCTCAGAGGACACATATAGGAATAAATCTGAAAACTGTACATTTTTGTTTAAATCACAAAAAATGGCCGAAAAAATGATAGCCGTGGTGGTCTAGAGGTAGTGACACCCGCCTTACAATCGTGAGGTCGTGGGTTCAAATCCCCGGTCCCGTACCAATGAGTTCTTTGGAATTTATGTACGGAATTTCACATCACTGGCTTTTCGGTGAAGGAAAACATCGTGAGGCAACCTGCATACGTCCGTAGAAGAAATTCGATGGCGTATGTGAATCCACCAACCCGCACTGGGCCAGCGTGGTGGATATGGTCCAAACACCCTTCGTGGGTAGGCCTACGTCCTGCAGTGGACTATTAAAAAGGCTGGTACAGTACAGTACAGTACAAAAAATGGGGCCTCAAAATTCACAAAATATTGGTTCAAAATTCAAAGTGAGAAAATCGTATCATGTAAGGTATCCTATAAAATAACTTCATTAGCACGTCCTAAAACAGATTTTAATTATTTTAACAATGTGTTTGTACGGAACCCTCGATGTTCGAGCCTGACTCGCACTTGTCCGGTTTTTTTCTCAACCGTTGGTTGGTGTATTGTTGAATAGAGTTTCTAAAATAAGTAAAATTAATTTAACCACTGTGGAATCATAACTTTTTGAATTATAAAGGAAAATTTAAATTATCAAACTTGCACATAGCTCAGAGGTGAGGTCAATCACAAACATATTTCTAATTGAAAAATAATTAGTTACTAGCACCCTAAATTTAAATCCCAAATAATTAATTATTACTCATTGATGTCATACTGTATGATGTTACAGTTACTGTCTTACTACAAAAGTTTTACGCAATCTTTAGACATTGTTTAACAGTACAAATTGTGCGGTCGAACATGTTTAAAGCGGGTTTAAATCTTTTGTGGTGAGAGGCTTTTATCTGTAGATACAAAGTGATGATGATGTCTTCCTAGCCGATTTCGGCTACGGCGATCCTTTTCCGTACATGGGTATGGTTACTGATGGGTCCTCACATGGCTAATGTACCTACCCAATTTTAGCGGTGAATGTCCTAGGACAGTGGCTACACGTGAGGACTCCATTTATGTAATTGTATGTAATGTTGGACGGCGGTTTGTTTTTGAGATGGTCTCTTTTTAGGTCTAAATCACGCCTCCTTTGGTCCTCAAATGCGTACACGTTGGTATGTACTTGTTGTCTCCATGACGTACGGTCGATAGCCTGAGATTCCCATGATGAGGGTTCGATACCACACCCCTTCATATGCCTCTTCAGGACATCTTTATATCGGAGAAACTGGCCTCCGCTTTTACGCTTCTTTTAGATACAAAGTATTCAGTCAATAAGTATAGCAGCTAACGGCATGTAAACTCCGTATCTCTACAGGGTTATCTGCTTGCCCTGTACTCAGCCGAATTGACATGATTCAGACTATCATTCCGGAATCCGAGAAAAAACACTGTTCCATACAAAATTGAAACTTGACATCGTCAAAATGTATGAAATAGCTGTTTTTTCGATGTATCTAATTTTCACATAATTCGATATTTTTAAAACGACTCAGCTGATTTCGATAAAATTTAAATGGGACGTCGTCTGAAATATATTCTATCAAACAAAAAATAATCAGTCGCGAGTCGGACTCGCGCACCAAGGGTTCCGTACCAGACTGTGTGGGAGCCCCCGTTTGTTGTATATTTTATTTTAATTATTTATCATTGAAGTGAACATACAACTAAATATGTTGTGAATATTTGAAGCATCTACCTGTTACCATTATTGATATCGAACGAAAAACGGCTGAAATTACAGGATTGTTGTATGGGAACCCCTCTTAAATATAATGGTGACGTCCACAAGTGGTATATTATTCAGAGGAAAATCGAACCAAGATGATATATACATCATTTGAAAGCTTGATTTATAGGCAACTCCAAAATATTTAATTTTGATTTGTTTATCCCTCCATTTTATTTTAAATATGAAAAATAAATTGTATGAAAAATACAGCTCTGTATTATTTCTAGTTCAGCAATAAAAAAGTGCTTCTATCGTTATTGTACTTGCATTCGTAGCTGATTCTTCCACATTCATCTCTTAATTTGCTAAAATTAAAAATTATAACCTACCAGTGTGACCAGTTAGTAGATACAATATGACAAAAAACACTTAAAAACTGTGTCTAATTGGTAAAAATGGTTCTATTTAACAATTTGGAGGTTACTTAATCAGGGTTGTTAGAGTTAAGCTACTTATTGAGCCAAATATATTTATTTATCCTAATAGATTCAAAATTAATTGTAAAAAAAAACTGAGGGCTCTTTTTTGGTTTTAATTGATGTAATAGACTCAGAAAAATATGAACTTTCTCGAAATGTAACGATTGTTGTGGTTAAAATTTTTGATTATCATTATGGCTGGTATAATACATACATTTTGTGGACATGTCCTTTTACTGATGACTTGCCATACGATGATCGGTAGGCACGCCACACGCCGCGCAATACGATATAATAACTATTGTATACTGAGCGCTACACCAATCGACGGATGGGATGTTATGCGCAGAGCACTGATCAAAAGCCGAAATATAGGCATTCGCGGGAGCCAGAGAGACGAGACGCCGGGGCACACCCGCCCACGCGGTCCCTACGCACTACGACAGGCAGCATCGGAATTGTGCACACATGCGCAATAATTAGCCAATCACGGCGAAGTGTCATCTGCGGCTAACATCTCATCTGCCAGTTTGTCTGGCGCTCAGTATAAAGTAAAATACCTACACACCGGATTGCGCGGCGTGTGGCGTGCCAACCGAACATCCTGTATGGCATTGATAAGGTTCTTTAGCATACCTATAAAAACACGTTATCACAATGTTTAGTAAGTCAAACTGTTAACAATATTCCTTGTATGATATTCTTATACCACGTATTAATAATCATGTAACCTTTGTTTAATTTCTTAGGATTAGATTTATTTACAACTAGTTTTTGCACGCGGCTCCGCCTGCGTGGTATTTTGACTTTTGGACCCACAAAGACGTTTTATTAGTAGGTAGCCTATGTTGTTCCGTCGCGGCGCCAAAGAGGAACAAAGCAACAAACAAACAAACAAACCAACAAACTTTTCGGTATTATAATATTAATAAGATGCCAAATATCAAGCCAATCCGTTGTTCCGTTGCGGCGCGAAAGAAGAACAAACAAACAAACCAAAAAACTTTTCGGATTTATAATATTAGTAAGAAGTAAAATAAATATACCTAATTAAATAATTTTCATTACAAGGATTCCAAAATAAAAAGCCCTTCACCCTTTGTTGCGGACAGATAAACCCTAACCGAAAATGTAAAGAGCCTAGGTTTCATTCTAGCTTTCGTTATCGATACCTTTGTAATTGTATAAACTTTAGATTTCGCTTTTCGCCTTGGTACCGGACTTAGTCCGGTACTTACGTATGATGTTTTAAACTAGCGTAAAATGTGTGATTCAATTTTTAAGTAAAACGACTCTAGGTCGTTGTTTATTTGCGCCTAGCTATGTAAAGCGATAGTGCTAAGCTTGTGAGAAGATATTTAGCAGGCTATATCATGTAAATAAGCCCTAGTGTGCAAAATAAACCCGAAACTTTCTCTATGTAATTACGAAGTATATAAGCGTAATTAATGTTATATTATGGTATGGTTTTAAGGTTTCATGTGATATTTACTTATTTAAGTGTGTAAATAAGCGGAAATATTGTAAAATGGTGTGTATATTATGTAAATAAATGCTTTGATGTTTGGTTGTTTTGGTTGACCCTTGGTACGTTTGGAGGCGAGGAGGAATGGTAGGTATGTCGGATAATACATACCGAGGTAAGATTACGGCGAGGTCACGTATAGGAAATAGGAAATAATGGTAAATCCTAGGAAGTCTAGGCAGTCTGGCGCGACGCGGATGAGCGAGAGAGGGGAACTCGGACTCTCTCGCTCACACGGAGTGCGCGCCTGATTGGACGGATGCACGCGACTCGCACTGAGCGCGATCCCCGCGAGGGACGGGTGGGAGTCGCGTGTATAAATATAGGCCGGCCGCGACCGGCGAACCACTTGCCCACTGGCACTTGCCACCCACGACCTCGCCGTAGAAGAAGCTTCGTAAGAGGAACCTCCTCCTCCGACGTATCAGCGGTAAACCACTACTCAACAAGCGACCAATATTGAAGGACTCATGGAAAGTCGAGTTTGATTGCATCACGGTGCACTTCATTACTCCACAACAAATCTTCGAGCCGGATCACCCGATTGAAGAGGGTCATCCCAGCAAGCGCCCACTGAGTTAGAAGCACTCGTGGGACGAATTTACGTCGGAGGCGCCGGTCCCCACTGAGATTGCGATCGTACCGCACTCGTGGGGCGAAGCATATGAAGAAAGTACCCGTTGAGCTACATTATAGAAGCGCTCGCGGGACGAAGTTGACACACGTGTGCGTGGCCGTAGCGCGCGCGTTGATGTCTTTTATGGGCAGCAACGACTCGTAGCGACTTCTACGTACGTTGCGAGCTACGGATTGGGTATCACACGCCCTTCCGTAGCGCCCTCGTGAAAAAAAGAAGAAAGAAGACTCCGGTGGACGACGCCTTAGCATTCAAGACGCTAGGCGGTGTAGTCTAGGGATCGCTGCCGCGCGTATCGAACTTTGCGCGCGGTCCGAGCTAGCGACCGGGCCTCGCACTACCCGGTCGTGAAAAATCCCCACCGAAGTGAAGAAAGAATGCTGGGTGAACCGAAGAACACCGAACGGTGCGACCGCTCTGGGTTCATCGGGTTATAGAAGATCACCCAACGGTGCGACGGTTCCGCATTCAAGAACACCGAACGGTGCTGCGTCTCCGTGAAAATCGGCGGGCAAGTCCACGAAGACGCAACATCGCTTCGAACGAGTGAACGGCGGGCCGAACACTTCGAGTGCGCCGTGTATAAGAAGAAGGAGCGACGCTCGGAGTGAAGTATTACCCGCGCCGGTAAGAGTGTGAGTGGCACGGCGCCGGACTGTAGGCACGCTGACGTGGCTGGCATTCCCACCAGTCACCGAGCAACCCGCTGCCCTCACATTCCTCTGCCGGGGGGACCCCACCCCTCCTATCCTGCACGACCATCCATCCTCAAGGGAGCGTATCCCGGCCTAAAAACCGGGCCCTCCCGCGAGACCGTTAGGGACTGTTAGGGCCGATAGGGAGGTAGGGAATTAGGGACACGTAGGGACGTTAGGGGGGCTACAATGCCGACAACAAGGAGCAAGAACGTTGACGGGCAAGAGCTACGAGTCTACGTCGACTACCCCGCGTCACCATCCACCGCACAACCATCGGCGCCGGCGGACATGCCCACAACGGAGACGGGCAGAGAAGGGTCCACGGCGCCGCCACCAAGCACAGCGAGGCCACTGACGTCGAAAGAGCAGCGGTTAGAAACTCAGTCTGTGCGCTCAACAGTTAGCGTTAGCGCAAGGATCAGGCGCGCCGAGATACAAGCGGAAGAACGCCTAGCTGAGCTCAAACGAAAAGAGCTACAACTTGAAGCCGACCTTATCAAGAAGCGTTTGGCAGCGGACATCGACGATATACGCGAGGAATCGGAGCAGGGTAGCGACTTCGACCGCGCGGAGGACGACGTCGGGAGGCGTGTGAGCGAATGGGTCGTCGACCACTCACAAACGCAAGATCCAGCTGCAAACGCAACGGAGGCGGATGCGCCGTCGCGTACGAAAGCGAACAAGACGCAGCGAGGCGCCACTCAGATTGCGTGTAGGGAAAGAAACGTTTCACCACAGAAGGCGGCCATAAAAGAAGATTCGATCGACCGACTCGCAGACGTACTCGACAGAATGACGAGTGGTCGGCGATCGAGACCACCTGACTTACCATCGTTTGCCGGGTCACCGGGGGAGTGGCTTCCATTTAAGGCGGCGATGCGTGAAGCCACTACGGTCTACAACATACCACCAGCGAAGAATCTCGCGCGGCTGCGCGCATGTCTCAAGGGCGAAGCGAGGCAGTGCGTCGCGGCACTTTTGTATACGGCGTCGGAGCCATCCGGTATTATGGCCACGCTAGAGCAAAAATATGGTCAGCCCGAGATTATAATCGATCAAGCGCTGGAGGAATTAAGAAGACTACCGCGAATAGGGACGACCGCGGCAGATCTAAATAATTTTGCAATCAAGCTGCAAAATATAGTAACAGTCATCGCGTGTCTCGACGGCAAAGGATATCTGAAGAATCCAATGCTAACACGGCACATAACGGAAAAAATGGGTGAACATAACCGGTCAAGATGGTGCGACTTCGCCGAGGAAAATGGTAATGCAAGCGAAGCCGAGATCGTGACTTTGTCGCGTTTCTTTATGAGAGAAGCGGAGCGCGCAGTACGTCACTGCTACTCAGCGCCGTCGGCGCAGCCATCGAGACCAAGTAACAGAGAGGGCCAACAAACATCGCGACCTACGCAACAGTCGTCACGACCTGCGCCGCGACCAACTAAGGCGCACGTCTACGCCACAACAACTGACACAACCGACAAGGCAAAAGAGGGCACTTGTTTTTGCTGTGGGAGCGCCGATCATGCGACCACTAAGTGTAAAAAACTGCGTAACATGACAACAGACGACCGTTGGCGTTGGGCGAAAGAGACAGCGATATGTTTTCTATGTTTAGAAAATAAGCACAGACGTCTCAAGTGTAAAGCGAAAAGATGCGGCTTGGACGGGTGCCAGTTGTCTCACCACTCTCTACTTCACATAGCGAAAAGAGCGCGCGATGACTCACCGGCAGAGCGAGAAGAGGACTCTGCTATAACCGCCTCAGCGCAGATTAATACAAATCGACGAGTACTACTCAAGGTGTGCCCGGTCACTTTAAAAGGACCGGCCGGTACTGTCGAAACGTATGGTCTGTTGGACGAGGGCTCCACTGTCAGCCTAATCGACGATGACTTAGCCACGCAGATCGGAGCGCGCGGGCCCTCTCGACCTCTCAACATCCACGGCGTCACCAATAGCCAGCGTGAGGCGGTGAGCCGTGCGATCGAGATTGGTGTGAGAGGGCGTCATCAAAAAGACTACAACACGATTAAGGCACGGACAGTGCGACGCTTAGAGCTGGGCGGTCAAACTGTAGCGCGAGAGTTATTAAATCACCCCCACCTTAGGCAGTTGGTCAAAGACGACGTATGCTACGAAAACGTACGCCCACGCATACTCATCGGGGCCGACAATTGGCACCTTATCGTGTCGCGCAAATTGTTAACTGGTAAAAGAACTCAGCCAGCGGCGTCTCTGACCAAATTAGGGTGGGTGGTACATGGTACTACTCCGCACAGAATCGTAACATCTCAAGACGAGCGAGTGTTACACGTAACGACATCACAGGGAAACGATCGCGACGAGTTGCATGAACTCGTCAGATCGCAATTTGAATTCGAAGCGCTCGGTATATCGAATAAACCGAAGCCAGTGGCCGCTAACGAGCGAGCCGTAAACGTATTTAACCGCACAGTGAAAAAAGGAGACGGTTATTACGAAGTCGGGTTACCGTGGCGCACGGATGACGTCGAGCTTCCCCCGAGCTACGACATGGCGCTACGGAGGCTACGCAGCGTCGAGCGTAAAATGGATAAGTCGCCCGAGTATAGGACCGCATACTCGGCAGAGATGGAAAAGCTTATTCAGAAAGGCTACGCAGTGGAAAGCGACGCTGACCCAAGCTACCCGCGTACATGGTACCTACCGCATTTCGCGGTCACCAATCCGAACAAGCCGGGAAAGATACGATTAGTATTCGATGCGGCCGCGCGTTCTAATGGGATTTGCATGAACGACGTGTTGCTTGATGGCCCGGACTTGTTAAATAGTCTAAGCGGCATTTTGTATCGTTTCCGTGAAAGACCGGTCGCGATTACAGCCGACATAAGGGAAATGTTCCTGCGAGTGAAAATACGAAAAGAAGACAGAGCGATACAGCACTTTCTGTGGCGAGGTGATGACCGAACACGACCACCGCGAACATATGTGATGACATCGATGATTTTTGGCGCGCGAAGCTCTCCATTCCTAGCGCATAGCGTGCGCGATAGGAACGCCGAGGAACACCGACGTACGCATCCTCTGGCGTATGTACCAATCACGCGACACCATTACATGGACGATTGGGTACAGAGCTTCGACAATGAAGACGCGGCCGCCAAAACGATGGAGCAGGTCACAGAAGTTCACCTACGAGCCGGATTCGAACTCGCAGGATGGAGTTCAAACCGGCCTTGCCTTTTAGAAGGCGTCGACTGCGCCACTACGCCGAAGGAGCTCGGCGGCGGCGGTGTTGACTACGGGAAAACGCTAGGTCTGAAATGGTTATCGACAACAGACGAACTAGCATTCAACACCGCCATGCCCCGTGTTCCCGAAGAAGTACGGTCAGGTCGGCGGACGCCTACTAAAAGAGAGGCGCTCGGTGCGGTAATGTCGATTTTCGATCCGCAAGGTCATCTCTCTCAATATGCGATCACGGCTAAGGCGATGCTTCAGGCATTATGGCGCCAAGCAATAGGCTGGGACGATCCGTTACCAGCAGAAGAGGCCGAGTGTTTCGCTACATGGATCAGCGATCTAGAATATGTAGAAAAAATTCGCATTCGGCGCTGTTACACCCCGCGCCCGCCCGCAGGGCGGCAACTACACATATTCGTAGATGCGAGCGAACAGGCCTACGCCGCCGTAGCATATTGGAGGTTCACCTACACAGATGGAGATGTGCATCTAGCTCTAATCGCAGGAAAAGCGAGAGTGGCGCCAATGCGTCAACAAAGTATTCCGCGCATGGAATTACAGGCCAGCCTTATCGGGGCTCGGCTATCGGCCGACATAAGGAAAGAACACGAGTACAACGGTAGAGTCGTGTATTGGAGCGATTCCAAGACCGCATTGCATTGGATAAGAAACGACTCTGCGCGTTATACGCCGTATGTTGCGCATCGCTTAGGCGAGATAGCCGAGCTTACCGACTCGCGAGACTGGCGCTGGGTGCCTACGGCACATAACGTAGCGGATGACGCCACCCGCCCGGGAAACACTCGTGTGTTGAATACGGACCGTTGGTTTACCGGCCCGCCCTTCCTCCGCGAACCCGAGGAGAGCTGGCCGGGGGAGGAGGCCCCGGTCGCGACGGACACCGAGGAATGTTATAACGTAAGAACCATCAAAGGCGCCGACCTCGTAGAAGTCGAGCGTTTTTCGAGATGGGAAAGACTCGTAAGAGCAGTGGGTTACGCCCTGCTCTTTATTAAAAGGTGTCGCCGCCAAGAAGGCGAGCTGACGACACAAGTCCTAGAAGAAGCGGAACGTTTGATACTGCGGCAGGTGCAGCGCGATAGCTTCTTAGACGATTTCGTCCGCCTCGAAAAGGGAAAATGTATCGAGAGGGAAAGTCGCCTAAGACAGTTAGGCCCGGTACTAGGGCCCGACGGCCTAGTACGGATAAACGGGCGTATCGGCGCTGCCGCCGTATCAAATGGAATAAAGGATCCGCCAATTCTAGATGGTAGACACTACGTAACGATGTTATTAATACGCCGCGAACATGAAGGGCAAAATCACGCCGGTCGCGAAACAATAGTGAACAACTTGCGACAGCGCTACTGGATAACGCGGCTACGGCCTGCGGTGAGAAAGGTATTAAGTCGCTGTGTCGTTTGCCGCGCGCGAACCGCGCGACCGACGATACCGGCCAAGGGTGATTTGCCAGGCGTACGTTTAGAAGCCTTCAAACGACCGTTTTCGAATTGTGAGCTGGACGCATTCGGGCCATACCACGTGACAGTAGGTCGGCGCCACGAAAAACGGTGGGGCCTACTGTTTACGTGCTTGGTAACGCGCGCCATACACATAGAGATTCTAGCGAGTCTAAGTACAGACAGCGCGATTATGGCGCTACGAAGGATGGCGGCACGGCGCGGTTGGCCACGCCTTTATTTTTCGGATAACGGGACTAATTTTCGAGGCGCCGAGATAGAGCTAGGCGACGCCTACAAGGAATGGTTACCAGCACTGAAGGAGTTCGCATCGTTACGACGTGTAGAATGGAGGTTTACCGACCCCGGCGCGCCAAATCAGGACGGCGCGTGGGAGCGACTCATAAGGTCGGTAAAAAGCGCGCTCGCTGTCACGCTAAACGAAAGGGCCCCTAAGGATGAAGTTCTCACGACTTTGATGGCAGAAGTGGAGTACACGGTGAATTCGAGACCGCTGACTCATGTGCCTGTGGAAATTGATGAAAATGAGGCACTCACACCGAACCACTTCTTATTGGGATCGTCGACCGGGATGCCTTATGTGGGTACGAGCGATTTGGCAGACAGACGAGCATGGAGAAGCGCACAAGCACTTGCAGACTCGTTTTGGAAAAGATGGATAGACGAGTATCTTCCGACACTGGCGCCACGCGGAGAAAGTGGTGTAACTCGATCGGACCTAAAAGTAGGCGACCTAGTAATAATCGCAGACGGATTATTACCTAGGAATTTATGGCCCAGGGGGCGAGTCGAAAAGGTAATACCTGGGAAAGACGGCGTTATACGCAGTGCAGAGGTATATACACGCGGCGGGATATTTAGGAGACCTAGACGCAGACTTGTAGTTCTCCCCGTCGACGTTCAAGCTTCAACTTAGCCTGGGGACCTAGACAAGGGTTATCGTCCTCCTTGCCGGCGTGAGAGCTTCGTTCAGCACTACGCTCGGGGGAGGCTGTTGCGGACAGATAAACCCTAACCGAAAATGTAAAGAGCCTAGGTTTCATTCTAGCTTTCGTTATCGATACCTTTGTAATTGTATAAACTTTAGATTTCGCTTTTCGCCTTGGTACCGGACTTAGTCCGGTACTTACGTATGATGTTTTAAACTAGCGTAAAATGTGTGATTCAATTTTTAAGTAAAACGACTCTAGGTCGTTGTTTATTTGCGCCTAGCTATGTAAAGCGATAGTGCTAAGCTTGTGAGAAGATATTTAGCAGGCTATATCATGTAAATAAGCCCTAGTGTGCAAAATAAACCCGAAACTTTCTCTATGTAATTACGAAGTATATAAGCGTAATTAATGTTATATTATGGTATGGTTTTAAGGTTTCATGTGATATTTACTTATTTAAGTGTGTAAATAAGCGGAAATATTGTAAAATGGTGTGTATATTATGTAAATAAATGCTTTGATGTTTGGTTGTTTTGGTTGACCCTTGGTACGTTTGGAGGCGAGGAGGAATGGTAGGTATGTCGGATAATACATACCGAGGTAAGATTACGGCGAGGTCACGTATAGGAAATAGGAAATAATGGTAAATCCTAGGAAGTCTAGGCAGTCTGGCGCGACGCGGATGAGCGAGAGAGGGGAACTCGGACTCTCTCGCTCACACGGAGTGCGCGCCTGATTGGACGGATGCACGCGACTCGCACTGAGCGCGATCCCCGCGAGGGACGGGTGGGAGTCGCGTGTATAAATATAGGCCGGCCGCGACCGGCGAACCACTTGCCCACTGGCACTTGCCACCCACGACCTCGCCGTAGAAGAAGCTTCGTAAGAGGAACCTCCTCCGACGTATCAGCGGTAAACCACTACTCAACAAGCGACCAATATTGAAGGACTCATGGAAAGTCGAGTTTGATTGCATCACGGTGCACTTCATTACTCCACAACACCCTTCATGGGTAGGCCTACGTCCTGCAGTGGACTATTAAATAATATAAATATAGTCAAAAAAACTAAAAGACACGCTTAGGAGTCATAGTAATTTTTTCCTTTTTTTTAGGGTTCCGTACCTGAAACGGACAAAAACGGAACCCTTATAGGATCACTTTGTTGTCCGTCTGTGTGTATGTCAAGACTGTTTATCTCGGGAACGCGTAAAGATATCGAGTTGAAATTTAAACTGTAAGTATACGTTTATTTATGGTCTCTTGCAGTTGTGTAAAAGAAAAACTTCTCAATTATCGTTTAATAAAGTTTAAGCTCAAACTTTTTTTTATGAGTTTTTACGACATATGTCGTAAAAAACTCATATTTAACACTCACAAAAATCAAAACCTACAGGGTACTTCTCGTTGACATAGAACTATGAAATTTGGCGAGAAGCAATGTCTCAGAGTACACATATAGGAAAAAATCTGAAAACTGTACATTTTTATTTAAATCACAAAAAATAGGGCCTCAAAATTCACAAAAAATTGGTTCAAAATTCTGTCTAAACTGAAAATAAGTTCAAATATAAATTTATATTTAAATGTGTAATTGTATAAATATAAAACACCAAACTTAATAGCAATCAAATCAAATAAGTTATAAAATCAATTCTTAAAGCAACAGTTTAAATCTCAGTATTTACTCATTTCTAAACTAGATGGCGCTGGCGTCAAGTTAGCCCGCGATATTAACTTTCTCCGTCGACGTACGAGGTGTCTATGCGTTCCAGAGATTTGGGTTTATTGTATTGTAAATATATAAATCCATTTCCTGACTCGAACGAATTCAAAGTGAGTGAAATATCATTTAAAAGAACTTCATTTGCACATGCTAAAACAGGTTTATAATTATTGCAACATATTTGTACGGAACCCTCAATGTGTGAGCCTGACTCGCACTTGTACGGTTTTTTTTATAAATGCATTGTCATCGGTTTTTGATACGTGTGAAAAATATGAAGAAAATATGATAGCTCAAAGTAGATCTAAATGGAGCTCAAAGAGGTCGGTCACAAACATACAGGCGAAACTAATAAAAACGTGTTAAAAGGTTGGGACAATCGAAGTCTTTGGCTGGTACAGTACAAAATAAAAAGTATTTATAACTCAAGTCTCGCGCGCGCATCCTTTCGGAACGGGTGTGTTGTGTACTCCGTGCGCTTGACGCGCTTATCGTAACAAAATGTCTTTTGTGAAATGTAATACGTGCAATATTGTAGTGGATGAGATGCTTACTTACATCCAAAATAAACTATCAGTGGTTGACGAAGAGTCCCTCGTAAGGATTTGTGTTGCGACGTTTTCTACTGAAGAGATTAAGCAATCGAAATCGTTACTTTTTGAATCGATTTCAACTGATAAGCGAAAAATAGATCGAAAAAACAAGGGCAAGGAGGAGCGGGACCTGGCAGATATTATCAACCTGTTCAAGTCAACCGAGCCCGACATCTTGCCTGTTTTTGTTGCGCGACAATTGGACAGACTACCGCCAATTTTAATGGATCATTTAGACTGCTCCAAGCTTTTAAAAGACATGACATGCCTAAAAACGGACGTTGAATGCATTAAGTCGACATACGCGACGATTGATGTAGTTGAGCAATTAAAAATTGAAATTCTTCGATTGCGACATGATTCCTTGCCACCGACATCGGCATTCAAAGTGAACACCAGGCGAGGAGCGTGGTTAGACAGTGGTCCTGTGGGACTCTCACAGGATTACCATAATTCTACGGTGGATGACTCGTGC
Source organism: Hypomecis punctinalis (assembly GCA_949316475.1). Lineage (NCBI taxonomy): Eukaryota > Metazoa > Arthropoda > Insecta > Lepidoptera > Geometridae > Hypomecis > Hypomecis punctinalis. Next base: position 16,449,103 of record OX438822.1, read on the forward strand.
AATCAGAGCGTGTACCCAAATCTGTTCAGAAAAATGGGGGTAGATGAAAAAGCGGCAGCACAATATTCGTGTGAGTCACAGCGGTCGTCGGTGCACGGGCCGGCCACCGAGGCGCCACCTGCACCGCCCGAGCCGCTTGCGCCGCTCGCGCCGCCCGCGCCGCTCGTGCCTGTGACTCATCAGGAACCGGTCGAGCGAATCGATACGGCGAGTGCTACGAAAACAACATGTGTACGTAGCCCGCTTGCACAAGTACCAAATCAGCTGACAACCGCTGATAAAGCTAGCTGTGTCGTCGAGACAGGGCCTAAGGAATGTATGCAATTGCAGTATGAGCTGTCATCGTCAAAGGAAAATACTCCTAATAAGAGCATACCGTGGCAAACAGTATCACATCCTAAGAAGCGAACGAAATATCGTTTTCTAGGCAAGGCGGGTATAGCCAGAGATTCGGAGTGCACTTTTAAAGCTGCAGAAAGAAAAATTCCTGTGTTTATCACTAATGTCCATGGTGATACTGCTGAGAGCGATATAATTAAGTATATTCGAACCAAAACACAGGAAACGGTGTATTTAGAGAGGATAAAAATGAAGAAAACCAGAGGGCATAAAGCGTATAAGTTTTTTGTAGCTGAATCGAATTTGTCTAAATACATGGATGAAAAATTATGGCCGGCTGGTGTTATTTTTCGACGTTTTATGCACTATAAACAAAGGAAACAAAGCGACGAGTTGTCTGCAGGCGGCCTAAACAAACCAAATAATGGATAGTCAGCCTTATCGCTTAGCTAGTTTCAATTGTAGAAACGTGAAACGTTCGATCGATGATGTTAGAAAATTGTGCCGCACTTGTGATATAGTGTGCCTTCAAGAGACGTGGTTGGCGCCTCATGACATCCCATTCGTAGGCACAATCGACAGCGACTTCGGGTATACTGCGACCTCGGCAATGGATGACTCACGAATCCTGTGTGGACGTCCTTTCGGTGGAGTGGCATTGTTGTATCGTAAACAGGTGTTTCAACAGGTATCAGTGATAAAGTGTCGCAATCCTCGTATCTGTGGTATCAAAATTGTATCGCGCGACAGTTCCGTGATCATAATGAGCGTTTATTTACCAACAAACTCGGCCGCTAATCTTCCGGAATTTACGGACTGTTTGTGTGCTGCGAGCGCCATTATTGACGAATATGGCATTGACTCGGTCTTTTTGTTAGGAGATTACAATTCAAATCCTGGTGAGTTATTTTATAGTGAGCTCTCAAAATTGTGCATTGAACAGAATTGGACGTGTGTCGATGTAGATATGCTGGGGCTAGACTCGGGTACCTATACTTATGCTAGTGAGGTGCACGGGACTGGCAGTTGGCTAGACCACTGTTTAGTAACTCACGCGGCTAAGCAAGCGGTGGTTGATACATATGTATTATATGATGTTATGTGGTCTGACCACTATCCCCTGATAGTAAAATGTAACTTTAACTTACTAATACCTAAAGTCGTACCGAAAATCGTAGTGAATAGAGATGTTTATTGGGGTGTGAAAAATACAGAACAAGTGGCTTTGTATACAAAACTGTGTCATAAAAATTTAAGAAAAATTGATTTTCCTTCCGAATTTGTGAACTGCGCTGATTTTCATTGCAATGATCTAGACCACAGGCGTGTTCTTGACGAGCTTTATTTGGACATTGTAAACGCCCTTCGCGACGCGGCTGTGGCGAGTCGGGGGTGTTCAAAGACGGGGGCGAGTGGACCACGCATAGTGGGATGGAATAAACACGTCGGCGAGGCCCACAGGGAGGCTAGGTCTAAATTTAAGGAATGGATACTTTGTGGTAGGCCTAAGTCTGGCCCTGTATACTTTGAAATGAGTGAGAGTAGAAGAGTGTTCAAGTCTCGATTAAAATGGTGCCAGAATCATCAGGACCAGATAAAGATGGACGCTCTCGCTCAAAAACATTCCAAGGGCGACTTCCGCGGTTTCTGGCAGGCCACTAAAAAGATGAATATACGACCTGGCTTGCCTGTGAGCGTCGATGGTGTCAATGACCCTGTGGAAATTGCAAATGTATTTAAAAATCACTTTTCTGTAAAATCTCCGTTGGGTCCCGCGGGGGAGATGCTCAATGGTGATTTGAACAATCAAAATCCAGCAACGGTTTTCCTAGCAAAAGATGTAGCTCAAGCTATAAGGCTTATCTCACGTGGAAAATCCCCTGGACATGACGGTCTCAGTATTGAGCATTTTCAACACGCCGGCCCACACATCGCGAGGGTATTGGCAATGTTCTACTCGCTGTGCGTGAGCCACTCATACTTGCCAGCCGATTTCATGAAAACTGTGGTAGTGCCTGTGGTGAAAAATAAGACGGGTGACCTTTCCGATAAAAGTAACTACAGGCCTATATCTCTTGCTACCATAACGGCGAAGGTATTTGACGGTCTTCTTAACGCACAGTTAAATAAATATGTGGAACTACACGATAACCAGTTCGGGTTTCGGCCGCGACTGTCTACTGAAAGTGCGATACTGTGCCTTAAGAATACCGTCAAGTACTACACAGACCGCAAAACTCCCGTTTTTGCATGCTTCCTTGATTTATCCAGCGCCTTTGATCTGGTGTCGTATGACATTCTATGGAGGGAGTTGAAGAGCGTGGACATGCCTCAGGACTTTGTAAGCATTTTCCAATACTGGTATGCGCACCAAAGTAATAGTGTGCGGTGGGCGGGCGCAATGTCTGACTCATATTATCTGGAGTGCGGAGTTCGTCAGGGCGGGTTGACCTCTCCGACTCTGTTCAACCTGTATATCAATAGGCTGATCGTCGAGCTCAGCAGTCAGCATGTCGGCTGCCATATTGACGGTATCTGTGTAAATAATCTGAGTTACGCAGACGACATGGTGCTGCTGAGCGCGTCGGTATGTGGTTTGCGGAGGTTGTTGCAGACGTGTGAGAGGTACGCCTGTGGTTATGGATTAAAATACAATGTAACCAAAAGTCAATTCATGGTATTTGAGACCAGCCGAGCAAGATGCCCCGAGAACATACCACCCGTTCGAATAAAGGGTGTTCCCCTAGAGAGGGTAAATGAATTTAAATACCTGGGGCATATTGTAACGACTGATCTCAGGGATCATATAGACATGGAGCGGGAGCGGAGGGCTCTGTCAGTAAGAGCGAATATGATAGCTCGCAGATTTGCACGTTGCTCAGATGAGGTCAAAGTCGCGCTCTTTAAAGCGTACTGTACGTCGCTCTACACGTGCAGCTTGTGGGCTAATTATACTGACAAGACCTACAGCGCCCTCCGCGTCCAGTATAACAACGCATTCAGGGCGGTGATGGGGCTGCCCCGGTTCTGCAGCGCCTCGGGCATGTTTGCTGAGGCGCGCACCGACTGCTTCCACGCGACCATGCGCAAGCGAGCCGCTTCCCTGGTGCGCAGGGTACGGGCCAGCTCCAACGCCGTCCTGGTGATGATTGCAGCCAGATGTGACTGTCTTTTCCTTCGGCATTGCTCCAACAGACATGTTGCAGTACCAGTGCCGAAGAGAAGGTACTAATAATTATGAATGATATGCCGACATTGACTTATGAATTTGTTTATTTTGACTTAAGGTTTTCTTTATTTGTTGACTTATGAATTTGTATATTTTATTTTTGTATTTTAATGTCTTATTATTCTGATTTATTGACCTGTGACATTTATTTGTAATTATGCTAATATGGGCCATACATGCCTGAAATAAATGAATTTTATTTTATTTATTTATTATTATTTATAACAAGCATTAATAGGTAACACGACAACGATTATTATTGCAAGTGACTAAGACTCGTACAAAAAAAGTGTCAAAGTTGCTGGGAAGCTGTGGTCCAGAATTGCGCGGAAGAGAGGAATGGAAGCTGTTGGAGGAGGCTTATACCGCTACTGGCGGTCTTTATACTATAGTTTAATTAATTAAATGTTATGTTTATGTAAATTGTTTATGTTTTAAGGAAATTAAAAGCTTTTTTTTTTTTATTTTATTTATTTTATTAAGACACGTACATAAAAACAGGACAAGTGCAAGTCAGGCTCGCACATCGAGGATTTTGTACAAATCCAGAAAATTTCACAAAATTAGGAAGTAAGTTGTTAAAACCTCCATACTACAACCATCGAAAAAAAATTTTTTTTTTTCACTTTTCTCATCATACATCGAAAAGTACTCATTGTAAAAATAATTAATATTATCATGTTTTAGCATGTGCTAATGAATTTTTATATAATACCTTACATGATACGATTTACTCACTTTGAATTTTGAACCCATATTTTGTGAATTTTGAGGCCCTATTTTTTTGTGATTCAAATAAAAATGTACAGTTTTCAGATTTATTCTTATATGTGCACTCTTAGTCAATGCTTCTCGCCAATTTTATAGTTCTATGTCAACGGGAAGTACCCTGTAGGTTTTGATTTTTGGGAGTGTCGAAATATGCTGTTTTTTACGACATAAACGGCTCTAACCTTTTTAAACGATAACTGAGAAGTTTTTCTTTTACACAACTGCAAGAAATCATAGATATACATATACAGTTTAAATTTTAACTCGATAATATTTACGCGTTTCCGAGATAAAGAGTCTTGACATACACACAAACGGACAGACGGGCAGACAGACAACAAAGTGATCCTATAAGGGACCGTTTTTTCCTTTTGAGCTAAAAATAAAATCATTACAAAATAAGTCACTTCACATTAAAATTATGAATGCCAGGTTTTATCACGGAAACTAACAATGTTTTTATACTAGTTTTACAGTATATGTGAATAAAAATGTCAGTTGAGTAAAGGCCAGACGGACAGACGGACAGACGGACAGACGGACAGACGGACAGACGGACAGACGGACAGACGGACAGACGGACAGACGGACAGACGGACAGACGGACAGACGGACAGACGGACAGACGGACAGACGGACAGACGGACAGACGGACAGACGGACAGACGGACAGACGGACAGACGGACAGACGGACAGACGGACAGACGGACAGACGGACAGACGGATAACAAAGTGATCTTATAAGGGTTCCGTTTTTTACGTTTGAGGTACGAAACCCTAAAAATAGTCCAAAGTGTTCAAAATATATTAGACTAGATTTTACCCGCGGCTTCGCCCGCATGATATTTTGATTTTTTTTCAAATTTTAAATTTAGGGGATATGAGTGATCATATCCCCTAAATTTGAAATGGTTCCTATTATATTTGATTTCAAAATAGCCTAAAAATCCCTTTTTTGCAAAAACAAAATGTATTTTGCAAAAAAATCTCAGGATCAGAATTAATTTGGCATTTTTTAGATCCTAGAATACCTATACTATTAATAATATAAATCAGTTGAAAACATCCAGGCACCTTTGTTCTTGACCTGTGAAATTATTTCATACATTGCCATTCACTTGGCCGTGCCGACACCGCCAATCACTGCGACAAACTATGAGACTTGTATGATGTACTGGCTCGTACTAGCAATTGGAGTAGACAGAAAAGTAGATGATGTATCAGTGGGCTCAGATAACAAAGCAGCAGATATATTGCATACGATGTATTGATAGTCTTAAGTGACATGTTATCAAAAAGAATAGACAAAATAACAGACAAAGTACAATTAAAAACGGGGCCGGGAGCTCGTCTCGTTTTCAAAAGTCTTTCTGAGCGTCTGGTGGACGCGACGCGTGACCAAAATGCTGGTGTTTATTTGGCTCAACGAATAAGCATTGCCATTCAGCGTGGCAATGCTGCCAGCATGCTGGGCACGCTGCCAACTGGCAGTGGGCTTGATTATCTTTAGACCTTCAAGGGTCTGTGGATGATCCAATTGCTTTCTTTGTAGTAGTAGTGTAGTATTGTCATTATTAAAATAGATTCAATTAAAAAGTACTATTATAATTTTATGACAAGGCAGAAAATAACATAGAATTAAAAGGTGACACAGTTGAAGATGTATTTCCTAACTGACATGTGACTATGGTAGTCGCAACCACTGACTATTGTTTACACTTCGTCGATTTGCTAGTAATTGAATTAAACAAAATAGTAAGCTAAAATATTTTTTATTGAATTCCAAATTAACTTAATTTATATTTGTATTAAAATTAGAAAGATTTAAATGTGCTAGTCAGATACAATTTTTGAAGTTTAATAATGAATACATAAATACAGTGCCTATAATGCATAGAGCGGATGGTATTATACTAGGAATACATAAACTTTTTACATTAAGAAATAAAATATAAACAGAAGATGTAAAGATGCCTTCACAAATTATACATATTGAACAACCGTACCGTTGACAAATTATACCATTTTTCCAATAAAAACTTTAACCATTAATTTGGATAAGTAGACATAGTAACATTGGAATTAGTAAAAGTAAGACAGTAGATGATGTAGTCGCTGCGTTATGAAGATTAGAAGAAAATTCAACAGATGTAGTATCATTGTACTTAGGAACTAAGACTACGGTTGAATTGGCGGAACAATCACGGGTCTTATCAGATGTAGTAGCTTTCACTGTTGTAGATGATAATGTAGACGGCACAGTTTTTGGAGTAGTAAACATTGCTGTATCGTCAGACTTAGATGACAATGCAGCAGATGATTCAGCCATCGTATCAATAGGCTTAGAAATATTGACTGTCGATGTGTTGACTGCGCTAGATTTACCAGATGTGGCAGCATTTGCAGTTGTAGACGGTTGGACATGTTTTGGATTCGTAGGCGTTGTAGCACCGTTGGATGTAGAAGACGTGGCAGTGAATGATACAGTAGATATCGCAGCATTTGTAGGCATAGACGATTTAGTGGATGACACATATTTGAAGTCACTGGTTGGTAATGTAGAAGACTGTGTAGGATATGGTTCGATCCATAAAGCGGTAGACTGAGAAGCGGCAGTAGACGAGGTGAATATCCTATTTGAGTTTGCAGACCTTACAGTGGAGATTTCTGTTGAAGTTTTAGATGACGCTGAAATGGCTTTATTGCCAAAATATAACAGCTGCATAGAGATAGGCCCCATATCTATACCAACGGACGGAGATCCCATAATCAATGACACCATCATATTTACTATCAGCATGCAAATCACGGTACGTGAAATCATTTTCTAGGATTATGGAGATATCTGTATTTCGAATCCAAAACACACATCTGCAAAGTAGTTTGTAGAAAAGTCAACAAGTTATATTTGTGAGCTTTGGTGTGTTCAGACAACATGGTACATTTGAAACATTTCCAGACAAAGTTGGAACACTTGGAGCCACCTGTTCAGGCGATCTTGGAACACTTGGAGAATTAGAAAATTAGAGCGGGTGCGCCGAGATGCAGAGCAAAGCCACGCAGCTCTTGGTATCACTTCGTAACTTATACTATTTTATGTATTTTTATGAAAATTATACCTGCTAAGGCGAATCAATAAATTTTACTTATAAATGAAATAATATTTGGGAACAAACAAGTTATTATCTGTGAGCATTGATGTCAAACGAACTTGGAACACTGGGAACGGTGCGGGTGTGCTGGCATGCAGAAGGAAGCCACGCAGACCTTAAGGTCACTTTTAGATACTCTTATTCTTTATACTCAGTGAAACACCATAATTTGTCACATTTCACTGCAGAATAACTAGAAAATCCGATTTGCAGACATTCTCCTGCGTTACGTTTGTCATTAGAGATAATCATAAACATCGAGACTTGCACACCGACTGTTTCCAATAACTTTCGCGCTAATAGTAATAGAGCAAATAAATGGTACTTACACGAAAGCTAGAAGATTAGGCGATTAATTCAAACCATCTGAGGTCTTAATCATGTAACTTATGACGCACCGGCATGCAACAACGCACTATTCATTGTATAGACTAAGTCTGCTAACGCCTGTCATAATATGCAAGCAACGCTGTTGCTGAATGATAGTTTTCAGCAGGCTTTAGCAGTATTTCAGCTTCTATGAACTTTATTATATTGTAACTTTTAGATACAAAAGTTTGCTTAAAAAAATAGGTGCTAATATCTCAAACAACTTATTTCAATTTTAATTCAAAACGAATAAATTAATCTCCAATCCATGAAAAATTTGGTAAAACAATAGTGACAAAAATGCGGTAGTAATACTTTTCAAAAATATTTTAAAATAGTTCCGAATATTAATCACTAGCGACCCGTACACACACTAGTTTTTACCCGCGGCTTCGCCCGCATACGCAATATATCATTATAATTTATAGCCTATGTGTTATTTTGATATATAAGCTATATTATTGCAAAGTTTTATCTCAATCTGTTTGGTAGTTTTTGCGTGAAAGAGTAACAAACATCCATCCATCCATCCTCACAAACTTTCGCGTTTATAATATTAGTAGGATATAAACCTTCCTCTTGAATCACTCTATCCATTAAAAAAACTGCATCAAAATCCGTTGAGTAGTTTTATAGATATAATCATACATAAGGACAGACAGACAGGAAAGCGACTTTGTTTTATGCCATACTAGCGGACCCGGCGAACTTCGTACCGCGAAAGTTAATGAATGTAGGTAGAATGACCTTACGGAGATACCTACATTAAGATATTTTAAGTTTAATGGCTGTCATCCATAATGTAGATCTGATTGAGCCATCTCACTTTCGTGAAGATAGCAGTGTTCTAAAGTTGACAGTTATAGAGATAAACTACTTTTAAGTTCGACAGCTCTCATACAAAATGTAGATCTGGTTGAGCTATCTCACTTTTGTAAAGAGAGTATTGGTCTAAAATCGGCAGATACGAAGTAAGTAATAGTAAGTGCGCCACAAAATATTAGCTCCAATTCAATGTGAAACGGTACACACATATTGTAGCAAACAATCATTTCAAACCCAAGAAACAGTCAATTTCAACTAATAAGTTTCGTCATGGTTATCATCCGCAGCTTTCTTTGTCCCACTGCTGAGTATAGGCCTCTCTTTTTCTATGACATCTGCCTCGGCTCTTTGCCGGTCGTGACCAGGCTCGACCGGTGGTATTGATGATATCGTCGAGATAGTCGACCCAACTTGCTGCCGCGCCGCACATAGCTGAGCGCTCTCACCTATTCAAGTACCCTAGTTGACCAGCTCGGTCACCACCGTTTTTTCTTGCTCAAGAGCTTGCTCAAGCGCTGGTCGAATTGGTTGCCTCATACGCAGGGCTTTTGCGACCGCCAATATAGCAGCCGTAATTGAACCGAATGGGTTTGCGCTTGGTGATGGCAAAAGGCCTGACGGTATGAAGCTGGTCCCATGGAAGTGTAGACGGTCCTTAGTATGAGACGCGACTTGCGTATCGACGCAAGTCGCTATGGGTGCCGTCACATCTTTCTGAGACTCAGAGAAGGGCTGGAGCGTTGGCCGATTTGGAGCAGCACAAACGGCGCAAATATGCTAACCTTAGCAGTGGTTACATATTTGAGCCGTTTGAAATTGAGACATTGTGCCCGTGGTGGCCAGTCTTGTTTTCAAAAGTCTTTCTGAGCGTCTGGTGTACCCGACGTGTGACCAAAATGCTGGTTTTTATTTGGCTAACGTATAAGCATTGCCAATCAGCGTGGCAGTGCTGCCAGCATGCTGGGCACGCTGCTAACTGGCAGTGGGTTTAAGTATTTGGATTATCTTTAGACCTTCAAGGGTCTGTGGATGATCCAATTGCTTGTTATGTAGTAGTAGTTTTTGAAGTTTCACATTATAAGTCTTGTATTTAGTGGTTGTTAATAAAGGCACTTTCTCTATAAAAAAAAGTCAAGTACCCTTGCACCTTGCCACTGTCCAAACCTAACCTGACATCATAATACCTTATACTTATAAATGCTTCTGTTGATTAAGATAAGGTTAGAGTGTATGGGTTCCCGCCTTGTCGTGGCGGGGGAACTTAGTAGCCGAGGCATATGGGCGGCGCAGGAATCCCAGATTGAGCCGTTTCTCTGTGTTTCTTCTGAGACAGCTGAGAAGGCGGCGCTCGAGGTCTCCCGATTTTTTGGGTCTTTTCTCCCTTGGCAGCTTAGAAATTTGCACTCGTGGTTGGGCCGCTTTTCTGGGCTTTTTAACTAAAGCAGCTGAGAGGCTGGCCTATAAGTTGCGTGCCTCATGAGGAGTGCCGCAACTGAGGCGAACTGAGACTTTTATCACTGTTCAATCCTAACCAAACCAACAGAAATGTATGTTCGTGTCAAGGTCACAGTTCACAGTCAAGGTTAATAACCTTAGAGTCAAGATACTTATACTCATGCCATACTACTCCTAAAAATCAAGTCGATTCGTTTCTTCGTATATTAGTATGGATTCTGTACCATAAAGGTAGAATAAAGAGACATGTTTAACCTCTAATGGTGGTATATTTAAAAATAAACGTCATTTTAATATATATAGCATGGCATAGGGAAAAACCATTTATTCCAATTTTAATGTCAGTTGTCATTGTCAATCTATACTATATTTCGTTCTCGAGGAGCTATAATGGTGAAAAGACAATTTGTCTCTTCTGTCTTCAGTCAATGTATGTCACCTGTCATCATAATACGTTTCGTCAATCCATATCAGGCCCAATTATGAACGCGCCATCTTAAATTTAATTTGAATATAAAATGTGTTCTCACTATCGAATGCCTAAATTGAAAAAGAAACAGAAATATTCTAATTAGCTGTTATAATTACGATGGTGCCTTGAAATTGGGCCTATTAGCGTCGTTGTGATAGGTGACAGTTTCGCTAACGATTTTTGAAGGGAATAGATGATATGAAAAATATAATATGAATAATTATTAAAAAAATAAAAATAAAGGAACGGGATAAAAAGTATCCTATGTCCTTCTCCTGGCTCTAAACTACCTCCCTGCCAATTTTCAGCTAAATCGGTTCAGCCGTTCTTGAGTTATAAGTGGAGTAACTAACACGACTTTCTTTTATATATATAGATATTCGCTAACTGAAGATATGTAGAACAAGATAACTAATTTTAAACCCTCCACATCATGCAATAAGGTCAGATAATGAGTGCAAAAACACGTGTACAAAATCATAATATTGTCCCTTTAATTTGTTCATGTCTAAATAAAACCCATAATTTATTTGTATAGTTTTTTAATAATCTAACAGATCATATCAAACGTTTTATTCAGTCAAGAGTTTAGTCATAAAGTTACAAGATATCTTTTGTGACAATTGTTCTCGATTCGATGACTGTCCCTTCAGCGATAAAAATCCCTTCATGGATGATTGCTCTCTCTCCTATTTGCACTCTATTTTGTATTTTTGCTTCCTTTTTAACAATAGCACTTTGTTTGATAATTGTTCCTTGTCCTATAGTCGCGTGTGACCCAATAATCGCTCGTTCTTCGACGACTACTTCGTCTCCGATAGATGCTGCTGTGTTTACGATTACACGTGATCCGATAGTTGATCCAGTTCCGACAGTTGCTCCTTGTCCAATAATTGCTCTTTCACCAATATTTGCGCCTGCTTCGACACGCGCCTCTGGTTTGATTACGGCTCTTTCTCCAATAGTTGCATTATGTCCGATGAACGCTCCTGCTTTTATGATCGCTTTGGAGCCGATAACTGCGCCAGGTTGTATAACTGCTCCATTTTCGATAATTGCTTTGTGTCTAATGGCTGTAAAATAATTAAAAACGAATAACGAATCAAACTCTTCAATCAAGTAACCTACGTACCAGCAAGCGCAGCGTAGGACGTCCACCGACTAGGCAGACTGACGATATAATTTAGATCGCACGAACGCGCTGGATGCAGGTCGCTTTTTTTCCGGCCTTATTGTAAATTTATAGTCCAGTCTTATGTCTGACAGTGGTCGTTCTACTGCTGATGGATGGATGGAAGATATTTACCTACACCCGGGTACTCTGGTGTGCCTCCCGAGGACGACTCTCCTGGTAGAGCCGCCGCCACGCCCAATAAGACTGCAAACCATATGCATTGGCGATTCATGATGTCCTGGTAATTCAAATTCAAAATCATCAATTGATTATTATGTGATGGGTAAGTATAGGCTGAATTTTAAGGAAATACGTGGCTGTAAACTTCTTGTTGGCTGTGAAGTTGGCTACAAGTTGCAGGAAACCCAATCCTGGCGCAGCTGAGAGCTGAGATGATTGGTCTATCTGCAGCTTGTACCTAACTTCACAGTTCCCAAGAAGTTTGGTTTGGTCTAAAAATTACAATTCAAAATGCCATAGACAATATATAAAATCTATTACAATTTAATATAATCTATCCAAATAATATATATATATATATATATATATATATATATCGCTGCCGTAGAAGCGAAAGTGAACAACAAGTGGCAGAACTGCATACGACATGTGGTAGAAGTAGTAGAACCTAAAATGAACCTAATGGATAGAAATATGGAAACAATGCAAGAACGATTCGTTATAAACTTGGAGGATTACTCGATTGATACAGAAAGTGAATAAACAGTTAAGAAAATATTTTTTGTTTAATTTATTCATATCCTAGCATATTCGATTTGTACACAACAACTAAATATTTGTTACAGATTTTGTAAAGTAGACATTTGTAAAAAAAACCCTATTATTTTTAGATGATAGAATTAGGAAGCGATTTAGATCGGCGATGTAAACGCAGCCTAACATTTTCAATAATAAAATTAGCCATGCCCATTGACCAATCCTGGCCATTTAAGTCGGAGCTGCGTCCTTATCACTTTCATACGATTGTGCAAGGGAGAGAGCGCCATATTAGTTCGTCTCGTTGGACGGAGTATAACAAAATTATTTTTACGAGCTAAAGCCATTTTAGTTATTTTTTTGTATTATATCTGCAATAGTTATTTAACTATTCTGTGTTTTAATATGTTATGCATAAATTCAATGTGCATCTTTGGAGTTAATTACACACGCTCTAAGTTATTAGAAAAAAATAAGAAAAAATCGAGCTCAAAGGCGTTGGTTACAAGCAAATAAACAAACACACAGGTGAAACTAATAAAAGCGTGTTAAAAAGAAAACAGTTTCAAAAACCCACTAAAAAGTTATACATTATTAGACGAATCGTGTTGCAACAAGAGCAAGAAGTGAGTATTTAGTAAATTAATTAGAATAAATAAAATAAAAATCAAATAAAAATAAGAGGAATAAATAAAATAGACCACTCACCTCGCAACAAACACGAAACGAATGACATATTCTAAATTAGGTAAATTTCTAAAACAAAATTTTCCTCTGAACTTTGACTCTATCGTTATTAATGTAGGTATACAGGGTGGACAGCTCACGTCGACATTAATTTGACCCACAACACAAATAGTACTAGTAACTAGTAATCAAAAATCAAAAAGAAAAAAAAAATATCCTTAAATTGAAAAAAAAAACTACATTTTAAACTAAATGATAAAAAAGGACCTCATAAAGACCGCAGATCGCGCTGGATGCAAGCTGCTACGAACCGGTCTTATTGGAGATATTTAGGGGAGGCCTATGTCCAGTAGTGGACTTCATATGGCTGATGGATGGATGGATGATTAGGCATCACATTTTTTACGGTTGTTACCTTCTTAAACTTCTTAATAGGTAAAATTAAAACAGACGGTTTACTTTCGTTCGTTAGCATTATTACCTGCTACCTTATAATCAGAGGTAGTCCTCGTAAACAAACTTTAAACTGTGACGCGGTTTGGCCAATCAGCGCCGTTCGCGCCAATATCCCTACCGGCCGCCGGCCGTGCATGACCTTGCGTGACATTCGCCGACGAGGAAGCCACCTCGCTCGATTCTTTTTAATCACCTTATGAATTTTTATCCGGCTGGTGATTAAATGGTGTAATTCTAATTATTTACCATTAAAATTAAATTAAATTAATAACCAAAAAAAAACATTTAAACTGTTTAATTACCACTGTGTTAGTTATACCCCAAATTGGATAAGTGTTTTTAAGAATCTTATCGTGCATTAGCTAGTGATCATGACGTGAGTACATTCAAATATTATGTTCAGAATTCTTAACTGCCAATTATTAATTCTTTTAATATTTTCCTAATAATTATTTTATATATTCCCTAAAATCAATATATCTTTAACATCTCGATTTCAATCAATTAACTAGTAAAATCACTGTTTAGTTCATTAAGTGGGTACCCACTTGTTCTGTAAAATATTCATTGAACATTATATTTGAATGTATCTAAATAATTTTATTCCCTGCTTTTCATTGTATATTTTTCATAATTTAGCTAGATAAATATTGTACCACCGTGACTTGGATGAATGTGGCAGTCAAACATCGAATCTGGGCAATTTCTAAGACGGCCAAAATTATGAACTTCCTGGGTCCAACCGCACGGCAAGTAAGGACGTCGTTCCCCACTTCCCTACTGGAACGAACCCTTCACACAACGCCAATTGCCCTGTGCCCTACTTCCTTTCGTATCTGGCTTTTTCTACACGGCGTGGACGACCACATCAGGTCTCTTCAGACTAGGCCACTTGGTGCCCTAGTATCTCCGAGGCGAATTTGTCAGCTGCCCTACAACTGCCCGCTTGTACCTTGTCTATACGGTTGAACAACGCGTCCCTGTTTATAAATGTGCCTAATCCCGTCCCGTCTAGCTTCTGTTTCTCTTGTTGTCATCTTTTAAAATCTCTTTGTCCTCCAAATTATAATTACTTGATAACTTAGCTAATCTTTTAAATATACCTTTTTGTTAACTATCTAGACGTTCTTATTACCTCCCTATACTTAGGTTTGTAGATTAACTAGAAACTTTACACTTTTAAGAGTTCCGTACCCAAAGGCTAAGACCGAAGACCATAGAACCAACTCCGTTGTCTGTCGGTCATTCATCTGTCACCTGCTAATCAAGCATGCGACCACGAAAAGAACTCTTTTGTGACTCTTTTGAGACGTGTGAAATAGTGACAGATATACACTTTGCCATAACGTTGTCTCGTTCTGACACGTCGAAAGAAATATTCCGTCGTGTGCATCCTAAATCGGCAGGCTGTATCTCATGTACCGTTGTCCGTGCTACACAGTTGAAATTTTCACAGATGATGTATTTCTGTGGCTGCTATAACATACAGCTAAAAAATAATAAAACATATTTTGTAAGGGCTCCTACATAACAAACGTAATTTTTTGTTGTTTTTTTTTGCTCTATATTGATAACGCTATCAGCTCGAAATGAGAAAGGGTACAAAAACCGTCGCACGTAAGCCCGACTTGCACTTGGTCGATTTTTAAGATTTAAGATTACTTTTTAGTTAGCTTTATTTTTTTAATTCTAAATAATTAAATCGAAGACTTTAAAACAGAAGGCCTTATAATGTGTGAATTAATTTAATATCTGCGTCAATTCTCCACTCTGTATAACGAAGTCATTTGGTCTACAGATAAGTAAGTAATTAACATGTTCTAACTATATGCTTTATTTTCATTCTATTAGAGTTGAAGTTTAAATCGATAATTTTGATTAAGTTGTAACCCAATTATGCTTAGAATTAGTTTGATATAAGTTGATAAGAGTTTGTCACCGTGTCCCGAGTTCATGACTTATTTTTGACTCGCATACAATCTCGGAGTATAATATTTGAATCTTACACAGCCTTAATATGCCTTTAACATGCCCTTAAAAGGATAATAACTGATTACCTACTAACCCTGTAGGTATAGTCTTTATTTATCTTGTCTTCTTATCTTCTTGTTTTTCTTAAAATATATAAATTAAGCGTCCCTTTGTTTGTCTGCAATGGACTCCTAAACTACTTAACCGATTCCAAATTTTGCACACTATTTGCAGTTTCATACAACTTGACAGATAGGTGACGTCTCAATTTATAATCATTTGCTTATTATACTTTTAAAATATGTCCGTGCCGGGACGAAGCCGGGATGGGCAGCTAGTTGAATCTATTTAAAAATGAATCCTTGGTCACAGCATCACACGTGAACGGCTGGACCGATTTCACTATACTCTATAAAATTTAACTTGATCTCTGCGACAGTTACATATTGACATATTTAGAGTTGAGATAGTGGTGGAAAAAATCGATTTTCAAACAATGTTGTAATGAAATCGAATGAGTAGTTGGAGGTGAGAAATTGGATTTTATTTACTTACTATTATTTAAGATCAAGTATGTACACATGTAAATAATGTTATGATACTCATAATAATGTAACGATAGTACTTATCGACGTTTTTCACTATTATCGATGCTAATGTAACATATAATTGGGTTTAATTTAATTACACATGTAAAAAATGTTATGATATTCAAATATACAATAAAATTAATGATAAATTAAGTTATATTCAAAAGTATAAACTATCGATATTTTAATTAAAACTCTATCTAAAACTCTTTGGTCACGATCATTCGTCGCCCATCACTAATCGGCATGCCCATAAAGTATGACATTGACAGGTACTGTCTGTACTATTAAGAAATTCAGGACTTCATAGGCGTCATTTTTCTGACTGCTGTCGCAGAGATCAAGTTAAATTTTATAGAGTATAATTCTTTTTTTGTTGTTTGTTTTTATCAAAAGTTTTTTTAGAAAAAAAATCGGAGGTTGCGCGGAAAATAATAAAAACTTTAATTTAAATTCCTATACAAAATGTTCCTACATGTAAAAGTTGCCGTATTTGGTCGTTGGTAGCGCTAAACGCCATCAAAATTAGAATCGACTGAATTATACTGCGTAAAAGATGCTTGATCTTTGCGACAGTGACATTGACATAGAAGATTGACATTTTTAGATTTGGGATAGTGATGGAAAAAATCGATTTACGAACAATGTTGTAATGAAATCGAATGAGTAGTTGAAGGTGAGAAATTGGATTTTTTTATTTACTATTATTTAAGATCAAGTATGTACACATGTAAATAATGTTATGATATTAATTAAATAAATCATAATAAAATATGAAACTATATTTATCGTGCTTCACACACTAGGTGTATAGAAACTTTCTTATTGTGATAAACATTTCATATTAAAATATAATAATGTTACGATAGTATTTATCGACGATTTTCACTATTATCGATCATTAGTATTGATAATAGTGAAAAACGTCGATACCCAATTATATGTTACATTAGTTAACATATAATTGGGTTTAATTTAATTACACATGTAAATAATGTTATGATATTAAAATACCTATACAATAAAATTAATGATAAATTAAATTTTATTTAAAATATCGTTAGTATAAACTATCGATTTTTTAAATAAAATTCTATCTAAAACTCTGTGGTCACGATCATTCGTCGCCCATCACTAATCGGCATGCCCATAAAGTATGACATTGACAGGTACTGTCTGTACTATTAAGAAATTCAGGACTTCATAGGCGTGATTTTCTGACAGCTGTCGCAGAGATCAAGCTATATTTTATAGAGTATAGTGATAATAATGGTTTAATGAACAATTTATAGCTATCATGCAAATAATAACGAAATATAAGTGACAAATAACGTTTGTGAGTGTTATCCACTTTGAGTGAGACATTTTAAGTGATTTAAAACGATTTTTTCAAAAATACCGGTAACAGTTTTCGAATTTTCGCACCTAACATTGACATTCATAATTCATCTTTAGACTGTTTGCCTAAATTCAAATATTATGACGTCTGTGTACCAGTATTATACTATACTAGCTTTTACCCGCGGCTTCGCCCGCGATATAATTTAATTTTAATTTATGTTTATCTTGTCAAAAAAATATGGTAACTAAAACAGTAAGTGCGCCACAAAATATTAGCCCCAATTCAATGTGAAACGGTACACAAATATTGTAGCAAATACGAGTAATCATTTCAAACCCAAAAAAAGCCAATCTCAACTAATTTGTTTCGTCATCGTTATCATCCGCAGCTTTCTTTGACCCACTGTTGGGTATAGGC
The DNA here is from genome assembly GCA_949316475.1 of Hypomecis punctinalis. Lineage (NCBI taxonomy): Eukaryota > Metazoa > Arthropoda > Insecta > Lepidoptera > Geometridae > Hypomecis > Hypomecis punctinalis. Next base: position 16,467,070 of record OX438822.1, read on the forward strand.
CTCTCTCTTTCAGTGCCATCTGCCTCGGCTCTTTGCCGTCCATGACCAGGCTCGACCGGCAGTAAGTATTGATGATATCGTCGAGATAGTCGACCCACCTTGTTGCCGCACTACAATGTATTTCACGTCAATTGTATTCTTCTTGTCAAGCCCTTTTATTTGATACCCATATTGGTGGGATTGATAAAAAATTGTTATCAGTCATTTGTTAGCGGCGGCCATCTTAGATTTCAATTTTACATAGTAAATTGTATTCTACTTGTTGAGACCTTTCATTTGATACCCATGTTGATGGGATTGATAAAACCTAAGTTATCCGCCATTTTGTAGCGGCCGCCATCTTGGATTTAAATTTTTTATAGTATATTGTATTTTGCTTGTTGAGCCCTTTCATTTGATACCCATATTGATGGGATTGATAAAACCTACGTTATCCACCATTTTGTAGCGGCCGCCATCTTGGATTTTAATTTTTTATAGTATATTGTATTTTGCTTGTTGAGCCCTTTCATTTGATACCCATATTGATGGGATTAATAAAACATAAATTATCCGCCATTTTGTAGCGGCGGCCATCTTGAATTTATAATAATAATGAATAAACATAATTGTATTGTCACCAAAATCCAAAGTGTATACAAAATTTCAGATTAATCGGTTGACAGGAAGAGGGTGAAATTTGAATTACTAAATTTGACCCAAGAATAAATAATAATATAAACGGGGTGAGCTAAATAAAACCGTTTAATAAAACCGTTTAAAAAGAAACAGAAATAGTCTAATTAACTGTTATAATTACGATGGTGTCTTCAAAATTGGGTCTTTTAGCGTCGTTGTGATAGGCGACAGTTTCGCTAACGCAAGATTTTGTCCTATCCTACGGGAATTATGCAATTTTCGGCATAAAATGTAGCCTATGTCCTTTCTCAGGCTCTAGACTATATGTGTACCAAATTTCATTGAGATCGGTTTATTAGTTTTGGCGTGAAAGCGCTACAGACAGACAGACAGACAGAGATATAGCTCGGATACAACGCTTTTGAGCTTTAAAGGCTCTTTCCATCTCGACTGAATTACCCCAAATGATCAGACCATACCTTAGAACTGAGGCTACATAACCACGATAAGCCATGAGAGATGTATTTTGTGATGAGATCAAGGATAGCCTACGAAGTGCAAATGTAAATCTGCTGAGTTTTGAACATATTTTATCAATTTGAGCTTTCCAATTACAATGATTATCAACAATAATGCCAAGGAATTTTGCTATATTAGTTTCTTTTATTGCATTATTTTGATAAGTTATTTTTAGTTTTTGGGGTTTGGATTTGATGTTGCAGAATTGCATGAAATTACTTTATCTATGTTTACTTTTAGGTTATTGTTATTTAGCCAAGCTATAACAGCTGTAATAGTTTGGTTTATGTTTGACGCATAGTTTACATTTTTTTGTTTGGGAATAATGATTGCTATATCATCTGCAAAAAGGACGCATTTATGAGGTATTATATTAGGTAAATCATTGATATATAATAGGAATAGAAGAGGCCCTAATACGCTACCCTGAGGAACGCCAAACTTATTATATATGTAGTTAGATATGAAACTGGTCATAACATTGCCCCTATCGATATTTTTTACAGAAACGCACTGTTTTCTATCGGTCAGGTAGCTCTCGATCCAGTCATAAGCAAGACCTCGGATGCCATATTTATACAGCTTTTTTAACAAGGTTTTATGACAGACAAAATCAAATGCCTTACTCATGTCAAAGTATATAGCTGATACTGGGATTTTTTTATTGATATACTCTGTTATACTTTTGATCAAAATAAAACTAGCCAGAGAGGTCGATTTATTCTTTTGGAAACCATTTTGTTCACTTTTGAGAATATTGTTTTTGATGAGGAAGTCGTATAATCTTGTATAGAATATCTTCTCAAAAATTTTTTAACAATTAATTTGCATAAGTAGACTTAGTAACGTTAGGATTGGTAAAAGTAAGACAGTAGATGATGTAGTCGCTGCATTATGAAGACTAGAAGACGATTCAGCATATATAGTATCATAATCACGGGTCTTATCAGTTGTAGTAGCTTTCACTGTTGTAGATGATAATGCAGACGGCACACTTTTTGGAGTAGTAAACATTGCTGTATCCTTGGACTTAGATGATAATGCAGCAGATGATTCAGGAGCCATCGTAACAATAGGCTTAGAAATATTGACAGCCAATGAGTTGATTGCGCTAGATTTAGCAGATGTGGCAGCATTTGCAGTTGTAGACGGTTGTTCATATTTTGGAGTCGTAGACGTTGTAGTATCGTTAGACTTAGAAGACGTGGCAGTGAATGATACAGTAGATATCGCACCATTTGAAGGCGTAGATGATTTAGCGGTAGACACATATTTGGATTCACTGGATGGTAATGTAGAAGACTGTGTAGGATACGGTTCGATCAATGAAGCAGTAGACTTAGCAGCGTCATTTTCTTCTGCATTTCTCGACGCATTATAGAAATACTCCATCGTATATACACCGTTATAAAACTTAGGACCAAGACCAGAACTTCTCAGAGGGCCCAAAATCAATGACACTATTAGCATGCCAATCACGGTACGTGAAATCATTTGACAAGATTATGGAACGATCCTGTAACTCCAATCCAACACTAATTGTGTTTGCGATCAGTGAAAGTATCTTGTAAGTTTGCGTATGCACTTTTTTATGTTACACTCTTCTCAAAATACACTTTTCAATATAACACTCGTCTTGTCTATTGCAGTAAGTATAGTTCTAAACAATTTTTATTATAAATTGAAATTATGTTGGACTTGACTCGTATATATAATGTTAAGTACGCACGGAGACTTGAATAGAATTAAAACATTACAGAAAACATTAAAATTACATTTCATTTATATTTCATTGAAAGCCGATTTTAGCAATAAAGATTTATTACGTAATACATAGTATTTCCTTCCTTATTCTTATCTCAAAGTACCTATATGCTCATACTGGCGTTACCTTTACTTACATACTTGGGAGCAAACAAGTTATAATTGTGAGTATTCGTGTGTACAGATGACTTTAGAGCATTTGAAACACCTTTTTTTTTGTTGACGGGGAGGAAATATTTTACAGATACCCAGCTGCATTGGGATGCAGCTAGGTTATGTGGTCTTAACCCCCTCGGTAGCCGACTTCTATGCTTTATGATATGCATTTGAAACACCTGGTACAAATACAAATGCAAACAAAGTTGGAACACTTGGAACACTTGGAACGGACCGGGTGCGGGTGCGGGCAGTAGAGAAGCCACGCAGCTCTTGGTGGTACTTAGTAACTCATAATATCTTCTTTTTAAAAACATTTTGGTTTAAATTGAACCTATAGAAAAATTGTGTGCCTTAGAAATACAATTTATTTTAACATAATAAGGCTACATTTGGCCACCGACTTGCTGATGGAAAGCGAAGTTGTGGCTGAAGATGGAGTAGGCAAACCTAGAAGATACCTATTCACTCTTGCCGTCAGTAAACAATAACGGAGAAAAGGCAATACCTATTTGGGCAATGAAACAATATTTGGGAACAAACGAGTTATATTTGTGAGCATTAGTGTGTTCAAACGAACTTGGAACATTTAGAACCATGTTATGTTCAGGCGAACTTGGAACACTTGGAGCGGTGCGGATGCGCCGGCATGCGGAGAGAAGCCACGCAGCTCTTGGTGGCTGACAGCTCCTTCCTCAGGCGCACGATGTCCAGCTCGGCTTGCCTCTTACGCTGGAATCGACCTGCAGCTTTATTATATTATCTGATATTCACTGATGAGACTTTTTACATGTTTACATTAGTATAACTGAAGCAGTAACCTCAAAAAATCACCAGCAAGGTTAACATAATATCTGTCATTACTTATTTTCATCATTAAATCATCATCAGCCACAGAACGTTCACTGCTTGATATATTAATTTATATGAATAAATACGTGACCTCAACCTCATTAAACAAATGGCCTTATCAAGACCACAGGATCTCAATTAGTAAGGATTATGAGAGTAGTAGAAGGGACTACCTTGAGCTTGTGCGCGACGCGCTGCTCAACTCCGCGATGTCAAATTAGGTACAAGCTGGGCAATATCCAATCAACGCGCAGCTGTATGTGAGCTTCAGTCAGTATTTTTTTTTATTTCGAATAGGTTCGCGGTCGACTACACACTGTCTGATGTTAAACAGATGTGCGGTCTAGGGTGTAGCACGCTTACCTAGAAGATACCTATTTACTCGGGATTTGAAGACACCCACGTTGTACTTTAACAGGAAGACAGACCCAGGCAAAGCGTTCCACATTCTCGCTGTTCGTATGAGGAATAAGGATTCGAAACGCTTGGTTCCAACGGAACCAAGCGTTCCAACGGAACGGAACGCGCGGAATGTCCACCATAAAAGGGTTGCGCTTTGGTCGCGTCTGTCTAGCCGTACGATAGAAGAAAGGGGCAGGGGGGACCAGATTGTGGAACTCCTGGGCGCACTCTCCGAAGTGTATCCGGTAAAAGGCCGACAAACACGCCACCTTGCGACGATGCTCAAGACTTTGCAGCTGTGACTTAGTCAAGGTGTCGTTGTCAATCAGCCTCCTGGCTCGCCTCTCAATATTTAGCAGAGCCATCCCAAAGGTGACAGCAGTATTCCATTCAAGACCTGACTTGTGCCTTATAAAGACTAAGCAGTTGCTCAGGTGTGAAATACCGTCTCACCTTAGAAAGAACACCAAGTTTTTTGGAGGCTAATTGGGCTTTAGACTCTATGTAAGAGCCAAAGTTAAGAGAAGATGAGAGTGATGAAAGGATTGGATATCGCGCAGCTTGTAGCTGACTTCACATCCGCCGACTTAAAAGATTCGGAAAATACTACGTAACTCAAGTTTTATGAGCTTAGATATATGTATATTTATTAGAAAAACTATTCACAGGAATATCCACACTAACATCACGTTCACAAAGCGTAAACAAGTGGTCGAGCGGCGGACTCGTCGCGCGAGTTACCTTGTCATACCAAGACATAGAACTAATTACGGCAAAACAATGCCTACCGTTGAAGGAGCACAACTATTTAACAAATTACCCTCTAACATAAAAAATATTAGCTCACTGCACGCATTCAAAAAACAATTGGCTCAACATATTTATCTAAGTATCTTATTGATAAGAAGCGCCATATCGCCATAAAACATTTGCAATGCACGGAAAGGGCGACTAAGTTTGTAAGTGCAATTTTTAATATAAGACCTCTGTAACACTTAGTGGCAAATAAATGAATATGAATATTATCTCTGAGACGTAGAATATACCATAGATGACAAGAATCATACCTTTATAAACCAAATTTCATACATTCTAAAAACAAAATGCATGAAGTGTGTCAAACAAATTGAAACCTTAATGTTGAAGGAAGTAGGTACCAACCTAGTATAAAAAGTGTCGCGATTTTTTGATTGTTTATGTTATATTTATGTACTGAGTGTGACGACGATATTTTAAAATGTTAATTAAGTTATTTTATCATGTAAGCGACAGAAATGTCTTGAATGATAAATAAAATTCTTTAAACCTAGATATGAGAGTAGTAATGGGGCCTACCTTGAGCTCGTGCGCGAGTCGTGCCTCGACGTGCGCGACGCGCTGCCGCAGTTCAGCGATGTCACGCATTAGACGTGCTGCGGCCAGCTTGTTGTCCGCCTGCACACACAACCACGCATTTTCACAAAATTATGTCGCGACCCCAGGACTTGAACCTGTATATTAAGACTGTCTTGAATGCTTCATTCGACTGCCTCAGTGGCCCAGAGGTTAGTGACCCTGATTCCTGGGTCAAGGAGGTGTGTGTTCGATTCCCACCAGAGCAAGCATTTTTGTGACAAACATAGGTGATTACTCGGCATCTGGATTTTATTATCTATATAAGTATGTATTTAAAAATATATTTATGTAGTATATCTGTCTCTGGCAGCCATATTACTAGCTTTGCTTAGTTCGGGGTCAGACAACGTGAGTAAGAATGTCCCCTAGTATATTTATTTAAATCTACCTATTTATTTAATTAAGCTACATCGCTTACTGAAAACCTTTATTAGGTGATTATCTTTTACCATCTTACAGCAACATTGGTATGTTTCAAAGTATGCTTGGTAAGTTATTAGCCTCTACACGCACACTAAGGCGTTGTGTACAAACGAGGTTTACGCGTATAAATGCAAACCAATAATTTACTGTGGAGGGGCGCGACTTCGTGAGTGAAACGGTCTGTAACACCCTTAGCCTTTAACAATATCAGTCGTTCTTGAAGTCATTTTTGATGGTAATTTCTACGACTAATAAGATTGGGCATACCATAATTATGATGAAAATGATAAAAGCCGTCCATTACCACTAGACGAAATGGTTTAGTGGTAATGAAATCCGCCTTACAATCGTGAGGTCATGGGTTCAAATTCCGGTCCAGAACCAATGAATTCCTCAAAATTTATGTACGGAATTTCCACTGGCTTTTTGGTGAAGGAAAACATCGTGAATATCAATATCGTGTGCGAACCCGCACTGAGACAGAGTGGTGGATATGGCCCAATGACCCTTCGTGGGTAGGCCTACGTCCTGCAGTGGACTATAATAGAGGCTGGTACAGTACAGCTTATGTAAAAGATGGCACATCCTGCAACAGACGTCACTCACCATACTAGAAGGCACATGCTTGGCCACGCTGCGGCTGACAGCGCTGGGAAGATCCGCGATAGAATATCCTCCCATGTCTGGTGGACGCGACACTATGCCTTAGATTGCCTGCAACAGACGTCGCTCACCAGCCTAGAAGGCGCATGCTTGGCCACGCTGCGGCTGACGGCGCTGGGAAGATCCGCGATAGAATATCCTCCCATGTCTGGTGGACGCGACACCATGCCTAAGATGACCTGCAACAGACGTCGCTCACCAGCCTAGAAGGCGCATGCTTGGCCACGCTGCGGCTTACGGCACTGGGAAGATCCGCGATAGGACATCCTCCAATGTATGGTGGACGGGACACCATGCCCTGGATAGCCTGCAACAGACGTCACTCACCAGCCTAGAAGACGCATGCTTGGCCACGCTGTGACTGACGGCGCTAGGAAGATCCGCGATAGAACTCCTCCCATGTCTGGTGGACGCGACACCATGCCCTGGATGGCCTGCAACAGACGTCACTCACCAGCCTAGAAGGCGCATGCTTGGCCACGCTGCGGCTGACGGCGCTAGGAAGATCCGCGATAGAACATCCTCCCATGTCCGGAGGCCGCGACACCATGCCCTGGATGGCCTGCAACAGAACGCCGTCACTCGCCAGGTATGGCTGTGGCAGCCTTTTAGCCTGCCCTGCACTACTCCGATGCGCCATATCTACACTTCTACACTTATATTATTATTTATTATTATTATTATATATTATATAATATATAATAATAATATTATAAAGAGGAAAGATTTGTATTTTTGTATTTTTGTATGTAACGAATAAACTCAAAAAGTACTGGACCGATTTTAATAATTCTTTTTTCATTAGAAAGCTACATTATCACTGAGAAACATAGGCTATTTTAATTGCAAGTAAAAAATAAGGATCCCTATTAAAACTATAATAATGTTACCCAAGGTGTAAAAAAATGCCTAAAATATTCTTTACATCGCGTGCGCTGCGAAAACTATTGATGATGGAATAAAATAATGTACTACGACTTTATAGAACACACTATAATTTACAAAAAGTGTCGCAACAGCATATATCTAACTATTATAGTTAAGCCGTAATAACTGTTCTTTGATTCTTAAAAATTAATTGAAATACCGTCGCAGGAAAAGGATCTTAATTTGTATCTTGGTATTAATCCTTATCAAAATAAATTATTTCATATTCAAGAATGTTTCAATAGCTTTATGCAACTTTTTAAATTATTCAACTCAGACATTTTATTACAAAGATATCACGAGTTCAAAAATGTAAGTTTTATAAAAGTTCCGTTTCGCCGCTCTCCCCGCTTGGCAATTCATGTACTTTGTACAATGTACAATACAAAATTCACTTCGAGCAAATATCTATAGAATCACAATCGTGAAAAAAAGTGTCCGAGCCAAAATCCTGCCCAAGCTACGTAGTGGGCAGGCTTTTTAGTTAGTCGTAAGGCGATTCCAAGCCGACTACAACGCCACGCGATGCCAAAGTGCTCGGTTACAGGCACTTATTAGGCGACATAACGTCGAGATTCGAGGAAACGGGTCATTGAGAATTGAGAAGGGTGCTTGGGCCATATCCACCACCAGTGCCAGGGCCCAGTGTGGGTTGGTGCAGATTGCCACACAATATTTTAGCCGTACAATTTGTACTGTTAAACATTGTCTAAAGCCTGCGTAAAAGTTTTGTGGTAAGGCGGTTATTTATAAGTTGTCACTTCCTCCTAGAAATTGAGCTAGCCAAACAATTCAAATGAAATATACACTTTTCTTGCCTTTTTTTCAGGAAATTGATAATGATCAATTTGAAATTGATACCTATATCAGCTAAGTAAGTCTAGCTGAAGACGATTTCAGTTGTTATAAAATTTCTGCCTCTTAGGACAACTTTTGGAAGAATGCTTAACCCGGGAAAAAAAGAGATGATTTTTTTTTCGGGAAGCACGAGATTAAGTGACATTGTGGATAACATTTTACTAGGTTTTGCCCCGTATTATTGACACGGCTGATACTGCGGTAGCTACGCCCCTGCACATAGTATGTGAAACGAATTGTCGACCTTAAAGTTCTAAAGTTAGACAATGTATTGGCAAGTGTAGCGAAGGTCTTCACGTGAATCTAAGATCTGGTCGTGACGTCCGGAACACGTTGGATGCCAGCGCTTCGATTCATTCCATCACAGCTCTTTGGGTTAGCAAGTTGAAGAGGCCTTAGGTAGGGCACACAATTCGTAGAAGTAGAACTGATGTCCAATGTTTTTAAAAGTTCTCGAGTGAAGACAAGATCAAGAAACTAACTTACATGCGTAGAATGTATAGACTGTGGGTCTGTAATATTTTAACGTCGCTTTCATTCTCATCATTGTCATTTTCTGAAATCAGGGCTATATATTATGTGCAGCCACCCGACACATACTAACTCACTTTTATTTAGATATGCCAATACCTACTATCTCTTTTTCATAACTTCGAACAGTTTAAGACTACGGAAACTCTCGCGATTTGGGTAGGTTTTAACTCATCATAATGGTTCATGTATAGCCAATCATACCCGGGCAAAGCCGGGACGGGCAGCTAGTAAGTAAATAAAACTTGCATGAAAGTAAATTTATAGGCAAAATAAGGTTGTGACACCCGCCTTACAATCGTGAGGTCGTGGGCTTAAATCCCGGTCCAGTACCAATGAGTTCTTCGGAACTTATGTACGGAATTTAACACCATTGGCTTTTCGGTGAAGGAAAACATCGTGCGGCAACCTGCATACGTCCGTAGAAGAAATTCGATGGCTTATGTGAATCCACCATCCCGCACTGGGCCAACGTGGTGGATATGGCCCAAACACCCTTTGTGGGTAGGCCTACGTCCTGCAGTGGACTATTAACAGGCTGATACAGTACAGTACAGTAGAAGGTTGTATAGCTGGGTAGAGCCTTGGTGGCAGGGTTTTTAAGCCACCTAAAGGCTAAATGGTTAATACTCTTAACGGTTGCTTTATGTTGAACAGTATATAATGAAAAGCTTATGATATATAACGGGACTGAACTCACGTGTAGGGATAGTCGTAACGACTATAGTTTCGTTCGCATTCGGCGACCTTTCTCAAGATGGCGAGTGCTAGCACGCGGAGCCATCTCTCAATGCACTGACCAACTAGCACTCGCCAACTTGAGAAAGGTCGCCGAATGCGACCGTAACTATAGTCGTTACGACTATCCCTACACGTGAGTTCAGTCCCGTTATATATAGTTTAAAATGTGTGAAAACCACGTAAATTTCCATAGTAAAATAGTAAAGGTCGTTTAACAGCGTATTATGAAAGCTTATAATACTAGTAATAGTAATCAAACTTCATGACAGCTGTGAAGTTAGCTACAAGCTGCGTAGAACCCAATCCTGACTGAAGCTCGGTAAACAGCTGCGCGAGGATTGAATTTCGCGAATCTTGCTGCTAACTTTACAGCCGCCAAGAATTTTGAATCGGTCTATATCTGGAAAGTATAGGCCGAATTATACAAGTCGGCGAATGTGAAGAGCAACTACGCTGCGTAATATCCAATCTCGTGGAGCTTTATGTGAGGTTTAGTCAGGATTGGATATTGCTCGGCTTATAGCTAGCGATACATACGCTGACTTGTATAATTCAGCCTATAAATAGGTATAGTGCCGTGTCCAGTGTATGTAAATGTTATGTAAATATACCTGCGCGACAGCGGTGCGCGCGTGCTGCAAGTGATGCGACTCCTCGCGCTCCAAGTGCCGCCGCAGGTGCTCTACCTCTGACATCAATGTAAACTTGTCACGTTCAAGGCGCAGGTTGGCACCCTTCAACGCCTGCAATCAAATCAATTAGTATATGAAACTACTTCACTCTCTTATTTGGATACTCAAGTTGAGTTTTAGGGGTCGTGTGTGAGGTCATACGCAGTGGCAGAATGGACGAACGTAAAGGTTTTATATTTACGTTATTACTCCACAGACTCTTGGGTCTGTGTCCTTTATATTTAGTTTTACATTTATTAATTAAAGACTATAGAAAAAGAGAGTTAGTTACTTGTTATGTTAGCCTTGGCTACCGCTAAGGTTTTGTATTTTTAAACTTATTTGTTTAACATCTGTTTTCCATCTAAATTATTTTTATCAACTTCTAGTGACGAGTTCCGTATCTTAAACTGGAACGTCAAAATGTGTGCATTTTTTTGGAAGTGCGTATTTGAAGCCTGGCTAATATAGAAAAATACTGGGAAAGTTGCAGCCTTTAGAGTACGTTCACTGAATTTTGCTCGTCGATGTGACACCATAGCTTCCACCACAGGTCGTCTAAGAGTACCGGTTGCCCAATAGAGTACAGGTCGTCCAGTAAAGTGCAACTGATCGTACCCTTATGCAGTCTTTGTTCTCAGCGTCCTGCTCGTCGACACGACGTCCAGTGAAGACTAGTGGTCTAGTAAAGCACAGCTGGTCATACCTTCATACGGTACTTTCTTATCCAGCGTGCTGCTTATCGATACGACGACGTAATTTGTGCTGCAGGTCATCTAGTAGAGCACAGCTGATCGTACCTTCATGCGGTCCTTCTTCTCAGCGTGCTGCTCGTCGATACGACGTCCACTGAAGTACTAGTGGTCTAGTAAAGCACTGCCGGTCATACCTTCATACGGTCTTTCTTATCCAGCGTGCTGCTTATCGACACGACGACGTAATTTGTGCTGCAGGTCATCCAATAGAGCACAGCTGATCGTACCTTCATGCGGTCCTTCTTCTCAGCGTGCTGCTCGTCGATACGACGACGCAGCTTGCGCCGCAGGTCGTCCAGTAGCGTCGCGAGCGAGTTCCGGTTGTTCTCGAGCTCAGCTCGTTGTGCCACCACCTGGTTGATCGACGTCAGTAACTTGATCCCTGCAATACAGTACCATCACCAAAATAGATCCCAAACCATGGAATAAAATACTCAATTTTCAATTTCAATTTGTTTATTTACAAAAATGTAATTTACAGCACTTAATGTTAGGCATTACATATTTTATCCTTAAAAACTACGAATAAAATTATTACACAAATTAGAACAGATATAAAATTAATAAACTAAATCGAATAATAGCTAGGTAAATAGGATAATTATAGAAATCACAAATTGGCTTCTTCAGTATACAACATTATGTTTTTAGCAATTGCTGTCCATTCGTCAGCAAAGAAATCGATCAGGGGGTGTGAGGCACTGACAGTACCTAAGCCGTGGTGGTTAAGAGGTAGTGACACCCGCCTTACAATCGTGAGGTCGTGGGTTCTAATCCCCTGTCCCGTACCAATGAGTTCTTTGGAATTTATGTACGAAATTTCACACCACTGGCTTTTCGGTGAAGGAAAACATCGTGAGGCAACCTGCATACGTACGTAGGGGAAATTCGATGTCGTATGTGAATCCACCAACCCGCTCTGGGCCAGCGTGGTGGATATGGCCCAATCACTCTTCGTGGGTAGGCCTACGTCCTGCAGTGGACTATAAATAAAAGGCTGGTACAGTACAGTGTGAGGCACTGATATTGTTAAGGTGGTGGTGTGCGCGACAGATGGACTGGCTGACTGATGACTGGCGACAGATGGACTGGCTGACTGATGACTGATGACTGGCCAGCGTTGTGGATATGGCCCAATCACTCTTCGTGGGTAGGCCTACGTCCTGCAGTGGACTATAAATAAAAGGCTGGTACAGTACAGTGTGAGGCACTGATATTGTTAAGGTGGTGGTGTGCGCGACAGATGGACTGGCTGACTGATGACTGGCGACAGATGGACTGGCTGACTGATGACTGATGACTGGCCAGCGTTGTGGATATGGCCCAATCACTCTTCGTGGGTAGGCCTACGTCCTGCAGTGGACTATAAATAAAAGGCTGGTACAGTACAGTGTGAGGCACTGATATTGTTAAGGTGGTGGTGTGCGCGACAGATGGACTGGCTGACTGATGACTGGCGACAGATGGACTGGCTGACTGATGACTGATGACTGGCCAGCGTTGTGGATATGGCCCAATCACTCTTCGTGGGTAGGCCTACGTCCTGCAGTGGACTATAAATAAAAGGCTGGTACAGTACAGTGTGAGGCACTGATATTGTTAAGGTGGTGGTGTGCGCGACAGATGGACTGGCTGACTGATGACTGGCGACAGATGGACTGGCTGACTGATGACTGATGACTGGCCAGCGTTGTGGATATGGCCCAATCACTCTTCGTGGGTAGGCCTACGTCCTGCAGTGGACTATAAATAAAAGGCTGGTACAGTACAGTGTGAGGCACTGATATTGTTAAGGTGGTGGTGTGCGCGACAGATGGACTGGCTGACTGATGACTGGCGACAGATGGACTGGCTGACTGATGACTGATGACTGGCCAGCGTTGTGGATATGGCCCAATCACTCTTCGTGGGTAGGCCTACGTCCTGCAGTGGACTATAAATAAAAGGCTGGTACAGTACAGTGTGAGGCACTGATATTGTTAAGGTGGTGGTGTGCGCGACAGATGGACTGGCTGACTGATGACTGGCGACAGATGGACTGGCTGACTGATGACTGATGACTGGCCAGCGTTGTGGATATGGCCCAATCACTCTTCGTGGGTAGGCCTACGTCCTGCAGTGGACTATAAATAAAAGGCTGGTACAGTACAGTGTGAGGCACTGATATTGTTAAGGTGGTGGTGTGCGCGACAGATGGACTGGCTGACTGATGACTGGCGACAGATGGACTGGCTGACTGATGACTGATGACTGGCCAGCGTTGTGGATATGGCCCAATCACTCTTCGTGGGTAGGCCTACGTCCTGCAGTGGACTATAAATAAAAGGCTGGTACAGTACAGTGTGAGGCACTGATATTGTTAAGGTGGTGGTGTGCGCGACAGATGGACTGGCTGACTGATGACTGGCGACAGATGGACTGGCTGACTGATGACTGATGACTGGCCAGCGTTGTGGATATGGCCCAATCACTCTTCGTGGGTAGGCCTACGTCCTGCAGTGGACTATAAATAAAAGGCTGGTACAGTACAGTGTGAGGCACTGATATTGTTAAGGTGGTGGTGTGCGCGACAGATGGACTGGCTGACTGATGACTGGCGACAGATGGACTGGCTGACTGATGACTGATGACTGGCCAGCGTTGTGGATATGGCCCAATCACTCTTCGTGGGTAGGCCTACGTCCTGCAGTGGACTATAAATAAAAGGCTGGTACAGTACAGTGTGAGGCACTGATATTGTTAAGGTGGTGGTGTGCGCGACAGATGGACTGGCTGACTGATGACTGGCGACAGATGGACTGGCTGACTGATGACTGATGACTGGCCAGCGTTGTGGATATGGCCCAATCACTCTTCGTGGGTAGGCCTACGTCCTGCAGTGGACTATAAATAAAAGGCTGGTACAGTACAGTGTGAGGCACTGATATTGTTAAGGTGGTGGTGTGCGCGACAGATGGACTGGCTGACTGATGACTGGCGACAGATGGACTGGCTGACTGATGACTGATGACTGGCCAGCGTTGTGGATATGGCCCAATCACTCTTCGTGGGTAGGCCTACGTCCTGCAGTGGACTATAAATAAAAGGCTGGTACAGTACAGTGTGAGGCACTGATATTGTTAAGGTGGTGGTGTGCGCGACAGATGGACTGGCTGACTGATGACTGGCGACAGATGGACTGGCTGACTGATGACTGATGACTGGCCAGCGTTGTGGATATGGCCCAATCACTCTTCGTGGGTAGGCCTACGTCCTGCAGTGGACTATAAATAAAAGGCTGGTACAGTACAGTGTGAGGCACTGATATTGTTAAGGTGGTGGTGTGCGCGACAGATGGACTGGCTGACTGATGACTGGCGACAGATGGACTGGCTGACTGATGACTGATGACTGGCCAGCGTTGTGGATATGGCCCAATCACTCTTCGTGGGTAGGCCTACGTCCTGCAGTGGACTATAAATAAAAGGCTGGTACAGTACAGTGTGAGGCACTGATATTGTTAAGGTGGTGGTGTGCGCGACAGATGGACTGGCTGACTGATGACTGGCGACAGATGGACTGGCTGACTGATGACTGATGACTGGCCAGCGTTGTGGATATGGCCCAATCACTCTTCGTGGGTAGGCCTACGTCCTGCAGTGGACTATAAATAAAAGGCTGGTACAGTACAGTGTGAGGCACTGATATTGTTAAGGTGGTGGTGTGCGCGACAGATGGACTGGCTGACTGATGACTGGCGACAGATGGACTGGCTGACTGATGACTGATGACTGGCCAGCGTTGTGGATATGGCCCAATCACTCTTCGTGGGTAGGCCTACGTCCTGCAGTGGACTATAAATAAAAGGCTGGTACAGTACAGTGTGAGGCACTGATATTGTTAAGGTGGTGGTGTGCGCGACAGATGGACTGGCTGACTGATGACTGGCGACAGATGGACTGGCTGACTGATGACTGATGACTGGCCAGCGTTGTGGATATGGCCCAATCACTCTTCGTGGGTAGGCCTACGTCCTGCAGTGGACTATAAATAAAAGGCTGGTACAGTACAGTGTGAGGCACTGATATTGTTAAGGTGGTGGTGTGCGCGACAGATGGACTGGCTGACTGATGACTGGCGACAGATGGACTGGCTGACTGATGACTGATGACTGGCCAGCGTTGTGGATATGGCCCAATCACTCTTCGTGGGTAGGCCTACGTCCTGCAGTGGACTATAAATAAAAGGCTGGTACAGTACAGTGTGAGGCACTGATATTGTTAAGGTGGTGGTGTGCGCGACAGATGGACTGGCTGACTGATGACTGGCGACAGATGGACTGGCTGACTGATGACTGATGACTGGCCAGCGTTGTGGATATGGCCCAATCACTCTTCGTGGGTAGGCCTACGTCCTGCAGTGGACTATAAATAAAAGGCTGGTACAGTACAGTGTGAGGCACTGATATTGTTAAGGTGGTGGTGTGCGCGACAGATGGACTGGCTGACTGATGACTGGCGACAGATGGACTGGCTGACTGATGACTGATGACTGGCCAGCGTTGTGGATATGGCCCAATCACTCTTCGTGGGTAGGCCTACGTCCTGCAGTGGACTATAAATAAAAGGCTGGTACAGTACAGTGTGAGGCACTGATATTGTTAAGGTGGTGGTGTGCGCGACAGATGGACTGGCTGACTGATGACTGGCGACAGATGGACTGGCTGACTGATGACTGATGACTGGCCAGCGTTGTGGATATGGCCCAATCACTCTTCGTGGGTAGGCCTACGTCCTGCAGTGGACTATAAATAAAAGGCTGGTACAGTACAGTGTGAGGCACTGATATTGTTAAGGTGGTGGTGTGCGCGACAGATGGACTGGCTGACTGATGACTGGCGACAGATGGACTGGCTGACTGATGACTGATGACTGGCCAGCGTTGTGGATATGGCCCAATCACTCTTCGTGGGTAGGCCTACGTCCTGCAGTGGACTATAAATAAAAGGCTGGTACAGTACAGTGTGAGGCACTGATATTGTTAAGGTGGTGGTGTGCGCGACAGATGGACTGGCTGACTGATGACTGGCGACAGATGGACTGGCTGACTGATGACTGATGACTGGCCAGCGTTGTGGATATGGCCCAATCACTCTTCGTGGGTAGGCCTACGTCCTGCAGTGGACTATAAATAAAAGGCTGGTACAGTACAGTGTGAGGCACTGATATTGTTAAGGTGGTGGTGTGCGCGACAGATGGACTGGCTGACTGATGACTGGCGACAGATGGACTGGCTGACTGATGACTGATGACTGGCCAGCGTTGTGGATATGGCCCAATCACTCTTCGTGGGTAGGCCTACGTCCTGCAGTGGACTATAAATAAAAGGCTGGTACAGTACAGTGTGAGGCACTGATATTGTTAAGGTGGTGGTGTGCGCGACAGATGGACTGGCTGACTGATGACTGGCGACAGATGGACTGGCTGACTGATGACTGATGACTGGCCAGCGTTGTGGATATGGCCCAATCACTCTTCGTGGGTAGGCCTACGTCCTGCAGTGGACTATAAATAAAAGGCTGGTACAGTACAGTGTGAGGCACTGATATTGTTAAGGTGGTGGTGTGCGCGACAGATGGACTGGCTGACTGATGACTGGCGACAGATGGACTGGCTGACTGATGACTGATGACTGGCCAGCGTGGTGGATATGGCCCAATCACTCTTCGTGGGTAGGCCTACGTCCTGCAGTGGACTATAAATAAAAGGCTGGTACAGTACAGTGTGAGGCACTGATATTGTTAAGGTGGTGGTGTGCGCGACAGATGGACGCGCTGATGCCGGTGAGAATAGAGGAAGACGCGCACCAAGCAATGCATGAGTTCCGTTCCAAAGGAGTTGGTAAACTTTTTATATGGGAGGCGGTCCTTGAAAACCGGCAGCGATGCGAGCTGCATTAATGTTTAGTGCCATATTTAAGAATATTATTACACGCAAAAACATATTTTTGTGTATCGCCGTTTTATTATAATATCACTTTTTTATTTCCCTAAGTAGAAAATATTTAGACTGAACATGTAATACTAAGAGGAGATGCCTGGCAGCCCCGTCCAAAACGCAATAGAGATGGGCGATTTCAAATATAAAGACTATCGATTCTTACGATCGATAGTTTTGTATTATTATGCGGAAAGAGACATTGTTGTAGTAATAATTACTAGATACACTTGAATTCGTACACGAGTGTGTAAAAGTAAACTACATCGGTGAAATGTTATTAGATTTATATCTACTGTCTTAAAGAACAACATAGCTACTTCCTTCAACATTTGTTTCATAGATTCCTCACTTCATAGATTATCTTTTCTAAGACACTTTTTACACACATTATTATTAGTAAAAACTTTCCATCGATCCATCAGCTATAAAACGTCCACTGTTGGATATAGGCCTTCCATATAGATTTCGAACAAGATCGGTTTGTAGCGGCTTGCATCCAGCGTGATGTTGTGGCCTTAATGAGGTCATCGGTCAACTTGCCAATCAGCTGGGCTATGTCGGTTAACTTATAAGCTAATCGATGTTCTACGTTCCTATTTCATTTTATTTATAAAGGTAAGTGATTTTACTTTTACGTCATTAACAAAAAAAAAACAAACAATGTCAAGAAATCATTAACTGCACTGTCATTAGTTGCGTTTGCGATAATTTAAGTTACAATATCGATACATCGATGTTTGACGATACAGCACTAAGGGCACTAACGTGAACAGTGATTTCAAACACAGACTACTATAGATACTACGTAGTCTACGTATCAGACAGGAATCTTCAAACAACCAATAGCGGGCTGGTATTTTAGAGTCTGACATTTATTTATTTTTTAAAACATGGCGACCAGCCCTCTATTGGTTATTCAATATTGACAATGTCATTTCCTTTTGCTGTTTTATAATGTTACTGTCAGTTTATTTTTTCAATTTAGGCTTAATGCAGTTATTTCGCGAAGCACATAGTTCATTTTTCAATTTTTTTTAGAACCCATTTAAAGAATAAATGGCGATGAAAAAAATTCTAGAAAATATGTGTTTGAAAAGATATTTATTTAGGCTTTCTATTGGTATATATTTTGTTTCTGCTAGATTTCAAAAACCGCATCTTTTCCATATCCTTTGGCTCGCTGTTCGGTCACATTTAGACAAGTGGCTTCGCAGAGTAAATCAGGGCATCAAGCTTTGCATGAAATATTCTGTGGACCGTTTGTAGATTGTCGTATAGTCTTCTCGTTTCTAACGAGTTGGAGCCTAATATCCCTTGTAGGTATCTTGTTGGATACATATACGGGTAATAACAGTATTTTTTCTTGTATAGGAAACGAAGGAAACGTTTTTGGACCTTTTCTAATATGTTTGCGTATGTCTTTTCGTAAGGGCTCCAAACAACAGAGTTAGCTTCCAATTTATAAATAAATAAATAAATATTTTAGATAAGTTAGCGGAGGTACCCCGCGCGTTAGAAAGGTCGGCCAGGTCGACGCATGTGATGGGTCCGACTGTGTATAACAAGCTGCCTACTCATATCACCACAGCGCCTACAATAGGCAGTTTTAAGTCACGGCTCAAGCGCTGGCTTGTCGAGCACGCATTTTACAGTTATGAAGAATTTATTAATTCTGAAACCGTAATCATGGAGTAATGAGTGTAAATTACCCATTATCTATTATGTTTGGTGACATTGTTTAGTTTATTATACGTTAGCATTGTTCCTAGTATTTTTGTGGGCAATCATTAACATTCTTGACATTGTTCTTAGTATTTTTGTAAGCAATAGTTAAGATTTATGCATTATAGACATCATATTGTGTTTAATTAGTTATAGAATTGTAATTTTATCATATTACGTAATTGTAATTAATTGAATGTCCAATTAAATGATAAAAAATGTATTTTTAAATAGTAAAAAGTACGAATTATATTTGTAGAATATTCAAGACGCGATGTTTATATCTGAATTTATATGACTTGTAACAGAATGTTATGAATAAAGTGATATGATTATGATTATTATTATAACTGGAAAGGAAGTTGGTCCAGCGGCAGCGCTAAAAAGATCGCGGAGGCACTTTCGGCGTTATGTACTCTCTTTACTCCTTGTCACTCACTCTACTCATTATCACTCATTCTGTTAATAGTTACTCACTCTGCTCGTTTTCACTCACTCTACTCATTATCACTCATTCTGTTAATAGTTACTCACTCTGCTCGTTTTCACTCACTCTACTCATTATCACTCATTCTGTTAATAGTTACTCACTCTGCTCGTTTTCACTCACTCTACTCATTATCACTCATTCTGTTAATAGTTACTCACTCTGCTCGTTTTCACTCACTCTACTCATTATCACTCATTCTGTTAATAGTTACTCACTCTGCTCGTTTTCACTCACTCTACTCATTATCACTCATTCTGTTAATAGTTACTCACTCTGCTCGTTTTCACTCACTCTACTCATTATCACTCATTCTGTTAATAGTTACTCACTCTGCTCGTTTTCACTCACTCTACTCATTATCACTCATTCTGTTAATAGTTACTCACTCTGCTCGTTTTCACTCACTCTACTCATTATCACTCATTCTGTTAATAGTTACTCACTCTGCTCGTTTTCACTCACTCTACTCATTATCACTCATTCTGTTAATAGTTACTCACTCTGCTCGTTTTCACTCACTCTACTCATTATCACTCATTCTGTTAATAGTTACTCACTCTGCTCGTTTTCACTCACTCTACTCATTATCACTCATTCTGTTAATAGTTACTCACTCTGCTCGTTTTCACTCACTCTACTCATTATCACTCATTCTGTTAATAGTTACTCACTCTGCTCGTTTTCACTCACTCTACTCATTATCACTCATTCTGTTAATAGTTACTCACTCTGCTCGTTTTCACTCACTCTACTCATTATCACTCATTCTGTTTATAGTTACTCACTCTGCTCGTTTTCACTCACTCTACTCATTATCACTCATTCTGTTTATAGTTACTCACTCTGCTCGTTTTCACTCACTCTACTCATTATCACTCATTCTGTTAATAGTTACTCACTCTGCTCGTTTTCACTCACTCTACTCATTATCACTCATTCTGTTAATAGTTACTCACTCTGCTCGTTTTCACTCACTCTACTCATTATCACTCATTCTGTTAATAGTTACTCACTCTGCTCGTTTTCACTCACTCTACTCATTATCACTCATTCTGTTAATAGTTACTCACTCTGCTCGTTTTCACTCACTCTACTCATTATCACTCATTCTGTTAATAGTTACTCACTCTGCTCGTTTTCACTCACTCTACTCATTATCACTCATTCTGTTAATAGTTACTCACTCTGCTCGTTTTCACTCACTCTACTCATTATCACTCATTCTGTTAATAGTTACTCACTCTGCTCGTTTTCACTCACTCTACTCATTATCACTCATTCTGTTAATAGTTACTCACTCTGCTCGTTTTCACTCACTCTACTCATTATCACTCATTCTGTTTATAGTTACTCACTCTGCTCGTTTTCACTCACTCTACTCATTATCACTCATTCTGTTTATAGTTACTCACTCTGCTCGTTTTCACTCACTCTACTCATTATCACTCATTCTGTTAATAGTTACTCACTCTGCTCGTTTTCACTCACTCTACTCATTATCACTCATTCTGTTAATAGTTACTCACTCTGCTCGTTTTCACTCACTCTACTCATTATCACTCATTCTGTTAATAGTTACTCACTCTGCTCGTTTTCACTCACTCTACTCATTATCACTCATTCTGTTAATAGTTACTCACTCTGCTCGTTTTCACTCACTCTACTCATTATCACTCATTCTGTTAATAGTTACTCACTCTGCTCGTTTTCACTCACTCTACTCATTATCACTCATTCTGTTAATAGTTACTCACTCTGCTCGTTTTCACTCACTCTACTCATTATCACTCATTCTGTTAATAGTTACTCACTCTGCTCGTTTTCACTCACTCTACTCATTATCACTCATTCTGTTAATAGTTACTCACTCTGCTCGTTTTCACTCACTCTACTCATTATCACTCATTCTGTTAATAGTTACTCACTCTGCTCGTTTTCACTCACTCTACTCATTATCACTCATTCTGTTAATAGTTACTCACTCTGCTCGTTTTCACTCACTCTACTCATTATCACTCATTCTGTTTATAGTTACTCACTCTGCTCGTTGAGTCGAAGTCGTTGCGCAGCCGGTGTGAAGGAGCAGTCGGGAGTGGGAGAGTTGCCTTCTCCATCCGGGAAGGAGGCCGGCCCAGCGCCGGAGAAGCTCGCGGGCGCACTCTCGGGGTCCTACAGGGTTATCCAGAACTCATATACTAAACCGAATGGTGATTCAGAGCATCATTATGAACAAATTTTACTATGGTATCAATCCTAAATTCTAGAAACAATCTGTTGTGTCATACGTTTCGTCGATTCCGAGTTGCAATTTTGTATGGAACAGCTGATTTTTTTCTAGAATTCCGGGTTGGTCACATTGAAAAAATTGTTCATAATGATCAGATAACCCTGTATACTCGTCGTAAGGCATACAAACATGTCAACACGCATGATGGCTAGGTAGAAATAAATGGGATTCTAGTTAGTCGATTTTTTTCATAACATGGATCATCAATTTCAACCATTCTTCGAACGTGATGGAAACAGCTCCAAGTAGCCCAACGAACTACAAATTATGGAGAGGGCTATGCTCGGAGTCTCTCTCTCAGAAATAAGGAGATCAAATGAGGAGTAGTAAAACCAAGGCTACCGACATAGCTCAGTGGATTGGCAAGTTGAAATGGCAATGGGCAGGCCACATAGCACGGAGGACTGATGTCCGATGGGGTTGTAAAGTTCTTGAATGGAGACTACGTAGCAAGCGCAGCGTAGGACGTCCACCCACAAGGTGGACAGATGATCTCACTAAGACCGCAGGATCGCGCTGGAAGCAAGCCGCTACCCACCGTTTTTATTGGAGATCTATTGGGGAAGCCTATGTCCAGCAGTGGACGTTCTATGGCTGATGGATGGATGGATGATAGAAACAAGAGGTTCTCTACGATTTTTTAAAGTTTTTCAGGATGTTCAACCATGGGTTTTAATTCTCTCTGAACTTCAAAAGAAAAGACATTAGTTTTTTGAGTTAATGACTATACTCTAAGGTTAATGAGGTTTTCCTCTACTCGAGCTTTTTGGCTCGGTTTACTGAACTTCCGCCCCGAGACCCTCAGGGAAAGGGTGGTTCAGTTCCCCCTTGAACAAAAACTGTGTCCCCTAGCGTTTTGCTGAGTATTGTGGATGTGTGGATGGCTGCCTGTTTCTGAATGATATTGGTGTTAATGTTGGCGTCTAGTTTTGTGCAGTATCTGTGTAGTGATTTGGCTATAACTCCGGTGGCTCCTATTACTATGGGAATGACTTCTGTGGATGTTTTCCATAACCTGGCTATTTCTTGACTGTTGGTCAAAGTTGTTCATTCAACCATTGCTTTCGCAATCCGCGCAAAGCAATTGATGGCTAACGTCACATAGGCGGTGCCAAATGACTAAAATGAAGTCATAAACGATTGCTATTACGATTGCTATTGCTTAGGCGGTAGGGGGGCTGAAGATGCCTCGTTCAGAGGCGCAACACGTGTCAAATAGAGTGCAGTGCAGTGAGAATAAATGTTTAACGGATGAATTACAATATGTTTCGTATAGAGAACACTGAAAATAAGTGCGAAAACTAATCATTTATTTCCACCATATTGTAATTATATTTTTAAATTTATAATGAAAAACAAAAGTTACCAGTTTTATTTCAGATTAGTTATTACCCACGGCTTCGCCCGCATACGCAATATATCATTATATTTTATAGCCTATGTGTTATTCTGATATATAAACTATATTACTGTAAAGTTTCATCTCAATCTATTCAGTAGTTTTTGCGTGAAAGAGTAACAAACATCCATCCATCCAACCTCACAAACTTTCGCGTTTATAATAGGCACACATACGCAAATAAAGATTATGAATTATAATTCACAATGTTTTTTTAGGGTTCCGTACCTCAAAAGTAAAAAACGGAACCCTTATAGGATCACTTTGTTGTCCGTCTGTCCGTTTGTGTAAGTCAAGACTTTTTATCTCGATGTCGAGTTGAAATTTAAACTGTATACGTATATTTATGGTATCTTGCAGTTGTGTAAAAGAAAAACTTCTCAGTTAAAAAGTTAGAGCCGTTTATGTCGTAAAAAACCGCATATTTCGACACTCACAAAAATCAAAACCTACAGGGTACTTCCCGTTGACATAGAACTATGAAATTTGGCGAAAAGCATTGTCTCAGAGTACACATAAAGGAATAAATCTGAAAACTGTACGTTATTATTTAAATCACAAAAAGAGTAGGGCCTCAAAATTCACAAAATATGCGTTCAAAATTCAAAGTCAGCAAATCGTGTCATGTCAGGTATCATATAAAAGATCTTCATTAGCACATGCTGATACAGGTATTTAATTAGGTATTTTAACAATGTGTAATTTTCGATGTATGACGAGAAAGAGAAAAAAAAATTGTCGATGGTTATTTATTTATTTATTTATTTAATAACTAAAACGGCACATAAGGTACCACTTACATTAGTTACAAACATTCAATATAACACAAATTTTACAAGAATAATAATTACATAATGTCAAATAAATGTCAATTAAAGATAAAATTAGGTACTGTACATATTCATAATTAGAACTAAATCATACATATATAAATATATATACCTCATTCAAAGTCATCTTCCACTACAGTCACCTTACACGTCTTCTTCTCGCAGTAATTCAGGCACACAGACAGAATATGCTTCCATTCATCCGCAAACAAATCACAGTCGGGTGACATAGTCAAAAGATTGTTGAAGGCACTCAGAACATGTGGAATGGGAGAAGTGGCACGTGCTTTAGTTCGGCAAGGCGGGACAGAAAACAACCGGGAACACTTGCGACGGGGACAGTTACCGAGATCGGGAACATTAAAACGCGCTAGCTCGTTAAATAGATTTGGTGCATCGATTTTGCCATGGAGGACCTTGGCCATCATCATCATTTGATTTTTTTCTCGCCGAACTTCCAGGGAGTTAAAACCCAAACAACCCAGAAGAAAACCGGTGGGATACATGTAAGGATAATGGCCATAAGTTTGTTTGTAAAGAAAGCGAAGAAATGCTTTTTGCACCCTCTCTAGAAGAAGGGCGTAGAAATTTTCGTGTGGATTCCACACGCACGAACTTGCCTCAAGCTTACTTCGGACGAGGGCTTCAAAGATCAATCTGATGACATGAGTCCTCTTAAAATCCTTGGCATTTCTCATTACAAACCCTAACCTTCTGTACGAGTCCCTGGCTACGTTAGCAATGTGATCATTAAACGTCAATTTCCTATCGAACGTAACACCCAGATCTCTCACAGAGGTGGATCTAGTGAGTTCTTGAGCGTCTAACTTATATTGATACCCTATAGTTCGGTAACTACGAGTGAAAGACATAACGCAGCACTTCGATGGATTGAACTCCATCTTGTTAGCGATACTCCATTCATAAATGGCATCAACGTCCTGCTGAAGTCTCCGACAATCTTCTATGGAGTTAATTTCCATGATGAGCTTTAAATCATCGGCATAGAGAAGACATTTAGCAAATTTGACGATATCCGGAAGGTCGTTGATCATCAGAACAAAAAGAAGAGGTCCAAAAATAGAGCCCTGACTCACGCCCGACCGTGTGTGATAAGGCTCTGAGTCATACTTGCCCAGTCTAACAAACTGCTGACGATCTCTTTGAAGATCAGCAATGAATTTAAGTAATCCAGGAGCGAATCCTATTCGACTCAACTTCTTCAGTAGTTCATCATTATTAACTCGGTCGAAAGCCTTCTTCAAATCAAAATAAAGAACATCAACCTGACTCCTACGATCTAAACAAGCTGATATAAAATCCACCGTTTCTAACAGATTCGTGTCAACAGATCTTTTTTTCCTGAAACCGTGCTGCTCATTGCAAAAGTGCCGTTCCACCTGCCTATAGACTTCTTTGTGAATTATTTTTTCAAATACTTTAGCCGGTGAAGACAAAATAGCTATGGGTCTATATTCTTCGACAGATAATTTGTC
Source organism: Hypomecis punctinalis (assembly GCA_949316475.1). Lineage (NCBI taxonomy): Eukaryota > Metazoa > Arthropoda > Insecta > Lepidoptera > Geometridae > Hypomecis > Hypomecis punctinalis. The sequence goes on from OX438822.1 coordinate 16,492,547, forward strand.
AGACGTTTTGGGTATAGGAGTTACTCTGGACAACTTCCATTGCGAAGGATATGTACCCTTTGTCAGAGCTAAATTAAAAATATGACACAGTGGTAGAACGAAACATTTTGAGCCTTGCTTTAAAAACCAAGCAGGAATAGAATCAGGACCTATTGAGCTGGTAGTCTTCAGATGTTTTATACTATTTGCCACATCCTGAGGTGTTAAGTGAGAGATATTAATATAGTTACAGTCAAGTACCTTGTCTGAGTCACCAAGCTGGTCGGCATCTAATTGAGGGGCATCAGGTAAGAATACACTTGAGAAGAATCTAGCAAAAGCTTGAGAAGCTTCAACACCACTAAAAGTTTCGCCATTATACGTGACGAAGGGTTCAAAACCGCCTTTGGACCGCAACCTTGATATGTGTTGCCAGAATCCTCGTGGATTAGACTTTAAGTTATCCTCGATGTTTCTCAAGTAAGTGTCATAAGCAGAAGATATACGTACTTTCAAGGAAGATCTAATATCGGCAAAAGTTCTGTAGGACTGTTCAGTACCATCCAGTCTCCACTGACGATGGCACCTTGATTTACGTTTGACCTCTTGAATTATATCATTCGTAAACCAAACTGGGTATCGCCTGTTGAGGGCTTTTTTGCGGTTTTTCCTGGGAATACAATTGTCAAAAATTCTATAAACTATGTCATAAAAATTATCAGTGCAGGACTGTACATCGTCTGATTGAATTACATCACTCCATGAGACTTCGGAAAGTTGTTAAAAGAGAAGGCTGAAATCACATTTATTGAAATTCCAATCTTTGCTAGGATCAATATTACTTGGTTCGACATAGTCCGAATAGCGAACCACGTCCAAAAATATCCCTATATCTAAAGGAGGGTGATAGGCGTCCGGTTTCACGAAACCTTCGACAGACTTAACACGTACATCTCGTTCACCCTTCTCCTCCCGCACCAACACCACATCTAACATTCCATCATACGAGTTCATCACAGTATTTCTGTCAGTCAGATTACAAAATGACTTGAAGTAACAATAATAATTTGAAATATTGCTAGTTGCGCTATTAAGGTTTAGGTCACCAAGAATAATACAAGTGCCTTTGACGTCATTGATAAAACCTTCAATTTTGCAGAACCAATTCATATAATCATGCTCTGTAGCCCGTGGGTGGATATATACTACTCCCACATAGAACTTCCGACCACGCCATTCAAAGTACGCCCACAGGTCTTCTCCATTACTGGTTTCTAGCGCAGTTTCTCGACGCAGGACTATAGGGGCACGTGCTGCCAACAAAACACCACCACCTGGAGTTTTCCTATCACGGCGGAGTATATTCCACTCATCACTTATGAGCTCTGAATCTTCTACAGACGCGTCAAGAAAAGTTTCTGTTGCCGCCACAAGATTGTTCTCAGCTACGGCCAGATTGTTTCTCCAAAGCTTTAACTTGGTTTTCAATCCACGCACGTTTTGATAAAATATATTCAAGCAGAAAGTTTTCCTAAGTCTTGTTTTTGGCCATGCAATTCGACCGGTTGCTCCACGTATCTCTTCTGAACGTTCGCTTACGAAAGGGCTGCGGACTCAGGGATATTCCACTCTCTGAAGCTAAATTTGTTAACTTCCCTTGGTGCTGGGAGTTCGGAGAAGACTCACCGACACATGTCTCAGAACACAGTGGTCTTTTTGGTCTCACGTTAACCCACGCCTTTATCCTAGCATTAATTGGCCAAACGTTAGCAGTCAGACATTTCTCATAGTATGCGACAGGAACTCCAAGCTTGAAAGATTTGTAATTGCCTTTTGGGGTGAGCTCATCTACCGTACACACTCCTGAAGGACATAAAGTCTGCAGGTATTTCTTGATATCTTCGGCACCTGACTCCATATTCCATAGATGGATATGTTTTCTTGCTTCGACGGCTTTCAAAGATGTTATAGAGGAATCAGCTGTACCAAACCGTGAGCCCTGTTGGCGTCTCTTATATTTAACTTCAGTCCATGTCTGCGTTTCATTTACATTTGCTCTCTGGAACTCTTGGGTTGGTATATCTACCTGATTTGGGCCAAGAAGATTAGGCTTACTACCCATTGCAGTCAAATCAGAATCTTGCTGTGCCAATAAGTTTGAGGCCAGCTGCTTCTGTAAATGTCCAGACTTTGGTACAACCAGTTGCGAGGTAGTTGATTGCTGTTCTTGTACACGTCGTTGTTTGCCTTGTAAAACATGTTCTCCAGCAGATGGTAATGTTTGACTCTGATTGACTATAGGCAGGAAGGTTTGGGATATATCCTGGGGTTGTGTGATGTCACTATATTTGGTAGGTGCCGAATCAGATGAGGAAGGTTGCGCCAGCTTCTTATCTGAGCTCTCATAATGTTTCAATTTGGTTTGCAAATCCTTAACTTCCAATACGTAAACAGCCAGTTTAGTTTCATACTGGCTCAACAAAGCTGCATAGTTCAATAGTTTTGTTATAGTATAGCGATTTTAACAACTTACTTCCCAATTGTGAAATTTTCTGGATTTGTACGGAACCCTCGGTGTGCGAGCCTGACTTGCACTTGTTCGTTTTTTTCAAACAAGGGTGTCATGTCATAAAATCCTGGATCAATAATTAAAGAATAAAAATAACTTTTTGTATGATAGTTATCCATAGTTGATCCATACGTTACTTATTGTATTAAGACATTAAAATGGAGATGGGCTGGGCATATGATGAGAAACACAAATAACAAATGGACCAAGATCGTGACAGAATGGTGCCCAAGACAACACAAAAGACGAAAAGGAAGACAACGTCGCAGATGGGACGACGACTTTAAAAATATAGCTGGCATAACTTGGAGGAGGAAGACGCAAGATCGCAAATTATGGCAAGCGCTAGGGGAGGCCTATGCTGAAAAGCAAGACAATCATAAACCAGGTGTCTAAAAATGTAGAACTGAAATATATATTACGTTTAATTTTAATATTAAGTAAATTAGTTAAGTATTGGGGCCATGGTGGCTTAGAGGTAGTGACACCCGCCTTACAATCGTGAGGTGAGTCAAATCCCGGTCCCGTACCAATGAGATCTTTGGGATTTATGTACGGAATTTCACACCACTGGCTTTTCGGTGAAGGAAAACATCGTGAGGCAACCTGCATATGTCCGTAGAAGAATTCGATTCGTTCGATGGCGTATGTGAATCCACCAACCCGCATCGGGCCAGCGTGGTGGATATGGCCCAATCACCCTTCGTGGATAGGCCTACGTCCTGCAGTGGACTATTAAAAAAGGCTGATACAGTACAGCTTTAAGTATTTATATGTTTTGTAAGATTGTTAAATAAAGGCTTTTATTATATTACTAGCGGACCCGGCGAATTTCGTTTCGCTTTCCGTAAGAACCTTGTACAGAGTATTAGAAAACTACAAAAAAAAATAAGCCAAATCGGTCAAGCCGTTTTCATGTTAAGTCGTGACAACGGAAAACGGGTTTCATTTTTATATATATAGATTATATTATCCATAGTTATCAATAGGAAACGAGTTGGAATGTGACTTACGAGTGACTTGTACTTGGGCATGTCGTCTCCGTTGAAGCGCACTGAGTGGCGCGCCCGTCCGCCGCCGCCTGACCGCAGCGTCATCTAGCTCTGCCACGGCTGCAAACAACATAGCTTTATATTATCACAGAGCATACTCCATTGCTGAACATAGGCTTACGCACGAAGGACGATAGGCAGTATTCACCACGCTTGTCCATTGCGGGTGCCAAGCTGTGGTAATCTAGTAATAATAATATATATATATTAAATATATATAACTAGTTTTTACCCGCGGCTTCGCCCGCATGATATTTTGATTTTTGACGCAATATCATTATAATTTATAGCCTATGTGTTATTCTGATATAAAATCTATATTATTGCAAAGTTTCATCTCAATCCGTTCAGTAGTTTTTGCGTGAAAGAGTAACAAACATCTATACCTACATCCATCCTCACAAACATTCGCGTTTATAATATTAGTAGGATAATATAATATAATATTTTGGGACATCTTAGAGACGGCCTCTGACCCCAAACTAAGCAAAGCTTGTGATATGGCTGCCAGAGACTGATATACTACATATACTTATTTTTAAATACATACTTATATAGATAGTAACTAAATAACACCCAGACAGAGCAAACACTTATGTTCATTACATAAATATTTGCCCTGGGTGGGGATCGAACCCACGCCTCTTTGATCCAGAAGTTAGGGTCACTAACCACTGAGCCACCGAGGCAGTCAAACTAGTGGTAGTGACATCTGCCTTACTATCATGAGGTACAGCGCCGTTATGATCCAAGAGCTTGTGATGACCTGACTTCACCCATCTAATATTGTTTTAAGACATATTTTCTATCAAATATCATTGATAGACCACGTTACTTATGAAACGCATGTGAATAATTATTACATACTATGTTACAGTAGGTAAATGATTATAGGTACCTGTTGAGTATCTATTGATTTACAAACAGTGACAACACGCCCACCGATATATAGAAAGTGTGTATGGCTATTTTTTTTTAGTAAATTATCTATCGCATCAAAAACATAAATGTGAAATATGAGCCAAGCGTTCAAAATAAGACTCATAATATGCGTCGTTGCCAACTTCCTAACAAAAGAATTAAGATCTACATAGGGGCCATGTGCTCTGTGGGAAATCCCAAAATGTTAGTTACAAGAACACACAATGTTCTAAAGGAATGTATTTACGTAATTCAAGCTCAAGATTTAACTTGGCTAGTTTTGTACAGTACAAACACTCTTCATACAAACATAATTTAGCATGTACGTGAAAACTAGCCAAGTCAAATCTTGAGCTTGAATTACATAAGTACTTACATCCTTTTAGAACGTTGTGTGTTCTTGTAGCTAACTGAACACATGGCTGGACACGCTTCCGCGTGTCTAGATTAATATTTCATTAGTGTTTTTTGCAAGAGAAGCTATATGATTAATTTAGTGACTAAATTATATGCTTTTATGCTCGACTTGTTTGGGTGCACTGCCATGCATCAAGAACTCACTTATGATACCAATTATTTTGACTGGTTATGTGTGGTACCAATACTGACATACCTATTCAAACTTGCTTGCCAGGTTACTATGAACTGAAATAAGTAGGCAAGCTTAAAGTGCGACACAAAAGAGAAGAAGTTAATTATTCGGGAACTAAATTATCATTTATGCTGGAACTCATCAAAAAAATGCCAAGTCGATGGCTGGAACCACAATCTGAGCTGTCAATCATTGTTAACATCCTAGCATTTTTTAATTTTGTTTATTTTGTGGATTGTGAACAGGAAAACAGCATCATTATGAAAAAAATGCTAAACATACTAACAAAGCGATGGTGGCGACCTCATTTATTTTCAAGTCTTTTATGTCACACTGTACCAAGGTATATTCTATAGGTATATTAAACTATCAGTTATAATAAAAATATCATCTTATCAAAAGCGTGATTCTAATGTAAAAAAAAAACATGACTATTATTAATTTAACTAAAAATAGACAATATGAACCCTTCTCGATCTCGAAAAACACTGTCTAATCTGGTTATCAGGTGGGTGAAGGTTGATCTTCCGCGTCTCCTCTACTAAAGTCAATATTTACTGAACGCAGGACTAGGTACTCCCGAACTGCTATGACGCTATAACCAACACGCTGGCCCAGTTAAGGATCGGTGGATTCACATACACCTCATCTTCTCTACATTATTCCTTTGGTTACTCGAATTTAATTTTGAAACTAATTTCTCTCGGTTTTGAAGTTTATGAGAGCAATGTTTGGGAAAGGGTTGACCATTTAAAAAAAAATGCTAACTGGAGATACAACAGTCATGAGATCACAGTATGTCGTGTAGCTACTACTACACAGTACTACTACAGCATTAGATAGGTACTAATTGGTACTACTAAATGTGAGGTACCGACCTGCGGGGCCGGCGCAGCGCGACTTTCTGCGACACTCGCGTGCATCACTCACTCCCGACCGTTTGCGGAGTGGCACAGGGTGATCCACGTCCTACATGCTTGTTTATTTTTGCTGATGTTAAGAACACTGTTTGTAGTCTGTAGTAAAAAATAATTCTAGTCGTTCTTCGAACAGTAGACTTCCCGACACATATCTTGTTGGTTGACTGGCAGATAATGCTATTTAGCGTTAAGTCCTCCTTTTGTACAAATGGTGTACAATAAAGTGTTAAATAAAAATAAATAAATAAATAAAAATATCTTTAGCTGAATTTTCAAATGTCTATATCTCGACTCGCTCTTGACCGATTTGGTTCATATCCGTAAATCTTATAAGAATTTCGATACTAAACTAAACGCTACAGCAAATAATACATGGAGCGACAGCGAAGATCTCCGTTTTAACACTTAATTTTGCTTTCGTCTGTCCGGATGTTAATTTGCCTCCACAGGTCACATTTTTTAACGAAGCTCGACTTAGTACACAGGTTCTATAAATATTAATGGATCTTAATGTCGTCACGCTATTTATCAGCCGATTTCGATGTTATTTGGTAAGATCGTTAAGTATCTTAAATTCTCAAAGTCAAATGATCTATTGCAACATATGAAATTTACATGCGATTCTTAGTTAACATGTTTTGTATAGTGAAACATATGACCCTATAAGGGTATGGCAATATTATCTATTATTTGTATTGCAACGATTTATTATTTTGTTTTCTAGATTATCGTTAAAAAATTCTTCTAATGTGGATAATTTTTAGTTGTTTTATGAAAATTCTAAATCCTAACAATACCTATTTGCATAAACCAAATCGGTCAGTTAAAGAGATGTGCCGCGAAGTCTACTATTCGGAGATTAACTAGTTTAAATCAACATGATAATCCCAGGAGCACCCTGTGCGCTAACAAGCCGTGCTAGGCACGGGGGCGGGGCGGGGTAGTCGTGCCAGGGGGGCGGGGGAGCGCATCGTAAAAAATAATATCATAACGGAGCCGTTTTGCCAATGATCTGATGCGGACCGCGGTGCGCGAGACTGAGCCAGGAAACAATAATTTATAGAAATCAAAATAATAGACAATTTTTATAGACAGATAAAACGTTTTCGTTTAGGTAAAAAAGAGGACTAAGACGCAATATTTAAAATCATTACTTATCATCAATTCAGTCATAAGAATTCTATTGATGCACATAGGCCTGCTTTAGATCTCCAACGAGCAGTGCCGGATTATCCCTTAGGCAGATTAGGCAATAATCTTAGCTTAGGGATAACGAGGATTAGGGATGAATGAAAAGTCGATTCAAATTAAACGAAAAACCCGACTGCTAAACGTATTCTGCGAGTTCATTCTTCATTCGAGTTCGTTCTGCCACCACCTCGGGCACAGGGACACAATGGTCCAGGGCATATATACAAATGTACGATACGGATTTTTCACGGAACCCTAAAAATATATCGAAAAATACACATACATTTCACACCTCTAAATCTTCTTAAAAATATGGTACGAAATATGTCTACAAAATTTGGGTAAAATTCAATTTGAAAGCTGGCAACTAATGACATAGATACACAGTAGTATGTTTAGCGGGAGTTCTATCACTAATTCTCTCTAATTATACAAGATAATAGTTGTTTGAAATGTACTTACCAGTGATTTCAGGTGTTTTCAAACGTCTCTTGTAGTTGCGGCACAGATTTATAGCACAGCACGCCATATTTTCGCCGCAAAACAGAGAATAATAAGACGTGTTATCCGCGCGGTGTCTGTGGCGTCACTGATGGGTTAGCGTGTAATGTAGCAGTCACATGCTATTTTTTTGGGCGCTTTTGGTGCGTTACTATATATCTAGAAAAGTAAATAATCAAAGGTTGGAAGCGGTTTGCTTGCTTGCTTTCGGGAATTTAGTATTTGAAACATTGTTGCTCAGTGAATACATTACAAAACCCATAGAGAAAAACTTAACCACTAAAGCGTAGAACAACCTTTGTAAGATTTTAGTGATTAGTTGTGTAATATTTGTAAAAATTGTAACCTTAAAAAATATGTTTTCATTGTATTCAACTATTGTATTTTTATACAATAAAAATAAAATAAATAAAAATACGAATGATACTAGAGCGTCGTTGTTGCACGGAGCAGTCCTCGCTGACATTTGGCGCTGTTGGCTGACGACGGCAGAGTTACGGGCGCGCCGCACGCGACCCATTCTGCCGGCTCCGCACGCACGCTTTAGCACGGGAGCCCACGGGAATTACCCGCAATCCCGTTCGCACAGATATTCAATGCTCGCTCCCGCTCCCACTCGGCACCGTGACCGTGACGTATCATAATACGTCAGAGCCGGTCGAAAGTCAAAAATACAGCCCCAACACAATAAGGGGGCAATGTCACACCTTAAAATACTACCCTACGTCTCGTCTCTCTGGCTCCCGCGCATATCTATATTTCGACTTTTGCGCAGCGTTCTGCGCATAACTTCCCTTCCACCGATTTGTGTGGCGCTTAGTATTACCTACTCGTAATGAAACCATCCGCAGACCCCCTTACTATGTAATATGCAGTGATTTTGGGAACATACCGTGGGAACAAGGTCACTGGGTAATGTCTTACATATTATACAACTAAACAATAACTGAGTATTACGATTATGATGTTTAATCTCTTAGAGTTCCGTGATAGCAATAGGCTATACAGAACTATTTATAGAGGGGTTGCGAAACTTCAGTAAAAGAAAAAAAAATCTAATGCATCAATTTAAGAGCGGGTCCGCGCAGCATCGGTTTATTACCTGCGAAAAAAACATCGGAAAAGTCCCCACTCACTACGCTCTCGTTTGGTGCGATGCTTCCTTTACTTAGTTTTGAATTCAGACCAAATAAAAAAATAAAGACAGAATGTTGTGAACAAACAAGTGAGGCCGACCAAAACTACACCTCGCCGTGTACAGACAATTACACACACATCTATCGTACAAGGAAACTACGCCTTGGCTTGACAGTTGAACTATAGCGGCGCCACAGCGACGCACTTCCACATGTATAAAACCGGCCTCACTTGACTGTTCAACGACGTTCCCTCTTGATTTTTTTATTTGCTCTGAGGTTTTGAAGTGAAACTTCTAATGCGACTTCCAACGAGGTTGCGATAAACGTTTAACGCTACCATGGAAGGGGTATGAAAGCACTGTTGCGTTGAAATTACACTTCTTCCGCGCGGAGGGACTCCACGCACAATTTTTTTCTCTTGTTTTCATCGGAAAACGATAAAAGAATATAAGTAGTGGAGTATTAGTATTTCAAATTGAACAAAGTTAACCTGAAATACAGTTAACAAATACAAAACAGTGAATAAAGGGGGTCGCGCCATGAAAAAGATAGAAAAACTGTGTGACTAAAGGGGGTCGCGCCATGAAAAAGATAGAAAAACTGTGTGACTAAAGGGGGTCGCGCCATGAAAAAGATTGAAAAACTGTGTGAATAAAGGGGTCGCGCCATGAAAAAGATTGAAATACTGTGTGAATAAAGGGGGTCGCGCCATGAAAAAGATTGAAAAACTGTGTGAATAAAGGGGGTCGCGCCATGAAAAAGATTGAAAAACTGTGTGAATAAAGGGGGTCGCGCCATGAAAAATATTGAAAAACACTGCGCTACTGTATTTCCCGTTTTGAAAGAAACACGCAGGCCAAGCCACGGGCAAAAGCTAGTATGGTATATTAAAGAAAAACCGGTTTTATTTAAAAGTTAATTTTTTATTCTATTTTTACATAACCATTTAGTTACATTTTATAATAAAATTATAATAATTAATAATAATAAAGTAAATTAACACGAGCTTAACCTAGTCGAACGATATTTACACATGTAAAAATACTTTTTTTAATGGAATTAAAACTAAAATAACCGGACACAGCGAGGGTTCCGTACAAATACAGAAAATTTCACAAAATTGGGAAGTAAGTTGTGTCTCTATACCATATCAACGACAAAAAGGTTTTTTTTTTTACTTTTCTCGTCATACTTTAAAAATTACACATTGTTAAAATCATTAAAAACCTGTTTTAGCATGTGCTAATGAAGTTCTTTTATAAGATACCTTACATGATACGATTTACTCACTTCGAATTTTCAACCCATATTTTGTGAATCTAGGCCCTATTTTTATGTAGTTTTCAGATTTATTCCTATACCTATGGGTACTCTGAGACGATGCTTCTCGCCAAATTTCATAGTTCTATGTCAACAGGCAGTACCCTGTAGGTTTTGATTTTTGTGAGTGTCGAAATATGCGTTTTTTACGACATAAACGGCTCTAACTTTTTTAAACGATAACTGAGAAGTTTTTCTTTTACACAACTGCAAGAGACCATAGATATACGTATAATTACAGTTTAAATTTCAACTCAATATCTTTACTAGTTTCCGAGATAAAGATTCTTGAAATACACACAGACGGATAGACGGACAACAAAGTGATCCTATAAAAGTTCCGTTTTTTCTTTTTTACGTACGGAACCCTAAAATAACATTGAGGTTATGTTTGTAAAATATTTTAAGTATGATGCATTTGATAAATAAAAACTCAGTGGATATAGCATGTTTTATAAAATCGCTAAATAAATGCGAAGAGAACATTGCCCCAAAATATTTCTAGAATTGTGTCTCTTTCTTTCATCAAAGAATTTAATTACCACATTAATTATTTTAATCCATGGCAATGTTACTTTATTTGGGTTTAGCGTGCATTGGTCAGAGGAGGCAAATTAATTTAAAGTTGGGATTGTCAAGATGGCGGCCGTGGAACAAGGGTTGCAATGTCACAAACAAGAATTTAACTTTACAATAACCCTTGCTTGATATTAAAATTGAATTACGTTCTCTGCAACAACAAATGCAACCCCAAATGTAACTTTCAATGTACTATTTGGGATTGAACAATAAAATTATTCATTTATGTTTTACCACACTACCAATGAAAGATTTTTTTTTTATAAAATTAAACTTAAAATTATAATTTCTTTTTCACTGTATGCATTTGAAAGAGAGAACAATATTATAAGTTGCTATTAAATTTACGAGGGCGCCTTTAAAATTAGCCACAATGGCACAATAAACTCAACGGTACAGTTTTGAAGACACTTTTAAACGGACGATGCTATATCCACCGACATTTTTATCAAAGTTTTTTAAATGATCACCAAATTAAGCAGATAAAATTGTAATAAAAAAATCGTATTACATGTTTGTAAAAAATAAAATACATTTTTAATTTTTTTTAAACATATTTTTAATATTAATTCGAAATGCACGGACTCAGGTTTTTAATATATTTCATGTACCTAAATAATCGATTTTATGTACATTACTATCTAAAGTATGTTTTGAACACGATGTAAATTCATTTCAAAGAAAAAAAAATAATATATATTTTTTGTGATGACTTTTACATTAGTACAATAAAAATAGTTAAATACCCATCACAAGTTTATTTTATTTTATTTACAACGCTTGGAAGTTTTTTTTAAAGACAAAAAGCTCGAATGTTGTTTGACAGCTTTTCTACTTTGCTACAATTTATATAGGTCGAATTAAACTTCTTGGCGGCTGTGAAGTTAGCCACAAGCTGCTGATAATGCAACCCTGACTGAAGCTCGCTTAACAGTTGTGCGAGGATGGGGTTATCCGCAGGTCAAATAGACCGCGCCACACAAGTTGGCAGATGTGAAGTTAGCTACAAGCTGCGCAATATCCAATCCTGACTGAAGCTCACATAAGCCGCACGTTGATTATACTATTAGAAGACAAACCGATGAAAAAGTATATAAGCCGGCGCAAGCGCGCCGGTCGGCCATTCTTCCTCGAACCTTTGCGCGGAGCGGACCTCTTGCCAGTTTACATTCAAATAGATTATTATTGTGTTGAAGTTTTGATTGTCGGTACTTTTTGATTTTGTGTGTTAAATTATAAAATTGTAATAATTAAATAAGTTTAGTTTATACCACGTGTATTTTTTTTAAATAAACCTGCTTCTGATAGCTAATAATACTCTATAATATTTAACTTGATCTCTGCGACAGTGACATTGACATATAAGATTGACATTTTCAGAGTTGGGATAGTGGTGGAAAAAAATCGATTTTCAAACAATGTTGTAATGAAATCGTATGAGTAGTTGAAGGTGAGAAATTGGATTTTATTTACTTACTATTATTTAAGATCAAGTATGTACACATGTAAATAATGTTATGATATTAATTATATACTCATAATAATGTAACGATAGTATTTATCGACGTTTTTCACTATTATCCATGCTAATGTAACATATAATTGGGTTTAATTTAATTAAACATGTAAAAATGTTATAATATTATAATATACAATAAAATTAATGATAAATTAAGTTTTATTTAAAATATCGTCAGTATAAACTATCGATATTTTAAATAAAATTCAATCTAAAACTCTGTGGTCACGATCATTGGTCGCCCATCGCTAATCGGCATGCCCATAAAGTATGACATTGACAGGTACTGTCTGTACTATTAAGACATTCAGGACTTCATAGGCGTAATTTTTCTGACAGCTGTCGCAGAGATCAAGTTTAATTTTATAGAGTATAGCCATTGCTCATCTTGTAGCTTACTTCACATCCGCCAACTTGTGTGGCGCGGTGTATAGCTAACTTCACAGCCGCCAAGTAGTTTGATTCGGCCTATAATAGAGGTTTTTATGGCGGTTTATTTTATGGTTAATATAATTTTTTATGGTTGTACAGGATGTTTCGTTACTGCTTCAATACCTGGTCATGTTTACTATAATATGTAAATATGTGTTAATTTTGTTTTATAATTACTGATTCCGATTCGATATACAGGGTTATCCAGAACTGGTATAGTAAGCCGAAAGGAGGCGATTCAGATTATGAACAACTTTATGAACCCAACCCAGATTTCTAGAAAAAACGTACATTTTCTTAATTACGAGTTGCAATTTTGTATGGAACAGCTGATATTTTTTCTCGAATTTTGAGTTGGCATTGCCATTGTACAAGTTGCTTGTAATTATAGTCTTAATCACCCCCTTTCGGATAACCCTGTATAAGTTAATGTTGCTGCATCATTACTGATTCGATATAATCATGAATAATGTAAAATCATTTCTGAACTGTGTGCACGGTTTCAATATTGTTTATACATGGTGTTAGTGTCAGTAGACTGTAGCAGCACTCCAGTAAACAGGTTAGTGTTGGTAGAGCGGCTGGAGGCGGCGCACGCGCACGCGCTTCCTGCAGTGGTACTTCTTCAGATGAGAAAAGTGTTGCTACAGTATACAGGTTGTTACTGTCAGTACAGCGTGGTGGTCCAGTAAACAGGGTGTTAGTGTTGGTAGAGCGGCTCGAGGCGGCGCACGCGCACGCGCTGCCTGTAGTGGTATTCTTTCAGATAAGCACGAAGTCTCGCCGGCAATGGCAGCGACTCCACTCCTGTGGAAACAAAACATCCTGTATAAGTATATTTAAACTAATATTTTACTAATATTTTACTAATATTTTACTAATATTTTACTAATATTTTACTAATATTTTACTAATATTTTACTAATATTTTACTAATATTTTACTAATATTTTACTAATATTTTACTAATATTTTACTAATATTTTACTAATATTTTACTAATATTTTACTAATATTTTACTAATATTTTACTAATATTTTACTAATATTTTACTAATATTTTACTAATATTTTACTAATATTTTACTAATATTTTACTAATATTTTACTAATATTTTACTAATATTTTACTAATATTTTACTAATATTTTACTAATATTTTACTAATATTTTACTAATATTTTACTAATATTTTACTAATATTTTACTAATATTTTACTAATATTTTACTAATATTTTACTAATATTTTGCTAATATTTTATTTTACGTCTAATATTCGCAAATAGCACGAAATAAAATACGATATTTTTTTGATATTTCATCTGTGACTTGAACGCCCTAAGAAGGGCGGCAACTCTGGTGACGTTATGCCAGTATAATTTCTCGATTGACTGTTGTTTGTGTAATTTGTGTTTTTGGAGGAATATTATTGGATCTGTAAGTTACTTATAAAGTATTTTTTGACAATTTTTAGATATGAACTAGCGTATTTACTAGTATTAACTAACGTTATTTACTAGTGTGTGACGTCACAGACCAGCGCCATTACAGAATGTCGTTTTGGCGGGATCTTGAATATCTATTTTCACTTGATATTCAGTGTTAATTCATTAGATCTCTCGGAAATATAAATGTAGTGAGCTTATTATGTACTAACGAATAATTTAAAACGATTTCCAAAAACTAGTCAAATAGCCTATTGAAGTGAAATTTCTAATGCGACTTACAACAAGGTTGCGTTAAACGTTTTACGCTACCATGGTGAGACTATGAAAGCACTGATGCGATCAATTGTCAATCATAAGCAATGTTAATAAAGTTTGTCTTTAAGAAACAATATGATTTCCCTCAAAATCAATTTCTACTCCTTCCTATTTCCATTTCCACATTACAAAGTTTCACTTCTTCCGCGCGGAGGGACTCCACGCACTATTTTATTTTATATACAGGGTTACAGGCTAAGTCGACCTATTCCCGTTAAGCGTGTGTAGTTTACTACGTTTCTGACTGGTTTGACTAGGAAACACTATATACTAAATCTCACAGTTTTCGAGATATTTGAATTCAAATAATTTTTATAAAAGGTTAATTTTACGGACAATATTGGGTGGTGAGGTCATAAAACATTATTTTACATGTAAAAATCAAATAAAAATAATAATACGACTTACACGTTTCAAAATATCTGAGCTGATAGCCGAAAATTGGGAATTTTATAAATACCAATTTCAAATATCTGTTTTATTTTTAATTTAGGATAGTGCATTTCATAGTCAAATTAATCAGAAACAAAGTAAACTATAGGTCCCAGCACGTAAGTTGCACCAAAAAATATCACTGTCTCCCTTTCGTTAGCAGAGAAAACAAAAGAGAGGTAGCTATGGTTTAATGTTCAAGTTGTTTGCCGGCTACTATATACACCCTTAACGGGAATAGGTCGACTTACCCTGTAACCCTGTATAATCACATATTTGGCGCAACCATAGTCCCCAGCTTGAAAGTCAATATAACAATGTAGGTACGTACCATCGTACCGTAGTGTGACACTAGGGCCACTCGCGTGCTAACTTCACTGCTGTAGTAAAGATTGCCGTTCACCTCCGAATCGCTATCGGGAAAATTACCATTACCATGTGGCATCCCAATACCATTTGGCGCAACCATAGTCCCCAGCTTGAAAGGTAAAATAAAGTAAGTACCATCGTATGTGGTGTGCGACACGAGCGCCGCCCGCGCGAGCTGCTGCAGGGAGAAGGGCGCCGTGCGCGGGAGCGGCGCCGTCAGCATCGGCTCGAAGAACATCACACACGCCGGGTCCTGGAATAATACATACATTTGGTCATTATAATCATTCCTTCATTTTATAGTGCATCCCACACTAGCTTTATCTCGAAAACTTATTTTGGTGATAAACATATCAAAAATTTTCTTTTTGTGATAAACATTTCAAAAATTGACGCGTTCGCATGATTTGAGCCTGTATCCTCTGGGATTCCGGCCCAGATGCTTTGTCCAATTAAGCTAAAACGCTCTCTGCGAAGGCGCCGAATCGCTCTCTGCGAAGGCGCCGAATTAGTGACAGTGTTTATCATTTTAACCAACTACTACATTGTTGGAAGCGCCATTTGTGAGAACTGCATTTAAACCAGTCAGTAAAAAAAATTTCATTACAAAAATTACTTATTTTTTAATTATATTTATTTAGTTATATTTAACTGAATTTATTACTATAAAATATATAACTATGAAGCCGTGGTGGTCTAGAGGTAGTGACACCCGTCTTACAATCGTGCGGTCGTGGATTCAAATCTCCGGTCCCGTACCAATGAGTTCTTTGGAACTTATGTACGGAATTTCACACCACTGGCTTTTCGGTGAAGGAAAACATCGTGAGGCAACCTGCATACGACCGTGGAAGAAATTTGATGGCGTATGTGAATCCACCAACCCGCACTAGGCCAGCGAGGTGGATATGGTTCAATCACCCTTCGTGGGTAGGCCTACGTCCTAAAGTGGACATTAAAAAAAGGCTGATACAGAACTACAAATCACTATAAATACGTCATTATAACATAGAAAAAAAAACATTTCGAATTTCGTTTTTAAAAATTTACGTTCTATGGCTATCGTGTGTAGCCATAAAACGTATTTTTTTAAAAACGTTTGGTAATTTATGTAATTTATAAAAAAAACTACTGCACTTATATTTTTACTGCTTTTATTTGTCAAAGATAAATATTATACGGGATCAAGGAGCAAACTCAGGCAGTTGTCATATTTTTAAAACCTCGCATTTAAAAGTGAACTTTTGCGTAACATGACGCAGTTACGTTCTATTCGTGCTGTCAAAAAGAAAATAAACGGTTGGATCTGTTACCTCGCATTTAAAAGTGAACTTTTGCGTAACATGACGCAGTTACGTTCTATTTGTGCTGTCAAAAAGAAAATAAACGGTTGGATCTGTTACCTCGCATTTAAAAGTGAACTTTTGCGTAACATGACGCAGTTACGTTCTATTCGTGCTGTCAAAAAGAAAATAAACGGTTGGATCTGTTACCTCGCATTTAAAAGTGAACTTTTGCGTAACATGACGCAGTTACGTTCTATTTGTGCTGTCAAAAAGAAAATAAACGGTTGGATCTGTTACCTCGCATTTAAAAGTGAACTTTTGCGTAACATGACGCAGTTACGTTCTATTCGTGCTGTCAAAAAGAAAATAAACGGTTGGATCTGTTACCTCGCATTTAAAAGTGAACTTTTGCGTAACATGACGCAGTTACGTTCTATTCGTGCTGTCAAAAAGAAAATAAACGGTTGGATCTGTTATAACAAATCAAATATCCGGGAGCCATCAAGGGTGGGTACCGTCCCGGTGCAAAGGTACCCATAATGCTAGCAGCATTACCACGCTGAATAGCGATAGACATCCTTTGCACCAAGAACCACCCAGAGCGGGAGTCACCTCCTATGTCCCTTATTCTCCGCTCATTTTTAATTTTTGAAATGTTTCTCACAAAAATAACTCTTTGATCGCAAATAAGCGTACTGTTACTTAATGTAATTTATAAATTAGCTTGGTTTTTCTTTGTTGAACGTATTGTTTAACGTAAGTTAAAAATACAATTGTATGTTTAGCTGTTGTTGTGTATAGTTTGAAATTGATTCCGAAAACTTTCATAATCACGATGTCATAGCCCTGTGAAATGTACTCTCGTTAGTTCTTTTTTTTAAGTGTGTAATACGACTACTCGCGCTGACTTGCGGTAGTGACGTCACCGCTGGTCCCAACATAATATCAGTGCTGGTTGTATATAACCAGCAATATGCTGAGTTGGGATCAGTTTCGTGGCAAAGCATTGGGTATGAATTGTTCTATTTTTAGTTGTTTTTCGTGTTTTGTTTATGTCTACCTAATTGTTTTGTCCCGAATAAAATTTTCTGTATTTCTTTGATAATCATTCCTATTGGCAGTGCCGGTTTTAGCACTACCAGCGCCAAAAGACCCGATTTTTCAACTTCGCACGACTTGTCCGTATACGGAACTTGTATGGAGTATTCGCAACTTCCATAGTCAGAGATTCTCCTCATTATCTATCAAAGTTTTGTATTCGTCCAAGCCGGGCGAAATTTAAAAAATAGGTCCTCTCGGACATTATTCTGACATTCGTACATCTAGTGTACGAACTTAACAAACGATTTTTTTTACTAATTTTATTTAAAATTATCCATTTCACGCAGCACTTGCCACGTATCTAGAACTAGGCACGGCTAGTTTAAAAGATACGATAAAATGTAAGTCGGGAAATCGTAAAATGGAACGTTAATTAAAAAAAAAAAACTACCAAATCCAATAGAGCTGGTAGTCAAAAATAATGCCCAGGGCGATATTTTAACGTCGCCCCAGTTTGATGTTGAACCCTCGATACATTAAGTATGGGAAAGGTAATTACACAACTTTTTAAATTAATTAAAAACGTTTCGGGTAATATTTGCCCTAACACGGCAACAGTGATAGCCGTCACCAGACGAGCCAACGTTTTCCCACCAAAGAATGTCATTTTCAGAACTTTCAAATAAAAACTGAACTGACGCTACAATACTTTGACTAAGCGCGAGCGTAGCGAGCGCGAATTTATTTATATGATTTTAAAATAAAGGAAAGATAACAAACATGCTAACGAAAAGAACTTATTGTCTTTTTACGGTTGTAAAAAGTACATTAATTATATTCATTTATTGTTATGATTCAGTTTATATTATTCAACTATTATATATTATATACTAGCTGCCCGGCCACGCGTTGCTGTGGCTAAATAAATTAAAATTTCGACTATAATTTGAGATTAAACTATCCTATCTCTCAAGTTGGATCGAACTGCACATGGTGTGCGAATTTTATTATAATCGGTTAAGTGGTTTAGGAGTCCATTGAGGACAAACATTGTGACACGAGATTTATATATATTAAGATATAACTATTATTCAACTATATTGTGTCTTATTATTACTATGACATTTTAATGTCTTGTACATTTTAATAAATTGATTACGAACAAGAACATAGCTTGACCGCGAGCGCAGCGAGCGCTAAATTTTTACTTGATTTATTTTGAAACTTAATTTGAAGTTACTAAAGGTGTCTAAGTTTATACTGAGCGCCACACAAATCGGCGGATGAAAGGTTTGCCGCAGATGACACTTCGCCGTGATTGGCTAATTATTACGCATGTGTGCACAATTCCGACGCCGCCTGTGCGTAGGGAGCGCGCGGGCTGAGGTTGGCGGGTGGATATGCCCGGCGTCTCGTCTCTCTGGCTTCCGCGTTTACCTATATTTTGGCTTTTGCGCAGCGTTTTACGCATAACTTTCGATCCGGCGCTTAGTATAACAACCGCAGTGACTGCTAAAATGAAAACTGAACAGCGGAAATGTTCTTGCGTCTCTGTGATTGATTTAAGCGCGAGCGCAGCGAGCGTGTAAATTTAAGTCGATTTTTTAGGAAAAGTCAAGAGTTTAAAGTGAAATGATAGAATTACCTTATAATGTTCTATGAGGCCGGTGACGGTGGGCGCGGCGAACACCGCCGGGTCGTGCGAGTCGAAGCTGAACCGGTGCTGGTAGTGCTCGATGCGCGCGTGCAGCGAGCGCCCGTACTTGCGGAACGACACGGAGAACAGGTGCTCCTCCTGCGCCGAGTCGCGCAGGAGGAACGTGCCTGGAATACAAACCAAATATAAGTCATTTATTCGTAAAATGACAATTTACACGTCAAATTATATGTATACATAGTAAACATTCAATACAATATTGTAATACATTTAGAATTACGAAAAAACATAGAACTTAAACAATAATTGAAAATTAAATAATAGTAAAGCACGCACACAATGTCAACAAAATTGTAATCAATTAAAAATTAATAATAAAGAAACATATGTACGAATGTCGAAATAAATAAAATTATATACAAATAAAAATCAAATTAATTATGTCAACCGTTTGTAAAATTCATCGTACTTATAAAACGATTGCTCGATAAGCCATTTTTTAAATTTAATTTTAAAAGACTGTAGGCTTGTCGCTGACGTTATTTCTAAAGTCTATTTCAACTGAGAGCGAAAAACGGACATTGACCTTTTAGTGTTGCGCAGGGAAGACCAACCTTCTTTGCATCAATAAATTATTTTAATACTTAACAACTATTTTGTCACTATCAAAATTTAGGTTTTCAGTTTTTACCTAACAATTATCATTATTTTACTATTATCACTATTTAACTCAAAACTGTAGAACAAGTTTTACATGTAACTATCTACCTACACATTAGTAAATTAATCATCTGACATTGACAGGTGTAATTAGTTTAAGATTTAAGTGTTTGCCAAATAAACTATTTATTATTATTATCACCTATTTAAAGGAAACGATTAAGAAAATAAAATCAAACGAATTAAAAAATGACATTATATTAAATCTGAATCTGAAATACTATCGTCTGACGAGCTGCTGTCTGATGTTTCGCCTGTTACGTTTATGATAAATGAATCCACAGTTTTATCCACTTCCTGGTCTAATGAGGATGAGAATCTTACCGAAATATGTCAAAACAGGTTTGCAATATCTGATTGGCCTTGTCGCTCGCCTCGCCCGGTACCACGAAACACGGTAAATGCGTAAGCGACAGGGAAACGATACATAAATGTATGGATAACGATACGCATCGTTTGTTTTCGGTGCTCTCGTGGTACCATGGCGTGAACGTACGTTTTTCGCTCTCTAGTTGAAATAGACTTTAGAGGTAAGTTGTTATACACGGTCGGCACCATAACATGAGTCAACTTGGAGGACTTCACGAGGGAGTGGGGGACGGCCTGCAGCTTGTGCATGTCCCGGGCGGGATATCTGTGCGGAGCCCCGCTCTGGATACGCAGCTAGGTTCGCCCTAGCATGCACAGCCACCTGATATATCACGACGCCGGTCAGGTCAGGTCAATATAACTAGTAGCCCTCCGAACAGGAGACTTCGCGAGTATACATTTGAAGTATTTTTGGGTTAATTTTTTCCCGAATACACAATTTATTCATACAACATTTGAAAGGTTTAATTTCATGCGAAGCGGACAAAGATCGATGTTTACGATTTCACTAATATTTGAATTAGGGACCTTGCCAGGAATGAAAACATATACAACACTAGTGTTTACCCGCGGCTTCGCTCGCATACGCAATATATCATTATAATTTATAGCCTATGTGTTATTCTGTTATATAAGCTATATTATTGCTAAGTTTCATCTCAATCCGTTCAGTAGTTTTTGCGTGAAAGAGTAACAAACAGCCATACATCCATCCATCCATCCATCTATCCATCCATCCATCCTCACAAACTTTCACGTTTATAATATTAGTAGGATTGGTAAGGTATTATCATCGTCATGATCATACATTTATTTATTTAAAAAAATATAGAAAAACTATGTGGTCGAGCTTTGTCGCTTCTTTACGACAGCGAGTGCAGTGGTATCCTGCAGATGATTACATCCCGCCCCCCGACCGCCTAAGCAATAGCAATCGTAATAGTAATCGTTTACGACTTCATTTTAGTCATTTGGCACCGCCTATGTGACGTTAGCCATCAACTGCTTTGCGCGGATTGCGAAAGCAATCGTTGAATGAACAACTTTGATGGCTAACGTCACATAGGCGGTGCCAAATGACTAAAATGAAGTCGTAAACGATTGCTATTACGATTGCTATTGCTTAGGCGGTCGGGGGGCGGGAGAACGCCCCATCCAGAATAAATGGATGCGTGTGACGATGGGCGAAAAACTTTAAAAGTACCTAATTTGTTTTAAATTTATGAAATGTATTGTGTTGATTATTTTAAATTTAATTTTGACATTTTAACTATACTAATTTACGGATGCATGTGTGTCTGAAATAAATGATAAATTGAATTGAATTGAATTAGTGAAAATCCAGAAAAATAAATAGGGCCTCAAAATTCACAAAAGATAGGTTCAAAATTCAAAGTGAGTAAATCGTATCATGTAAGGTATCATATAAAAGAGCTTCATTAGCATATGCTAAAACAGGTTTTTAATTATTTTAACAATGTGTAATTTTCGATGTATGACGAGAAAACTGAAAAAAAAGAACTTTTTTGTCGATGGTTATAGTATAGAGATTTTAACAACTTACTTCTCAATTTAGTGAAATTTTCTGGATTTGTACGGAACCCTCGGTGCGCGAGCCTGACTCGCACTTGTCCGGTTTTTCCTTACCTTCAGGCTTGTTGTCCAGCAACCGCTCGGCCTCGTACCGGTCCATCTTCCCCCAGTAGAAGGAGCACGCGGTGATCTGCTGCAGGTCGGGAACTAGACAATGGATGTAGTCCACCTGAAACACGATATCACACAACTATACTACTCAAATGGATTAACACTCAAAATTCATTCATAATATAATAAGGAAGTTTCCTTTATCATAAAAACTAATAATAATTATATGTATATATTTAAAGATGTTAGAAATATATTAGATACAGTGATAAAATTACTCGAATATCTTAATAAATGACGGAGTTATGGATCTCTAAACATAACCGCACGAAATCAAAAAGACCCGCGACGGATTTATGCGTGTGACGTCATCCGGCCCAGGAGCCGCGCCGTGGGTAAAGCGGGAGTAAGGAAAAAAACCGGACAAGTGCGAGTCAGGCTCGCATATCGAGGGTTCCGTACAAACACTTTGTTAAAATAATTAAAAACCTGTTTTAGCATGTGCTAATGAAGTTCTTTTATATGATACGATTTACTCACTTTGAGACCCATATTTTGTGATTTGAATAAAAATTTAGTTTTCAGATTTATTCCTATACGTGTACTCTGAGACAATGCTTCTCGCCAAATTTCATAGTTCTATGTCAACGGGAAGTACCCTGTAGGTTTTGGTTTTTGTGAGTGTCGAAATATGCAGTTTTTTACGACATAAACGGCTCTAACTTTTTTATACGATAACTGAGAAGTTTTTTTTTTACACAACTGCAAGAGACCATAGATATACGTATACAGTTTAAATTTCAACTCGATATCTTTACGCGTTTCCGAGATAAAGACATCTTGAAAACACAAAGAAAGTCTTGACATACACACAGACGGACAGACGGACAACAAAATGATCCTATAAGGGTTCCGTTTTTTCCTTTTGAGGTACGGAACCCTAAAAAGGAAATGAAATGCTTCATTCTGTACCGGGTATTTTTCTAAGCCACGAATACGTTCTAGGACATAATTGTACTTATCTTTATGTTATGATCAACATTTACTATGGGACTAACCCCCCAATATAACGAATAAAAAGTCAGCATTCCCATAATTTTGTCGTAAGTAAATGAACTTTATATCTAAATGGAACAAGACTTGGTGTATGCATCTAAAATTAATAAAATTAGAAAACTGGAAGCTTCCTTTTTATACTAGCTGCGCCCCGCGGTGTTGTCCGCGTTAACCCGAGATATAAAGTGACCTATATGTTAATTAAAGGTCTAAGCTACCTTCCCATCAAATTTCATCTAAATCGGTTCAGCCGTTTTTGCGTGAAAGAGTAACAAACATCCATACTATTAGTAGAATACTAGCTGCCCCGGTGAACTTCATCTCACCACCTGTCAACTGTCAATATGACAACTTTTACAAGCAAGAACAGGAACATTTTGTATGAAAAATCAAATTCATGTTTTTATCATTTTTCTCGAAATTTTTATAACTTTTTTCACCGTTTAAACCTTCCCTTAACTTCCACAAATATTTCAAGATCAAAATTAGCAAAATCAGTTTAGCCGTTCTCGAGTTTTAGCGAGACTAACAACCACGATTCATTTTTAGGGTTCCGTACCTCAAAAGGAAAAAACGGAACCCTCGTAGGATCACTTTGTTGTCCGTCTGTGTGTATGTCAAGACTCTTTATCTTGGGAACGTATAAAGATATCGAGTTGAAATTTAAACTGTATACGTACGAGTATATCTATGATCTCTTGCAGTTGAGTTAAAGAAAAACTTCTCAGTTATCGTTTAAAAAAGTTAGAGCCGTTTATGTCGCATAAAAACCGCATATTTCGACACTCACAAAAATCAAAACCTACCGGGTACTTCCCGTTGACATAGAACTATGAAATTTGGCGAGAAGCATTGTCTCAGAGTACACATATAGGAATAAATCTGAAAACTGTACATTTTTATTTAAATTACAAAAAAATAGGGCCTCAAAATTCACAAAATATGGGTTCAAAATTCAAAGTGAGTAAATCGTATCATGTAAGGTATCATATGAAAGAACTTCATTAGCACATGCTAAAACAGGTTTTTAATTATTTAAACAATGTGTAATTTCCGATTAATGAAAAGTAAAGTAAAAAAAAAAATTGTCGATGACGATGAGTATAGATTATAACAACGTACTTTCCAATTTAGTGAAATTTTCTGGATTTGTACGGAACCCTCGGTGTGCGAGCCTGACTCGCACTTGTCCGGTTTTAATGTATAAGATATATATGGAAGGCTTATGTCCAGCAGTGGACGTGCCATGGCTGAAATGTCGATGAATAAAGAATGATTCATACCTGTGTGTGCACTTTAGTAGCGGGCGTGGGCGCGGGCGGCGCGCGCAGCAGCAGGGCGCACAGCTCTCCGCCACACACCACCTGAACACAAAAATAGATAGATAACACTTTATTATCCATAGCCCTTTGGCAGCCCAACTGCCACGCGCCGTTTTCGCCCGAGAGCCGCAAGTGCCGCGGTTTTTTTTTAATTTTTTGCGCATCTGCGCCGCGACCTACTAAAATCGAGATTTCTCGTAACTTTTGTATGGACGACCCAAAAAATGTTTTATCTTTAGAACCGTATTGAATCAGCCTATTTGAGTCTATAAATAGAATGTGCAATATTTATTCAGTGTATCTGCTTAGCTTAGGTTAAAGGCGAAAAAATGAAAAAAAATGAATGTTTTTACACCTGTTACTAAAATATTTGTATTATTAGTCAAAAGCAATTTTAAGAACTCCTGATTGTTTTATTTACATTAGTAATAACTACTACACATTATTAACATAACAAACACCACATAACACAACATTTCGTAAATTAATTTAATTTGATTAAAAAAAAATCGTATTACTTCAATGGCGACCCCCATCAAAAAGCCATATTTTCGAAGACATAGAGTATGAAACGATTATAGACGAGCCCCACTATTTCTTTCTTTGTTTCACTGGCAACCTATTGGCATAAGTTAAAACAGGATAGCACGATTCCTTAGACTTCAATTAAAATAAACAAAAAAAAATCCGCGAGAGACCTGTTCCAGGTCACTGGGCGACGAAAGGGATAAAAAAAGAACGGGTTACACTCCGGCAGTGCCGGCAGGAGTGAAAAATTGAACATATAAAGTACTATAATTTATGTGGTAAAATACCATATCACAATGCTATTGCCTCATGATACAGCTAAGAAGCCTGCCCACTATGTAGCTTGGGCAGGGTTTTGGCTCAGACACTTTTTTAGCACGATTCTATAGATATTTGCTCGAAGGCAGGCCTACGTCCTGCAATGGACTATTAAATACTCGTACATTTAAATTAAGGACTAATGACCAATAGGGATGAAAGCTTCCCGAGTGGAGCCCACGCACCGGCTAGCGCAGCGTAGGACGTTCGTGATTGAATCAATCATTTTTTTTTTTTTTTTTGATTACTCCCAACAACTTCCAGTGCCAACGGGATCGTTGCGCGATTTAAAAATATTGGTCTTAACATCCCCCACTAAAGTAATATTTTAAGGTAAATTATGATGTTTTTTCTAAATTTTATTTAATACTAGTTTTTACCCGCGGCTTCGCCCGCATACGCAATATATCATTATAATTTATAGCCTATGTGTTATTCTGATATATATAAGCTATATTATTGCAAAGTTTCATCTCAATCTGTTCAGTAGTATTTGCGTGAAAGAGTAACAAACATCCATCCATCCATCCATCCTCACAAACTTTCGCGTTTATAATATTAGTAGGATAGGATTGCGTATAACTACATAGTAAAAGTTTTGTTGTAAAAAACATTACTTCTCACTTCTGGATAACTTCTCATCCGTCGATTTGTGTGGCGCTCAGTATACATTATTTGGTATTTTAGTGGGGAATTTTAAGACCGATATTTTTTTACAACCTAACGACCCCCACCGGCGGCCGTTGGCACTAAAATTAACACTTTGTCCTAACGTTCCCCAGTGCTGGCCGTTTTAGTGGTGGTAGTTGGGAGTAAACCGAAATTTTAGGTGGTTCTATCAATATTTTTTCATGGGCCTGTTTCAAAGGTAGGCCTACATCCGAGAGTGAGTTGTTACCTGAAAGTGCGGCGGCAACCGGATAGCGGCATCGGTTTGTGTCTGAAGTTCGCGACGGACATCTGTGGACGACTCATCCGTACTAAAACAACAACAGACAAATATTAGACATTTTGGAAATTACGAACTAAACGACCAATTCGGGTTCAAGTTATTTGTATAACCTATACAATCATTATTATTATATACTACGGGACTAACCGCGCACTAAAACTACGAGATAAATAAATACCTCCTCATCCTGACCATTAGTCCCGTAGTATATAATAATAATAATATGTTCAAATCGCGAAAGTTTAAAAACTATCAATCATTTACATACAGGGTTATTGGTAAATCAATTGACATCCTTTTATGTTCCTATTTCTGTATATCAAAACTAACAACTATAAAAAACAGCTGTTCCATACATTTTGTCGAGGGTGAACAACATTTTTAATGGAACAGCATTTTAATTTCTAGTTTTGATAAAAGTTGCTTTCTATTTTGTGATAAAAAATACAAAAATTGACGCGTTCGCAGGATTTGAACCTGCATCTCTCTCGGATTCCGGATTCTGGGATTTCTCGTTAATGGTAAGAAGTTCTAATATTTCACATTTAGTGACTAACTGGTTTAAAGCAGTTCTCACAGATGGCGCTTCCAACAATGTAGTAGTTGGTAAAAATGATAAACACTTTCACTAATTCGACGTTCTTCGCAGACAGCGTTTTAGCTTAATTGGACAAAACATCTGGGCCGGAATCCCAGAGAGATGCAGGTTCAAATCCTGCGAACGCGCGAATTCTATACACCTAGTGTGTGGAAGCATGATAAAAATCATTTCATCAAAAATTGTTACTTTTGATGTACATAATAAACTATGAAAATTTACGTGGTTTTCTCACATTTTATAGTAGTGAGTTTAGTTCCGTTATATATAGTATAAAAATACATAATAAACCCTTAAAAGGATGCTTATTAATTACTAATAACCCTGTATATAAAAAAGAATCGTGGTTGTTAGTCTCGCTAAAACTAGAGAACGGCTGAACCGATTTGACTAATTTTGTGAAAGTTAAATGATGAGAAAATTTATAAAAGTTGCGAGAAAAATAATAAAAACATGAATTTCAGTTTCCCATACAAGATGTTCCTGCGTGTAAAAGTTGTTATTGATAGTTGACAGATAGTGAGACGAAGTCTCAGAATAATAAAATAAAAGAAAAAAAAAATTAAAACGAGTTTTTACTGAACATGTACTCGCCAAGACGAATCAAACGAGCCGAGACTCGATGGGGTTGAGTCGATTCGTTACAGAGATCCTAGGACCATCTTCCAGCTCCATCATCAGACCCTGATTACCATTGAAAGACAAACTACTCGTCAATACGATTCAAATGAGCTTCAAAGTTCCTTTGGCCACCTTGCAGCTCCATCATCAGATCAGCACCATGTCATCATAATATTGCATTGTCACGCAATTTACACATGAATGCAAAATTTCAGCTCAATCGGAAACCAGGAAGTGGATCAAATTTAACTTGCAAGATTTGATTACAGACAACAGGACAGGTGAAACTAAATAAAATCTTGTAAATATAGACAGATTATTGATAACTTGATTACAGACAGGCAACGGGACAAGTCAAACTAAAAAGCTTATAAATATAGATAGATTATTGATAACTTGATTACAGACAGGCAACGGGACAAGTCAAACTAAAAAGCTAGTAAATATAGATAGATTATTGATAACTTGATTACAGACAGGCAACGGGACAAGTCAAAGTAAAAAGCTAGTAAATATAGATAGATTATTGATAACTTGATTACAGACAGGCAATGGGACAAGTCAAAGTAAAAAGCTAGTAAATATAGATAGATTATTGATAACTTGATTACAGACAGGCAATGGGACAAGTCAAACTAAAAAGCTTATAAATATAGATAGATTATTGATAACTTGATTACAGACAGGCAACGGGACAAGTCAAAGTAAAAAGCTAGTAAATATAGATAGATTATTGATAACTTGATTACAAACAGACAACGGGACAAGTCAAACTAAAAAGCTTATAAATATAGATAGATTATTGATAACTTGATTACAGACAGGCAACGGGACAAGTCAAACTAAAAAGCTTATAAATATAGATAGATTATTGATAACTTGATTACAGACAGGCAACGGGACAAGTCAAACTAAAAAGCTTATAAATATAGATAGATTATTGATAACTTGATTACAGACAGGCAACGGGACAAGTCAAACTAAAAAGCTAGTAAATATAGATAGATTATTGATAACTTGATTACAGACAGGCAACGGGACAAGTCAAAGTAAAAAGCTAGTAAATATAGATAGATTATTGATAACTTGATTACAGACAGGCAATGGGACAAGTCAAAGTAAAAAGCTAGTAAATATAGATAGATTATTGATAACTTGATTACAGACAGGCAATGGGACAAGTCAAACTAAAAAGCTTATAAATATAGATAGATTATTGATAACTTGATTACAGACAGGCAACGGGACAAGTCAAAGTAAAAAGCTAGTAAATATAGATAGATTATTGATAACTTGATTACAAACAGACAACGGGACAAGTCAAACTAAAAAGCTTATAAATATAGATAGATTATTGATAACTTGATTACAGACAGGCAACGGGACAAGTCAAACTAAAAAGCTTATAAATATAGATAGATTATTGATAACTTGATTACAGACAGGCAACGGGACAAGTCAAACTAAAAAGCTTATAAATATAGATAGATTATTGATAACTTGATTACAGACAGGCAACGGGACAAGTCAAACTAAAAAGCTTATAAATATAGATAGATTATTGATAACTTGATTACAGACAGGCAACGGGACAAGTCAAACTAAAAAGCTAGTAAATATAGATAGATTATTGATAACTTGATTACAGACAGGCAACGGGACAAGTCAAACTAAAAAGCTTAAAAATATAGATAGATTATTGATAACTTGATTACAGACAGGCAACGGGACAAGTCAAACTAAAAAGCTAGTAAATATAGATAGATTATTGATAACTTGATTACAGACAGGCAACGGGACAAGTCAAAGTAAAAAGCTAGTAAATATAGATAGATTATTGATAAATTGATTACAGACAGGCAACGGGACAAGTCAAAGTAAAAAGCTAGTAAATATAGATAGATTATTGATAACTTGATTACAGACAGGCAACGGGACAAGTCAAAGTAAAAAGCTAGTAAATATAGATAGATTATTGATAACTTGATTACAGACAGGCAACGGGACAAGTCAAAGTAAAAAGCTAGTAAATATAGATAGATTATTGATAACTTGATTACAGACAGGCAACGGGACAAGTCAAAGTAAAAAGCTAGTAAATATAGATAGATTATTGATAACTTGATTACAGACAGGCAACGGGACAAGTCAAACTAAAAAGCTTATAAATATAGATAGATTATTGATAACTTGATTACAGACAGGCAACGGGACAAGTCAAACTAAAAAGCTTATAAATATAGATAGATTATTGATAACTTGATTACAGACAGGCAACGGGACAAGTCAAACTAAAAAGCTAGTAAATATAGATAGATTATTGATAACTTGATTACAGACAGGCAACGGGACAAGTCAAACTAAAAAGCTTAAAAATATAGATAGATTATTGATAACTTGATTACAGACAGGCAACGGGACAAGTCAAACTAAAAAGCTAGTAAATATAGATAGATTATTGATAACTTGATTACAGACAGGCAACGGGACAAGTCAAACTAAAAAGCTTATAAATATAGATAGATTATT
This sequence comes from Hypomecis punctinalis, assembly GCA_949316475.1. Lineage (NCBI taxonomy): Eukaryota > Metazoa > Arthropoda > Insecta > Lepidoptera > Geometridae > Hypomecis > Hypomecis punctinalis. Next base: position 16,522,467 of record OX438822.1, read on the forward strand.
GATAACTTGATTACAGACAGGCAACGGGACAAGTCAAACTAAAAAGCTTATAAATATAGATAGATTATTGATAACTTGATTACAGACAGGCAACGGGACAAGTCAAACTAAAAAGCTTATAAATATAGATAGATTATTGATAACTTGATTACAGACAGGCAACGGGACAAGTCAAACTAAAAAGCTAGTAAATATAGATAGATTATTGATAACTTGATTACAGACAGGCAACGGGACAAGTCAAACTAAAAAGCTTAAAAATATAGATAGATTATTGATAACTTGATTACAGACAGGCAACGGGACAAGTCAAACTAAAAAGCTAGTAAATATAGATAGATTATTGATAACTTGATTACAGACAGGCAACGGGACAAGTCAAAGTAAAAAGCTAGTAAATATAGATAGATTATTGATAACTTGATTACAGACAGGCAACGGGACAAGTCAAACTAAAAAGCTAGTAAATATAGATAGATTATTGATAAATTGATTACAGACAGGCAACGGGACAAGTCAAAGTAAAAAGCTAGTAAATATAGATAGATTATTGATAACTTGATTACAGACAGGCAACGGGACAAGTCAAACTAAAAAGCTTGTAAATATAGATAGATTATTGATAAATTGATTACAGACAGGCAACGGGACAAGTCAAAGTAAAAAGCTAGTAAATATAGATAGATTATTGATAAATTGATTACAGACAGGCAACGGGACAAGTCAAAGTAAAAAGCTAGTAAATATAGATAGATTATTGATAAATTGATTACAGACAGGCAACGGGACAAGTCAAAGTAAAAAGCTAGTAAATATAGATAGATTATTGATAACTTGATTACAGACAGGCAACGGGACAAGCCAAACTAAAAAGCTTGTAAATATAGACAAAGTATTGATAACTTACGTCCTTGGCGCAACTGATAAAACATAGACTTCTGCCGTAGATTCGCCCATCTCTCGACTTGTGTCAGACTCTGGAAAGCAACATGACAACATTAATTATTCCACATTATTGTCATAGTAATTTTTAAACTTTTTCATTTTGATTTAATTCTTTTTTTTTATTTCGTATAGTATTATATATTGTATATTTTTTTATTGAAATCGATTATTTATTTAACATATTTCGCTTATCAACCAACATTTAAATGTAATTTTCACAATTTTATTGTAAGTCTTATACCGCGTCGTTATTAATAACATAATAGTTACTTTAACAATTTGTACAATATATCATCACTACATAGTATAAAACAAAGTCACATCCCGCTGTCTGTCCCCATGTATGCTTATATCTCTAAAACCACGCAACGGATTTGATGCGGTTTTTTAATAGATAGTGATTTAAGAGAAAGGTTTGTATGTATAATACACCTGTGCAAAGCAGGGGCGGGTCGCTAGTTTGACATTAGTGATGTGATTCGATTTAATTTAAAATCTGGAAGTATAATCTGAAGAGAGAGAAAAAAAAAAAAAAAAAAGGGCACGCTTAGTCAAAGTCTAAATATTTATTTTGCGGAGCCATGGGTAATATGTAGATGTTAAATAAGATACATTATTATGTGCACCATGCTCTAGCATGAGTGCATGCAAAATTATCGTTCTTAATTTTACAGGTAAACGAATAATATTATCATAATTATACATTAAATATTGTGAGATTATAACATATACTAATCTAACTTACCTAGAGGATGCCTATTTACTCGGGATTTCGAAACTGGGGGTGTTATCTGCTTCAGCGGGAAGACAGACCGAGGCAAAGCGCTCCACATCCTGGCTGATCGTGTGAGGAATGAGACGGTAATGATATCTACAGTATCTCTACAGTATCCCGTCTTCATACAAAAAGTCGGACCGCGAAACAAACCTACGCCCCTCGGAGCGGGGTATGCCGGTCAGTCACGGCGCGCCGTACTGCAGAACGAACGTGTGGATTTCTAACTAGTAAACGTTCGATTTCTCGTTTTACTACGGAGCCCTAATAACATCAAAAACCCAATATGTATTTTTGATCGTATAGCCGTGGTGGTCTAGAGGTTGTGACACCCGCCTTACAATCGTGAGGTCGTGGGTTCAAATCTTGAACCCGTACCAATGACTTCTTTGGAATTTATGTACGGAATTTCACACCACTGGCTTTTCGGTGAAGGAAAACATCGTGAGCCAACCTGCATACGTCCGTAGAAGAAATTTGGTGGCGGTTGTAAATCCACCAACCCGCATTGGGCCAGCGTGGTGGAAATGGCCCAGTCACCCTTCGTGGGTAGGCCTACGTCCCGTGGACTATTAAAAAGGCTGGTACGGTACAGTACAGTATTGTTGACCGACGAAACGGAGGAGATACTCAATTCGACGCGTAAATACAGGGTTATTCCTAATCAATTAGCATCCTTTTAGGGGCTTATTCCGTATACATCAAAACTAACAACTTTTGTTCTGCGACTTTTGTCAAAACTCAAAAAAAGTCCGCAGTTCCATACATTTTGTCGAGGGTGAACGATATTTTTTGAAAGCCGTGGTGGCCTAGAGGTAGTGACACCCGCCTTGCAATCGTAAGGTCGTGGGTTCAAATCCCAGTCCCGTACCAATGAGTTCTTTAGAATTTATGTACGGAATTTCACACCACTGGCTTTTCGGTGAAGGAAAACATCGTGAGGCAGCCTGCATACTTCCGTAGAAGATATTCGGTGGCGTATGTGAATCCACCAACCCGCACTGGGCCAGCGTGGTGGATATGGCCCAGTCACCCTTCGTGGGTAGGACTACGTCCTGCAGTGGACTATTAAAAGGCTGATAAAGTTACAGTTACAGAACGATATTTTTCTATTGAAAACCATTTTTTTTAGGGATTTGATAAAAGTTGTTAGTTTTGATGTACAGAATAAGCCCTTAAAATGATTCTAATTGATTAGGAATAACCCTGTATACATATTTGTTTTTAATGTATAACCACGCATAACTTTTTTCATAGTAGTCCGATTTCAATAATTATTTTTTTATTGATATACTTCGAAATTGGTCCCATTTAAATTTTATCATAATCAGCTGAGCCTTTTTTGATAAATCAACAATAATGTGAAAAATGCTACATCGATCCGTGCAAAATATTCACGAATTCTGTACACGGGAAGTCGGTCATGCTATTTTTTGCAAAAAAAATATTTGTTAATAGTAAAGCGATTGCAAGCCGACTACAACATTGCAAGATGCGCGGGATGCAAGCCGTTACCGACTGATCTTATTGGAAATCTATAGAGGAAGCCTATGTCCATCAGTGGAATTTCTACGCTTTATGACGAACGACCTAATAACCCTTCAACCTCTGACAGACTCAAGAAAATATGCGCATAGTGATGCGATATCTCAGAATCGATACATTAGACTTGCTAAATATCGATATTATTATCAGCAACGCACGTCACTAGCGATGACGCACGGGCCTATAATCCTTATAAATAAATATCCTACTAATATTATAAACGCGAAAGTTTGTGAGGATGGATGGATGGATGGATGGATGGATGGATGGATGGATGGATGGATGGATGGATGGATGGATGGATGGATGGATGGATGGATGTATGGATGTTTGTTACTCTTTCACGCAAAAACTACTGAACGGATTGAAATGAAACTTTGCAATAATATAGCTTATACATCAGTGAGGCTACAATTTATAACGATATTTTGTGAATTGTCCAAAATATAACGATAAATGTTGAGTAAGTAGGAAAATTCTGCCATCTGCGAGCTACTCTAGCGTGCGCTGCAAGAATGTCAAAATAAACAACTGTCGATCGAATATCTGTCAAATCAATCGATGAGCAGTCCTTGGATATCATCATACTAATAATATATTATCCTTACTTTTAATATTATAAATGCGAAAGTAACTCTGTCTGTCTGTCTATCAGTCTGTCTGTCTGTCTGTCTGTCGCGCTTTCACGCCAAAACTAATGAACCGATCTCAATGAAATTTGGTACACAGAGAGTCTAGAACCTAAGAAAGGACATAGGCTACATTTTATTCCGAAAATTGCATAATTCCCGTAGGATAGGACAAAATCTTGCGTTAGCGAAACTCTCACCTATCAGAACGACGCTAAAAGGCCCAATTTTGAAGACACCATCGTATTTATAACAGTTAATTAGACTATTTCTGTTTCTTTTTCACTTTCGGCATTCGATAGAGAGAACACTTTTTACGTTGCTATTAAATTTACGATGGCGCGTTCATAATTGGGTTCTTCTTCTTCTTCTTAGTTTTGGCGTCGCATTATTGTACATTTGCCAGTGTCAAGTAATAAGTTTTAATATTTTTTGATAATATTTTATCAAAATAGTCACTGTCGTAGCCTCGTCATAGTCCAATAAAGTCGCGGTCAAGTCCAATCATAGTCCAAGTCAAACCTCAGTAAAGCAGTGGAGACTTTACTAGAGGCGTTTATGGAGTTTTGGTAACAACACGGAACAACATGATACGTCACATTATATCACTTGCCTACACTCATGCGCGTAAATCAGCTCATAATCAACGAAATACCACCATTTTTCACTAATTATCACTGATAAAAACACAAGTTTAACAAAATAATACAATGAGACGACATGATTTTTCCGCGTTCCCGCCAAAATCTTTTCATAATTGGGTTGATTGGGCCTAACATTTATTCACAAAACGTAATTAGATGACAGGTGACATACATTGACTGCAGACTTTTATAAATGTCTCGCTTAGCATATCAAAGGGACAAATTGTCTTTCCATCATTATAGCTCCTGGAAGAGGAAGAGGAAATAAAGTATGAATTGACAATGACAACTGACATTAAAATTGGACAAAATAGTTTTCCCTTTGACATGCTACATATTACTACTGGGCCGTCATTTCATCTGACATTAAAAATATTTTTAAATATACCACCATTACAGGTTAAACATATTTTTTTATTCTACCTTTATGGTACAGAATCCATGCTAATATACGAAGAAACGGATCGACTTGATTTTTAAAAGTAGTATGGCATGAGTATGAATATCTTGACACTAAGGTTATTAACCTTGATTCTGAGTTGTGACCTTGACACGAACATAAATTTCTGTTGGTTTGGTTAGGATTGAACAGTGATAAAAGTGCAGCCCGGCTCAGTTGCGGCACTCCTCATGAGGCACGCGACTTGCCGGCCAGCCTCTCAGCTGCTATATTTACAAACCCCAGAAAAGCGGCCCAACCTCGAGTGCAAACTTCTAAACTACCTAGGGGGAAACGACCAAAAAGAATTGGGAGATTCCCGCGCCGCCCATAAGCCTCGGCTACTAAGTTCTCCTGCCACGACAAGGCGGGAACCTATGGGCGGGTACACTCTAACCTTATCTTAATCAACAGAAGCATTTATAAGTATAAAGTATTTTGATATCGGGTTAGGTATGAACAGTACAAGGTGCAAGGTACTTGATTTTTTTATAGAGCAAGTGCCTTTATAAACTACCACTAAATACAGACTTATAATGTAAAACTTCATAAACTACTACTACATAACAAGCAATTGGATCATCCACAGACCCTTGAAGGTCTAAAGATATTCTAAATGCTCAAGCCCACTGCCAGTTAGCAGCGTGCCCAACATGCTGGCAGCATTGCCAATCAGCTTGGCAATGCTGCTTATACGTTGAGTCAAATAAACACCAGCATTTTGGTCACGCGGCGGGTACACGAGACGCTCAGAAAGACTTTTGAAAACAAGATGAGCTCCCGGCCAACACGCGCACAATGTCTCAATTTCAAACGGCTCAAATATGTAACCACTGCCGAAGTTAGCATATTTGCGCCGTTTGTGCTGCTCCGCTGAGGGCGCCAAAGTATCGACGCAAGTCGCGTCCCATACTAAGGGCCGTCTACACTTCCATGGGACCAGCTTCATACCGTCAGGCCTTTTGCCATCATCACGCGCAAACCCATTCGGTTCGAGTGCGGCTGCGTTATTGGCGGTCGCAAAAGCCCTGCGTATGACATCGTTCACAATGACGTGTTTCACCAATTCGACCAGCGCTCCTTGACCAAGAAAGACGGTGGTGACCAAGCTGGTCAACTAGGGTACTTGAATAGGTGAGAGCGCTCAGCTATGTGCGGCGCGGCAGCAAGGTGGGTCGACTATCTCGACGATATTATCATCAATACCGCCGGTCGAGCCTGGTCACGACCGGCAAAGAGCCGAGGCAGATGGCACTGCAAGAGAGAGGCCTATACCCAACAGTGGGTCAAAGAAAGCTGCGGATGATAACGATGACAAAACAAATTAGTTGAGATTGGCTGTTTTTTGGGTTTGAAATGATTATTTGCTACAATATTTGTGTACCGTTTCACATTGAATTGGGGCTAATATTTTGTGGCGCACTTACTGTTTTAGTTATCACTAGCTTTTACCCGCGGCTTCGCCCGCGATATAATTTAATTTATGTTTATCTTGTCAAAAAAATATGGTAACTAATACAGTAAGTGCGCCACAAAATATTAGCCCCAATTCAATGTGAAACGGTACACAAATATTGTAGCAAATAATCATTTCAAACCCAAAAAACAGCCAATCTCAACTAATTTGTTTCGTCATCGTTATCATCCGTAGCTTTCTTTGACCCACTGTTGGGTATAGGCCTCTCTCTTGCAGTGCCATCTGCCTCGGCTCTTTGCCGGTCGTGACCAGGCTCGACCGGCGGTATTGATGATATCGTCGAGATAGTCGACCCACCTTGCTGCCGCGCCGCACATAGCTGAGCGCTCTCAGCTATTCAAGTACCCTAGTTGACCAGCTTGGTCACCACCGTCTTTCTTGGTCAAGAAGCGGTGGTCAAATTAGTTGCCACGCCATTGTGAACGATGTCATACGCAGGGCTTTTGCAACCGCCAATATCGCAGCCGTACTCTAACCGAATGGGTTTGCGCGTGGTGATGGCAAAAGGCCTGACGGTATGAAGCTGGTCCCATGGAAGTGTAGACGGCCCTTAGTATGGGACGCGACTTGCGTCGATACTTTGGAGCCGTCAGCGGAGCAGCACAAACGGCGCAAACACCTCGGCAGTGGTTACATATTTGAGCCGTTTGAAATTGAGACATTGTGCGTGTGTTGGCCGGGAGCTCATCTTGTTTTCAAAAGTCTTTCTGAGCGTCTCGTGTACCCGCCGCGTGACCAAAATGCTGGTGTTTATTTGGCTTAACGTATAAGCAGCATTGCCAAGCTAATTGGCAATGCTGCCAGCATGTTGGGCACGCTGCTAACTGGCAGTGGGCTTGAGCATTTAGAATATCTTTAGACCTTCAAGGGTCTGTGGATGATCCAATTGCTTGTTATGTAGTAGTAGTTTATGAAGTTTTACATTATAAGTCTGCATTTAGTGTTAGTTAATAAAGGCACTTGCTCTGTAAAAAATCAAGTACCTTGCACCTTGTTATCACTGTTGAGACCTATCCCGATATCAAAATACCTTATACTTATAAATGCTTCTGTTGATTAAGATAAGGTTAGAGTGTACCCGCCCATAGGTTTCCGCCTTGTCGTGGCAGGAGAACTTAGTAGCCGAGGCCTATGAGCAGCGCGGAATCCCAGGTAGAGCCGCTTCTCTGGGTTTTTTCTGAGACAGCTGAGAAGGCGGCGCTCGAAGTCTCCCGATTCTTTTTGGTCTTTTCCCCCTAGGCAGTTTAGAAGTTTGCACTCGAGGTTGGGCCGATTTTCTGGGGTTTTTAAATATAGCAGCTTAGAGGCTGACCGGCAAGTTGCGTGCCTCATTAGGAGTGCCGCAACTGAGCCGGGCTGCACTTTTATCACTATTCAATTCTAACCAACCCAACAGAAATTTATGTTCGTGTCAAGGTCACAACTCAGAATCAAGGTTAATAACCTTAGTGTCAAGATATTCATACTCATGCCATACTACTTTTAATAATCAAGTCGATCCGTTTCTTCGTATATTAGCATGGATTATCTACCATAAAGGTAGAATAAAGAAATATGTTTAACCTCTAATGGTGGTAACTAAAAGTATTTAAAAATATTTTTAATGTCAGACGAAATGACGGCCCAGTATTAAACGTTATTGTAATATGTTGCATGGCAAAGGGAAAACTATTTTGTCCAATTTTAATGTCAGTTGTCATTGTCAAGTCATACTTTATTTCCTCTTCGAGGAGCTATAATGGTGGACAGACAATTTGTCCCTTTGCTATGCTAAGTGAGACATTTATAAAAGTCTGCAGTCAATGTATGTCACCTGTCATCTAATTACGTTTTGTGAATCCATGTTAGGCTCAATCAACCCAATTATGAATGCGCCATCGTAAATTTAATAGCAAAGTAAAAAGTGTTCTCTCTATCGAATGCCGAAAGTGAAAAAGAAACAGAAATAGTCTAATTAACTGTTATAATTACGATGGTGTCTTCAAAATTGGGCCTTTTAGCGTCGTTGTGATAGGTGACAGTTTTGCTAACGCAAGATTTTGTCCTATCCTACGGGAAATATGCCATTTTCGGGATAAAATGTAGCCTATGTCCTTTCTCAGGCTCTAGACTATCTGTGTACCAAATTTCATCGAGATAGGTTCATTAGTTTTGGCGTGAAAGCGCGACAGACAGACAGATATACAGACAGACAGAGTTACTTTCGCATTTATAATATTAAAAGTAGTAAGGATATTATATTATCAGTATGATGATATCCAAGGACTGCCCGTCGATTGATTTGACAGATATTCGATCGACAGTTGTTTATTTTGACATTCTTGCAGCGCACGCTCAGTAGCTCGCAGATGGCAGAATTTTCCTACTTACTCAACATTTATCGTTATATTTTGGACAATTCACAAAATATCTTCATAAATTGTAGCCTATGTGTTATTCTGATGTATAAGCTATATTATTACAAAGTTTCATCTCAATCCGTTCAGTAGTTTTTGCGTGAAAGAGTAACAAACATCCATACATCCATCCATCCATCCATCCATCCTCACAAACTTTCGCGTTTATAATATTAGTAGGATATTTTTTTGACAAGATAAACATAAATTGAATTATATCGCGGGCGAAGCCGCGGGTAAAAGCTAGTTAATAAATATTAGGAGAGATAAGCCGTGGTGGTCTAGTGGTAGTGAAACCCGCCTTACAATCGTGAGGTCGTGGGTTCAAATCCCGATCCCGCACCAATGGGTTCTTTGGAATTTATGTACGGAATTTAACACCACTGGCTTTTCGGTGAAGGAAAACATGGTGAAGCAACCTGCATAATAATATGTCAGTAGAAGAAATTAAATCACCCTTCGTGGGTAGGCCTACGTCCTGCAGAGGACTATTAAAAAAGGCTGGTACAGTACAGAAGAAATTCGATGGCGTATGTGAATCCACCAACCCGCACTGGGCTAGCGTGGTGGATATGGCCCAATCACCCTTCGTGGGTAGGCCTACGTCCTGCAGTTGACTATTAAAAAAAGGCTGATACAGTATTAGGAGAGATATGGAACTGAAACGTGGTCTTTTACTGTGGGCCTTATGAATAAGCTCAGGCTAGCCCAACGAGCTATGGAGAGGGCTATGCTCGGAGTCTCTCTGCGAGATCGAATCAGAAATGAGGAGATCCGCAGACGAACCAAAGTTACCGATAGCCCAGGGGATAAGCAAATTAAAGTGGCAATGGGCAGGACACATAGTTCTAAGAACGGATGGCCGATGGAGCCGTAAAGTTCTCAAATGGAGACCAGCTAGCGCAGCGTAGGATGCCGACTAGGTGGACTGACGATATAATAAAGATCACAGAAACGCGATGGATGCAGGCCGCTTCCAACCGGCCTTATTGGAAATCCATGGGGGAGGCCTATGTCCCGTAGTGGACGTCCTACGGCTGATAGATAGATAGATTAGGAGACTTGAAATTGTAGGCCCCGATTGTATTTAACCGTTTAGCCATGCTAGAGGCCTTCAGGCAGACTGCCTGGTGACAGACAGACGGACAGCGGAGTCTTAGTAATAGGGTCCCTTGGGGTACGGAACCCTAAAAATGAAAACGACAATCACCTTTCAACCTCTGAAAGATGCGAAAATATGCGCATAATGATGCGATATCTCACAATCGATACATTAGACTTGCTAAGTATCGATATGTGCAACGCACGTCACTAGCGATGACGCACGAACCGTTGTTATGATAAAAAAAATACTTTCATGTAGTCTTTGCGGTAAACAAAGTTTTTATTCCTTTATTTGAGAGAATAATAAAACGTTTGGGTGAAAAATATCACGTATTTATTTATATTTTTCAACTGTAACAAGAAATAATCTAAAAAAAAAGAGAATTGACATTTTTCGTGACGCACAAAGTAGTATTTATGCTAAAATAATGCGCATGAATAATATAATTAGTTGACTGAAAATACTTCATGAGTCATCCTGCAGGTTTTAACCGACTACCAAAAAGGAGATACTTGATGATTGTCTGTATGTATCCTTTTTTTTGTTATGTATATATATGTTATATAAGTGTATCGATATTTTCGACAATTGTGAATAGATCTAAAAAAAATAACGATTTGCACTCCGGGAGCACCGGCAGAAGTGAAAACTTGAACACTAACGTTGTGCATTTTTGTACATTTCGGAATGGTTAGGGAACCATTTCCCACGAATTGCTTTATTTTTTGTATATTTTGGAATGATTAGGGAATTATCATCATCATTATTTCAGGCATAGGACGTCCACCGCTGGACATAGGCCTCCCCTAATGATTTCCAATAAGACCGGTTGGTAGCGGCTTGCATCCAGCGCGATCCTGCGGACCTAATGAGGTCATCCGTCCACCTTGTGGGTGGACGTCCTACGCTGCGCTTGCCGGTACGTCGTCTACACTCTTAAACTTTTCGACCCCATCGGTCATCAGTTCTCCGCGCTATGTGCCCTGCCCATTGCCACTTCAACCTGCCAATTCGCTGGGCTATATTGGCAACATTGGTTCTTCTACGGATCTCCTCATTCCTGATTCGATCTTGCAGAGAAACTCGTTGGGCTACTTGGAGCTTAGTAATGAGACCCATAGTGAGAGACCACGTTTCTGTGCCATAAGTCATCACTGGCAACACACACTGGTCGAAAACTTTCGTCTTGAGGCACTGAGGTATGTCGGACGAGAAGACGTTACGCAATTTTCCGAACGCTGCCCAGCCGAGTTGGATTCGGCAATTGACCTTTCTTGAAGTTGGACCTACTTAACTGGACTACTTGTCCTAGGTAGACGTACGAGTCAACGACTTCAAGAACCGAGTTCCCAACTGAAATAGGGGTGGGTACAACATGGGAATTACACATGACCTTTGTCTTGTCCATGTTAATTTTAAGGACGACGATGCTCGAAGGCCTCAATCGAGTCTCTCGCCAGGAGGGAGACTCGATTGAGGCCTTCGAGCATCGTGCTGAGTTCTTCTATCGACTTTGCCATGACCACGATATCGTCGGAAAATCGAAGGTGACTGATGTATTCGCCATTTATGTTGATGCCGAATCCTTTCCATTCCAGTAGCTTAAAGGAGTTATCCAGAGTAGTAGTAAACAGTTTTGGAGAAATTACGTATCCCTGTCTTACGCCTCTCTTTAAAGGGATCGCCTCGGAGCTCTCTTCCTGTACTCGGACCGACATAGTGGCGTTATTATACAAACACTTCAGCACTTCAATGTACCGATAGTCAATACGGCGTCGTTGGAGAGACTCAAGCACAGCCCATGTCTCGACCGAATCAAAGGCTTTCTCATAGTCCACAAACACCAAGCAAAGTGGCAGGTTATACTCCTCGGTCTTCTGTATAACCTGCCGCAGCGTATGTATGTGGTCCATGGTGCTAAAGCCCTTCCGGAAACCGGCTTGTTCGGGAGGTTGGAAGTCATCAGCCTGCACTCGAGACGACGTTAGGGAATCATTTCCCACGAATTGCTTTAGTTTTTGAATATTTTGGAATGGTTAGGGAATCATTTCCCACAAATTGCTTTAGTTTTTGAATATTTTGGAATGGTTAGGGAATCATTTCCCACGAATTGCTTTATTTTTTGAATAATTTGGAATGGTTAAGGAATCATTTCCCACGAATTGCTTTATTTTTTGAATAATTTGGAATGGTTAAGGAATCATTTCCCACGAATTGCTTTATTTTTTGAATATTTTGGAATGGTTAAGGAATCATTTCCCACGAATTGCTTTATTTTTTGAATATTTTGGAATGGTTAAGGAATCGTTTCCCACGAAATGCTTTATTTTTTGAATATTTTGAAATGGTTAAGGAATCATCTCCCACGAATTGCTTTATTTTTTGAATATTTTGTAATGGTTAAGGAATCATTTCCCACGAATTGCTTTATTTATCACTACTTTACTTTACTACTACTACTACTACTAAAAGTATTATGTATTACTTATGTGGTAAAATACAATATCCCACACGCACACTCGCGAAGCGAAACGGCAGGAGCAAGCATGTATTTTCGCTGCGCGGTAGAATAAGAGAAATATCTCTTTTACTTCCTCTCCTACGCAGCGCCGGCGGTCTACTCTCCCTCCGTCATACTAATTTTCGATCAGGTCACGTGCCCTGACGCGAGTTAAACATTTTTTACCCATCCCAAGAAGTGCACAACGCCGCCAAAGAAGTTATCACTTCAATAATCTTCCTTTTTCGGAAAGTAGCTATTGGCGTTCCGTACGCAAAGGGTAAAAACGGGACCCCTATTACTGAGACTCCGCTGTCCGTCTATCTGTCCTTTTTCTTTTTTTTTTTATTTCGAATATTTTTGCGTTTGACTACACACTGCCTGATGTTAACTAGATGTGCGGTCTAGGGTGTAGCACGCTTACCTAGAAGATACCTATTTATTCGGGATTTGAAGACACCCACGTTGTACTTTAACGGGAAGACCGACCCAGGCAAAGCGTTCCACATTCCGGCTGTTCGTATGAGGAACGAGGATTCGAAACGCTTGGTTCTAACGCGCGGAATGTCCACCATAAAAGGGTGGCGCTTTGTTCCCGTCCGTCTAGCCGTACGATAGAAGAAAGGGGCAGGGGGGGCCAGATTGTGCAACTCCTGGGCGCACTCTCCGAAGTGTATCCGGTAAAAGACCGACAAACACGCCACCTTGCGACGATGCTCTGTCTGTCTGTCACCAGGCTGTATCTCATGAACCGTGGTAGCTAGAGCTGAAATTTTCATAGATTATATATTTCGATTGCCGCTATAACAACAAATACTAAAAACAGAATAATATAACTGTGCTCCCATACAACAAACGTGATTTTTTTGCCGAGGGGTTCCATACGGTAAGGAACCCTTCATGCACTGCCAAGGGGTTCCATACGGTAAGGAGCCCTTGCGCGAGTCCAACTCGCACTTGGCCGATTTTATGTTTTGCTAGGTAAGTACGTACCCGTATTGATGACAATGGCGTCGAGTTCCCGCCTCAGTTCCCTCGCGCCCAGGGTCAGCACGGCCGCAAACCTGCACAAACATACACATGTTACTTTATATGTAAACCTTTATGCGCTCGTTGCGCTCGTGCTTAGTAACACTAGTTTTAAATAAGTAGAGGCCAAATCAAACATGATCAAATCAGAAAACTGCGTGAGGTCTTTTCGTCCCACATACCTCAGTGCCTCAAGTCGAGAGTTTTCAACAGTTGTGTGTTGCCAGTGATGATATATGGAACTGAAAAGTGGTTTTTTACTGTGGGCCTTATGAATAAGCTCAAGGTAAGTGGTCTAGAGGTAGTGACACCCGCCTTACAATCGTGAGGTCGTGGGTTCAAATCCCGGTCTCGTACCAATGAGTTATTTGGAATTTATGTACGGAATTTCACACCACTGGCTTTTCGGTGAAGGAAAACATCGTGAGGCAACCTGCATACGTCCGTTGAAGAAATTCAATGGCGTATGTGAATCCACCAACCCGCACTGGGCCAGCGTGGTGGATATGGCCCAATCACCCTTCGTGGGTAGGTCTACGTCCTGCAGTGGACTATTAAAAAGGCTGGTACAGGTACAAGCCAACGCGCTATGGAGAGGGCTATGCTCGGAGTCTCGCTGCGAGATCGAATCAGGAATGAGGAGGTTCGCAGACGAACCAAAGTTACCGACATAGCCCAACGGATTAGTAAATTGAAATGGCAATGGGCAGGGCACATAGCTCGGAGAACTGATGGCCGACGGGGCAGTAAAGTTCTCGAATGGAGACCACGCACCGGCAAGCGCAGCGTAGGACGTCCACCGACCACGTGGACCGACGATATCATTAAGACCGCAGGAACGCGGTGAATGCAGGCTGCTTCCAACCGGCCTTATTGGAAATCCATGGGGGAGGATATGTCCAGTTGCGAACGTCCTACAGCTGATAATGATTATGATGAAATCAAACATCTTGGCGACTGTGACGTCAGCTACAAGCCACCCGAAACCAGATAAGCAATAAGTTTGATTCGGCCTTTAGTATGAGTATCATAAAGGTGAGTCCACCTGTCGTCCGAGACGCGGCGGTAGGCGGTGCACACGCAGGCCGCGCGCCGCCAGCGCCGCCGCCGGCACGCACACTCGCGCGAGCCCCATCTGTACACAAACACATATTATATTTAAAAATACGGATATTTTTTTTTTATTTCTTTTTATATTGGAAATTTCCTAACCACAGACACCAGGGTCTGTGCCCTTTGTTAACTATAGATAATTATTAGATTAGTAAAATCATACTAAAACTAAAAAATAAGTACAAAGAGAGTTGGTACATGGTTAAATCTTAGTCTAAGCTATTCAGTCGATGCATTGCGTGAAAGCCACGAGCAGACCGGCGACCCGCTAGCAGCACCCGATCACGAGTATGACACACGTGCCCGCCATCGCTCTCCTCGACTACATCGATATTTGAGGAAAGAGAACGACCCGACACATAATGCCGCCGCAAGAAGTAGCCTTCGATGGCGAGCATGAATGGTTGGGGCATGCACACAATGCTTACACTTTTTCAGGTCCTATGGCAATTCTCCTTCTCCTGGCCCAGAGCCTCCATCACCGCTTCGTTCCGATCCCTGACTACCATCTGTAGGTTGTATTCCTTGATAGTCTCCGATGATGCAGACGATGCTCGCCGCACAAATCGACTAATGGCATTCATTTTCGATATTTCATATGACACTGTTTGCCGTGCCGTCCCAGCGTGGGCGCCGGGAGGGGGGTATAAGGGAAGTGATTCCAGAGGCTCCGCGTTGGGACCCCGCTTGGTCGCAGTCCTACGGTTCAGGGGATCGAAATGTCCTTTTGGTGAGCCAGCCATTCCGCGCTAGGACTCCCCTAAGATAAACCTTGTCAAAGTTTGGGAGTGGGGGCTCGTCACGTCACTAGCTGACTAGTGCGACGTAGCAGTACCTTTGTACCGCATCGTGACGTCATATGGAACTTTAACGGGCTATATCTACGTCAATTTTTGTTTCATTGACAAAACAAAAAACACGTGTCAAATGTTTTTTGCTAGTCTATCTGATGGACTAATTATATTTTTATAGTCATTATGCTTCACCCCCCCTGGAAATATTTCTGACGGCGCCTATCGTCCCAGCGTCGAATAGGATCGCTCCTTATCTTCCCAGGGGCGAAATTATAACTATCTGAAGTCTAAAGCCTATAAGTCCAAAGTCACAAGAGAGTGTTAGTATTTTTGTCATTGCAACTGGAGATGTACTGATACACCTTCACTGCTACACCTTCACTGCTACACTCGGCCGGTCCTACAAATGACGGCGGGTACCTGTCGGTGACGGCCGCCACGTAGCGGTGCACGCTGGAGGGCGAGTCCAGATAGCGGCGCCGCTACACTCGGCCGGTCCTACAAATGACGGCGGGTACCTGTCGGTGACGGCCGCCACGTAGCGGTGCACGCTGGAGGGCGAGTCCAGATAGCGGCGCCGCTACACTCGGCCGGTCCTACAAATGACGGCGGGTACCTGTCGGTGACGGCCGCCACGTAGCGGTGCACGCTGGAGGGCGAGTCCAGATAGCGGCGCCGCTACACTCGGCCGGTCCTACAAATTACGGCGGGTACCTGTCGGTGACGGCCGCCACGTAGCGGTGCACGCTGGAGGGCGAGTCCAGATAGCGGCGCCGCTACACTCGGCCGGTCCTACAAATGTCGGCGGGTACCTGTCGGTGACGGCCGCCACGTAGCGGTGCACGCTGGAGGGCGAGTCCAGATAGCGGCGCCGCTACACTCGGCCGGTCCTACAAATGTCGGCGGGTACCTGTCGGTGACGGCCGCCACGTAGCGGTGCACGCTGGAGGGCGAGTCCAGATAGCGGCGCCGCTACACTCGGCCGGTCCTACAAATGTCGGCGGGTACCTGTCGGTGACGGCCGCCACGTAGCGGTGCACGCTGGAGGGCGAGTCCAGATAGCGGCGCCGCTACACTCGGCCGGTCCTACAAATGTCGGCGGGTACCTGTCGGTGACGGCCGCCACGTAGCGGTGCACGCTGGAGGGCGAGTCCAGATAGCGGCGCCGCTACACTCGGCCGGTCCTACAAATGACGGCGGGTACCTGTCGGTGACGGCCGCCACGTAGCGGTGCACGCTGGAGGGCGAGTCCAGATAGCGGCGCCGCTACACTCGGCCGGTCCTACAAATGTCGGCGGGTACCTGTCGGTGACGGCCGCCACGTAGCGGTGCACGCTGGAGGGCGAGTCCAGATAGCGGCGCCGCTACACTCGGCCGGTCCTACAAATGTCGGCGGGTACCTGTCGGTGACGGCCGCCACGTAGCGGTGCACGCTGGAGGGCGAGTCCAGATAGCGGCGCCGCTACACTCGGCCGGTCCTACAAATGACGGCGGGTACCTGTCGGTGACGGCCGCCACGTAGCGGTGCACGCTGGAGGGCGAGTCCAGATAGCGGCGCCGCTACACTCGGCCGGTCCTACAAATGTCGGCGGGTACCTGTCGGTGACGGCCGCCACGTAGCGGTGCACGCTGGAGGGCGAGTCCAGATAGCGGCGCCGCTACACTCGGCCGGTCCTACAAATGACGGCGGGTACCTGTCGGTGACGGCCGCCACGTAGCGGTGCACGCTGGAGGGCGAGTCCAGATAGCGGCGCCGCTCCCACGCGCCGCAACCGCACCCGCACTCGCCCGCTAAAACAAAAACAATCAATAAATAACGCTTCACACATCGCGTGTTGTTCCTGATATGGATTTTGCCATATTGCACAGGCTTTCGAGCGTTCTAGGAACCCAAAATACGGCTTATGGCTGGCCTTTTAAGCCTCTGGGGATCGTTAAGGCCCCTGTGGATCATTTATTGAACTTCGAACGCCTCGGACGTACGTACCTACTTATCTTTACGGATGACTTTTTTTTCTTTTGTGTATTTTCAATTTCTCACACAATTACAATTTACAAATTATGATAATATTATTTTTCGCAAAAAATAGCACATACAGAATTCGCGAATAGTTCGTACGGATGTAGCATTTTTCACATTATTGTTGATTTATCAAAAATGGCTCAGCCAATTTCGATGAGAAATTTAAATGGGACCAATTTCGAAGTATACTTTTTCCAATAAAAAATTGGTTGCCTGTAAAGTCGGTATACGGGCGAAAGTTTTACGTGACAACGACTTTGAGTGGTAAAATAATTTTAATGTGAATATTCATTCGTATAGTAGGAAGAAGGATGAAAATGTCTGTCTCTCTCGCTCTTAGGCGGGCTAACCATGACGCGTGCCTCTCACTCGCTCTCATTGTGAGCGCATAACGTGAGCGGAGCGTAACGCAGTTTCTTGAAGTGTCACCCGGCAAACCAATTTATAAGACGTTGTCACGTCAAAAATAATTATTGAAATCAGATTACTATGAAAAAAGTTATGCGTATTCAGAAAAAAATATATATATAATATACGCGTCGAATTGTATACCTCCTCCGGTGGTTCGTCGGTCAAAAAATAAGCGTTTCTAATATATATTTTTTTTTTATTTCGAATTGTTTCGCGTTTGACTACACACTGCCTGATGTTAAGCAGATGTGCGGTCTAGGATGTAGCACGCTTACCTAGAAGATACCTATTTACTCGGGATTTGAAGACACCCACGTTGTACTTTAACGGGAAGACAGACCCAGGCAAAGCGTTCCACATTCCGGCTGTTCGTATGAGGAACGAGGATTCGAAACGCTTGGTTCTAACTCGCGGAATGTCCACTATAAAAGGGTGGCGCTTTGGTCGCGTCTGTCTAGCCGTACGATAGAAGAAAGGGGCAGGGGGGACCAGATTGTGCAACTCCTGGGCGCACTCTCCGAAGTGTATCCGGTAAAAGGCCGACAAACACGCTACCTTGCGACGATGCTCAAGACTGCAGCTGCGACTTAGTCAAGGTGTCGTTGTCAATCAGCCTACTGGCTTGCCTCTAAATCGACTCCAGAGCCTCCAGAGCCTACTAGTTGATATTCTAGCCGTACCATAGAAGAAAGGGGCAGGGGGGACCATATTGTGCTACTCCTGGGAGCACTCAATATGGATGTAGTGAGTAAAATATGGATGTCTTACTCTTCCGCGATGTTTGCTGGCCCATGCTGGGCGGGTCAGTCATACAAAGTCCAGGTCGGCAGGCGAACTACCATCTGGAAACAAACAGACACTCTTTTTACACATCAGTAACAATATTTATATCTTTTAGAATATAAATTAAAAAGTGGCACTACTGTCACGCGAAATTAAAATTTTCTTAGGTTTATTGCCATTTACAGATAAACTACTCATTGTAACTTTACAAAATTTAAAAAAAAAACTTTATGAAGGCAAACAATTAAATAAAAAAAATTACAAATAGTGGTCATTCTTAGAAAAGTGCTTCAACTAAAAACTAAGTTGATTTAAGTTTTTTATCGTATTCATTGACACTACCTATTCATGGTCGCTAAAAAAATTTAGTAAATAGAGTTGTCTAGAACCGCCCCCCAACCGCCTAAGCAATAGCAATCGTTTATGACTTCATTTTAGTCATATGGCACCGCCTATGTGACGTTAGCCATCAATTGCTTTGCGCGGATTGCGAAAGCAATCGTTGAATGAACAACTTTGATGGCTAACGTCACATAGGCGGTGCCAAATGACTAAAATGAAGTCATTAACGATTGCTATTGCTTAGGCGGTCGGAGGGCTGGAATATGTTGTCTGAAGATGTAATCTCAGCAAGGACTATAATAAACACATATAAGAATAGACTGGCCCTTTGGAAAAAGAAAGCAAAAATTTCATATCAGTATACACTGCTCGCCTATAAACAAATCCTACTATAATAGATCCAACCGTTTATTTTCTTTTTGACAGCACCAATAGAACGTACTCGTAACTGCGTCATGTTACGCAAATGCAAACAGCAAACGCTGCGAGGTTTTAAAAATATGACAACTGCCTAAGTTTGCTCCTTGATCCCGTATAATAATCATCTTAGACAAATTGAGTCCATAAGTGCAGTAGTTTTTTTGTAAATTACATAAAATAACAAACGTTTTTCAAAATTTACGTTTAAATAAATGGCTACACAGCCATAGAACGTAAATTTTTAATAAACGGTTGGATCTATTATAATATTATAAACGCGAAAGAGTTTGTGAGGATGGATGGATGTTTTTTACTCTCTCATGCAAAAACTACTGAACGGAGTGAGATGAAACTATTTTTTCTACCTCCTTTATTAAGGGTGGTAAGGTAGGGCATCGGGTTTGAAATTCTGAAAGTGACAGTCTACTTTTTGTCCCGTATAAATAAAGGGTTGCACAAAAAACAAAATATCATACGAGCGAAGCCGCGGGTAATAACTAGTAAATAAAAAACTTCATTGAGCAGTTTATCTATTAATTGCAAAAAACTAAAAAAAGTATTCAATTTCACATGATGACCTAGGCATTGACCTAAATAAGTTTTACAATACATGTTTCTCTTAAATATCTTTTTTTTTTTTATTAACCTATACTGGCCCTCTCCTGGGCAAAGGTTTCCCTCATTTCCTTCCATGACTCTCGATCCATTGCAACTTCTTGCCAACCCCTCTCGAATGAGACTTGACTGCCTCGGTGGCTCAGTGGTTAGTGACCCTAACTTCTGGATCAAAGAGGCGTGGGTTCGATCCCCACCCAGGGCAAATATTTATGTAATGAACATAAGTGCTTGCTCTGTGTCTGGGTGTTATTTAGTTACTATCTATGTAAGTATGTATTTAAAAATAAATATATGTAGTATATCAGTCTCTGGCAGCCATATCACAAGATTTGCTTAGTTCGGGGTCAGACACCGTGTGTAAGATGTCCCAAAATATTTATTTATTATTATTATTTATTACTTAAATATCATTTGAGTACCAATTTTGTAAATATTTTTAAAGCCATATAATTTGGGCTAGGGCAGTGCACAGTTATAGCATAGCTAAGTTAGACTTTATCTATATCCTAGAAACCAATAAACCGCAGATACAATGACGGAACTCCGAGTAAAACTTGACTCAGTCTAATTGTTTGTTCAATTAATGTGCCTCTGACAAATGACTGGTGCGATAAACATTCACACACTCCATTCTCAACTCTATATCAAAGGGATAGATAGCAAAATCAAAGGGAGGTCGGCTTAATTGGAATAATTTGGCTTATGTAGTCACATGTTCAGTTTTTTGTGATGATTGTTGATGTATCTTTCTTTTTATGCTAATAGATTTGCGTGAGCATATCCTGTTTGTTTTTATAAGCTGAATCAAACTTTTTGGCGGCTGTGAAGTTAGCTATACCAAAGAAGATATAATAATACGTTGAGAACGGTCACTCGTTACCCCCCACCCGTTTGAGTCTTCCTCACTTCGACCCCCCCGTTTCACGTACCGATCGTGTACCCTGCGTGCGGGCTGCACTGGCCGGTAGATCATGTAATAAAAATACCTAGACTATGACTATAGGGAAGACTTGTGCTGTGTATGGTTGAATATCAACAATATGTAAAGAAAAGAAGAAATTTTAATGTTCATCTAAGGATAAGTAAATGGAATTTATTTTACATTATTTGGTAACTTTCTCTTGATGTTTTTTTTTTTCAAATAAAGTAAATCGGTTACTTTTATTAAAATGCTTCCAAATTAAGCAATTGATATACTTTTTAAGCACTAAATTTATATTCATTTTTCCTAATTGAATACGCAACTGTCTCACTCACGCGGCATGTCGTCACGTCGCAGCCATAGACGTTCCGCACACATATGCACGTGTAGCGACCGTGCGTATGTGTGTTGCCTGTGAGTAAGTACTATGTCGTGTGCGTAAGACAGCAGATTTTAAAATTTATATGAACACCGGATACAACTCACGATTATTTGAGCGGTCGAGCCGCTATGCGTCCGACCGGTTTTAGAGTAGTTAGTACTCTTTCTTCAGGGAATACGCGCGCCCCCGACAACGGACGCCCGCGCAACTGATTGTCGGGGGCGCGCGTATTCCCTGAAGAAAGAGTACTAACTACTCTGAAACCGGTCGGACGCATAGCGGGTCGACCGCTCAAATAATCGTGAGTTGTATCCGGTGTTCATATAAATTTTAATAATGAATCCTCACGCTAGTTTTAATGAAGTAACAGCAGATTTCGTATGGAAAATCGCGGAGTGTCCGGGCTGTGGCTATAGGCTGCGTCACAGAAGTTGGCGGATGTGAAGTTATCTACAAGCTGCGCAATATGCAATCCTGACTGAAGCTCACACAGCCGCGCGTTGTTTGTAACTAACTTGACAACCGCCAACTTGTATGATTCTGCCCATAGATAAGAACTTCCAAACATATTTTAGTGACAAACACTTATGTCTATCAGTAAAATATTTTTCTACCCTGAGTAGGAATGAAACCCACACCTCTAGTCTACTGGCAGGCTTACTAACCACTGAGCCACCGAGGCAGTCAAACTAAGCCAAAAGATCAAAATTAAAATCATCATCATCCTTCCTTCCTAATTTTATAAATCCGACAGTGTGTTTCATTGGTTTGTTACACTTTCACGCAGCAATCAACAATTGACTTGATATTTTGGCATAGATACAGTTCAAAAGTTAGAGAGTGACATAGTCTACTTACTTTCGATCCCTGAAAAATAAAGGGTTCCTATGGAATAGCACAAAAATATCACGCCAGCAAAAGCTGTATGTGGTCAAACGCAAACCTACAAGGAATAAAAAAAAGAAGAAAAAAAAGCTAGTTTAAATAAATTTTACTCTAAGGCCAATTCGGAATTTAAAAAATTGTACTGTACTGTACTATATCAGCCTTTTTAAAAGTCCACTGCAGGAAGTAGGCCTACCCAATAAGGATAATTGAGCCATATACCACACTGGCAGTGCTGGTTGGTGGATTTACATATGCCATTAAATTCCTTCTATGAACATTGCCTTACGATGTTTTCCTTCACGGAAAAGCCGTACCAGCCTTTTTAATAGTCCACTGCAGGACGTAGGCCTACCCACAAAGGGTGAAAAGAAAAGCCAGTGGTGTGAAATTCCGAACATAAATTACAAAGAGGTTGGTACGGGACCGGGATTTCAACCTACGATTTCACGATTGCAAGGCAGGTGTTACTACCACACTAGACTATCCGGCTATAAAAAATAGTATGAGTAATTAAAACTAATACGTAGAAAGTCTAAGATTACTGCTGTCTCATAGGTGTGGTTATAATAATAACTGTCACTTGAGTGATACGTTTCCAGGGAGTGGTGGCAGAGGGCAGCCATATCTATGCAGGTCAAGTAGCACCCGATATCGCTTAAATAGGTGAAGGGCATTTCACTAGGCTGCCGACACTCTCAGGGTGATATCAATTCATTACAATGAGCTAAGTTCCCACTAATTTTTATACACTAGCTTTTGCCTGTGGCTTTACCTGTGTGGTATTTGATTTTTGTGCTATCCCATGGGAGCATTTTCACTTTCGATCATTCAAACTAACCATGCCAAATACCCATGCCAAAAATCAAGTCAATCCATTGCTGGTCCAGTCTATTCTTAAATGTGTTTATAGTTCTTGCTCAGGTCGTTGCGGTGCATAATGTATTATTTATTTATTTGTTTATAGGCGAGCAGTGTACACTGATGTGCTTATATCAAGCAGAGTCCAATCAAATTAGTATATTTTATCTGTCAAAGAAAAGTTTCCTTCTTTATCCAAAAGTCCAGTCTATTCTTAAATGTGTTTATAGTTCTTGCTGAGATCGTTGTGGCGCATAATGTTTAATATGCAAAATGTTTAATTTGTATATGCATAATCTTCAATGCTCTAATTCTTCTAATTCTCAAGCAACCTATTCCAATTATAGACAACTCTATTGCAGATAATATTAGTATGGAGATGAGGTATGTCCTAACATTTTAACAACTTAGTTATAGGCCATGCCAAACAAGTTGGTGGATATGAAGTTAGCTACAAGCTGTGCAACATCTAATCAATGTGAGGCTGTGTGTGAGCTTCAGTCAGGATTGGATATTGCACAGCTTGTAGCTAACTTCATTTCTGCCAACTGGTGTAGCGCGGCCTATAATGTTTTCAGGGGAGTTGAGGGATTTGTATAGTAGCATGAGTGAGACTGACTTGCATTTGTATGACTTTTTGTCCTGATCCAATTATCTATGATCAGTTTGACTTTCAGTTTGGTTGATGTGTCAATGAGCAGCCCAGTAAGTGCAGCTCCTCTAAAAAATTTATTATAGGCGTGTGTTATAGGCTCTTGTGTCGCTAGCATAACGTTACAACTGGTACAATATAGGCATGAAATGGTTAAAAAAAAATTACACGAAAACCATATTGATTTTGTGATTGCAACCGGTCTAATACAATTGTGCAGTTATTTGTTTATCCTGCACAATCCTATGAGACCGGCTGCATTAACAAAATCAATATGGTTTTAGCACCAATTTTTTTTGTCGAACCTCATGATTATATTGAGCCAGTTGTAAAGGGATAATAAGAATATGTTGGTAAGGTCAACCAATCGTTTATTTTTTTATTAGTACCTAGGTAAGAAATTAATACAAAAATATACAAATACGAGAAGGACATTTTTGGGCACACTTATCCAAATTAGTTCTTGAGACATGAACATGAGTTCTCGAGATAAAATAAGTGCTTTATATGTACGTACCTCAATTTAAAAGGAATAAAATGTGCACAGGATTCTTACGACCATAAAAAATTGGACAAGTTTCAACAAGTTCAATAACCTTTCATGACCTATCTAGAAAACATTGCAATTCTCAGACCGAGGCTTTCCACGTAACTCACCGAGACAGACGGCGAGGCTGCTGAATGCAGGACAATTCTAAATTAAACTCAACCAATAAATAAACAACATAAACACATGAGATATGGAGACGCCATCTTGAATACAAAATGCACTTTCCTGCATTTTAATACCCATTTTTAACATTGTTTACTTACGTCTGTGTAAAATTTGCGAAGATAATTCGTTTCTTCATTCGATTTTGAGAAGATTTCTAGCTATAAATTCGTTTCGTATGGGTAAAATGCACTCATTTCACAAGTATTTCACATTCACGTATTCTCGAAGGTTTATTACTAAACTTAAGACACTACAAATACAACAAGATAAATTGTATTATTCACAGTTAATTTGCACACGTTTACTATACAAATTTACAGGATAAATTTACAAATTATAAATTAAATGGCACACGACCATAATACGCAGTTTACTTCATGAAGTGACATTTCCATTTTGGTGTTACTAGCTTGTTGATTTGATTTACCCCGATCGAGCCTGACCGCCTTGATGGATTACCGATGGCATCGATCTATTATTATGGCCTTCTCCTCCTAGTTACACTGTACCTAACCGTGTTTTGGTAAATAGGTTGGATCTACGTGACAAACAACTTCATAGTTGTCTTGGCAAATAGATTTTATTCTAGTGCCAAAGCGCGTTTACAAAAAGTCACTGACAGATTAGGTTCGACAATCGTGACTAACAATAACACTAACTAAGAACTCCTAAATTGGTTGCAAAATCAGCAGAAGTAGGTACCAAACTCACGCCCTGTTCTACCCTAAAAGCCGGCATCTATCAGCCTATCTACATACGGGTCCTGGCGCCCACTTCATCTATTTAATTTACCTAGTAACCTAGCGTTAAGCCCCTCAAGCAGATAGCAATATTTAGTACCTACTTAGATTTAAGCCCTTCAGGCTGATATTTCTATTCAATTCAATTCAATTCATTTATTTCTCAAATATAGGTACATCAGTGTACACTTATGAATGTCAACATTTACAAAAAAAGCAGTCAAATAAATTTTTAGACTACCTACGCCCCTCAGGCATGTAACTTGAACCTTCTGATTGTGCAAATAAAACCATTACATATACATAACTACCACCTTTTATTACAATCAACACTAACCTACCCCACTGAACTTTTACAAGTGTTACAGAAATGAAATGAAATGAAATGAAATATCTTTATTCGACACATAACACGTACAAAAAAAAAAACTTATATAACTAATGAGAAAAAAAAAAAAAAGTGTCGAAAGGGACTCACCTCAGCTATATAATGTTGAGTGCTGGAAGGACCCAACACTCAACGCTGGTATTCTGATGAGCCCCTTATTGAAGGGTATGTGTAACTATAAAATATATAAATACTAAACAGACAAAAATAACTAAACCGTGACAAAGCGCTCAGATATCAAAAAACATCAATAGAAAATGTATAAAAGCAATAACAAAAAGATCTACAATCAATCAATAATATGTAAAATTATTATGAATAAACTACACATATACATACACATATAATACAATATACATAAATATACTTAAACTTAATAAAACCGGATAGGCACTATACAAAAAAAAAAACAAAGATTTTACTCGTAACGAAAACAAAAAAGAAAATAAAATAAGTAACAATAAATAAAAAGAAATACCACTTTGAAGCTTGTACAGAAGAAGTAGGTACCTGTAATCTTAAAGCGTTACAACACTACGGTTGATAATTTCAATTTCATTTTAGCTAACGAAAATTATAATTCATATTTTTCGTAAGATATTTTAAATACATTTAATTATAAAAGTACATTAAGCTTCAAATCGCTGTATGGTAAAAAAAAACTCTTTGATAATGTAGTTGTGCATAGGTTCTATTTACGACAATTGCGTAATAGTTACCATAATTTTGAGTTATGCTTTAAGCTCTGGCTACACTTTCTTTTCTTTTGTTTTTATACGTTTCATTTAACGTATTTTAAATCTTATTTCCACTATTACATTAATTAAAACCAATGAATACACTCAATCTTGATCATGATCATGAGCCAGTTTTTACACATATATTTATTGAATTTTACTGCAATCCGCACTACAGCTATGATAAAAGCCCTAATTTCATTAAAACGCTACTTTACGAGTGCATTTTGTTCTGCGCGAATTTAAACGTATTAGGGCCATAGACAAAAACACTTCTTTCGTTTATCACGGATAAAGAAATGCTTGCCATAATATTTTTATTCGATACTTTTATTGGTCTATCGATTACTAATTATTAATGAGTCATAAGCTGGTAGTTATCGGAACAGTAGACCTCGCATCTATTTAACTAAATCGTCTAATATCTCGACTCGCTCTTGACCGATTTGATTTATGATTTCATAAATACAGTTTATACCTACTCTCAATTCTTGATAGGATTTTATGTCATAGAAATTTAAGCTGGAAACACTATCGGACGCGGCTGACGGACGCGATTGTTGATAGGTAATGAAAGTACGCTGAGTCGTGCAAATTATCGGACATAAGTCGCGGACGTCACCTTGGGCTGACCTTGAGCATTCGGACG
Organism: Hypomecis punctinalis; assembly: GCA_949316475.1. Lineage (NCBI taxonomy): Eukaryota > Metazoa > Arthropoda > Insecta > Lepidoptera > Geometridae > Hypomecis > Hypomecis punctinalis. The sequence continues at coordinate 16,549,386 of OX438822.1, forward strand.
TCCGAGAGCGATCTGGCGCGTTGGATGTTTTTGTCAGCCGAAAACGTTCGCGGACGGTATGCACGGAGTGCGGGACGCGTCCGTGCGTCGGAAAGACGCGGACCACGAGAGAGACAGTACGTGCGTTCGTAGTGTAATTAGATAAAATTTTACAAAAATACCGAAGCACCTTAAATAATACTGATGGACTTGGTAAATCTTCACTCATTCCATAAGTAGCAGAATGACCTAAGTACACAGCTTTAACATAAAAAAACCATAAGTCGCTCAGAAAATAGTTATATTTCGAAAACACTTATTAGAAGTTTTTCACACAACAGAATTTTCTTTTCTGACACTTCACTGTCATCAACTTTTGATTCAAACAAAAAACCATTCTAACTGGTCACTGAATGTAATGAGATCTTAAATATTGTGACGCAGTAGGCCGCGGTAATGACGGCGAGTTGTTTACACCTAAGTGCGACATTTATGGTTTTATGACTCGAGCGGGATCAGTCTTTGTCTGCCGTCTATTGTGTTTAGTTTTTTTTAGTGCCTTATGTTTCTCAGTCTTTTGTATTCGGTTTTAATGGTGTTTTTTTTTTGTATCAAAGGACAATGGTCCTTCCAGAACTTTTCAACCTGCTACTCTGTTAACAATAGCGTTTATTAGATCAAGTAATGTCGCGACTCGTCTAGTAAATTCGAGACTGTAATGACCGATATAAATACGCCGGCTGACCCTTGGGGACTCAGTATCGTTTACCGTCGAAGCGAAAACATCTCATCTTCAAGTGCAGTACCAGTGATTGTGAAGTGACTAGTTTGTATGAATATCAGTGCCAGTGTGAAGTGTTTGTGCGAACAGTTGTCGTGCGTATCGTGATTTTGTGCAATAAAGTGCAATGTGAATAATCGGCTTTTTAACCGATTATCCAAGAACCCATCTCGTAACAATATGAAACAAAAACTCTTTCCTTCAACAAATATACGAAACGTTATTATATTCTTCACTGTTTTCTACCAAAAGTTCCTCGTTAAATTGAGCTTGCTAAAAATGTATCTGAACGTACTCAAAACTTTCGAACTCCGCAAATACATATGTACAACAATAATGATATTCTAATGAGTCAATAAATATACCATAAGAGTATTAAAATACTGACTGTAATCACACTGCGCGTTGTCCGCAAGCCACATCTCATTCGTCTCAAAGACTGTCCACACTGACCACTCTTAAGTCGTGACTGACAGCGGACGTGTCCGTCAGCTGCATCCCATAGTATGTTTCCAGCTTTAGTACCTAATGTTATTAAATATAAATATTATTAGTTGGGTAGTAATTTATTTTACTAATAAATTCATCATGAACTCATTGGAAGGCTTCATTACGTACAGCGACGGAAATTCGGAATTCAGGCATTCAAATTGAAATCTTTACCTAATATATCGTAATAGCAAGTTTCATGTGCTTTTGTTTATATATGTGAAAGTTACAAGGCTTTGCAACATGAAGACGGGCGAACGGATAGACGGACAAACGGATTACGAATGCACTCAACATAATTCTATGGGATCTTTGTTTTACTACGAAACCCTAAAAATAAATTAAAATAAGTAAATCAAACGTAAAGCTGGAAATGTACAGAGTGTCAAGTGGGAGTTTTGCAAATCAAATCGAATTACTTTTACGTGGCGTTGAGCGAGCGCGCCGTGCACACACACGAGCACATTGACACACACGCTTGAATTAACCAATCACAGATTTGCCGCGCTCGTATTCGATCGGTTTGGCGCTCGTTACATTACCGTAAAAAATAGTCACACTTAGCTATTCAGTTTTCTGTACGTGACACAATGGCGCTGTGCCATTTTCATAGAAATCACATCAAACCTTAACGCGATCGAGCTCGTGCGAAAATCTCCCACTTAGCCCTCAGAACTATTAGCGAGAAATTAAGCTAGATAATCAAGAAAACTGAACCATTAAAACCTAATAAAAGATTTTTGCATTATTATTGGTTGAAAACTACTTCATAGGTAGGTATATTTCATATCTATCTAAAGGAGATAAATCGATTCAAAATATATTTGAAACGTCATTCGAGTTGGGACCTCTTATCGATCGCTTGCATTGCAGTTGAACATCAACGTCACTCACTACTTTATTTCTGTTTCTTTCTTTCAGTCGCCATTTTGTCGGTCGTCGAGATTAGTTGAAAACTGGGTGAATTTCTGTTAGATTCAGCTTGTTGTTATTGTTTTATGGTGTTTTAAAAGATGTCCAAGCGGCGCATTGAAGTGATGGACCCTTTTATTAAGAAAAAAAGGTGAATAATACGTTTTATCTAGATGTTTGTGTCGGCGTGAGCCATGCTTGATTTCATATTTCCTGCCTTTGTTTCTACATAATGTTTCTACATACATAATTTCATGTTTCCGTTGCTCTATCAAATAAATTCTTTTCCGATTCTTTTATTACACGTCGTTATAATATATTGGTTGCTCTTAGTAAATAGATATAAGCTGTACTCCGTCAGAAATAACTTCCATTCATGTCATTCGTTTTGTCAATAATAATTATTGAAATAAATCCTGATTTCAACTGCTACAAGGCTTGGAACCTTCGAACAAACTCAATTATATTTTTGCGTGGTGTTATTAGATTAGTGTAGCCATGAACACAATAGCCTTAGAAACATTTCGACTTGTGTTTATCGATTTTTATATCACCATTCAAACTTGCTTATCTAAGATCCAGAGCTTGACCAGGCACTCACAAGAATGGCAGATGGTAAAGAAGGCTCAAATTATATGCAGACAATTCTTATCCCTCCATATCTTGCTCAAAAACATTAGACCACATCCTGCCCGAAGAAAGCAGGCATAATAGTATAGGGTGTTGCACAATACTCCACTGCTTCACTGGTGCTTATTTTACTCATATTCATCCTATTAATATAAGAAGTAAAAAAATTGTTTAGTTTGTTTGGGTAAATATTTCTCACAAAAGAAAAAAAATAATTATTTATTTGTTTATATGCGACCAGTGTATACTGATATGCCTGTATCAAGCAGGGTCAAACTAAATTAGTATTTATCTGACAAAGAGATCTTTTCCTTTATCCGAATGTCCAGTCTATTCGTAAATGTTTGCATTAAATTAAAATAAATATTTATTCATCATAATTATCTGTCTGTTATTTTATCCAAAATTTTTACAAACAACTCAAATTAAATATACACACTCTCCTTGCCTTTTTCTGGTTAACTGATGATGACTATAATAGATCCAACCATTTATTTTCTTTTTGACAGCATCAATAGAACGTAACTGCGTCATGTTACACAAAAGTTCACTTTTAAATGCGAGGTTTTAAAAATATGACAACTGCCTAAGTTTGCTCCTTGATCCCGTATAATAATCATCTTTGACAAATTGAGTCCATAAGTGCAGTAGTTTTTTTTATAAATTACATAAAATAACAAGCGTTTTTAAAAATTTATATTCTACTAGCTTTTACCCGCGACTTCGCCCGCGACATAATTTAATTTATGTTTATCTTGTCAAAATATGGTAACTAAAACAGTAAGTGCGCCACAAAATATTAGTCCCAATTCAATGTGAAACGGTACACAAATATTGTAGCAAATAATCATTTCAAACCCAAAAAACAGCCAATCTCAACTAAATTTGTTTCGTCATCGTTATCATCCGCAGCTTTCTTTGACCCACTGTTGGGTATAGGCCTCTCTCTTGCAGTGCCATCTGCCTCGGCTCTTTGCCGGTCGTGACCGTATTGATGATATCGTCGAGATAGTCGACCCACCTTGCTGCCGCGCCGCACATAGCTGAGCGCTCTCACCTATTCAAGTACCCTAGTTGACCAGCTCGGTCACCACCGTCTTTCTTGGTCAAGAAGCGCTGGTCGAATTGGTTGCCACGCCATTGTGAACGATGTCATACGCAGGACTTTTGCGACCGCCAATATCGCAGCCGTACTCGAACCGAATGGGTTTGCGCGTGGTGATGGCAAAAGGCCTGACGGTATAAAGCTGGTCCCATGGATGTGTAGACGGCCCTTAGTATGGGACGCGACTTGCGTCGATACTTTGGCGCCGTCAGCGGAGCAGCACAAACGGCGCAAATATGCTAACCTCGGCAGTGGTTACATATTTGAGCCGTTTGAAATTGAGACATTGTGCGCGTGTTGGCCGGGAGCTCATCTTGTTTTCAAAAGTGTTTCTGAGCGTCTCGTGTACCCGCCGCGTGACCAAAATGCTGGTGTTTATTTGGCTCAACGTATAAGCAGCATTGCCAAGCTGATTGGCAATGCTGCCAGCATGTTGGGCACGCTGCTAACTGGCAGTGGGCTTGAGCATTTAGAATATCTTTAGACCTTCAAGGGTCTGTGGTTGATCCAATTGCTTGTTATGTAGTAGTAGTTTATGAAGTTTTACATTATAAGTCTGTATTTAGTGGTAGTTAATAAAGGCACTTACTCTATAAAAAAATCAAGTACCTTGCACCTTGTTGTCACTGTTCAAACCTAACCCGATATCAAAATACCTTGTACTTATAAATGCTTCTGTTGATTAAGATAAGGTTAGAGTGTACCCGCCCATAGGTTCCCGCCTTGTCGTGGCAGGAGAACTTAGTACCCGAGGCTTATGGGCGGCGCGGGAATCCCAGGCTTCTCTGGGTTTTTTCTGAAACAGCTGAGAAGGCGGCGCTCGAGGTCTCCCGATTCTTTTTGGACTTTTCCCCCTAGGCAGTTTAAAAGTTTGCACTCGAGGTTGGGCCGCTTTTCTGGGGTTTTTAAATATAGCACGCAATATAGCTGAGAGGCTGGCCGGCAAGTTGCGTGCCTCATGAGGAGTGCCGCAACTGAGCCGGGCTGCACTTTTATCACTGTTCAATCCTAACCAAACCAACAGAAATTTATGTTCGCAACTCAGAATCATGGTTAATAACCTTAGTGCCAAGATATACATACTCATGCCCTACTACTTTTAAAAATTAAGTCGATCCGTTTCTTCGTATATTAGCATGGATTCTGTACCATAAAGGTAGAATAAAGAAATATGTTTAACCTCTAATGGTGGTATATTTAAAAATCTTTTTAATGTCAGACGAAATGACGGCCCAGTATTAAACGTCATTGTAATATGTAGCATGGCAAAGGGAAAACTATTTTGTCCAATTTTAATGTCAGTTGTCATTGTCAATTCATACTTTATTTCTGGTTTAAGATATTTATTTCCCATAAAAGAACACAAATGCATTCACTTACAATGAGAACTTAATATATTCTTAATGTCTAGGTAGGTATAAACGCAGCGTGCAAACGATACAATATACGATAAGGTAGATACTTAAATACATTGTGGTACATTACACAAGTAAAACATTCAAATTAACCGCGGAATCAAAAATATAGTTGATTATCAACATAGCGACAGATTATAAACATATCTGTGTAGTACGTTTAAAAAAAATAGTTTAAGGAATACATATACAACTATGTAACTATGTAAAAAGATAATAGGTATATATATTGCATATATAATGAAACTGTTGTGTAATATACAATACTTAGGCTATTTTAATAATTATATATACATGTGTTAGCTAAGTCCAAATACATGTTTTTTTTTTTTTTTTTAAATCAATTTTAAAGAGCTTTTTCGTTTTCTTGAACGAATATGCCGCTCTGATTACATTTGCTTCTTACCATTTATACTCTATGAATTAGTTTGAACAGCATTCTGGCCGAGTCCGACAGTGGATCAGCCAGAATGCTATTGCAGTGTCCTATGTTATACATAAATTGTATTTTAGAAAAAATATTTCTGCGTACAGTTTCATTCTGTGCACACTCCATTATAATGTGAAATATATCATCAATTCTGCTTGTACATGTTTGACAGTATGGGGTGTTGGATATTCCCATCAAATTTAAAAATTTGTTGCATGGAGTATGTCCAGAACGAAACCTTAAAGCAGTTACAGTGTCATTTCTGTCTAGGATATTGTTGTCTATCCATGGGTGTCTCAATGGATGTGGCTGGATCGTTCGATACCAGATACCACTTGTTCTTGATCTCGAATCAAAATATTCTTTATACTGATTAAAACTGTGTAGTTTTAACATGCGATTGTAATTGGTGTAGTAGGGGAGAAAATTTGTATGTACTCCGTCAGTCGAGGCTTGTTTTGCTAAGCTATCAACCTTCTCGTTTCCATCAAGACCTATGTGGGATGGAATCCACTGTATAATAACAGTTCTAGTTTCATTTTGAAATTTTTGAATCATTTCCAAAATGCTGTAGGCTATCGGTGTGCCTCGAAAGGTCGAGGCGCACCGAGCCACGTGTTGTAACGCGCTTTTTGAATCGGATAGGATTACAACATTATCGAGGTCGGTTGAAGCAATGTAGGATAGGGCCTCGGCGATGGCGACGAGTTCAGCCTCCATGATGGATATTCTAGGTATAATTTTTAACGACATGCTAATTTGGTACTCTGGCCAATAGAACGCGGCTCCAATATTGTTTTCATCTTTTGAACCGTCTGTAAATATAGTATGATAATTGGCGTAGTTAGTATTTAAATAATCGCAACAGATTGATCTTAATTGGGAATGATTATAATTTCGTTTTGGTTCAGACATACTGTTTATTTTGGGGATAACAGTTTTCGAGAGATCTATGTCAGTGACCCATATATCTAGAGAGAACATCCCATATTTTTTGCAAGCATGTATGGGTAAATGATTATATTTAATGTGTGTTTTGGTCAGCAGAGGTTCTCGTTTACTTAGCCAGTATCGCCTATCGGTTAGACTGGCTAGCTCGGCTATAGTGCTTATTATATCGTTATTTGCAGCCTTGCATCGAAGCCAATATCTGCCAGCTAGATATCTACGCCGTATGAATAGGGGTTGGAGGCCGAGCTCGTTTTCCATTGCATGAACGGGGGTAGTTCTTATGAAACCGCCAATGATTCGCATGGCTTGGTTTTGTACTTTATCCAGCTTGTTTAAGAACATTTTGGAACTGTTGTCATATAGAAAACTACCGTAGTCTATGCGACTACGTATGATTGAAATGTATAGCCTGCGGAGATATTTTGGGTGTACTCCCCAGTTGGAGCCAGCAAGTACTTTAAATACATTCAAAAATTTGGAAAGCTTGTCACAGGTTTCTCCAATATGTTTCCGCCATCTAAGTGAACGATCCAACCACATGCCTATATATTTCACACAGTCTACTCGTTCGAGGCGGTTGTTATTGATGAACAATTTTAGGTCTATCGGTTTTTTCTCTTGGCCTTTTCTAAAAACTATGACTTTGCTTTTAGAGGGAGATATGTCGAGGTTTAACTCGGTGAATAGAACATTTATAGTATCTAGCTCTCTTTGCAATCGAGAAGCAGCTTCTCCGATAGTACTTGAAGTAGCATAAAGAACATAATCATCTGCGTATTGGGATATGCCAATGCTAGAAATAGAGTTACATATATTTATTGTACCCGTATTGAAAAGTATGGCTGAAAGAGGATCTCCTTGAGCGAGACCGATTCCAGTGTATCTACATATTATGAAATTGCTGCCTTCAATAAATAGGTGCCTGTCTTTTAGGAAAGACCATAGATATTTACATAAGAGTGATCCGCATTCGAGTTTGTCTAATGTGAGTAGAATACATGTTACATCAATATTGTTGTAAGCATTTTCTAGGTCTAAAAAACACAAATACATGTTACTATTCAGGTATTTTCAGTACTTATGTTTGCGTTCGTAAGATAAATAGGTATATTTTAATAAGGTAAGCAGATAAGGTAAGTAATAGTTATGGTTTGTTTTGTTTGAGTGCCTATGCAAGTGATGTACCTGTCTCATGATTAGATATAGCACAACACATTATTTCCTCTTCGAGGAGCTATAATGGTGGAAAGACAATTTGTCCCTTTACTATGCTAAGTGAGACATTGATAAAAGTCTGCAGTCAATGTATGTCACCTGTAATCTAATTACGTTTTGTGAATCTATGTTAGGCCCAATCAACCCAATTATGAACGCGCCATCGTAAATTTAATAGCAACGTAAAAAGTGTTCTCTCTATCGAATGCCGAAAGTGAAAAAGAAACAGAAATAGTCTAATTAACTGTTATAATTACGATGGTGTCTTTAAAATTGGGCCTTTTAGCGTCGTTGTGATAGGTGACAGTTTCGCTAACGCAAGATTTTGTCCTATCCTACGGGAATTATGCAATTTTCGGGATAAAATGTAGCCTATGTCCTTTCTCAGGCTCTAGACTATCTGTGTACCAAATTTCATTGATTTCGGTTCATTAGTTTTGGCGTGAAAGCGCGACAGACAGACAGACAGAGTTACTTTTGCATTTATAATATTATAAAGTAAGGATAATATATTATCAGTATGATGATATCCAAGGACTGCTCATCGATTGATTTGACAGATATTCGATCGACAGTTGTTTATTTTGACATTCTTGCAGCCCACGCTAGAGTAGCTCGCAGATGGCAGAATTTTCCTACTTACTCAACATTTATCGTTATATTTTGGACAATTCACAAAATATCTTTATAAATTGTAGCCTATGTGTTATTCTGATGTATAAACTATATTATTGCAAAGTTTCATCTCAATCCGTTCAGTAGTTTTTGTGTGAAAGAGTAACAAACATCCATACATCCATCCATCCATCCATCCATCCATCCATCCATCCTCACAAACTTTCGCGTTTATAATATTAGTAGGATGGCTACACATGATAGCCATAGAATGTAATTTTTTAAAAACGTTGCAGCACCATGGCAGCAAGTTGTCTTCCCATCTGTGGTCATCTTTTTTTTCATTTTTCCACTGTACAATATATTAAAGTAAACTCTGGTCGGCAGGGAAGAGAAAGCCGCGGCGGCGGCCAAGGCGGGCGGCGGCGAGGCCTCCGACAATGTCTCGGTGGGGACGGCACATCCACCCACTGCCACCAGCACTCCTGGTGTCAACCCTTATACTGGTGAGTCCTAGAGTATCTAGAGTCATGTATTCACTGAGCAACAATGTCACAGTCCATTGCTGGACATAAATCATACCAAGATTCAAAACATTTCACTATAAGCAAGCTTGTAGCATAAATATATTAACTCATTACCATCAACCGTACCCGTGCGTGTACAGATTTTTGATAGGTTAGGTTAGATTACATTTATCAGAATTTATACATACTAATAAAATTATTATAACGCTGTACACGCACGGGTACAGTAGGCGGTAATGGGTTAACCCATTGTACCTGAGTGTGTATAGCGTTTTAATAGGTGTTGTGTTTTATCATTATGTAACTGTTATATGTATATTAAGATACAATCACATATTAAAAAGTTGTACATTGTTGATGTACCTGTGTAAAAAATTGTAATTATTTATTTATTTGTTTATAGGCGAGCAGTGTATACTGATGTGCCTATATCAAGCAGAATCAAATAAAATTAGTATTTATCTGTTTAAGAAATTTTTTCCTTCTTTATCCAAAGGTCCAGTCTATTCTTAAATGTGTTTATAGTTCTTGCTGACTATTATTAATAATTGCATATCTGATGCCTGCAGGGTTGCCACATTCTCAACGCTACCACGAGTTGCTCCGAAAACGTCTCGGCCTTCCTGTCTGGGAATACAAAAATGATTTCATGAGACTCATGAATCAACATCAATGTGTTGTACTCGTTGGTGAAACTGGCTCAGGCAAAACCACTCAAATACCACAATGGTCCGTTGAATTTGCTGCGGTAACTGCTGGGAAATCTACCGGAGTAGCCTGCACACAGCCAAGAAGAGTGGCAGCCATGTCTGTAGCACAGAGAGTCGCTGAAGAAATGGACGTAGCTCTAGGACAGCAAGTCGGTTACAGCATCCGTTTCGAAGATTGCTCCGGTCCACAGACAGTACTCAAATATATGACAGATGGTATGTTGCTACGAGAAGCCATGTCGGATCCAATGTTAGAGCAATACAGAGTGATCTTACTTGACGAGGCTCACGAAAGGACGCTTGCAACGGATATTCTTATGGGTGTGTTAAAAGAGGTTATTAAGCAGCGCTCGGACTTGAAGCTAGTTATTATGTCAGCAACATTAGATGCCGGTAAATTCCAGCAGTACTTTGACAATGCTCCATTAATGAATGTACCTGGACGAACACATCCCGTAGAAATATTCTATACTCCTCAACCCGAACGTGACTATTTAGAAGCGGCAATACGTACAGTGATACAAATACATATATGTGAGGAAATCGCTGGAGATATACTGCTATTTTTAACTGGACAGGAAGAAATCGAAGATGCTTGTAAGAGAATCAAACGAGAGATAGACAATTTGGGGCCCGAAGCTGGTGAATTGAAATGCATTCCATTATATTCCACGCTTCCACCGAACTTGCAGCAGAGGATTTTCGAAGCGGCGCCCCCGAATCGGCCTACTGGAGCGATTGGCAGAAAAGTGGTTGTATCAACGAATATCGCCGAAACTTCCTTGACCATAGATGGCGTAGTGTTTGTGATAGATCCAGGTTTTGCTAAGCAAAAAGTGTACAATCCTCGTATCCGTGTAGAATCACTCCTTGTGTCTCCGATCAGTAAGGCTTCAGCGCAGCAGCGGGCAGGACGTGCAGGCAGGACCCGTCCAGGGAAATGCTTCAGACTTTACACTGAAAAGGCCTACAAGAATGAAATGCAAGACAACACATATCCTGAGATCTTGAGGTGATTTAAGACACGGTTTGGTATGATGCATATATTTTAGATTTAAATGGATGCGTTTAAAAATGTTTCCCATTACTGCCCATCATGGGTTAACCCATTACTGTCAACCGTACCCGTGCGTGTACAGCGTTTCAAAAGGTGATTGTATTTTCTGTAATACAGTTTTAATAATCTAAAAGATACAATCATACCTGTTAGAAAGTTCTACATGCATGTTTATGGTGGGTGGTAATGGGTTAAAAAGCATTTTTCGTATTTTTCTGTCAATTTGTCATTGACATGGTTTAAATAATGTCAGCTGTCTACAGCCGAGATAATTATTTGTGATAGGTTTTTTTTAAAATAATGGTCTTAAACTTTTATTTTACTGGCATTTTACTAATATTGTTACTACTGAAATGCCAATATCATTCATATTGTTTATTGCACTTTTTGTACCTGCCCTACAAATTGCTATGATAGTAGCCATTCTCTCAGGTAGTCACTGTACATACACAAGTACACGCTGTACACATACAGGTACGCACTGCATACACAAATTCAAACTGTACACACTATACACATACAGGTATACTGACACTTCATATAGTTATGTACATACTGTACACATATGTCCAAATAGGGTACAATAATATGTCCAAAATTGAAAAACCTCTAATCTCAGTGGAGCCCCCCACTTGTCGTCCGCACAAGCTAATGCCTGGCCGCATTGTCTTCCCCCCCGTTGCAGATCGAACTTAGGATCTGTAGTTTTGCAGTTGAAGAAGCTCGGGATCGATGACTTGGTGCACTTTGACTTCATGGACCCTCCCGCGCCCGAGACTCTCATGCGAGCGCTGGAGCTGCTCAACTATCTCGCTGCTCTGGGTAAGTCTTTGTCTTGATATATTTGATCAAATCGAAGCGAAGGTCTCCGTATTAACACGGCGATTTTATTTTCGTCTGTCCGATGTTAGTTTTCTTCTAAAAGTCTTATTTTCCAACCAATCTTAACGAATCTTTATCTCGGAACTTGGTACACAGGTTCTATATATTAATGGATTTTCTGTTATCGGCGCTTTTTTTGTGGGGTACCTTCTAATAGGGGGGAAGTTTGATGTCGCACTATTTATCAGCCGATTTTTTTCCGATTTGGCAAGATTGTTTAGTGTATAAATCCCAATAAGATTTTTGAGTATGAACCAAATCGGTCTAGAGCAAGACGAGATAATTATACTTAGGCATATAAAAATTCAGCTACTGTTCTTTGTTATTATTTTGTGTTTAACACTCTACAGACTCCGAGGCTTGTACCTTTTATTAACAATGTTTCGACTTTTTTTTTCTATGTCGATAATAATAATTAACCGCGAACCCTGATTCCCTGGGGCTAAATGAGACACCCTGACTCCTCTCTTGCCTTTACCGGCCGGCTTGGAGTAAAAATCGCAAGAGCTAAAAACCTAAGCTCCAGGGTGGAAGTGTTAAAGGGCATAACGCCGCGAGTAGCGTCTAGTGAAAGCGCAGCACACCTCTCGACACCCGACAGCCGTCCACACCGATGTTGCCCCTCCGGCGCTAAGTTACGGCAGCCTTTATGGGGGGCCCATTAAGTGGATGGCGAGTCACCACCCGCCTAAACATTGTGAAATGAGGCATTATTTGGCGGGTGCCGCACCTCATCCTATAGCCCATCTTTGTAAGTCATCTATCACCACATCACAATAACCCAAAATACTGTAAATCATATCTAGCAATAGTTATTATCATCCTACTCTATGCACTTAACAGATAAGTTTTATAACATTTTATATAAAAGGGCCTCTCAGTGTTGGCTGCGGCTCCACTGATGCCTGCCAAAGGATCAAGCTATGCTTGTGATTTTACTTGAATAAAATTAATATACTAATCTACGTTAAGTATGTGCACCGAGCAGTCCTGCCCCCGCAAGCAGCATCCGTCCACGAGTTGACGCACGTGCCAGCCATCGTCCGCTGCGACCACATTTTAGGGAAGAGGGCTGAAAAGTATTTACTTGTTAACTGAATAATAACGAATCATGCGTTGTGTGGATGTTTCCAGACGACGACGGCAACCTGACGGATTTGGGCGCGGTGATGGCCGAGTTCCCGCTCGACCCGCAGCTGGCCAAGATGCTGATCGCGTCCTGCAACCACAACTGCTCCAACGAGATACTTTCTATCACAGCCATGCTTTCAGGTAAACACTGTACACATACAGGTACATGCTGTACACGCTGTTCGTGTACACACTATATAAATAAGCACTGTACACAATCAGGTACAGGTAGCTGACCAGGATGTTGATCGCGTCCTGTAACCACAATTGCTCCAACGAGATACTCTCCATCACAGTACACATGTACACACTGTACTCACATGGGTACACATTAAATACATAATCTATTGTAGAATTATAATGATCATGTAATTGAAACTCGTTTGAGCATTCATTATAAAATTAATGAGACTCCGGTCCTTTAGTCTGTCTGAATGTTAACAAAAACAAGTACACATAGTTTTTACAATGCGTCACAATGCGCTGGATGCAAGCTGCTACCAACCGGTTTTATTATTTAATTTGCGGTTTAAGAATTTACAAGTTCTATTAGGATTAGACATCTCTTTCATTTTTACATGTCCACAAATTTTAATATTATTGTTTGAACCCTTTTGTTAAAACCCACACCTTTAAATCTGCTTAACCCATTAGTTGGTGTTGCCCCACCACCCATCCGAAGAGAAATTGCGTGCGCTGTGGAGAAACAAAAACAAGAGACAGACCTCCGACATCCTCTGTATGCTTATAAACCTCCCCCACCCAGGTTAAAAAGTCGTAAAAACTTTATTCGCCACACTGCACCCATTACAATAGATCCAGCTGAAGCTAGACGTAGGCTATGGACAGAAAAACATCCCGTCCCACCCAGCTATCCTTCCCCAACAGAAAACCACCCGGCCACGACCTGCAATGGCCCATCTAGAAGTCCATTAACAGACTCCGAACACAAGTGGGCCGTTGTAGATACAACATGTGCAAATGGGGCTTAGCCGAACCACCAAAGGAGGAATGCGACTGTGGCGCCACTCAACAGACGATGGAGCATCTACTACAATGCCCACTGTGCCCTTCCACCTGCACACAAGAAGATCTCCACGAGGCCAACACCGCCGCAGTCTCCGTGGCCTCTTACTGGTCGAACAGCATATAACAAAATATAAATTTTATGATCGAATAGCTGACTCGAAAAGAAGAAGAATATTATTGTGATGCTTTATTTGATTGTAATTCAATGAATGTTTATTGTGCAGTCCCGCAGTGCTTCGTCCGTCCGAACGAGGCGCGCAAGGCGGCGGATGAAGCCAAGATGCGGTTCGCGCACATCGACGGCGACCACCTCACGCTGCTCAACGTCTACCACGCCTTCAAACAGAGTACGTACTAAATATTATTATTTTTTGCAAAAAATTACATGACCGACTTCAACCGTGTACATAATTCGCGAATATTTCGCACGGATCAATGTATCATTATTCACATTATTGTTGATTTATCAAAAATGTCCTAGCTGAATTTCGATAAAATTTAAATGGGACCAATTTAGAAGCACATATACTCATTCCAATAAAAAAAAAATATCGGTAACTGACTACTATGTAAAAAGTTATGCGTGGTTATACATAAAAATATACGCGTCGAATTGAGAACTTCCTCCGTTTCATCGGTCAATAAATAAATGATATAAACTACTAGATTGTAAGTGCCACTTTGGAACTATTCTCACCACAAACTGCCTCTGGCTTAGTGGTTAGTGTGTTCGATTCCTACCCAGTGCAAGCATTTACGTATTTATCAATGCATTTCCTTCAGGTTATTTCGATCGACCATATTATCCCTCTGGGACAGTAATCGTCGCAATTTTTCTGGTGAAAGGCCTCATAGGGATCATCATGCCCTCTAAGGAACAATCTAAAAGAAAAACATTGTGCGAAAATAGTTTTAGCGGGAACGCGGAAAAATCATGTCGCCTCATTGTAGTATTTTGGTAAACTTGTGTTTTTATCAGTGGTAATCAGTGAAAAATTGTGGTATTTCGTTGATTATGAGCTGATTTACGTGCATGAGTGAAGGCTAATGATATAATATGACGTATCATGTTAATCCGTGTTGTTACCAACACTCCATAGACTCCTCTAGTTAAGTCTCCACTGTTTTACTGAGGTATGACTTGGACTATGTCTGAACTTGACCGCGACTTTATTGGACTATGACTTGACTACGACATCATCAAAATCATTAAAACTTAATACTTGACACTGGCAAATGCACAACAATGCGACGCCAAAACATAAAAGAACAAGAAGAAGAAAATATTTCAGTCATTTTCAGTAATTTCGAAACAGACATGAGCAAGATGTTATCAAGCATGACATATACATAGGGCATCCGCTTACTGATGACTTCGTTAAGACCGCAAGATGGCGTCAAATTCAAGCCGCTTCTTAATGGTTTTATTAGAAATTTCTAGAGATAATAATTATGAAGTGGCAGCATGAATTATAATAGTAATGGATGTATATTTCAGATATGGAAGACCCGCACTGGTGTTTCGACAACTTCATCAACTACCGCTCGCTGAAGTCGGGCGACAACGTGCGCCAGCAGCTCTCAAGAATCATGGACAGGTAACAGGTTCAATTTCCGGGACGCCATAAAAAGGCTAGAGTTATGAGAACTGGTGGCGCGGGGCAAAAAGGAGTAAATAAATTATATTCCGAATAAAATGTTTTGAAAGAGAAAACTTTTTCATATGAGGGATCGTTTGTATTACCGCAATACCGCCTACTGTACCCGTGCGTGTACAGCTTTTTTGACCGAAGGGTTTTTGCTTCAACTCGGAGATTTTGCTTTCGTCTGTCCGGATGTTGGTTTACAAGACTCATTTTTCAACAAATCTTGACGAAAGTTAGTATAGGCCGTATTATACAAATCGATGTGAAGTTCGTAGCTAATTTGCACAATATCCAGTCAACGTGTAGTTATGTGAACTTTAATCAGGATCGGATATTGCGCAGCTTGTAGCCAACTTTACATCCGCCGACTTGTGTAATTAATCCTATACACAAGATTTTTAAATTAATGTTTATTGTCTTCTTGTTTTTTCTTTTTTGTCATTATCTAATTTTAATTGGACATTTGTCTCAAAAAGGGATGAAATTTTCTGTCGCGTCCGATTTTAATTTGGCAAGATTGTCAAGTATCGAAATCTTAACAAGATTTGCGAATATAAACCAAATTGGTCAAGAGCGAGTCGAGATGCAGGGTTATGAAAATTCAGCTAAAGAGATGTGTCACGAGATCTACAGCTCGGAGAACTACTATTGTTATTAATGTTCTAATAACAGTTTTATTTTAGCTGTACACACACGGGTACGGTAGGCGGTAATAGGTTATTAAAAATTCTAGCTGTACACACACGGGTACGGTAGGCGGTAATAGGTTATTAAAAATTCTAGCTGTACACACACGGGTACGGTAGGCGGTAATAGGTTATTAAAAATTCTAGCTGTACACACGGGTACGGTAGGCGGTAATAGGTTATTAAAAATTCTAGCTGTACACACACGGGTACGGTAGGCGGTAATAGGTTATTAAAAATTCTAGCTGTACACACACGGGTACGGTAGGCGGTAATGGGTTATTAAAAACTCTAGCTGTACACACACGGGTATGGTAGGCGGTAATGGGTTATTAAAAATTCTAGCTGTACATACACGGGTACGTTAGGCGGTAATGGGCTATTAAAAATTCCAGCTGTACACACGGGTACGGTAGGCAGTATTGGGTTATTAAAAACTCTAGCTGTACACACACGGGTACGGTAGGCAGTAATGGGTTATTAAAAATTCCAGCTGTACACACGGGTACGGTAGGCAGTAATGGGTTATTAAAAATTATGGCTGTACACACTCGGGTACGGTAGGTGTTTATGAGTTATTAAAAACTCTAGCTGTACACACACGGGTATGGTAGGCGGTAATGGGTTATTAAAAATTCTAGCTGTACATACACGGGTACGTTAGGCGGTAATGGGCTATTAAAAATTCCAGCTGTACACACGGGTACGGTAGGCAGTATTGGGTTATTAAAAACTCTAGCTGTACACACACGGGTACGGTAGGCGGTAATGGTTATTAAACAATATTTGCTTACTAAATAAATGTATTTTTCGTTTCAGATTTAACTTGAAGAGAACGAGTACAGAGTTCACGAGTAAAGATTACTACATTAATATTAGAAAAGCACTCGTCAACGGATTCTTCATGCAGGTTGGTTTTTCATTCATTTTTATACATTTTAAAGCCGATTCAAGTTCTTGGCGGCTGTGAAGTTAGCCACAAGCTGCAGGTAACCCAACCCTGACTGGAGCTCACTTGACCGCTGCGCGAGGATTGGGTTTCATTTCATTTCATTTATTCATGCTTCCACACAGTACAGGATGTTAATAACAAAGTTAAGGTACAAAGTTCAGTATGGACCCTGTCGGGCTGCATATTAGAGTGAGAGTGGTCACTTATGTCAATAATTATTTGGTTACAAAACATTAAATTTAACATGACTATAAATTATGTAAAATCTACTACTCACTTTCAACTCAAAAAACTCAACAATTTCGAATTAATTAAAATTAATAAATAACATTACATTGCCTTAAACGAAAACAACAATAAATAATATAATTACAATTTGCATGTCCATAGAAAAGAATCAATAAAATAATTCAAATGTCAATATTAAATATAAAATGTCAAAGATAATATTAGAATAATTTTACACAGTAATAATTATAATTTATCAGTCAAAAATTCGTCTATTGTATAATATGCTTTACAGATTAGGAATTGTTTCAATTTTTTAATAAATGGTATGTCATTCTCATTTTTCAATTCCGGTAGCAATTTTTTATAAATACTAGATGACAACCCGGCTTCGCTCGGGTGAAATATGACTTATAATACAGACACACTCATCATAATTTTACTTGATCACCATCTTTACGAAGAGCTCTTCGCTGCATCATTTTTTTACAATCATGACAATGATTACCAAATGCAAGGAGCATAGATGAAGGAATAATCGCTTCGCTCTGAGCGAAAACTTATCCTTCATCTATGGCAAGGAGATTAGGCTGATAACAAAATGATGAAGGTCAAGCAAAACAATTATGAAAGACATATATTAAAAAATAGGTAGGTGATTTCGGAATGATGGGTGTAAACAATATCCCAAAGTAATTGCTCAAAACTAAATGAATAAGTACTGAAAATGTATCTATACATTCTGATAAAACGAAAAGAAAGGCAACGTCAACTTTAAAGATTAGGTATGGCAAGTATTATATTTTCTATGATTATCTATCTATCTATCAGCCGTAGGACGTCCACAGCTGGACATAAGGCTCATAGATTTCCAAAAAGGCCGGTTGGTGATATATTATGATGTACTTTATGTAGCCTGTATCCTTTGCTTCTCCAGTGGAGTCTGATTACTACATACACAAAATTAATAGCCTACACTCCTGTCCTATTTTATGTTTCGGATCATTGAATGGTTGGACCTTAACGTGACTATGACAGTGACTATTTTGATACAATATTATCAAAAATTATTAAAACTTAATACTTAACACTGGCAAATGCACCAAAATGCGACGCCAAAACATAAAAAACTTGACTGCTCAAGATCAGTGATGCCAATTTAGCATTTTTATACTAAATTTTGCATATTTTCATCTTGTTTAGCATATTTATTTGCAATTTAGCATACGTCATATTTTTAGCATGTAAAATAATTGTACAATAAGTTTTTTACCATTAAAATTACATGCAGAATTGCAGATTTGTCAGCAATATCGTTTTTAACGCTACCACTTTCAAATGACGAAATTGAACGGGTTTTTTTAGTTTTAATACATTCAGTATTCAAAATTATGCTACGCAATTGTTTGTCGGTAAAAACTTTAAATGCTATTTTATACTTATAAGATTCGACTTAAAAAGGGCAAGGAAATGCTGCTAGTCTTACGCAGTTCCAGAGAACGCACTACGCTCTGTAGGCAAGATCCAAGACCAAGATACTTAGGTACATTTTATTTGATAACATAATAATAGGTCATAGTCGATTAAAACAGATATTTTTTAATTAATAATAATTTTATAATTATGTTACGTTTCATTTCATATTGAAAAATGTTATCACAATTTTTAGCATGTTTATATAGCATTATTTTGTCACAATTTTAACACCATTTTAGCAGATTCTTTATTTGTGGTGTTGGCAACACTTCTCAATTTATGTCATCCGTCATCCTGTGTCAATATGGACACCGTGTTTTTGTTTGTCAGCACCGTTATAATTTATTAAAATACTCGATAATCCGAATTTTCCGGATATATGTTGTCGACTCGAAATCATTATTTTTTTATGTTTTATCATTCAGATAAAGTTTCAATCGAGTCTACCGTACCCCTTGACGAAATTATTAATATAGATTGAGTGACATAGTTAAATGTAGCAGATGAGTGCATCTGCAGTCGGGACGTAGGTAACAACAACCGGTTTCCGTATCGCAGTGTACAATGGATACCAATAGCTCGCCGTGTTCTATTTAAATGAGAATTGTTACGAACAAATTTACAACTCTCTAAAATGTATAAGGATGCCATTGTTAAAACGTTATATTTTTTAAAATAGGGCTTACAACTATCAGTCTGGTCTATGTTGGTTATACTCTATAAAATTTAACTTGATCTCTGCGACAGTAAAAGATTGACATTTTAAAAGTTAGGATAGTGGTGGAAAAAATCGATTTTCAAACAATGTTGTAATGAAATCGAATGAGTAGTTGAAGGTGAGAAATTGGATTTCATTTACTTACTATTATTTAAGATCAAGTATGTACACATGTAAATAATGTTATGATATTAATTATATACTCATAATAATGTAACGATAGTATTTATCGACGTTTTTCACTATTATCGATGCTAATGTAACATATAATTGGGTTTAATTTAATTACACATGTAAAAAATGTTATGATATTAAAATATACAATAAAATTAATGATAAATCAAGTTTTTTTTAAAATATCGTCAGTATAAACTATCGATATTTTAATTAAAACTCTGTGGTCACGATCATTCGTCGCCCATCACTAATCGGCATGCCCATAAAGTATGACATTGACAGGTACTGTCTGTACTGTTAAGAAATCCAAGACTTCATTGGAGTGATTTTTCTGACAGCTGTCGCAGAGATCAAGTTAAATTTTATAGAGTATAGTATGCGTGTAAACTTTTTTTGGACAATAAACAGGTCACTCGCAGCGCTGCTATTGTTTCACGCACCTTGTAGCTCACTTCACACCCGCAAAGATGTTTGATTTGACTTACAGATCAGTGGTCTTTCACTGTGGGTCTTACGAATGAGATCAAAATAACTCAACAAGATCAAAATCAAAATAACTCAACCATCATTACGAACAACTTTTACTAAGGTATCAACCTGGAATTCGAGATAAAAAATAAACTGTTCCATACAAAATTGCGACTCGAAAATGTATGAAGCAGCTATTTTTAGGGTTTCGTTCCTCAAAAGGAAAAAACGGAACCCTTATAGGATCACTTTGTTGTCCGTCTGTGTGTATGTCAAGACTCTTTATCTCGGGAACGCGTAAAGATATCGAGTTGAAATTTAAACTGTATACGTATATCTATGAACTCTTGCTGTTCTGTAAAAGAAAAACTTTTCAGTTATCATTTAAAAAAGTAAGAGCCTTTTATGTCGTAAAAAACCGCATATTTCGACACTCACAAAAATCAAAACCTACAGGGTACTTCCCGTTGACATAGAACTATGAAATTTGGCGAGAAGCATTGTATCAGAGTACACATATAGGAATAAATCTGAAAACTGTACATTTTGTTTAAATCATAAAAAAATAGGGCCTCAAAATTCACAAAATATAGGTTTGAATTTTCAAAGTGAGTAAATCGTATCATGTAAGGTATCATATAAAAGAACTTCACTAGCACATGCTAAAACAGGTTTGTAATTATTTTAACAACGTGTTTGTACGGGACCCTCGATGTGCGAGCCTGACTCGCACTTGTCCGGTTTTTTTTTCTCGAATCACGTTTCTGCTCAGAGCACGAATTCTGGATAACCCTGTATATGGAACAGCTATTTGTTTCGGTTCCTGGATCGGTCCAATAGTAAATGTTATTCATAATAATGATAACATGAAGACCTAAATATAGGTCGCGCCACAAAAGTTGCCGGATGTGAAGTTAGCTTCAAGTTTCGCAATATCCAATCAACGCGCAGCTTTATGCGAGCTTCAGTCAGGATTGGATACTGCGCAGCTTGTAGCTAACATTCCTATTCACATCCGCCAACTTATGTGGCGCGGCCTATACCAAGTTTCGTCGAGATTCGTTAAAAAATGCGACCTGACACAGACACACAGACAGACGAAGCAAATCGTCGTGTTGAAGCACAGACCTTCGCTTCGCTTTAGTCAATTATTTTGAATTTTATGTTGTTTTCTCAAAAGCTTTGTCTATATTTTCAGGTAGCTCACTTAGAGCGCACGGGGCACTATCTCACAGTGAAAGACAACCAGGTGGTCCAGCTGCATCCCTCCACCTGCCTCGACCACAAACCCGACTGGGTCATCTACAATGAATTCGTATTGACCACCAAGAATTACATACGGACAGTCACTGATATCAAACGTGAGTATTTTTATTGGCGTCTATAAAAGTTATGTTGATTTTCCATTGTGAAAGACAATCAAAAACGTATCCACAAACACTATCATCGGTTTTAAAAACACGGTATCATCGGTTTTGCGCAAACACCGTATCATCGGGTTTATACAAACACCGTATCATCGGGTTTATACAAACACCGTATCATCGGTTTTATGCAAACACCGTATCATCGGTTTTACACAAACATCGTATCATAGGTTTTATACAAACACCGTATCATCGGTTTTATGCAAACACCGTATCATCGGGTTTATACAAACACCGTATCATCGGTTTTATGCAAACACCGTATCGTCGGGTTTATACAAACACCGTATCATCGGTTTTATGCAAACACCGTATCATCGGGTTTATACAAACACCGTATCATCGGTTTTATGCAAACACCGTATCATCGGGTTTATACAAACACCGTATCATCGGTTTTATAGAAACACCGTATCATAGGTTTTATACGAACACCGTATCATCGGGTTTATACAAACACCGTATCATCGCTTTTATGCAAACACCGTATCATCGGTTTTACACAAACATCGTATCATAGGTTTTATACAAACACCGTATCATCGGTTTTATGCAAACACCGTATCATCGGGTTTATACAAACACCGTATCATCGGTTTTATGCAAACACCGTATCGTCGGGTTTATACAAACACCGTATCATCGGTTTTATGCAAACACCGTATCATCGGGTTTATACAAACACCGTATCATCGGTTTTATGCAAACACCGTATCATCGGGTTTATACAAACACCGTATCATCGGTTTTATGCAAACACCGTATCATCGGGTTTATACAAACACCGTATCATCGGTTTTATGCAAACACCGTATCATCGGGTTTATACAAACACCGTATCATCGGTTTTATGCAAACACCGTATCGTCGGGTTTATACAAACACCGTATCATCGGTTTTATGCAAACACCGTATCATCGGGTTTATACAAACACCGTATCATCGGTTTTATGCAAACACCGTATC
This sequence comes from Hypomecis punctinalis, assembly GCA_949316475.1. Lineage (NCBI taxonomy): Eukaryota > Metazoa > Arthropoda > Insecta > Lepidoptera > Geometridae > Hypomecis > Hypomecis punctinalis. Next base: position 16,571,988 of record OX438822.1, read on the forward strand.
ATCGGGTTTATACAAACACCGTATCATCGGTTTTATGCAAACACCGTATCATCGGGTTTATACAAACACCGTATCATCGGTTTTATGCAAACACCGTATCATCGGGTTTATACAAACACCGTATCATCGGTTTTATGCAAACACCGTATCATCGGGTTTATACAAACACCGTATCATCGGGTTTATACAAACACCGTATCATCGGTTTTACACAAACAAAGCATTCGATGCTATCTTTTTCAACCGATTTTTAAAAAGCTTTTCAATTTGACTCTATTATCTTTCTTTTTGTATGTAAGTTACATGATTATTGGTCATTCATTTTTATTTGGTAGATTATACTTCAGAGGTCCCATTTTAATGTTATTGAAATCGGCTGACTCGTTTTTGAAAAGTCAGCAATAATGTAAAAACGCGATACATCGATTCGGGCGAAATATTTGTAGTCTGTTTGTAAATTGCAACCATAATGTACCATCATCCCAACTATACATATAACTAAATGATGTATTCAAAATGGCCGCTCAGTGTTGACCGGGCCTGACCCGAGAGATGTATCGAATAATGTGAAATAACAATAATTGTGATATTTAATAGGTATTTTGTTTTGTTCCCAGCGGAGTGGCTCCTGAAGATAGCGCCGCAGTACTACGAGCTGAACAACTTCCCCGCGTGCGAGGCGCGGCGGCAGCTCGAGCTGCTGCAAGCCAGGCTCGAGTCGCGCCCTTATCAAGCTGGCTTTTAATTCTTAACGGGGATGTACCGGCTAGGGGGGGGGGGGGCTAAGAGACTACCAGACACGAGCAGAGGGGGGTGGCCAAGGAACTACCAGACACGGACAATGAGACGGGGGGGGACGGGGGACTAAGAAACCACCCGACACGTGCAAGAGGGGGACGGGCCTAGGAAACTATCAGACACGAGAAGGGGGCTAAGGAACTACCAGACACAAGCAAAAGGGGAGAGGGGCTAAAAAGCTACCAGAATCGAGCATGAGGGGGGGGGGGGGGGTACTAAGGAACTACTAGACACAAAACAATTTATACTATAATTTACTATAATAGTAAATTCAACGCTCTTTCCAGCCGGTTTGTAGGGCACACCTCGTGGTGTTTAATATTAATAATGTTATTATTATTATTAATTTTAGGTGATGACAAAATATACTACGATATGAGATACACTTGTAGTTTTATTTTCATTTTCGTTGCACGTAGATCTTAAACCCCTGATCGATATACAAAATTAATCCGCAGTTTTAATATTTTCTCTATGGTTCTTCTTCGTCGTGTCAATGGTTTAGAAAAGTTATTATTTTCTCCCCATATTTGGCCACTGCGACCCCGCACGGTGTAGAGCTTTAAAATATAGCTTGATCTCTGCGACAGCTGTCAGAAAAATCACGTCTATGAAGTCCTGGATTTTTTTAATAGTACAGACACCTGTCAATGTCATACTTTATGAGCATGCCGATTAGTGATGGACGACGAATGATAGTGACCACAGAGTTTTAGATAGTTTTATTTAAAATATCCATAGTTTATACTAACGATATTATAAAACTTAATTTATCATCAATTTTATTTAGTAACGTTTGTAATCAAAATAAACCTAATTATATATTACATTACATTACATTAGCATCGATAATAGTGAAAAACGTTGATAAATACTATTGTAACATTATTATAATTTATTTAATTAATATCATAACATTATTTACATGAGTATTTACTTGATCTTAAATAGTAGTAAGTAAATAAAATCCAGTTTCTCACCTACAACTTCTCATTCGATTTCATTGCAACATTATTTAATAATCGATTTTTTCCACCACTATCCCAACTCTAAAATTGTCAATCTTCTATGTCAATGTCTCAGAGATTTTGTACAGTATAATCTATTATTTTTGAAAGGAATATACCACTTAATATTTCAAACATCTTCCTGTTGCCGTTATTAATATCGAGCCAAAAACTACATCAATTGTATGGTAGCCCCCCTTATTTTTTTTTCTGATTTTAGTATTTTGTTGTTAAAGTGGCAACAGTAATATGTCATCTGTGAAAATTTCAACTTTAGCTATCACTGTTCGTGAGATAAAAAAGCCTGGTGAGACCTTAGATTATAGAGGGAATATGGGTGAGACAGACAGACGGACAGCGGAGTCTTAGTAATAGGGGTCCCGTTTTTACCTTAGAGTATTATGTAACTATATTTATACTAGTTTTTACCCTTAGGGTACGGAACTCTAAAAACTGAATTGAGCCAATGTACAGGGTTATTGATAATAATCTATTAGTATCATTTTAGGGGCTTACTCTGTACATCAAAACTAACAATGTTTGTTTTGCAACTTTTCCAAAACTAAACTGTTCCATACATTTTGTCGCAGGTGAACGATATTTTTCTATGGAATGGCATTTTTTTAGTTTGATAAAAGTCGAACAAAAGTTGTTAGTTTTGATCAATGATGTTTAATGTCTAGATAAGCAGACTCAAACAACTGCGTTGCTAGGCATGGCGACACATTAACCGCCCGAATATCGTTGGTAGGTAATCAAAGAATCATATCTCTATCCCTATTACACTAGTTGCTAAAGTACGGTAAGACGTTGAAAATGACAGAAATAGCAATATTTTTAAATTTAGTCGGACAATGCCTACTTAGGGTGCCAGTTCACTAGATTGAAATTTCCCCAAAATGTTACGATATCTTCTCAATGTCAGTGATACAAATCGATATTTTTAATAATCAACATTTTAGTAATAACATTATGAATTTGAGTCATTAATCAAAATCAAATATAATATGATGTAATTATGAATAAAGTTATAATACAAAGAATATTTTATTCATTTATCCGACCAATATTTATTCGTTCTTGATAATTAAAATAATTATCGCCATAATAATACTTAATTATCGAAAACGTGTCATATTGTAGGACAGGATATTCCTTAAGAAAATTCGAAAGCATTGCATGAAGAATCAACAATATATTGTTTTGAAAATTGCAGTGATGTTTTTTTATATTCTGGGACCGTTGGAGTAAACAATTATAATAAACAATAATAAATATAGCAGACTAACAGCTAGCATAGCCACACCGCCACCCGCGCCCGAGTTCGTAAGCTCTTACCACTAGTTACCACGCACCCCGCACGGCCCTCGTGCAGTCTGTGTCACTCATACATACCTATACCACGCAGCGCGCGCTTTTTCAGTATCTCTGTATCACGTAAAACTTCTTTGAAAATTGTAGCCTAATATGTTATACTATACCTGTACTTCAATCTCCGGACATAGATACATGTTGCCGTCGAGCTATTTGATTAAACTAATAATTACAAAACGTAACCTATTTAAGCCTGATTCTGCTGCTTGATTCATAACTATCAATAATTATAAAAATAGTAATGATTATTAGTATTATTTAAAATCGCTGTAGACGTTAATGTCGCCCATTTAATATCTAGGTACCGGATTTGTTATTATCTTTGTACTCTTGTATTTTTAGTATTTATTGAAGTTATATTGTAATCTATTGTAATTTTACTATTTCACTATTTACTATTATTACCCAGTCAGTTTCTTTTCTTAATATTGTAATGGCTTTTATCCATTATTTACCGTTATCTTTACGTATTTTGTCTGCGGATATCCTATAGTATCAAAAAAGTTATTATCGATTAGTCGAAATCTCCCTTAATTATGGGGAAACAAAATCATATTTCACCTGGCATCACCAACTGTAAAATTATTTACTTTTAAAATCATGATATTATATGTGATAGTTTCAATTAATACGAATAGTGTAAACCGTATTTACTTGTGGAAATAAATTCCAGAAGCTTTGTGAAGAAATTGAGAACGGGATTAAAAGGTTTTGACAACACATTTCCCCATTTTTAATTTTTTAAATAATATTTTGACGTCTGATATATTCAACCATTTTGTTTAATCGCGACTAAGGCCGGTCGGCGCGCTTCGCCGGCGTACGCCGGCAGTTGGCTGACGTCGTCATAGACAACAATCTTCAGTTCTCGTGTATTATACTTCAATGGTTTTGATGTACAGAACAAGTTCCTAAAAGGATGCCAATTGATTACCAATATTCCTGTATATACGCGTCACGACTTTCATTTCATTTCAAACACGTTTGGGTTTGACTACACATTGCCTGATGTTGAGCAGATGTGCGGTCAAGGTGTAGCACGCTTACCTAGAAGATACCTATTTACTCGGGATTTGAAGACACCCACGTTGTACTTTTACGGGAAGACAGACCCAGGCAAAGCGTTCCACATTCCGGCTGTTCGTATGAGGAATGAGGATTCGAAACGCTTGGTTCTAAGGCGCCAATGTCCACCATAAAAGGATTGCGCTTTGGTCGCGTCTGTCTAGCCATACGATAGAAGAAAGGGGCAGAGGGACCAGGTTGTGCAACTCCTGGGCGCACTCTCCGAAGTGTATCCGATAAAAGGCCGACAAACACGCTACCTTTCGTCGATGCTCAAGACTTTGCAGCTGCGTCTTAGTCAAGGTGTCGTTGTCAATCAGCCTCCTGGCTCGCCTCTCAATCGACTCCAAAGCCTCCAGTTGATAATTATTAAAATGTTATCATAAAAATACGTTTGTTGCCCTCCGAATCATACTACTTGGCGGCTGTAATTTTAGCTACAAGCTGCAAATAACTCAATCGTCGCGCAGCTCTCGAGTGAGTTCCAGTCACTTCGGATTGGGCTATCCGCAACTTGTAGCTAACATCACTGCCGTCAAGTTGCATGATTCGATACTTTATTCCTTACATCAGGTTGGACTGCCAATGACGGATTAAGCCATCATAATTGTTTTGATCCAAATGGTTAGTCAGAAAAATTACATATTTTGGAATAATTTAATAAAGAAACTCGGTCGCGTAGCTAGCCTTGGCGTTAGTTTTAAGCCATCTAAAGGCTTCAGACGTAATAAAATAAAAACAGGACAAGTGCTAGTCAGGCTCGCACATCGAGGGTTCCGTACAAATCCAGAAAATTTCACAAAATTGGGAAGTAAGTTGTTAAAATCTCTGTACTGGGTCGTTCCCGAAAGTTCTACTATTAGTTCTACAACCATTTAAAAAAAAGTTTTTTTTTTTCACTTTTCTCGTCATGCATAGAAAATTACACATTGTTAAAATAATTAAAAACCTGTTTTAGCATATGCTAATGAAGTTTTTTTATATGATAGGTACCTTACATGATATGATTTACTCACTTTGAATTATGAACCCATGTTTTGTGAATTTTGAGGCCCTATTTTTTATGATTTAAATAAAAATATTCAGTTTTCAGATTTATTCCTATATGTGTACTCTGAGACAATGGTTCTCGCCAAATGTTATAGTTGTATGTCAACGGGAAGTACCCTGTAGGTTTTCATTTTTGTGAGTGTCGAAATATGCGGTTTTTACGACATAAACGACTCTAACTTTTTAAAACGATAACAGAAGTTTTTCTTTAACATAACTGCAAGGGACCATAGATGTACGTATACAGTTTAAATTTCAACTCTATATTTTTACGCGTGCCCGAGATAAAGAGTATTGACATACACACAGACAGACAACAAAGTGATCCTATTAAGGGTTCCGTTTTTTTCCGTTTGAGTTACGGAACCCTAAAAATCAAGGCAGAATGTTGTGAACAAACAATGAGGCTGGCAAAACTACGCCTCGCCGTCTACAGACACAATTACACACACATTTACGTACCTACAAAGAAACTACGCCTTGGCTTGTCAGTCAAATTATGGCGGCGCAACACCGACGCACTCACCACAGTCATGTATGAAAAACCAGCCTCACTTGACTGTTCACGACGTTCTGTCTAGATTTTTTTATTTGGTCTTAGCCTTTGACATGTTGAACTATTTTTAGTATAATAGAGATCTGTAGAGTTTTGGCGGGAACGCGGAAAAATCATGTCGCCGCATTGTATTGTTTTGTTAAACTTGCGTTTTTATCAGTGATAATTCGTGAAAAATTGTGGTATTTCGTTGATTATTAGCTGATTTACGTGCATTAGTGTATGCAAGTGATATAATGTGACGTATCATATTGTTCCGTGTTGTTACCAAAACTCCATATACGCCTCTAGTAAAGTCTCCACTGCTTTACTAGGTATGACTTGGACTGTGTTTGGACTTGACCGCGACTTTATTGGACTATGACGTGACTACGACTGACTATTTTGATAAAATATTATCAAAAACTACATATTAAAACTTAATGCTTGACACTGGCAAATGCACAACAATGCGACGCCAAAACAAAAAAGAAGAAGAAGAAGAGATCAGTGCAAGGACTTTGTATACTATCTGGACTGCGCACAGACGAAATTTGGCTCAAAGTTAGTTTAGGAAAATTCAACCTTAATGCGTTGTAACAAAACATATATTCCTTTGAAATGGTATAAGAGAGACGCTGTGCCGAGTGAGACTTCCCAAAGTGATGAAGTTGTCCCACTCGCACTATTGCCATTTCGAAACGACACTTATAAATGGTAGAATTATTACTTGTAAAGCCGCGACTGTCTTAACCATTTCTTAGTTTTTTTAACAATGTAGTTTGATAAGATTTTAGTTGAAATTGCGAATAGATGCCAATAAAACAGAGTTTGATATTTATTTTGTATGAATATATCTACGTCTTTATGATTAACGGTTATTTTTTATTTTTGACTAGAGTATCACCGTCGATTGCAAATGGCGTACTATGGTGTAAACAAAGAAGTGTAGTAGGGTGACTATGCTGGACATATATGCTGGGTGTACAATTGGTGTATAGTCGTGGTTGTCATTTTTAATTTTTTTAAGTTGTAGATTTCAAAATTGGCATCCATATTGGGATTAAAAATGGCAGACGTCACTATTTTGAAAAAGTCGTCATGGGTGTCGTTTAATAGGTATTTGGGGGTGTAGATTTCAAAAATGGCATCCATTTTCAAATTAAAGATGGCGGACGTCACTATTTTGAAAAAGTCGTCATGGGTGTCGTTTAATAGGTTTCTGGGGGTGTAGATTTCAAAACTAGCGTCCATTTTGGAATTAAAGTGGTGGACGTCACTTTTTTGAAAAAATCGTCATGGGTGTAGTTTTCGAGGTTTTTGGGGGTGTAGATTTCAAAAATGACATCTATTTTGGAATTAGAGATAGCAGATGTTGCTTTTTTGAAAAAGTCGTCATGTGTTATTTTTTGAGAATTCATATTTATTTTTTGAGAGTTTATATTTCAAAATTGGCATTCATTTTGGAATTGAAGATGGCGAACATTACTTCAAAATGGATGCCAATTTTGAATTATACACCACCAAAAACCTCTAAAACTACACCCATGACGACTTTTTCAAAAAAGTGAGTCCGCTATTTTTTATTTCAAAATGGATGCCCATCTTTACTACGAAAGCCTTAAAATTCTGTTAACTACGAAAGTCTATTCGTGGACAAGTTTTCGTGATTAAGATTTTTCGTGATAAGGTCTATTTGTGCCAAAGTATTCCGTGAAAAAGTTTTTGTGAAAACATTTTTCGTGGTTAAGTACGGGTTGCGTTATATGTGTCAAGATTACATCTATGAAATTTAAACGTTGTTCAACACCGTAAATATGGATTTCAGACCATTACTGTCGTCACAAAAGTGAAGGAACTCATCGAGATCTACATTTCCGATGACAGCTGTCAAACTTAAAAGTAGTTTATCTCCGTCATTATCAATTCTAGACCATTGCTGTCTTAACAAAGGTGAAAGAACTCTTCAAGATCTACATTTCCGATAACAGCTGTCAAACTTGAAACTGAATTATCTCCGTGTATATTAATTCTAGACCATTGTTTTTATGGGGATTGGTTTTATAGAGATCTTCAAGGAAGGCCTATGCCCAGCAGTAGGCGTCTTATTGCTAAAGCGACGATGATGACGAAGGACGACGAGTTAGGGGTAAGATAACTGCGATTCCTGCGTGCAGTAACATTCCAAAGAAATGTTATATCCCTAGATGATCGAGATGATTTGGTCATCCTACTTGGAAAAGAGACACAATCATCTGATGTGGTATCCTTGTCGGCACGTTTTTCTTTGCCAGTACTCAATCCTGTTTATATGATAAATCCATGGTTCTGTGTTTTACAGATATGTGTGTGTTGAACTTTCAATGAAAAACAAACTTCATATCTAACGTCGTTTTATTACATCAAATAAATTACAAGTTCGTACAATAGTTTAAATAATATGATATATTAAAAGCGCATGCTACGTCGCCCGCTCGCCGGCGACACCTACCCTAACGTAAATCACTTAGGTCTAAAGATAATTATACAGTGTGCAGAGAATCTATTAGAAATAATATTTGAGTCGTATATAAGCACCAGCTGCCTCTCCCGGCTTTGCCCAGGTACAATTGTCATAGCTGTCAACCTCGTTGAAACACTAAATAAAAGATAGTGAAAACCGCATTCGAATATGTCGAGTACAGGGCCGGATCTGTATGGCTTTTTGGGCTTCAGTCCAGGGGCCCCCTAGCTAAGTCAATTCAAAAATAGACGATAATGCGAAAAAATCTATAATTTTTTTAAAATTAAAGAAATCCTATGTTTTGTAGCCCGGCTAATCCTTCAATTAAATCAGATATTTTAGGGGTTTCCAAATATTATCCCTAAATCAATATTTTATAATCTTATTTTTTTCCTACATTAAGTAATTAGGTGGGTTATTCATAATTCAGTTATTCTGCTTCCATAAAGTACATGATAGTAAAAAAACATAAATGGTACAAAGTGGCATATGGACCCCGTCGGGCGCAGCAACAACAGAAGAGAGGAAGGCACCATAATTAAGTCTTATTAATTTATCTTTAACGAAAATAAAAAACACGAAATTGTTAGTAAATGCTTAAATGTCCAAATTAAAATGTCAGTGAAATCATTATGTCGAAAAATTAATAGGTATAATTATGTCAAAAATACAATAATAAATGTCAATGTTTTTAATTTATAATAAATTTCAATGTAGGTTCCTAAGCAGTTCTTCAGGGCCTCCTAACTCACAGTCTGGTTGAGTAGATTAGAAGATATAAGCGACATATACACAGAAATATCGGATTTGCTTTATAATATGTAGTGATGCTCGCAGTGTTCTGCGAGATGGATTCAGATTATCATTCTAGCGACTAACTTCACTACATTCGCTACAAGATGGCGCTAGCTACGCACGCCGGCCGGCAACCAATCACACGCTGTATCGCCGCGCCTCGGCCAATGACAAGACGAAGTCTGCATCGCGCAAAACTAAATTTACAGCGGCGGCCGAACCATATCAAGACCTAAGATTGCACTGTCGGATAGCTATCCCCGGGCACAACACCTCGCCCGGTGGAGTACTCCTTTGCGAGATGTTATCCTATCATCATCATCTTGACATGGACGACCAGCAAGTCCATATCATTTTCCTTGAAAATTATTTCATTTAGGTTGCCTGTGCAGGCGATAACGCCGCCTATTATTCTACCGGATGGTTTATTATTTTCTAGTTTAAGCTTGTTTTTGTTATACTAGTGTGAAGATAAAGCTATTTTGTATTGTATTCAGAAGTGACTAGATCTGTAGACAGGTTACCGACAGTAAATTAGCAAGTGGCAGTGGGCAGGGCACAGTTCGAAGAACTTATGGTTGATGGGGCTGTAAGAAATAGAGGCCACGCTCGCAGGCATAGGTACTTAGCGTAGGGTATCCATCAACTAGGTCGACGGTCGAACTAGTGGGATCAAACCGGTGGACCAACGCGTACAATTAGTTAGTAGGAGCGCGCTGGATGCAAGCCGCTTCCAACCGGGCTTATTGTAAATCCATAGGGGAGGCCTATGTCTATATCCAGCAATACACGTCCTACGGCTGATGGAATATAATCAAAGTCGGCAATCTGAACTTTAATGAAAGATTGATAAAATTTGTAAAATCGTTTTAGGTAGGTACTATTTTTTCTTGACAGATGACGTTATTTTAGATAAACTAAGCATGTAGCTATTTTGGTAAGTTCGTATGGGCCGGGTGGCAAGCCCTGGTGTCAAATTATTTAAAGCGCCTGATCGAAGGCCTGTCGTTTTTAGTAATAATGCACCTTGCAGCGCCCCTGGTGAGGATTTGTGGAAACATAAGTTTTCTTACTATCTGTTAACTTTGTGAATATTGTCAGAATATTTGTTATTAAATTTTACTATTAATTAAGCCTAACAGATTCTCTTCACCATAAATATTGCTAATCTTTAATACTGACTTATTTTGTTAGGTCGTAAATGCGTTGATACGGTGATACCACAGTCACAATTCATAATCCTACCAAATTAGTAGAAAATGTAGAAAATAAATACGGAATGCTTAAACACATTTTATAAAGCAACATTGTAATTAATATTTAAATATACACAATTCTTACAACTAGTAATTTACAAAAAAGCAAAACACGCCGACTAAAGCTATCAGAGTACTTATTTATATATTGTGTATAAAGTGTTAAATATAACGAAAACAGTAATAATTTTAAATGAAATACGGAAATAATTATAATTTTGATTTCTAACATTATTATCTTGTTTTCTCACGTTTTCAGAATGAAAAAATATGATTGTAATATATTGTAAATTGTCATTTTGTAAAATTATACACTACACTTAAGTAATATATTCTACCATAATTTAAATAATACATGGCAATACTTCATTTAACTCTTAACAGTAGAAAAATTAAACTACAGGCAAGAGAAAAGGTACATGGCAGCATTATTATCTTATGTCTATCTATATTAGTAACTTTAAATAATAAATAAGTTTTTTAATTACAATGAACACAATTATGTTTAAGACCAGAAAAATAAAACAATATTATTGAACTGGTAATTTTTCAAGTATTTAAAGGGTACAAAAATGTTTCTAATACATTAATGTATCATTATTATTTTAAATTAAATTAGATATTAGATTTGATGACACACCACAAATCCAATTGTCTCTGCATTTGTTAAAATTGATAATAATAATTGTTTATTTTGCTTCTTTAATGATTACTTTGAAAATAACAATAAATGTATTTTTATAAAACTTTAATGCGTCTTAGGCCGATCTTACTGAATAATTAATAATGACGTAATGATAATAATAGTGTTTTAATAATATTAATAATAATCTCCGAATAAACGTCTCATTAAGCCGTCTTATATTATAAACATTTATTATTATTTTAATTTTAAATATCTACTAGCTGAAATAATAAAAGTTTCATTAAATATGTTGCTAAAAGTTTTTTTACAATAAAAATATCAAAAGGATTATTTCAACATCTAGGCCTCTACGTTGTTAAATTCATTTTTATGTCGTAAATTCGATATTAATATTTAAAGTACTTTTATTGGACTAACAATTTTAAATCCAGTTTGAAAAATTCGGGTAGTTCAATAAAAATACCGCACGCATCGTAAAAAACGGTATTGTCTATGGTTTTCAGTTAAAATACTTATAATAAGTGGGTATAATGATATTGGGTTTAACTTTGAATGTTTTGATAGGTCTGAAGCTACTTAAAATATAGCTGTCTCTTTCACTGCGATCTATTAGACAAAGAGAGCAATTTAAAAATATGTTTAGTCCTGTCAAACGCCTTCAAAATTTAATCCATTATGTAGATATTAATATTTAGGGAGAAAAGCGTATGATATTGTTAGTAGTTTTTAAGACTTGCCATATTGCAACACAAATTGTATAAAATTTTTAAAAACTCTTCGACAATCTTGTGTATGGATGTCTGGATTGAATTGATGTTGATTTCGAAGTTATAGTGCGTCAGCCTGTTAAAAGTACATGTTTAGTTAAAAGTAGTTTTAGGGAGAACAATGAGTCAAAGAATTAATTGGTTTGTAAAAGTATTGTCTGGAGGATAAATAAATTAATGTGGTATTCTAAGGCTTCTTTTATAGAGATGGCAACGTCACGTATCTCCTTTTAGTTCAACAGTTTTTACAGATTGCGAACGCTACTAAAATTTTTGCCATAACGAACAGCAAGATGGCGGATTCTGCGCAGGTTTAGTACAGATTAAACCGCAAGGGGGCGTGCGTGGTCACTTCTCCGCGGTGTTTGTACCATAAAGGTGCTATTTGGAACCGAGCTGTCAACTGCAACTGTTGCCAGCACGTACAACAGCTGATACAAACTGGTAGTGTATCTGCGGCCGACTTTGTTTTGTTTTGGCCACAGCTACTCTACTAGTTTGTATACTATATTTTGCAGTTGGCAACTCGGTTCCTAATAGCACCTTTAGAGTTTTGGCGGGAACGCGGAAAAATCATGTCGCCTCATTGTATTATTTTGTTAAACTTGTGTTTTTATCAGTGATAATTAGTGTAAAATGGTGGTATTTCGTTGATTATGAGCTGATTTACGTGCATGAGTGTAGGCAAGTGATATAATGTGACGTATCGTGTCGTTCCGTGTTGTTACCAAAACTCCATAGACGCCTTTAGTAAAGTCTCCACTGCTTTACTGAGAAGAAGAAGTTGAAAAAAAGCATTATTTAAGACTTCGACTGAAGGACTCTGTATCCATGGTCATGAGTAGGTTTATTAAAAAAAAAAAAAAATAGCACTTTTAGGGTACAAAAAACGCCGCGGAAAAGTTACTGGGCACGTCCCCTTGCGGTTCAATCTACTAAACATGCGCAGAATCCGCCATCTTTGTTTTAGTGTTTGACGTGAACTGTACGTGCATACTAGTACAATTTGTAGCCTACAATTTGGTAGATTGCACAGAGCAGCAGTGCACTACAGTTACGACACTATTCCTTTCAATGTACCTTTTTCTATGAAACAATTCAATCATTTATTCACCAAATAGTACAAAAGTACACTTTTGAACGTTAGATACAAAAAATAAAAAATATATTCGGTAGCTAGCGATGTACTGTCTGCCGTAATGTCTACGTATCGCTGGCTGGCATTGTAGTCTGTTGATGCAGCGTGTGGTCGGCTACAGATTTGTACATTCAGTTAAGGACGTGACGCACCAAGCCACACATCTCGATAAAAGAGCCGTTTATTGATCGCTGTTTGTCACGTAACTGTCAGTTTGACAGTGACATTGACAGGTGTCAGTCTTGGCCTAGTGCAGGAAGGGCGTGCGGGCGCATTTCTTGGTGCACGCACACTTGCGCACTATCTCTATCTCTTTGGTGTACCGAGTGCCGTCTGAGCACACTAGCCGGATCTGAAAACCAAACAAAACATATTTCAGATTAAAAAAAAAAATAGATAATGGTAGATTATGCACCTAAGGAATAAAACAATGTTTTATGTCAAAGGCGGCATGTCGAACTCTGAAAGCATTTGATCGGCAGTTATGTAGAGTCTTGATTGAAGCCAAGGATTCAAGTCGATCAAAACTAAGATAAGGTAAATTTAATTTTGAAGAAATATTTGTTTTACTAATATTTCACATGATATTGCGGGGTGGTGGATCATAAACTTACAATGCTTATAGCCTATATTCTAAAAAAATAAACTTCGCGCGCTGCTCGACAGTAACACGACAGAACGACAGAGTAGTGGCGTGTAGCGGGTGGTGTACGACGTACCTTCCTCTTCTTGGTGTGCGTGTGGGTGCAGCAGTGCGCGTGCGAGCAGCCGGCGCGGAGGCAGCGCGCGCCGCGCACCGCGCGCCGGCTGCGGCACGACCCTTCCACTATGAACTCGCGCGTCGTCTCCTAAACATACACATAAGTTAATTAAATACTAATAATTCCCCGAACAGACTTCGTGATTATATTCAGATTCTTTATTAATAAATAAAAATTTACATGTCAGATTACGGTACATACATTATACAATTAATTACATTGTACAACTTGATTTTCCGGTACAAAAAAAAATATTTTAATACCTTTAGCTATAACTTATCATTTATATATTCTTTAACCGAATAGTAAGCTTTGCTCAGGAGTAATAGTTTCAATTTACGCTTAAATATGTTATTAGAAGCTGCACTTTTGACGCATTCTGGCAGATGGTTGTATATTTGCGGACCGCACACATACACTGATTTGTCGGATTTTGCGAGCCAGTGAGTAGCAGGCCAATCGCGTTAATTTTAAACTGCTGCGTTCGATCTGTAATTCAGTTAAAGTTCGGTTGCAATTGTAGTTAACTTTCGATTCAGCTTCAAGGTATTAGGTATTGCGCTAAACATCATACACCAACCGTTCATTTAACACCGGTTACGTTCCAACTCTGATCGAGTTGCGTTTCAACTTAGTCAAAATAATTAGTGCGATACGAAAATAGACAAAAAGTCGAAGTTCAGTTAAAGTTCAATTGTAGTTCAGCTGTAATTTTTTAGTGCGATTGACCTGCTGGTGTCTTCAATCTGCCCTTATGTCAAAGTAAAGAAGGACGCTAGTAGCCTACCAATCAAAAATCACAGAAGACTGAATTTTTTAATTATACCTACGCTTTTTCCGTGACGTAAGATACGACTTAGTTCTCTTGGTACATAATCTACTATTACAATGCGCATATTTGTTCTAAGTAAAGAAGTTTCTACACGAATTAAACATTCCAAATTTAAATCAGTGTTTTAAACAACATTGTTGTCTTCGAGATTGTGTTAAGATAATAATGACTTATTTTACGTTGAGATTGTACCTATGACATATAATTGGTCATTTTGAGCAGGTGGTATGAAAAAAATATCTTATAGAATCTTGGATGACTGATTGGTCTGGCTACGCTGCGAGAATCTACCTCACCTTCCGGCAGCCCTTTCTTGCAGCAGCTGAAGGCGGGTGTTCTGACGGAGACTGCTTGCTCGGCGGCGCAGCTGCACAATAACACATCATTTTAGTAAGATTTCGTTTAATAAAAGCTTGCATCCGTTTCTATTAAGGATATTCCTGCAGCTATGACATGATGATGTGATATTACCTGGTGAAGCCTGCACGTTGCTGAACGCTTGCTTCCTCGGAGGGACTTTGCTGACCTGCGTGATGACGGGCGCGCCGCCTAGACAACGAAGCATAAGTTAGGAAATGGTTTAGTTGACTTCTAACTATCAAGTCATAAAACCTTAATCTAGGTTTTTGGTATGATTTGATGTAAAAAAAATGTGAGAAATTGGCGGTGAAGTTAAAAGGAAGACATCAACCTACAATTTTTACGTTAATGAACGTAAACGTGAAATTGTTTCGGTTTTTTTTTTTTTAAAAAGTGGCACTCTGGAAGCGAGAGCTCACTTTTACTAAAGGCGAGCGCAGCAAGCGCTTGACAATTCGGGGTAGATTTCACAATAATTATGATATGTTTAAAGTTTTGGAAGGACCTATTCACTCTATACTCTATAAAATTTAACTTGATCTCTGCGACAGCTGTCAGAAAAATCACGCTTATGAAGTCCTGAATGTCTTAATAGTACAGACAGTACCTGTCAATGTCATACTTTATGGGCATGCCGATTAGAGATGGGCGACGCATGATCGTGACCACAGAGTTTTAGATAGAGTTTTATTTAAAATATCGATAGTTTATACTAACGATATTTTAAATAAAACTTAATTTATCATTAATTTTATTGTATATTTTATAATAACATAGCATTTTTTACATGTGTAATTAAATTAAACCCAATTATATGTTACATTAGCATCGATAATAGTGAAAAATGTCGATAAATAATATCGTTACGTTATTATGAGTATTTAATTAATATCATAACATTATTTACATGTGTACATACTTGATTTTAAATAATAGCAAGTAAATAAAATCCAATTTCTCACCTTCAACTACTCATTCGATTTCATTACAACATTGTTTGAAAATCGATTTTTTCCACCACTATCCCAACTCTAAAAATGTCAATCTTTTATGTCAATGTCACTGTCGCAGAGATCAAGTTAAATTTTATAGAGTATACTTAATTACATCTTTGCTTCACATTTTAAAATGGAGAACGCTTAAATCGATTGAGTAATGCGGCGGATTTCTGCTACTTAAAATATTTCAATTACTTTTGTATCCATATATCGACTTGGCATTAAAAAGACTGAATAGACTACTGTTATCACATTTTCCGTCGAACATACAGAAAATTTTAGGTACAAATTTGATATAATTTTTCGTTTCGGAAGAAAATTCTTTTCACCCCTTAAATTATAACAAAATGTTAGGTTTTTGATGTCGATCGCTTGAGTAAAAAATGTCGCATGCTCAAGCGTCCTATCTTTTTCGGAAAAGTTTTTAGTTTCTGTATAGTTTTCAGTGAAGTATATACTCACGTATGGACGCCCGGAGCTCGCACTGCACGCCCGCGGTGCCGGCGGGGCAGCGGCACGTGTAGTCCGACGACGAGCCTTCCTCGCGCACGCAGCGCCCGCCGCGCGCGCACGGGTTCGGGATGCACGGGTCCTGGAGATACCATTTATTTCATATTTATGTAAAAGTATGAAGTAAACTAGTATGTTGGAATGCTGCATAACTAGGTAGGTACATATTAAGATAAGATAAGATAAGTTTATTTCCAACAATTAGCTATGTACATTATTCTTACTATTTATTATATTACACATTTAACATATTTGTAGGTATAGTACCGTAAGTTTTAACACATTTTAAGATAATATGTTACGCTATAAATAACAGGTTATTAATATTATAAGTAGCAGCGATTATAACACTAGAGATTTTATGTACATTGTCTTTGCGGTACTAGTGGGCCCCGAACTAGGCTAGGCCTGTATCTCGGTGGCCCAAATTCTACAGGTAGGTAGTATTAATTATTCATAAAGTTTTTGAATAGAGTACGTTTTATTATTGTTTTTTGACCTACGAACCACTGGAAGAGGTATACAATTCGACGCGTATATATTTTTTATATTTATGTAAAACCACGCATAACTTTTTTTATAGTAGTCCGATTTCAATAATTGTTTTTTTTATTGGAAAGAGTATACTTCGAAATTAATTCCATTTAAATTTTATCGAAATTGGCCGAGCCATTTTTGATAAATCAACAATAATGTGAAAAATGTTACATCGATCCCTGCATAACATTTACGTTCTAGCGATGCGCCCCGGCTTCGCACAGGTGTATTATACATATAAACATTTCTCTTAGATTACTCTATCTAATAAAACAAACTGCACTCCACCACTATTTCTTTTTCTTGTCGGTTCATATTCGTGCAAGGTTGCCTGGAAGAAATCGCCATGGGTGATAAGGCCGCCACTTTATAATCATATTTTTTGTCGTATATGTGTTAATAGTGTTTATTTTTTATATTGTGGTTATAAATAAAGAGTTGTGTCTGTCTGTCTGCACCAAAATCCGTTACGCAGTTTTAAAGATATAAGCAAACATGGGGACAGACAGCGGAAAGCGACTGTTTTATACTATGTAATGATTCTGTACACGGGTAAAGTCGGTCATGCTATTTTTAAAATGAAATTATGAGTGGCTGCCAAACTCCTGCTTACAATCGGAGTACTCCCGAGATACTACTGCTTAGACAAACACCTGATGTTGGTGTTACAAGTAGCCCTTTACACAGAGGTTGCATGAAGGTGTAGCGACTAACTTCACTACATTCGCTACAAGATGGCGCTAGCTACGCGCGCCGGCCGGCAACCAATCACAAGCTGTATCGCCGCGCCTCAGCCAATGACAAGCCGGAGTCTGCATCGCGCAAATGAAATTTACAGCAACGGCCGAACCATATCAAGACCTAGGTTAACACTGTCGGACAGCCATCCCCGGGCACAACACCTCGCCCGGTGGAGTACTCCTTTGCGAGATGTTATCCTATCATCATCATCTCGACATGGACGACTACCAAGTCCATAAAGGTATTGTTCGAATGAAAATTTTTGGCTGTGAAGTTACCTACAAGCTGCGAATAACCCGATCCTGACTGAAGCTCACTTAAGAACTTGAGATTGTGTTACAGTCTTAATCAGAACTATTTATTCGTAGAAATTGTGGTTAACAAAGATTTAAATTTAGTTGACATCACAGCCGCCAAGAATTGAATTCCCCTTCACCTATACTGGTCCTTATTCTAAGGGCCTATACCAGGGAGGTTGTGGGGGTGGTACCTGTGTGTGGGCGCCGTCCTCCTGGAGCGGCTGGCGCGGGGTGGGGGGCGCGGGCTCGTCCTCCCCGCACCCCGCCGCGGCCCGCTGCACGCGCGCCGCGTTGGTGAAGTCCACTCGCTTGTGGTTGATCCACGCTTCTTTCAGGCAACCTGGGGAACGACACCACGATGTCAACTATTAAACTTAGGCATGTTTGTTTGAGCCGGAAGCCAGGAGTGGTAAAGCGTGGCATTTTGTAATGTTTGATTTTGTATGCCACCATACACATAGTATTGAGCTGAATTGGAACAAAAAACATTTACAAAAGATCTTGTTCCGGTTCCAGATTGCTTTCCAAGGGCTTCCGAACATATGGAAACAATGATTATAATTGATTTTTTTGATGTTATGCGAATTTTAATGTAATTGGCCTGTAAATAGCCGATTTATTAGCTCAATAAATGCTATTTAATGTGTTATCGCGGCGCAGATCTCGGTGGGTGTTTTACACACAGCAGTATAGATGGCGCTGCAAGTAACTAACTAATGTGTAATAACTCTTCAAATAATAATAAATAAAAATGTATCATTGGTGTCTAAAATTATAAGCAATGCAATTATTATTGTACCTTGTGTAATTGACAAGTTTTCATTTTTCACAAGGCTATGAAATTCCAAAACCATTTCGAGATATCGGAATGCTGATCATTATGTTTATTTTTCCAAAATTTTTAGTGCAGTAACTGCTAAGATATTAGATAAAAACCCTCACCCAAGCCGTTTCGGGATTTATATCAAAAGTTCAGTTGCCAATGATAAAAAAAATACTAACAATATAAAATGACAGTTAACATTGATAGTGTTGACACATAAAATGTAGTTTAAAAATAAAATGTCAGTGTCATTTTCAAATTACTTATTTTGCTTTAGCCCGAGAGGTAAACGCAAAAAATGCAAATACTTTCCAAAAGCTGAATTATTGGTACCAAGTTATCAAAATGGTGTACATCAATACCCTGGAGTCGGTCAGCTGGGTTCCCTAGCATTTGGTGGAAGAATCCGTTTGAATTTTAAAAGTACCTTGGAACTAGTACTACTTATTCTTCTTATTTTAAGTGGTGCTACTCGTAATTTAAAGTCTGTATGGCAGACCAAGTTACCTATTTCAGGTGATTGGCAGTTGTTAAACATTTTTTATATTTTTCTTCCCATAGTACATAGTTGACTTTTTGCGCTGACCTCCCGGCCTATTTGTTGTAAATTGTGACGGATTGATTGGCATTGACAGTGACAGCAACGCTAGCACCTAATTTTTCGAATGTGGCTTCAGTAAAATTGTTTATGAGTCCTAAATTTTGCAGTTACGTTCTTTTAGAATAAGCTGCTTTCCAAAACTTAATTTTAAGGAAAATATAAGTCGTATTCGAAAAATAAAAAATACGTATATGTTATTTTGCAATATTCTTTCAGATAATAAATAAATATAACTATGTTAAAAATTTGAAATGTTGTCAATTGTGTTAGGTGCATAGATAAGTATGTAATATTGTTTGATAAGAATAGTGTTTTAATAATAGGTACCTATTTAAGTTTGTACTAGCTATTGCTGCGCCCTCAATACAGGGTATATATGCCTCATATTTAGTTAATCTAGTTTTTAACTGAATTATGTATATATTTGCAATAAATGAATCAATAAATAATCAAGTCGGTTACGTACCTTTGAAACTGGTGATGTTCCGTAGATGCCACTTGCTGAATGCTTCCCGAGCGACGTCCTCCGGCACTCCACCCAAGTACATAGGCCGCTCCAACCGGAGTAACTCTTTACTGCCTGAAATGTTTCATGAATTCAATAGTTGTTTGAATCAGTTACATCAGGTAATTATAACACTACATTCAAACGTCAGGATCGCCACACAATTTGGCGGATGAGACTTCGCCGTGATTCGCTAATTATTGCGCATGTGTGCACAATGCCTACGCAAATGGCGAAGGGGTGAGCACGGGCGTAGCGCAAGAGGTTAACAGGCGAGGCCGCTTCGTCTTGTCTCTCTGGCTCCCGCGCATACCTATATTTTGCCGTATGCGCAGCGTTGCTTCCCATCCGCTGACTTGTGTGGCGCGGATTATACGTGAATGAAACGGGAGCTCAAGTATCTACTATGTTAACATTCAAGATCAACAGCATATCATTAGTAGGAGCTATGATATTTTTTTTATTTATTAATACAACTTAGTTATTCAGAAATAATACTTTTTATTAACATTTCAAACCAATTTGCGTTTGCCCACCAACTGACGCCGCACGCAGATTGAGAGCATACGCACGAAATAGTAGCATCTAAAAGTGAAATAAAGATATGAACTAGGTAAATATAGATCTGGTAAGTAATAAATATAGATAAAAGAGTATGATGACCTTCGTTGATGATGGAGCGCGCGGGACCGTCGTCGACGCGCAGAGTGAAGTTCTTCTTCACGGCGAGCAGCTCCGCCTTGTGGTAGTTGCCGTCCGATACCATCTCGAAACTGACACAATCATGAATTTCATAAAGAATAAACGAAAATCTGATTTTCATCAAACTATTGTAATAAACTTTCTTTTTGTGATAAACATTTTAAAAATTGACGCGTTCGCAGGATTTGAACCTGCATGCTCTGGGATTCCGGCCCAGATGCCGGAAATCAATCAATTTTTGAAATGTTTATCACGAAAAGAAAGTTTCTATACACCTAGTGTGTGAAGCACGATAAAATAATTTCATTGATTAAGCAATGCGTCATTTCTCGTTAATGGTAAGAAGTTCTAATAATTTCACATTATGTGACTGACTGGTTTAAAGCAGTTCTCACAGATGGCGTTTCCAACAACGTAGTAGTTGGTAAAAATGATAAACACTTTCACTAATTCGGCGCCTTCGCAGCCTTCGAGCGTTTTAGCTTAATTGGACAAAGCATCTGGGCCGGAATCCCAGAGGATGCAGGTTCAAATCCTGCGAACGCGTCAATTTTTGAAATGTTTATCACATAAAGAAAGTTTCTATACACCTAGTGTGTGAAGCACGATAAAAATCATTTCATTAAACTATTGTAATCTTTTTAGAATGCAACCGTCTTACTACAAAAGTTTTACGCACGCTGTAAAGTTTAACAGTATAAATTGCACGGTTAAACAGTGTTTGATGCAAGTTTAAATCTTTTGTGGTAAGGCGGCAAATGTTCAACTTATTTACAACCTTTTAAACAAGATATCTTCAGGACAATGAGACTTTTAAATCATGACAGAAAAATTGTAGAAGTAATGAATTAATTGAAAAGAACACTGTGAGAATAAGATTCACTGGGCGTATGGCGTAGGTTATATTAGGTACAACAGAGCGTCAATACAATCAAAAAATTATCAATGGCAGGTTGTGGTCTGTGTCAGTGTCATGTAGACTCCGGTTGTTTTAACCGTTTAGCCATATATATATAGGCCTTCAGGCAGCTTAAAGGTTCTGACATCAGGCCCAGCCACCCGACCGACCGACTGACTGACCTGTACATGGTGGAGGTGGGGTGGTTGCCGACGTCGTAGCTGACGCGCACGCGCCCGTTGAACAGCTCCACCGCGAGATGCTCGTTTTCGCCGAAGTACATCAGCACGCCGTGCTGTTGCCGCGTGCTGAATACTGCAACGATATGAAAAACACTTTTTCACAATAAGAAGAATAATAAGATTATTTTTTTGCAAATTTTAGCTTGACCGACTTCACCCGCGTACAGAATTCGCGAATATTTGGCACGGATCGATGCAGCATTTTTCACATTATTGTTGATTTATCAAAAATGGCTCAGCTGATTTCGATAAAATTTAAATGGGACCAATTTTGACCTCTTTTCAATAAGAAAATAATGAAATCGGACTTATACGAAAAAAGTAATGCGTGGTTATCATAAAAAAAAATATTCGCTTCGAATTGTATACCTCCTCCGATGGTTCGTCGGTAAAAAAAAACAAGTCAAGTAAATAATCAGTCAAATAATCAAGTAAAAGAAGCTCAAATATTTAATTTTAAATTTTATTTAAATTTAAAAAAAATGACTTGGCCTACAGATGTAAGCGGTAGCTACTAGGTATATTTTTAGTGATAAGACAAAAATAATAACTGTAATTAAGACCCCTGATCATGTCAGGGATATTTCGCGATATTTAAAAAAAAACAAAAAAAAAAGCGCAAGAATGGGGTCATCCGCAGCTTGTAGTAAACATCACTCACGAATCAAAAAGTTTGATTAGGCCTTGTGGTAACTTAGTGTTTGTGTTGTTTCAAAAAAGGTTTTTTTTACGACACGTGATAAAAATGCTGGGTTTACTTATTGTCATTTAACTTTTAAGTTGTTGTTTCCTTACCGAGAGTGACGTTGGCTTGCGGCGCCGTCCGCAGCGGCTCCAGCTCCACGAGGGAGTCGTTGTGGCTGAACGTGAGAGACGTCAGGTATTCGCACAGACGACCTAACACATAAAACAAAAAGTTTATGAGCGTTCTTAGTATTTGTAGGGTTTCTCAAAAGGAAAAAACGGAACCCTTATAGGATCACTTTGTTGTCCGTCTGTGTGTATGTCAAGACTCTTTATCTCGGGAACGCGTAAAGATATCGAGTTAAAATTTAAACTGTATACGTATATCTATGATCTCTTGCAGTTGTGTAAAAGAAAAACTTCTCAGTTATCGTTTAAAAAAGTTAGAGCCGTTTATGTCGTAAAAAACCGCATATTTCGACACTCACAAAAACCAAAACCTACAGGGTACTTCCCGTTGACATAGAACTATGTAATTTGGTGAGAAGCATTGTCTCAGAGTACACATATAGGAATAAATCTGAAAACTGAACATTTTTATTTTAATCACAAAAAAATAGGGCTTCAAAATTCACAAAATATGGGTTTAAAATTCAAAGTGAGTAAATCGTATCATGTAAGGTATCATATAAAAGAGCTTCATTAGCACATGCTAAAACAGGTTTTTAATTATTTTAACAATTTTCAATGAATGACGAGAAAAGTAAAAAAAAAATCTTTTGTCGATGATGATGATGAGTATAGAGATTTTAACAACGTACTTTCCGATTTTGTGAAATTTTCTGGATTTGTACGGAACCCTCGGTGTGCGAGTCTGACTTGCACTTGTCCGGTTTTTTTTAAAGTTCCATACCCAAAGAGTAAAAATCCTATTACTAAAACTTTGCTGTCCGTCGGAATGTCTGACAGTCACCAGGACGTATCTCAAGCACCGTGATAGCTACATAGATGAATTTTCACAGATGATGTATTACTGTTGCCGCTATAACAACAATTACTGTAATTGGAATAAAATAAAATATTCAAAGAGGTGGGCTCACATACAGCAAACAATATTTCATTGCACTTGCTTGCTTGATATTAATAACAGCAACAAGTAAAATAAAATAAAATAAAATCGGAATATAAAATTTTTAGCACGCGAAATCGACTCCAGAAGAAGAACCATACGTGCACGGGTCTAATTCGCAAAAGGGCGCTTTTTTTAAACTTATATATCTTGAAGTATTTTAAAAAATAACAGGTATTATTTTTTACCTGAATATCCTGGGGCGCATTTGCAGAGGTAGTCGTGCGGAGTCGAAAGTAGAGACCGTTCCATGATGATGTCGTCCTGAAAATATCACAAACGAATTAGTTTCGTTTTACCAGAAAATCCATTAGATTTGTAATTCGTAGGTCAAATCAGCCATAATAATGTGATGTCCATTGCTGGACATAGGCCTCCCCTATGGATCTCCAATGAGACCGGTTAGAAGCGGTTTTCATCCAACGTGATTCTGATCTGTTCATCTTATAGATGCAAGTCCTATATTGTGCTTGCCGTTATGCGATCTCCACTCGAGAACTTTTCGACCCCACCGGTCATCAATTCTCCGACCTATTCGCCCTGCCTACAAATTCTATTCTATATATATCTAGCTCTAAGTAAAGTGCGTATTTTGGATGAACGAGAATTGTATTATGAAGAAAGACAATTGTTTCATTTGACCATCAATGCTGTCTACCCCCCTTTACATTATCAAGCAGTTTTGACTACTTTTGGTCTATTTAGCCGTAACGGTGCACAGATGCTGGCAAGTTAGATATCTAACGGTTCAATAATTACGAAAAGTTTTGTTTCACAACCGGTAAGTTAGATGGTGCTGGAAGATGCAGTCCTTGTGCTTTTTACACGACAGGTGGCGCTGTAAGTAGCTAAAATTGATTGATAATTATTTTTCGCAAAAAGGTTATACCATAACCGACTTTAACCGTGTACAGAATTCGCAAACTTTTCGCACGAATTGATGTAGTATTTTTCACATTATTGTTGGTTTATCAAAAATGACTCGGCTGCTTTCAATAAAATTTAACTGGGACCGATTTCGAGGTACTCTTTCCAATAAAAAAGAATTATCGAAATCGGACTACTTACAAAGTAAAAAGTTATGCGTAGTTATAAATAAATAATTCTTTATTTCAAATTTCTAAAACATTTCAGTAATAAAGAACATTTCTATTACTTAATTAACTAGAATAAGATTAAATTAATTTATATATCTGTTGCCGAACTAGGCCAGTGGCCTGTGTTTCGGCTTAAAGCGCCCTCACTTATTGCATTCACTTCTAGCATAAAAAAATAATTTGAATTTAGATAGCAATTAAAATATAGATCGTGCTTTATAAAAAAATCAATTATAAATAAATATAGAATTTTGTATCACTAATAAAACTATTATGTATAAGCAAGCATGCCTACACTAAGTAACATTAATTACCGATCTTACTATATAAACAAAAAAACCTGTATTCTATATCTTTAAATACAGATGCATGGATTGGGCCTAATATAATTTTAATAGCCAATTAGAATACCTACAGTGTTGTATACATTGCAACTAGCAGCTAGTTATACGTCGAATTGAGTAGCTCTTCTGATTCATCGGTCAAACTAACCTGTAGGTGTCTCTGTGGAGGTAGATAACACACGCCGTGGACGCAGTCGTGGTGCGCGCAGGGGGAAGTCCCGAGCGCCGCGTGCGGAGCCGCTTCGCAGTACCGACCCGCGTAGCCGTTTGCGCACGCGCAGCGGTACTCGTCTAAACCGTCTACACATGTCGCGCCGTTCTGAAAACAAATAAAATGTTGGTACAGTTGTGGAATTAAACTTCTTGGCGGTCGAGATGTTAGCTGCCAGCTTGTAGCTTATTTCACTGCTGATTAGAAGTTCGATTCGGTCTGTGAAAACTAACCAACACTATTTTCCCCTATCGAACGACAAAGTAATTCGTAATAGACGTAACAAATATAAACTTAATATCGACCAACGTAAAAAAAAGATAACAAGTGAAAGTATTTTCTGTATGGGACCTGTAATCTACAACAAAATACCGAACTCGCTGAAAACAGTCAGCCACAGTCTATTCAAAACTAAATTAAACAAAGTTCTTCAGACTAAGTGTTACTACACTATTAGTGATTTTATGACTGACAAAAAAATAATTGGAATACTATTATTGACTAATCAATCCATGACATTGCAATCTACTAACATAACATAATAACTAATCCATGACATTGTCATTAACTAATATTGACTAGGTAACTAAACCTGACATTGTAATCAATTTAAATATAATTTTAGAATTTTAATTTTGTAATAATAATTTGATTGGTAGTAATAATAAATAAAGCTGCCAGTAACGTTGCACGCCTTGCATAGGCAAGTTTGTATTGAGTCATGATTATATTATATCTATACCACCTTTGTACATGCAAACTGCAATAAAAATTTTGACTTTGACTTTGTCTTTCAATTAGCTAGTTCGTTTAATACGATCCAAATTTAATGACAGTTTGGCTTAGAAGGGTGGAGTAAGTTGGGGCACTACCGCAAGTTACCTGGCACATGTGGGAGGCGCAGTCGTCAGGGTTGACGGTGCAGTTCTGGCCGGAGTACCCTCGGGGACAGGCGCAGGAGTAGTGGGAGCCGAGGTCGGTGCAGACTGCTCCGTTGGCGCACGGGTTGAACTCAGCTGTGCAGAAGGGGATCTTCTTCTCGCAGTACTCTCCTGAAAATAATATTATCACAAAGTATGTTAAAATTTCGTAGTTTGTTGTAACAGCAAATTTTACAGCGTAACTGTGAACTATAGACGGATTTGGAATTTGTTTATGGCTTTATGAACAGATTTTACATCACTGGTTTTTAAGGAAAACATCGTAAGGCAACCTGCATACAGTAGACATATATAGAACCCATACAGACTTGCAGCAGTAGCCCTCCAGTTGACATGTTGCATTGTTTCTCACCCTCTAATGTCCTATATTAGATAGAGACAGTACCCATATATACCGTAGCGCACTTGCAGGAGTAGCCTCCAGTCTACGAATGTCCCTCTCATTCCAACCCCCTACAAAAGACAGAGAGAGAGATAGAGACAGTACCCATATATCCCGGAGCGCACTTGCAAGAGTAGCCTCCAGTCTACGCATGTCCCTCTCATTCCAACCCCCTACAAAAGACAGAGAGAGAGATAGAGACAGTACCCATATATCCCGTAGCGCACTTGCAAGAGTAGCCTCCAGTCTACGCATGTCCCTCTCATTCCAACCCCCTACAAAAGACAGAGAGAGAGATAGAGACAGTACCCATATATCCCGTAGCGCACTTGCAGGAGTAGCCTCCAGTCTACGCATGTCCCTCTCATTCCAACCCCCTACAAAAGACAGAGAGAGAGATAGAGACAGTACCCATATATCCCGTAGCGCACTTGCAGGAGTAGCCTCCAGTCTACGCATGTCCCTCTCATTCCAACCCCCTACAAAAGACAGAGAGAGAGATAGAGACAGTACCCATATATCCCGTAGCGCACTTGCAGGAGTAGCCTCCAGTCTACGCATGTCCCTCTCATTCCAACCCCCTACAAAAGACAGAGAGAGAGATAGAGACAGTACCCATATATCCCGTAGCGCACTTGCAGGAGTAGCCTCCAGTCTACGCATGTCCCTCTCATTCCAACCCCCTACAAAAGACAGAGAGAGAGATAGAGACAGTACCCATATATCCCGTAGCGCACTTGCAGGAGTAGCCTCCAGTCTACGCATGTCCCTCTCATTCCAACCCCCTACAAAAGACAGAGAGAGAGATAGAGACAGTACCCATATATCCCGTAGCGCACTTGCAGGAGTAGCCTCCAGTCTACGCATGTCCCTCTCATTCCAACCCCCTACAAAAGACAGAGAGAGAGATAGAGACAGTACCCATATATCCCGTAGCGCACTTGCAGGAGTAGCCTCCAGTCTACGCATGTCCCTCTCATTCCAACCCCCTACAAAAGACAGAGAGAGAGATAGAGACAGTACCCATATATCCCGGAGCGCACTTGCAAGAGTAGCCCTCCAGGCGGTCGACGCAGGTCGCGTTGTTCTGACATCGGTTCCCGGCGCAGTCGTCGATGTTCACTTCGCACCGCACGCCCGTGTAGCCCGCCTCACAGGAACAACTGCAATAAATGAGAATATGTGTAAAATTTACCGACAGTGACGCAAAATTTTCATTTTATTAACTACATGCGTCGTGTAAGTATTTGGCAACGTTATGCGTCGTGTAAGTCTTCTACTTCATTACAAAATGAGATTTTTAAATCAAATGTTCGTTTTGGTGTCCCGGTCTAGAGCGATTTGCGTCGTGAGACACAGAGTGATGTCAACAGATAAAATCCTAATCTTTCCGAGCTAGGTCCTATGCCTGCGAAGACAGCTGCCCAACAATACGTTGTCAAAATAGTTAAGCAAATTTATGCATTGTTAAAATAGTTATACAATACGTTGTTGAAATAATTACTCATTGACTCGACTGGAAACAAGCCTCCGCGAACGATTGGTTGTCGATAGGCGTCAATTTGCTAGCGACTGTATAGATGGCGCTGGAAGTAGCGAAGTGGATCGCTACAACACAGGGTTGTCTGTTTGTCTTGAACTGAGCCAAAAGGAAGTCATTAAGAGCATCATTATAAAAAACTTTTACTACGGGCAAACCCGAAACACGAGGAAAAAAGTAAAGAATACAGGGAGTAAATGTTGCTCGCAATGATGTTCTGAATCACTTTCTTTCGGATTAGTGGATTAGTACATCTGTTCTTGATGAGCCTTACAAAATTAATTTCTGTAGTATTAATCATTGGAAGCGACATCTTTTCAGCACACAACACGTGCCGTGCGCGCACGGCAAGCCGTAGCACGCGTCGATCATATTCGCGCACGTGTTGCCATGGTAACGCCTTAGTGACCGTATACAACAATACTGTACTCACTGGAACCGGCCCTCTTCCAGCACGCGGCACGTGCCGTGCGCGCAGGGCGAGCCGTAGCACGCGTCGATCATGTTCGCGCACGTGTCGCCATGGTAGCACGTGTCGCCATGGTGGCTGTATAAACAGTACTGTACTCACTGGAACCAGCCCTCTTCCAGCACGCCGCACGTGCCGTGCGCGCAGAGCGAGCCGTAGCACGCGTCGATCATGTTCGCGCACGTGTCGCCATGGTAGCACGTGTCGCCATGGTGGCTGTATAAACAGTACTGTACTCACTGGAACCGGCCCTCTTCCAGCACGCGGCACGTGCCGTGCGCGCAGGGCGAGCCGTAGCACGCGTCAATCATGTTCGCGCACGTGTCGCCATGGTAACCGCGCGCACACACGCACGTGAAGCCCCCCGCGCCGCTCGGGGAGCACGAGCCCCCGTTCAGGCACGGGTTGTTGTAGCAGCGGTCGCATTTCGAGATTATTTCTGATGGTGGGGGCTCTGCGAACAAAGGTTATTTATATAAACCTTTCTTCTGAATACATTTTTAGTTTTGATATTTTGCTCTAAAACGTTTGCTTAAATGGCGCTATAAACTGAAGTCTTAGTTAAAGAATAAATCGTTAGTGTATTTTCCCTCTGATCAATATACGCAAAATAGGGTAGGTAGCAAGGAGCATATTAACAAAATATCGTATCGATCCGCTTGTTTTGATACGATATTTTGGATCCATCCGGTATCGTTTTTTAAAAAATAGAACATATTGTCTTTTATACCATCAAAGTTTATTGTTTTAGATACACAAACAATACTTATTTACGTCGGCCAACCTGTAAGTGGCAAAGTACACAGAAATAATATTTTCTAAAGCCGCTCTTTGTTGAGACGATACGATTGTGTGGTTTCGATATTAGATATTTGATCCAGTATCGTATCAATAGTTAAAAAGATGTGCTGTTGCGATACGATATTTTATTCAAAGTAGAACCAACTCAAAAATATCGATATCGATATTTTGCTAGTAACATTTTTGGCACCACTACAAGAACTGTTGTCATTGCGTCATTTTGGAGTCAGCCAATCACAGCCAACGGAGCTTACCTCTCCCCCCGCTTAAAATCGGTGACCTGTTGTTTCAACAAAAACGGGGCCCACTCGCTCTCCAGTCCCCTCCGTGGTAGGTAGGTTCCTAAGGCAAATATGATTTGACCCTTATCGTTATCACAGTGCTCGCAAGACTCACCAGTGCACACGAAGGCGGTAGAGCTGGTACTCAGTATAAGTTTGTCCCTCATGGCGGGAGGAGCGGCACAGCGCGCGATGCTGTCAAAGGAAACTAACCCTACAGCAGTGGGGATAAGACTCACCAGTACACACAAAGGCGGTAGAGCTGGTACTCAGTATAAGCTTGTCCCTCATGGCGGGAGGAGCGGCACAGCGCGCGATGCTGTCAAAGGAAACTAACCCTACAGCAGTGGGGATAAGACTCACCAGTGCACACGAAGGCGGTAGAGCTGGTACTCAGTATAAGCTTGTCCCTCATGGCGGGAGGAGCGGCACAGCGCGCGATGCTGTCAAAGGAAACTAACCCTACAGCAGTGGGGATAAGACTCACCAGTGCACACGAAGGCGGTAGAGCTGGTACTCAGTATAAGCTTGTCCCTCATGGCGGGAGGAGCGGCACAGCGCGCGATGCTGTCAAAGGAAACTAACCCTACAGCAGTGGGGATAAGACTCACCAGTACACACAAAGGCGGTAGAGCTGGTACTCAGTATAAGCTTGTCCCTCATGGCGGGAGGAGCGGCACAGCGCGCGATGCTGTCAAAGGAAACTAACCCTACAGCAGTGGGGATAAGACTCACCAGTGCACACGAAGGCGGTAGAGCTGGTACTCAGTATAAGCTTGTCCCTCATGGCGGGAGGAGCGGCACAGCGCGCGATGCTGTCAAAGGAAACTAACCCTACAGCAGTGGGGATAAGACTCACCAGTGCACACGAAGGCGGTAGAGCTGGTACTCAGTATAAGCTTGTCCCTCATGGCGGGAGGAGCGGCACAGCGCGCGATGCTGTCAAAGGAAACTAACCCTACAGCAGTGGGGATAAGACTCACCAGTGCACACGAAGGCGGTAGAGCTGGTACTCAGTATAAGCTTGTCCCTCATGGCGGGAGGAGCGGCACAGCGCGCGATGCTGTCAAAGGAAACTAACCCTACAGCAGTGGGGATAAGACTCACCAGTGCACACGAAGGCGGTAGAGCTGGTACTCAGTATAAGCTTGTCCCTCATGGCGGGAGGAGCGGCACAGCGCGCGATGCTGTCAAAGGAAACTAACCCTACAGCAGTGGGGATAAGACTCACCAGTGCACACGAAGGCGGTAGAGCTGGTACTCAGTATAAGCTTGTCCCTCATGGCGGGAGGAGCGGCACAACGCGCGATGCTGTCAAAGGAAACTAACCCTACAGCAGTGGGGATAAGACTCACCAGTGCACACGAAGGCGGTAGAGCTGGTACTCAGTATAAGCTTGTCCCTCATGGCGGGAGGAGCGGCACAACGCGCGATGCCGGCCTCGACGTACTCTCCCGCGGACTTCACCCACTCGGATAGCCAGCGGGTGGAGCAGTCGCAATACAGCGGGTTTGAACCTAGGGCCCTGGAACATAAAGTATGTTTTATCATGGTCTCTGCTATGGATTATTATTTATCAGTCCGGTCTATGGGTTGCTGTTTCTCAGTTTTCTACCAGACACATTTCGGAGATTGCGCCCAGAAAATATTAGTTGGTAGTGATGGCACCCGTCTCTTTCTTTTATCGGACCGGACTGTGAGACAGATGTAACCAAAGCACCATTCTTTGGCGGTGGACATTTACCAACGAAGCGTTTCGAGTCCACAAAGTTTATTTTACGAACAGCCAGAATGTTAAACGCTTTACCAAAGTTTGTCTTTCCTGTGGGGTACAACGTAAAAGTCTTCAATTTTGGAATAAATAAGTGTCGTCAAATTTGATTATGAAGGTATTAGAGTTCTAGTTGATAGTATATTCATATAATGATATTTTAAATCAAAATTATGCGTTATAATTTACAATGTATAAACATTATTTTTTTCTCATTTTTCAAGTTAATGTTTTTTATTATATAATCTTTGTTTTGTATTTTTTTTATGTTAATGTATGAATTAGTATGTGTACTTTATTACTTAATTCAAATTTTTACATTTAAATTATAAGACTTCGTTTTTTTCCTAAATTAGTTAAGACAAGTCTAGTTTTCTTTATTATTTTATCTTTGGTTTGTATATATTTTTATGTTAATGTATAAATTATAAATCATAATCAATAATAATAAATCATTGTATCATTAGTATTTATAATTTATAACGGATTTTTTTTTTTCAATTTTAACTTTTAAAAGATTACGTTTTATTTTTCTAAATTAGTTAAGTCTACTCTTTATTTACATTTTGGCATGCTTTTTACGTTAATATGGAGAAGCCACTGGCTCCTGAGACACAGTCTTAGACTAGTTCAGGAGCCTATGGATCATGTATCGCTGTAACACATGTACTATGTCAAAATAAATTATTTGTTTGTTTGTTTGTCAAGATAAGCGTGCTGTACACGTTAGACAGCAAATCTGTTAAACATAAGGCGAGGTGTAGTCAAACGCAAACCTAACCATCCTATTGAAAAAAAAAAGGTTTTATAATACTCACACGTGAGAGATGGAGACGAGGTCTCTGAAGACTCCATCAGCCAGCATGGAGATGTTGTTTCCGTGGAGTGACAGCACGCGCAGCTGCGTTAGGCCTTTCAAGGCGTCCCTCTGAGGAACGACATGAAATATTAAAATATAATAATTTACAACAACGTTGACCCGAAGCTGCTCACTAAAATTGAACCTGTTATCACTCTTGTTGGTGCCTCTATACACCGACTTATTGCCATAAAAATAAATAAATAATCAAGCAGTGGCGTAACTATATCATCTGAGGCCCGTGGCAAATTCTTTAGATGGGCCCCCTCCCAATAATAATTGTCGCTTAGTAATTTAATTTTAATAAACCACTTAATCCACACGTTGTAATTTAATTTTCATAAACAATAATTACCCAACACTATTAATAATATTATGTGTATTTTAGTTCAATACCTAGGAAATCTTATTTTCTAAAGCAGCAAGCAACACAAAGACTTGAATATTACTTTTGGAATTCATTACAAAATCTAATTTTTTGGATGTTTTATATACTTAGTAAACGAAAAATTTGAGATGAGATGCGACATTATGATAAAACAAATATTTCAATTTGTACATAGCGCGAGCGCAACGAGCGCGAAAATTTTACATGGTTTTTTTTAAAGTAGTAAAATTTAGAAATTTTGTCCAAAATGTTGGGTTATGGCCTCTTGAGCCGGGGCCCCTCGGGTCGGGGGCCCGTGGCATTTTGCCAGCCCTGCCACCCTATAGTTACGCCACTGTAATCAAGGGCCTAACTACACGGAGCTGCCGAGCACTGGGTGGTAGTCCGTGGAAAGGATACGATATTTTTTGACTCTATATTATGTACTGTACTGTACTGTACCAGCCTTTTTAATAGTCCACTGCAAGACGCAGGCCTACCCATGAAGGGTGGTTGGGCCATATCCACCACGCTGGCCCAGTGCGGGTTGGTGGATTCACATACCCCATCGAATTTCTTCTACGGACGCATGCGGGTAGCCTCACGATGTTTTCTTCACCGAAAAGCCAGTGTTGTGAAATTCCGTACATAAATTCCAAGGAATTAATTGGTACGGGACCGGGATTTGAACCCACGACCTCACGATTGTAAGGCGGGTGTCATTACCACTAGACCACCACGGATATATTATGTATAACTATTTTATTTTCCCTTAATATTCCAATAACAAAAACGTCCACACGCTACGACCCAGTGCAGCAGTAACTGGTCGAGCGCCTGGTATTCGCGTACTGGTGTTATACGTGAATCCGTTTACGTAAGTAAAATGACCTCAAAATGGCGGGGCCCCGCGATGCGTTACAGTCCGCTCTTTCCTCGTCGTTTAGCTATCCAGCGGTGTAATTGAATTTAGGATGGAGATGACAGATCTCAAGCTGCAACACCAAACTGTATCAGTAGCTCAGAATTGTCAGTTATAACTCACTTTTTGGTGGGAAATGTAGTCTTATGTG
The DNA here is from genome assembly GCA_949316475.1 of Hypomecis punctinalis. NCBI lineage: Eukaryota > Metazoa > Arthropoda > Insecta > Lepidoptera > Geometridae > Hypomecis > Hypomecis punctinalis. The sequence goes on from OX438822.1 coordinate 16,605,680, forward strand.
TATGAGAATATGGCGAGAAAAAATGTAGATTTTGGTGTCGCTTACGCCGTTAGTATTGTGGGTGGTGGTGTGTGTCGTGTGATTGGTGGTTTCTTATCGCGTATTCCTTGAGCCACTTCCTCGTGCTGTGGTTGTTGGGTTCTTATCGCAAAGTAGGTGATGTGCCCCGCTCCTTAGTGGCGTGTGACGTCATAATCCGCTGTGCCGACCCCGCTTCTGCGTTGGCCGCCGCCATAGATTAATTAGGTACTCAAAGATTGCTAACTCCACAAAAGAAAAAAAAATAGTGCTTAACACTAACTATCGATGCTGGTACCTCGTAGTTCTACTAATTATGTTAGATGACGCTAGCTTCTGTGCATATTTTATTTCCGTATTTTTTAATTGAAGCGCCATCTATCAGTAACTGAAGTTTCGTCGATTGGTCGACGTTTTTAGAGTTGGAATAGTGGTGGAAGAAATCGATTATCAAACAATGTTGTAATGAAATCGAATTAGTAGTTTTAGAAATAGGATTTTATTTACTTACTATTATTCAAGATCAAGTATGTACACATGTAAATAATGTTATGATATTAATTAAATAAATTATGTTGAATAATAATAATAATGGCCTCTTACCGTCGCGGGACGACGGTAAGAGGCCCGACGGAATGAAATTGGTGCCATGGAAGATGGGACGGCCTTTAGTGTGGGACGCTACATGTGTTGACACACTGGTGTTGTCCCATCTTCCATGGCACAACATTTCAAGCTGGCGCTGCAGCAGCTAAAGCTGAAAACCTTGAACGGCACAAATATGAGTCGTTGGACAGAATGTACCATTTTGTGCCGTTTGGGGTTGAGACTTTAGGTCCGTGGGGGCCGGACGCTCACCTTTTATACAAGGATCTGGCTAGGCGACTGGTAGAGGTGACACGTGACCAGAATGCTGGCATACTACTATACTACTACTAATAGGCTGGCTGGCTATTTTGGTCAAAAAATAAGCAAATCAATTCAACGAGGCAACGCCGCCAGCATTCTGGCCACGTTACCCTCTGCCCCGGCTCTTTTAGATTAGTTTTATTTTAGTAATATAAGTTTTAGTATTTAGTACTGTACTGTACTGTACCAGCCTTTTAATAGTCCACTGCAGGACGTAGGCCTACCCACGAGGGGTGATTGGGCCATATCCACCACGCTGGCCCAGTGCGGGTTGGTGGATTCACATACGCCATCGAATTTCTTCTACTGACATATTATTATGCAGGTTGCCTCACGATGTTTTACTTCACCGAAAAGCCAGTGGTGTGAAATTCCGTACATAAATTCCGAAGAACTCATTGGTACGGGACCGGGGATTTGAACTCACGACCTCACGATTGCAAGGCGGGTGTCACTACCTCTAGACCACCACGGCTTTATTTTATTATATAAGTAGTTAGTAGGTAGAAGTTAGTATTAGTTTTTATTTTAAGTAGGTTAATTTTAATAGTTATAGTTTTTAGAATTAAGTTTTGATGTTTTATAAGTTTTGTTGTGATGATAAATAAATAAATATATATTAAATAAATTATAATAAAATATAATAATGTTACGATAGTATTTAAGGCCTTTGAGCCAAATGTTACATGAGTAGGTGAGATATTAAAATATGCAATAAAATTAATAAATTAGGTTTTATTTAAAATATCTTTAGTATAAACTATCGATATTTTAAATAAAACTCTATCTAAAACTCTGTGGTCACGATCATTCGTCGCCCATCACTAATCGGCATGCCCATGAAGTATGACATTGACAGGTACTGTCTGTACTATTAAGAAATTCAGGACTTCATAGGCGTGATTTTTCTCACAGCTGTCGCAGAAATCAAGCTATATTTTATGGAGTAAGTACAATTAAAACCGACGACCATGCTCGCGGCTCCTCAAAAAAGTTGAAGGTTTTATTTTGGCTCGCCACGCAGTATTGCCAACACTATGATTGTGACTATTTGGGGACATTTTACACACGGTCTCCGACCCCAAACTAAGCAAAGCTTGTGATATGGCTGCCAGAGACTGATATACTACATGACTGTGACTATGTTCTATGACTTGCACTGAATCAAGTAGTAATTATACATAATCGCTGGTTAGTTACATAATAACTAGATTAATCACTTTGAATGTTCCCTTGTAATGTTTTGTTCAAATCTCTTTCGAACATCATGTGATTAGTGGACGACCCTGTTTATCACAATTTCTGATGTAGTAAAACGAAAAATCTGCATCCAGCCGCATGATCTGGTTACTTCTACTATCGGTATTCACTTAACAATTTTATAAAAAAAAACTTATTTTATTGGCTTTCATTATAAAGTAACCTTTTTTATTTTAATTATGAAAATCGAACCACTAGAAATACACTTTATGCATAGTGAAGTATTAACTATGATTTTACGATATCAATAAGCGCCATCTACTAGATTTTTGTACAACTACGCAATACGTTCTTACTTAAAAGTATGGTTGTAAAATTGCATGCAAAATAAATTTATAGCAACTCGAACTTAAAAAATTAACTGATTTATATTTGCTCGATTTCATAAGAGAGACGTAATAAAGTAAGTATTTTAGCTTAAAAAATAATATGGGATGATTTAGTCCTCTAAATAATATTATATGTTGATTTTTATAAAACTGTTTTACGTTCGAGACCGGTAGCGTCATCTGTTGACTTTTTTTGCATACTCATGACTCTGGAATAGCAGTTGCCCGTCTTTGAATACCTAATTCGTCTATGCCGCCGCCGAGACCGCCGTCACCATACCGCCGCCGTTGGGCGCAGCAGTCATAGCCGCCTCCCCGCCCAGCGTCAGGTGCCTGAAGCTCAGGAGGAGCAGACGCCCGCCGTCCGCCCAGCATCAGCAGTAGCAGCTGCTGAAGTCGATGTGGGTTCCGTCGCTAACGCTGCTGGCGTCGACACACGACACACACCACCACCCACAATACTAACGGCGTAAGCGACACTAAAATCTACTTTTTTCGCCTTATTCTCATACACATACTACATTTCCCACCAAAAAGTGAGTTAGAACTGGCAATTCTGAGCTACTTGTATCCCCCGATTTTTTTATCATTCGTTTGTTTGACTTACCTCCCCACATTGCAGTTTTAAAGACTTATTTACAGCAACAATTACAGAACTTCAAATGTTGATGCTGGTACCTACAGAAACGCTTTACATTGTTTTTGTATCGTTTCAAGTTTTGAAAGAGCGCTCTTTCATTCCTCTCCACTTGATTATTTTCTTGACCTATCATATTTAGTCTTGAGTTACAGCTATCATAAAATAAATAATAACATAGGTATACAATCTCACCTGAACGCATCGCAGACGGTTATAGCTGACGATGAGGGTGGAAAGTTTGTCCAACCCTTGGAAGGTGTTGTTGGCCAACACGCCAATCCTGTTGTTGGAGAGGTCGAGCCGGGTCAGCTGCGTGAGGTGGCTGATCTGCTCCGGGAGGATGCTGGAGATTTCGTTGGACTCCAGGTACCTGCGGAATGTTTAATATTCATTAGGACTCCTAAATATTGAAGTCTTGGGGCTAGAAAGGTCAGTTTAGATATAACTGTGAAGGATGATGACGTCGTATCTAGAGGTGCGAGGGACAGACTGTAATAATCTCAAAACAAGACGCTGAGCGCTCCATTTCATTCTTCTGAAGAATTACAGAAAGGCAAGTTAAATAAATAAATAAATTTATTTGAATTTTCTTATGGCTATATACAGAAATAGGTACAGTAATACAGTTTTATAGTATACATACTTATAACTAATTAAATTGTTAAAGTTATTATGCAACATACATTGAGTCCGTGGACTGTACATACTTGTGGGTGAACCCTAAATCCCACACTAGGAGAATTCCTGTGTCGTGGGATTTAGTGCCTTCTGTATTAATATTGAATGAAGTTAATGGTTACGTGTAGTCTAAATTAACAATAGGTATTAGTTTCGTAAATTACTTAATATAAGTGTAGAAAACAGCAAAAAATTAAATTTTAAATTTACATTGAGGGTAGGCAAGATATTTAATATTGTAGTCAATAAAGTAATGATCCCAGGCTGAGTCTAATAATAATTGCGAACTATGAATAAAATTACATGTGTGCATAAAACGTACATATATAGATAATGCAAATGAATAATATAATGAGCTATAGCAATAATATGTATACTGTTATTATACTTATATACCTGTATATATATGAATGTATATTAATGTATTTGTGTATTCTTGTATAAATGTGAGAAAGCCGTGGTGGTCTAGAGGTAGTGACACCCGCCTTACAATCGTAAGGTCGTGGGTTCAAATCCCGGTCCCGTACCAATGAGTTCTTTGGAATTTATGTACAGAATTTCACACCACTGGCTTTTCGGTGAAGGAAAACATCGTGAGGCAACCTGCATATGTCCGTAGAAGAAATTCGATGGCGTATGTGAATCCACCAACCCGCACTGGGTCAGCGTGGTGGATATAGCCCAATCGCCCTTCGTGGGTGGGCCTACGTCCTGCAGTGGACTATTAAAAAAAAGGCTGATACAGTACAGTAAAGGTCAATGATCGTAGCAGTCTTCATAGATGCAACATAAATAGCCTGCAAAAAATTCAAGAGAAAAAAACATAAGAAGATTGAAATCGAGCTTAATGAAATGAAATGAAATTGTTTATTCACCAGACAATGTCCACAGATTAAATTAAAATTACAATTTAAATACTAAAATGTCAACAGAAAGAATAAAATTACAATATAAATACTAAAATGTCAACAAAGCTAAATAACGGGAGCGTGATACGCTGTTAATAATGTTGTGTTAATAATTTTAAAAAGTGCGGGCTGGTTCAAAGATGTCGGAAGCGTTGTTCGCGGCAACCAGTGGCGTAACTATAGGGTGGCAGGGCTGGCAAAATGCCACGGGCCCCCGACCCGAGGGGCCCCGGCTCAAGAGGCCATAACCCAACATTTTGAACAAAATTTCTACATTTTACTACTTTAAAGAAAAAAAACCATGAAGAATTTTCGCGCTCTGTACAAATTGAAATATTTGTTTTAATAGCATCTCATCTCAAATTTTCTGTTTACTATATAAAACATCCAAAAAAATACTACACTACTACTACATAGAAAGCAATTGGATCATCCACAGACCCTTGAAGGTCTAAAGATAATCCAAGTGCTCAAGCCCACTGCCAGTTGGCAGCGTGCCCAGCATGCTGGCAGCATTGCCACGCTGAATGGCAATGCTTATACGTTGAGCCAAATAAACACCAGCATTTTGGTCACGCGTCGCGTCCACCAGACGCTCAGAAAGATTTTTGAAAACGAAATGAGCTCCCGGCCCCCACGGACCCAAAGTCTCAACTCCAAATGGCTCAAATATGTAACCACTACCGAGGTTAGCATATTTGCGCCGCTTGTGCTGCTCAGCCGAATTGGCCGCCGCTCCAGCCCTACTCTGAGTCTCAGGAAGATGTGACGGTGCCAAAGTATCGACGCAAGTTGCGTCCCATACTAAGGGCCGACCACACTTCCATGGGACCAGCGTCATGCCGTCAGGCCTTTTGCCATCACCACGCGCCAACCCACTCGGTTCGAGTACGGCTGCGATATTGGCGGTGACAAAAGCCCTGCGTATGACATCATTAAGGCTGGCGTGGCGTCCAATCCGACCAGCGCTTCTTGAGCAAGAGAGATCGTGGTGACCGAGCTGGTCAACTGCAGTACCACACTGACAGCGATGGGCCTCACAACACCTTGCACCCAAGCGTAAGCTGACAGCTAGACGAAATGCAGTTGGGTCTAAAAGGTTACCAGTATTGAAAGAGGGCAATGCTTGCAACCAAAGACCGGACTCCCATACAGAGACTGCAAGGATACGAGCGCGATCCGCGACGCTAGGACACGTATCTAGAAGAGATTTCCGTGCTAGTTCGCAGATCGGCCGATCCCACAGTCTCTGCGACGATAAAGTCTTTGGAAGCTCGGTATTTGGGCAAGCGACCCTCCAAGCATTCGTTGCCTCATTCAAATGAGCTACATCTACGCCAGAACGGCCTAAAGAAGGTGCGAGGATTTTTTCAATCAAGTTCTGAGTACTATGAATGGAGGACAAGAAAGCTGGTAAAGCAACACTTGAAATTTGGCGGACCCCTAGCCCTCCAAGCCTAACAGGCAAGGAGGCTTGTAGCCACGCCCTTTCACTCATGTCAATATTCAAAACCGATACTAGGGACTGCTTTACAACATCGTCTAAGCTCAAAAGGAGCTCATTGTGTTTCCACAATGGACTACATCGTAAAGCGTACATAAATTTTGGAACAAACAGACAACATCTTATAATGGTAAAAGCCATGTGGGCGTTAATTTTGAGTAGCCTATCAGAGGCACTCAAAAAATTTTGAATTTTTTCTTGAACGAAAGGCGGAAAAGACTCATCTAATATCGGCGAACCTAGAAGGCGAAGAGAACACTTGTCTACCGATTTGATATTAGGTGCCAAATCATTAAATTTGTTAAGTATCAAATCTTTATCCGGACATGAGTCGCAAACGAAAAGTTCGCATTTCGAAAAATTTAGCTCCAAACCAATTTGACGAAACTCGTCAATAAGAATTTCCAAATCACGTAGGACTGTGCTCGCATCGCCACCCAAAGTCCCGTCATCCAGATACCAAACGTTGAGTTTAGATTGGAGACGTTGAACAATTGGATGAATGGCCAGGCTGAAAATGGCTGGTCCGAGAGGGTCACCTTGTTGACAGCCAACGGAAGATAGCAAAACATCATTTTTGTAAATTAATTTAGTGGGTTTGCCGTAGCATTGCCAAAGAAAATTGAAAAGATCGGGAATTTTGTCTTTGACCTGTGCCAACAAGGCGTCTCGATTAACCGAATTGAAAGCATTTTTGACATCCACCTTAAGCAACACCTCTCCACAATTTTGACCGAGAAAAGTACGAAGCGAATGAACAGCAGCCTCACATCCACCCCGCGAACCAAAGCCAAGCTGTATTGGTTGAAAAAGACTACTCAAAAGAGCAACCTTTTTTCCACAACCAGCTTTGGCTGCGAGACGACGATATGTGGTGCCAACAGCAATAGGTCTGATGCCACCATCTTTTTTGACAAGTGCGCATAGGTTAGCGCCATACAAGACTTCGATGACGTCATCATTGACCCGCCCAGATAACATGAGATTTGCCAAACCCGTTAATTCTCTCAAGAGAGACTCAGCCACCTCACCAGAGCTAAAAGATAGAAGATCTTTTAGATGTTGAGGCGAGAGACCATCTAGGCCTCCGGCTGAGCCGCTCCGAAAAGAAGAAACGGCCGCTGCAATCTCCTGAGCTGACACTTCAATGACAACGTCATCAGGGTGTGGTGGCTCAGGCAGGTGGAGACATGCTGCCGGCGGATGCTCCAAAAAAATTCGCTCCCGTTCAATGTTAATTGTTTTCTGTTTTTTGTCTGATCTTCTCTTTATCTGATGTTTATATCAAATTAAAACCTGTAGTTTATAGTAAAATCACAAAGAAAATGTACTCGTTGCGCTCGCGTGAAACATTTCCCCTTGGCTCAGATTCCATATGGCTAGATTTTGTAATTAATAGTAATATATCCAAAAGTAATATTCAAAAGTCTTTGTGTCCCCTGCTTGCTGCTTTAGAAAACAAGATTTACTAGGTATTGAACTAAAATACATATAATATTATTAATAGTGTTTGGTAATTGTTTATGAAAATTAAATTACAACGTGTGGATTAAGTGGTTTATTAAAATTAAATTACAATGCGACAACTTTTATTGGGAGGGGGCCCATCTAAAGAATTTGCCACGGGCCTCAGATGATATAGTTCGCCACTGGCGGCAACACTAGTTGCGTGGACGGGCACGAAGGTGCCCTACACTACACTGTGGGCCACAGTTCGGTTGAAACCGAGCCTTCATTTTTAAGTCAGTGACAGGACGTATTTTTTTACCTGTTTCGATAATTTCAGGGATGTATTTTCGATAATTATAGGGAGTACGTACAGCTCAGTAGTCTGCTTGGGTATATTATTGGGAAGGGCAGTGAGCTGCGCGCGCGTGCAGCGCACGACAGTCCCGGTGCACGTGCACGAACTCGGGCAGTACTCCGCCGCCAGGCAGCCCACGTCCTCCGCTGGAACAAATATCATACTTTTAATAAACTAGCCAATTGACAAGTTTTCATATTTCACATGACTATGAAATTACAAAACCATTTCGGGGTATTGCGACTCTGATCATTTTGCTTATATTTTCAAAATTTTTAGTGCAGTAATTATAAAGATATTAAATTAAAACTCTCATCCAAGCGGTGCTCGGATTTATAGTAGAAGTTCAGTAGCCTATAATAAAAAAAACACTAGCAATATAAAATGACTGTTGACACTGACATTTCGTTTTATCATCACTTTTTTTTCAGACATTCTACTAAAAGTATCGCTAAAATCAGTGTTGCCTACGAAATATTTGAGAGCCTACTAAATCGAGCCCTAGAACTACCAGAAATCTATTATAATTTTGAACGTGTTACAGAATACTGTTATAAATTACTTGTTAAAAATCATTATTTTTATTTATTATTTTTAGAAATTTTTCCACGCATAAAATTACTTGCTACATAAAATCTGATTTAAGTCAAGTGAAAAATGCAATATTACTTTCTCTTTAGTTCGATTTAAGTTTTCTATTTATTACAACTTTACATAGGTTTAGTCTCATAAAATGTACTAAAAAGTAGAAATCTACCAAAAGTTGTCACGCTAGATAATTTGTTTGTTGTCATTGCCAGTGCCATGACAGTGACAGCTACGCTAGAGCTTGACTTTGTCAGTTATAGATGTTTTTTTTTAATGTGACTTCAGTAACATTTAATATACATCCTAAGTCATGCAGTTACGTCCTTTTAGAATAAGCTCTTTTACAAAAAATATGTTTACGGAAAATATAGGTCTAATTGAAAAAATAAAAAATATGTGTACCTTATTTTACAATAATCTTTCAGAAAAAAAATAAAACTAGTAACGATAAAAATTTTGAAATGTTGTCAATTCTGAGCTAGACTGCACTAAAATGCTTTCGATCCATTCACGAGGTAAGTAGAACGGACTGGCATAGTTCCGGCATAATAAAAAATCTCCTCTATACTCAATAAAATTTAACTTGATCTCTGCGACATTGACATAGAAGATTGACATTTTTAGAGTTGGGATAGTGGTGCAAAAAAATCGACTTTCAAACAATGTTGTAATGAAATCGAATGAGTAGTTGAAGGTGAGAAATTGGATTTTATTTACTTACTATTATTTAAGATCAAGTATGTACACATGTAAATAATGTGATGATATTAATTAAATACTCATAATAATGTATTTATCGACGTTTTTCACCATTATCGATGCTAATGTAACATACAATTGGGTTTAATTTAATTACACATGTAAAAAATGTTATGATATTAAAATATACAATAAAATTAATGATAAATTAAGTTTTATTTAAAATATTGTTAGTATAAACTATCGATATTTTAAATAAAACTATCTAAAAACTCTGTGGTCACGATCATTCGTCGCCCATCACTTATCGGCATGCCCATAAAGTATGGACATTGACAGGTACTGTCTGTACTATTAATAAATTCAGGACTTCATAGGCGTGATTTTTCTGACAGCTGTCGCAGAGATCAAGTTTTTTATAGGTACATAAAGTACAAAATCGTTGAAAATATCCAACAAATCAATTCTCGTCTACTCCAGTGAGTCAGTTTACCAGAAACTTAAGAAAAAAAATATTTCGCTGATCGAGGCAACCGCTTCACATGGCTTGTGAATAATATAATTGATCTAATGTAGTAGCAACAATTTTTTTTTTTACATAGTTTTTATTAATTTTTATTAATGACAATACTACACTACTACTACATAGAAAGCAATTGGATCATCCACAGACCCTTGAAGATAATCCAAGTGTAATAATGCTGCCAGCATGCTGGGCACGCTGCCAACTGGCAGTGGGCTTAAGCACTTGGATTATCTTTAGACCTTCAAGTGTCTGTGGATGATCCAATTGCTTTCTATGTAGTAGTAGCAACATTTTAGTAGTAGCAACAATAGTCGAAAGTTTTCGACCAGTGTGTGTTGCCAGTGATGACTTATGGCACAGAAACGTGGTCTCTCACTATGGACCTTATTATTAAGCTCCAAGTAGCCCAACGAGCTATGGAGAGGGCTATGCTCGGAGTCTCTCTACGGGATCGAATCAGGAATGAGGAGATCCGTAGAAGAACCAAAGTTACCGACATAGCCCAACGGATTAGCAAGTTGAAATGGCAATGGGCAGGGCACATAGCGCGGAGGACTGATGACTGGTGGAGTCGAAAAGTTCTCGAGTGGAGACCACGTACCGGCAAGCGCAGCGTAGGACGTCCACCAACAAGGTGGACGGATGACCTCATTAAGACCGCAGGATTGCGCTGGATGCAAGCCGCTTCCAACCGGTCTTATTGGAGATCCATAGAGGAGGCCTATGTCCAGCAGTGGGCGTCCTTTGGCTAATGGATGGAATAGCAACACGTAAAATTACGCAAACCCCTGTACTATCTGAAGCTCATTTAATAGCTCCAAGAGGATTGGCTTTTCTGTAGCTAACTTCACAGCCCTCAAGAACTTTTCTTCGGCTTATACTCACGGCTGCACTTGAAGTGATGCGGCTCGAGCGAGGAGAGGAGCGCGTGCTGCAACGAGCGTGGAGCTGCGCAGGCGGCGCGCGGAGCGAGCGCGCGGGAGCCGAGCCAGCTCCCCAGCCAGGACAGGTGGCACGTGCACTCTAGCGGGTTGCTCTCTAGGCTCCTGTGGGAATCGAGAGAGTGGTTTTTCTAAACTAAGCTGAAAATAACTAGAAAATACTTTGTAAACAGAAACTGTAACATCATTTAGGATAGGATTAGATTTATTTTTTTCTAAAACTTCTGTTCCATAGACTCTAGGGTTGGTGCCTTTAGTGAGACGAATTTTACAATAAACTAACCCTTTTCAAGATTAAATAAACAATGATAATAAATAACCGTACAGAAGTTAGTTTCAATAAAATATTAGCTTAAAAAAAGTTAGGAGATTCCTTATCTCCCGCCAGCGGCATCCGATCACGAGTTTCTCGCATGTGCCAACCATCGCTCTCCTCGACCATACTTGAAGGAAGATAACGATTTGACTTACGACTCCACAATATGACTTATACCATTCGATTGTAGAAAGTAACGACTATAAATAAAACACAAACAATAACGACAAAAGAAAATAAAAGGAAGAAAGAAAGTTCTAAGGTGTATCAAAGATTTCATTGCAATTTAAGACCAAATTGCAACCTACATTCAAGTTGCTATGTACTGTACTGTACTGTACCAGCCTTTTTAGTAGTCCACTGCAGGACGTAGGCCTACCCACGAAGGGTGATTGGGCCATATCCACCACGCGGGCCCAGTGCGGGTTGGTATGTAGAAAAGAAAAAACACAAAGGCGCCAAAAAAGAATTTAATAACATAATGAACGATTAAAATGTAATAACAGTAAAAAAATACAAAACTTACAATGTTGCAAGCATCGTGAGATGGTCGAAAGCACCGGGCGTAATGCATCGGATCTTATTTCCAGTGAGTGACCTAAAATCAACAACAAATCATTATTTACACTAATCAAATTATTTAATAAAGAAAACTGTAGAACCTAAGACAACAAAATACTTACAAAGTACTCAGACTATGTAGGCCAAAGAACATTTTGTCGGTTACAGTTTGGAGAAGGTTTCCATCCAAAAGTAGCTCTTGAATGTTGGCAGCTCCGTCAAAAGCGTTGTCTTCTATCACTGTAATGCCTGTGAAAATATAAATTTTCTTTGTATAGAATCTGAAACATTGGGCTAATCATGCTACCTTTAGCAACTCCATTCAAAAATTTTCAATGAAGAGTATTATCTGAGTTGATTTTGAGCAAATTTTACCTTTACTAATAGAATAATATACAATATTATGTTATCGTTAACAATACACTTTAGTTTAGAATGTCATGAAAAGAGTAAAACTAAAATACGATCAAAAGCCTGCGTAAAATCGGAACCACCTTTATTTTATTTGCTGAAGTTATGTGACAAAGTATTGATGAAATTCTTACCATTGTTCCTAAAGTCCAGTTTGATGAGATCTGGCAGGCGGCCGAAGAGACCATCTGACTTGATTTGTCCCAAATTGTTGTCTGGCATTATTCTGCAAACAACCAATATTCAAGTAGTACTATAACATGTTTGCGTGTGAATGAAGAATGATATTCCCTCTGAAGTACTTACAGAGCAGCAGTATTCAGTGGTAAGTCCCTCGGTACAAGAGTAAGTGACGCTCGCGAGCACGTGACGGTGAGCGAACGCGCTCCATACGCGCACGCGCAAGCCGTCGGACATGGGCCTGCCGCGCCGCACGTCGGTGCTGGCTCTTCGCCGGCTGAAAAAAATTAGAACACAAGCTATGGTGCATCAGGACCGTCACTGAGTTATAACCGGGTGAACAGATTTTGATAAAACATACCTATGAATAATTGTTAAAAAACCTGCTTTCAAAAAAAAACCAACTGTATCGAAATCGGTTCACCCATTTTCGAGCTATGGTTCTACGGATAGACATACAGACACACACAGTGGTCATACTTATAACACCCCACTTTTTCGTCAAGGGTTGAAATAAATAAAAAACGGTCCTCACGTTTGCATTTAAAGTTTTCCTCCCGCAACGCGTCAATCCTCTTCCGGGTCATCCGTTTGGGCGCGTCGCACTTCGCGCCCGAGGTCTCTATCGGGTTCTTGCGCAGGTAGGCCGCCAGCCAGCGCAGCGCGCAGTCGCAGGAAAACGGGTTACGACCCAGGTGCCTGCGGATAATTATTACTAGTAGTTTTCTGAACAGTAGGCCTCGCGACACATCTCTTTAATTGAATCTCCATGAGCCTATAATATCTCGATTCGTTCTTGACCAATTTGGTTCAAACTAGCAAATTATTAATATAGAATCACGCTGTTAGGATTATGTTTTTTAATTTAATGTCTAGATTACTCTTTTTCAAGCTATATAGAAACTTGAGTTAGTAGATACTTACAGTGTTTGTATTCCAGTTAAAGCGTCGAAGGTTCCGTTGGGCAGGGATCGTATGTTATTATCGTAGAGAGATCTGAAAAATTAAAGATTTTATCATATTTAGAATTAACAAACTAAGTATGATTAATTTTATTTAATAGTAAGAAACGTGAAAACACAGTGATAAGTAAGCAATAACAATTAACAACACAAATGAACGAAACCTGTTTTTTTTTATTTATTTTTTTATATGGGCAAGTGCCTTTATGAGTTACGACAAATAACAAATTTTACTACTTCACAAAAAGCAGTTGAATTCAAAGACCCTTAAAAGTCAAAGATTAATATAAGTTTACAAATTAATTATCATCATCATCAGCTTATTTCGGCCCACTGCAGGGCATAAGCCTCCTCCCCCTTACGCCAACTATCCCTGTCCTGTGCCAGTCTCATCCAGGTGATGCCGCAAAACTTTTGGATGTCATCACGCCACCGTTGTAAGGGTCTACCGGGACTGCGCTTCCCGTCACGGGGCCACCATTCAGTCAGAGCCCTGCTCCACCTGCCATCATCACATCTGGCTAAATGTCCAGCCCAACGCCACTTGAGATTGATTATACGGGATCCGATATCTGCCACCTTTGTCCTCCTACGGATCTCCGTATTTCGAATTCGGTCACGTACCGTGATGCCTAGCATAGCATGCTCCACGGCTCGTTAAAACAAACGTACAAATGAATGGCACAAAATATGGAGAGGAAGACGAAAACAATACGTAGAGGAAACATATACTCGTAAACAATGAACATAGGATATATTTTTATATTATGATATTTAAATCAATAATATACTTACAACAACTTGAGATTCTCCAAATCCCTAAAGGTGTCCTTTCTAACGCAAGTGATTTCATTGGAGTTCAGCAATCTGAAACAAAACATGAATAAGGTATTCATAATAACTATAGAGCTTATCTTGATTAAGAACTACTTGCACTTATTGTGAATACAAATAGTTGTGACAAAGATGATGGGATAATCATAATAATTAAACTGTAGAAATATGTTATGATTTTATTTTGAGTGCTTTCCACACTAGATTTTATCTCAAAGAGTTATCTTTGTGATAAGCATTTCAAAAACCTGAAGCGAACGCAGGATTTGAACCTGCCCCTTCGGATCACTAGCTCGACTCTCTAACCAACTGAGCCAGCCCGCCTCCTACGCAAGCTTCAAATCCTTGTGATACCCGTATTAGACAGGTTATCACTCAACTAGAAGTTATTAGAACTTCTAAAGATTGACGAGAGATGACGCACTGCTAAATTCAATGTTAAACAGGTAGCGCCACCAACGCTATAAGTTGGTGTAAGGTAAGCACTTCAAGGATTTGAAGCTTGCGTAGGAGGCGGGCTGGCTCAGTTGGTTAGAGAGTCGAGCTAGTGATCCGAAGGGGCAGGTTTCAAATCCTGCGTTCGCTTCAGATTTTTGAAATGCTTATCACAAAGATAACTCTTTGTAGAAATATGGTCATTGAATTACTAAGGAGCACAGTTGAAAAAGTTTTCACATATAAGGAATATTTACACATAAGATAATACTTACAGCAGTTGTAGTGACGTCAATCCGTGGAAAATTCCAGAAGGAAGGTCCTTTATTTTGTTCCCGTAGAGAACACTGAAAAAGAAAAAAATAACATTAGTTGATTATCAAGCTTAGCTAAAGCTTTAGATATCGTCTTCATCCCACTTTAACATTAAAAAGTAAAAAAAAATTGGTTTTTAATAACCCTGCTAGAAAAAGAAATACTGGATTTGAATTACAGGGACCGTCCAAAGAAAATATTATTCGACTTCATAAATAAGTAAATGCTTGGCGTTACTCAAGGGTCTGTTTTAGGGTCCAATTTCTTTCGTTTCTGTGTAAATATTTGTATAATTTCTGTAATTCTTATTTGCAAGAAGAAAAATAAAATTACCTACATAAATCAACTAACCCGCAACTCTGCAGGTAAGCGGTGAATGACTTCCAACCAGTCTTATCGGAAATCAATTGGGTAGGGCTATATCTAACAGTGGACCCATAGAAAAGAATAAGATGATAATGACTTACAGAGAAGTGAGGTGCGTCAATCCGGTGAAAGCGTCAGCAGCGAGTTTGGTAATCTTGTTGTTGGAGAGGTCGATGCGAGCGACTCGCTTCACGGAGGAGAATGCGCCCGCGCCGACCTCGGTTATCTCGTTCTGTTCAAGGCGGCTGGAAAGAGAGCAGATTCGTGATGAGTGAGTGAATATTAGAAGTGGTTCCCGTAATAAGAAATTCTTTAAACATTGGTCTACACGGACTTTTATGCTGGAGTTTCGGTGAAAGATTTGGTGAAATTTGCAAACATTTGGAGATGAAATTCAATCTTCTCGTTCATCGTTGGCTTAAATCAACCTAGAATAAAATCAGCGTAAAGAATATGGTTGATTGCCATATTGATTTCGCTGCGCGGTGTAGGTTGGTAGTAATTCTGATAGTAACATAGTGGATCTTGCCGCTGGAGAAGAAACTACTGGATCTGTAGGTACTAACACTCGGATCGATGCAGGACGGTGGCTGGCAGTTCCAACAAAAGCATGGAGTGTCATTCTTCCTAGGATTATGTTACAGAGCCTAGTTCTTACAAGGAAGGTAGAAGATACTGACATTTCGGTGGCCCGGTGCGGGATGGTGGCAGGCAGTTCTGACAGCAGCTTCTCCCGGCAGTCGACGGTACCTTCCGGCGTGCAACGACATGGCGGCGGGCAGCGCGGCTCCGCGGAGCACTCTCCCGGGGACGAGGTCACTGGACCTGGAACGTCAGATGTGGGATAAATAAATATTAAGCGACAAAGCTTGTCATATAGCTGCCAGAGACTGATATACTACATATACTTATTTTTAAATACATACTTATATAGATAACTTATATAGATAAAGCCACCAGGATTCCATATGCTCTGCGCCGCAAAACCTGTGAAGATAGGTTAAAAGCTCTTCGTCTCACGACCCTCGAAGAACGACGAATGCGTGGAGACCTAATTGAGACCTTCAAGATTCTCAATGGCTTTTATAATTTTCCGCATATTCACGACATGTACACCTTAAACGAAAATATGCGGAATAGCAGACGCCATAAATTTATCTTGCAGCCTACACCATCACAAACCAACACTGCACACCACATCCTATGCAATAGAGTTGTCTACAACTGGAATAGGTTGCCTGAGAATGTAATCTCAGCAAGAACTATAAACACATTTAAGAATAGACTGGACCTTTGGATAAAGAAGGAAAATATTTCTTTAACAGATAAATACTAATTTTATTTGATTCTGCTTGATATAGGCACATCAGTATACACTGCTCGCCTATAAACAAATAAATAAATAAATACTTAAATAACACCCAAACACAGAGCAAACACCTATGTTCATCACATAAATATTTGTCCTGGGTGAGGATCGAACCTACGCCACTCACTAACCACTGAGCCACCGAGGCAGTCGAATAAGCATTTTATAGAAGATTAGCTTACCCGGCGAACTTCGTTTCACCAATTCAGGAACTATCTTTGGCTCATGTACAACAACTTTGATAAAGATCGTCACATTATGATCAAATGCATTATTACGATTATATAAAAGACATACATACGAGTACAACCATTCAATACAAACATTCATTTTTAAATACAGGGTTATTTCTAATCAATTAGCATCCTTTTAGGGGCTTATTCTGTACATCAAAACTAACAACTTTTGTACTACGACTTTTATTTATTCTCAAAAAAAAATTGTTAAGAAAAATATCGTTCTGTTTTTTTGTTAAGTTTTGACAAAAGTCGTAGAACAAAAGTCGTTAGTTTTGATGTACAGAATAAGCCCCTAAAAGGATGCTAATTCATTAGAAGTAGCCCTGTTTTTAGAAGATCAAAATAATAAGAAACGTGAAAGAAAGAACAAATGATACATTAAGATGAGGTGGCACTAACCACTGCATATCAGCTCGTGGACTTCGAGATCCGTCAGCAAAGCTCCTCGGAGGGCTGCCGGCGCTTGACATCTGGAACAAAACAAATGTCAATTGAGTAAGTGAATGTGAATTGGATCGTAGTCAAGCGTAATACTCATAGCGTAGTTTGACCAGGGGTTTTTCGCATATGACAGGGTTATCCGTCAGCCGCAATGTGTTGAGCTGCGTCACTGTCAATGGCTCCAGGGAGTTCAGCTTTCATCTCTAATTGATGAAGTCTAGTAGATATAGCTACTTCCAAATGCAAAGACATAGTAACAATAGAAGTAGTAACAGTTATCCAGCTCTCAACTCCAGCCGGCAGATCGGACCGCACCAGTCAGTCTGGCCACGCGGCACTCGTATATAACTATTGGGTTACCCATCAGTCGCAATGTGTTGAGCTGCGTCACCATCACTGGCACCAAAGAGTTATAGCTTTTATCTCTTACTGGTGTAGTCTGGCAGCTAAAGCAACTTCCAAATACAAAACAATGTAAAAGGTTACGGTTACCTTGCTCCGACTCCAGCGATGCCAGTGGATCGGACCGCAGCAGCTAGTCTGGCCACGCGGCAGTCGCACACCACAGGGTTGTCCGTCAGCCGCAAGGTGTTGAGCCGCGTCACTGTCGCTGGCTCCAGCGAGAGGTAGGTCAGGTTATTGTTGTTGAGAGTCCTGGAAGAAACAATAGGTCGGTGTTAGCTTTCGCCTGGCTTTTTCATGTATAGTTTGGACTTTGCTTACGGTGACGTGTCTGTCGCAATCATTTGTTGCAACACATGTAATGTTATTTGTGGTAATTGCATTGCATTTATTCATTCTTAAAAACATCTCTCAAACTTCGAAATAAAGTAGGTCTTTTTATGGTTCAATTCAGACGAAAATATCCAAAAATTCATTTAGCTTTAAAAACCGGAGTACTGCGAGTCAGGCTCGCACACCGGGGGTATCGTACAAATCCAGCAAATTTCACAAAATTGGGAAATATGTTGTTAAAATATAGATTTTAACGATCGACAAAATTTTTTTCACTTTTCTTCATCGAAAATTACACCTTGTTAAAATAATTAAAAACCTGTTTTAGCATGTGCTAATGAAGTTCTTTTATATGATATCTTACATGATACGATTTACTCACTTTGAATTTTGAACCCATATTTTGTGAATTATGAGGCCCTATATTTTTGTGATTTAAATAAAAATGTACAGTTTTCAGATTTATTCTTATATGTGTACTCTGAGAAAATGCTTGTCGCCAAATTTCATAGTTCTATGTCAACGGGAAGTACCCGGTAGTACGGTAAGAAGGGAGGTTTTGATTTTTGTGAGTATAAAAATATGCGGTTTTTTACGACATAAACTGCTCTAACTTTTTTAAACGATAACTGAGAAGTTTTTCTTTTACAAAACTTCAAGAATCCATTGATATACGTGTACAGTTTAAATTTCGACATATAATTTCGATATCTTAACGCGTTCTCGAGATAAAGAGTCTTGACATACACACAGACGGACAACAAAGTGATCCTATAAGGGTTCCATTTTTTCCCGTTTGAGATACGGAACTCTAAAAAGATCTTATGCAACAGAGATCTTTCACCTTAGCCAAGTCTAATATGATATACTGACTGCTAACCTTCATTAAACGTCGAGGCGCCTTGGGAGATAGAAGGCATTGCATTGCAATATCTATTGGGCACTTTCGATATCCCATCCTTGTCATACTTTTTTACTCTCGTTTACCTTGTTTCTCACTTAAATTTAAAGGTAAAGCCCCCGTAACTTGCCAGCATTAACCAATACTCACAGTACTTCCAAACTCTTCAAGTTCTCCAGCGCCTTCTCATCGAGGCACTTCAGCTGGTTTCCATCCAGGTGGAGACTCTTCAGCGCCGTGAGCCCGCGGAAGGTGCGCCGGCTGATCGCTGTCAGCTCATTGCGGCTCAGATCCCTGCGCAGAGAGAAACTTTATTGGTACGAACTACGATATAATATATGACTAGGTCAGACTTTTCGTTGAAGCACTTAGGTTCCTGCGAAAGTGGGAGCGTATTTGTTCGATATAAAGGTTGGTTCATCCAGTAGAGTCCAGCACATATTGTTGGCGTTGTTGTTGGCGATCAACACGTGGAATGTGCGGCGACTTGTAGCTTACTTAATGTAAAGCTCATTTCGGCTCAGGAGTATTATTTTTGACTTTCAGCAAGGAACGTATACGACACTTTACGGGGACGACTCTACGTTTTTTAATTAACGTTCCATTTATGCTGAGCGCCACACAAATTGAAAGATGGGAAGTTAGCCGCAGATGACGCTTCGCCGTGATTTGCTAATTCTAATGCTTCATGTGTGCACAATGCCTATACAAATGGCGAATTAGTGAGCTCGGGCGTAGCGAGCGCGCGGAAGGCACGAGGTTGGCGGGCGGGTTTGTGCCGGCGTCTCGTCTCTCTGGCACCCACTGCGGCTAATGCGTCTCTGCGGCTAACTTCCCATCTTTCAATTTGTGTGGCGCTCGGTATAAGTAAGTTCCTTTAAAAGTAGCTATGTCCAGTACTAAGTGTCGCGTGAAGTGTGTGAAGTACAAATTTGATTAAAATTGTTAATTACACGCACGGACTCGGACTATAAACTATTTAAAAAAAAAACGGCAAACTGCAAAAGAAGTAATCGTAAAATGGAACGTTAAATAAAGAAAAAGTGAAGACGTCCGTAGAGTTTCGTATAAGTTCCTAGACGTCCGAAAGTCAGAAATAATAATATAGCCCCTGGTCTTTGCGTAGACATGGTAGGGCAGGGAGGGAGAAAGGTTGATAGATTTCATCAATAATATAAGCGATATTGCCAAATAACTTTGTTAATAGCAGCTTGATTAAGTACGGGATCCCCTGCAGCAGGCTTTATTTTGTCAGACAAATGATATGCCTATACCTATCCTATATAGCAATGGCTGTTCTACAGCTGGTAGAAGGAAAAAGGAAAACTACATTTTACAACTAGTAAATCATTCACGATCGCGTTTCTCGAGCTACGAGTACACTTGTGAATAATAGCAATAAAAATCACAGTCAAAGTTTGATTACAGATGAAATTATGTGCCTTATTGCGGTGAAATTCGACCTACTTTATGAGCAAGTGTGTTGAAAAGACCATTATTCCACTCCCCGGGAAATGTCTTCCATCTGCCGTGCCAGCCCTGCTGGTTGCAATTTTAATGATAGTTAGTAGGTAGTTAGGTACCTACACAGGTTTTATAATAGGCTATTTGACTAGTTCTTGTAAATCGTTTTAAATTATTTGTTAGTGCATAATAAGCACACTATATTTATATTTTCGAGAGATCTACTGTATTAACAATGAAAATCAAGTGTTAAATAATAGATATTTAAGATCCCGCCAAAACGACATTCCCTAATGGCGCTGGTCTGTGACGTCACACACTAGTAAATAACGTTAGTTAATACTAGTGAATACGCTAGTTTACATCTGAAAATTGACAAAAAAATACTTTATAAAAGTAACTTACAGATCCAATAATATTGCTCCGAAAACACAAAACACAAATTACACAAACAACAGTCAATTGAGAAAAATCTCGTTTACTAGCATGTGACGCCACCAGAGTTGCCAGCCGACTTAGAGCGTTTTTGTCACAGATAAAATATCAAAAAATTATCGTATTTAATTTCGTGTAATTTGCAAAAAGTATACATATCTTAGTTTAAATGAAGTGAAATATATCTTTTTCAGGCTATTATCTGTAAGGATTACCACAATCAATATTATATTTTCAATGTTGTCAAATAGCCTATTATATTAATGGATTTAATTTTGTTCTCGCCAATTTTTGATTGGAAGGATAGAATTTCCGTCAAAAAATAGGGGAAGTTTTGTGCTACTTATCAGCCGGTTTCGATAATATTCGGCAAAATCGTTTAATCCTCGAGTACTTTCGAATCAAATTAGTCTAGGGCGAGCCGCGATTTAGGCTTATGACGATTGAGTTAAAGAGATGTCTACGAAGTCTACTGTTCGTAGAACTACTAGTTTTACAACTAGTAAATCATTCCCGATCGCGTTATTCGAGCTACACTCAGTAAAAGTAAAACTTAAATTCCCTCACTCCAGATAAGCAGGGCTGTACACGCCATTCCGTCAATTTTATTATTTTACAAGAGTATTGCCATAAACATGGACTCGAGAGGGCAACATTTGTGTTACCAGTGTTACGGCCGTAAAGATGGCGTTTCGCACGCGATACCCGACATTAAATATTAACATTTAATGGGCGACAACCCTACAGGACGAGAGGATACGGTGGATAAGACTAAAAACATTTAGTAAGCTTTAGTCAAGATTCGGTTATCCGTAGTTTGTAGCTCATCATAGCGAAAACTAAAAATAACGTTTTAATGCAGTAGGAAAGTAGTATCGCAATACACGTAGCACAAGCAGGGTTTGCAATCTAAGTAATCGGAATATCCACATATCAGTCACATTTATTATCTAAATTACAGTTTTGTTTACTAAAAAAATATCACTAGCCCGTCAAATAGATTATCAAAAAATATCAGACATGGATTTTTTCTTTAGTCAATTTAACAAAAAAAATTTTTTTTTTTAAATTTGAACATATAGCCCGTTATGCTGGAAACATACTATCGGACGCGGCTTACGGACGCGACTGACAGCCGCGACAGATAGGTATCTAGACTATGAAAGTACACTGAGCCGTGCACACTATCGGACATAAGTCGCGGACGTCACCTTCGGACGATCTTGAGCGATCGGACGTCTGAGAGCGATCTGGCACTATACTGTACTGTATCAGCCTTTTTAATAGTCCACTGCAGGACGTAGGCCTACCCACGAAGGGTGATTGGGCCATATCAACCACACTGGCCCGGTGCGGGTTGATGGATTCACATACGCCATCGAATTTCTTCTACGGTCTGCAAATGAATGCAGGTTGCCTCACGATGTTTTCCTTCACCGAAAAGCCAGTGGTGTGAAATTCCGTACATAAATTCCAAAGAACTAATTGGTACGGGACCAGGATTTGAACCCACGACCTCACGATTGTAAGGCGGGTGTCACTACCTCTAAGCCACCACGGCTTCATCTGGCACACCTGTTCATGACTGTGCACATTGCTAAGTCGGGGCTATCAGTCGCGTCCGTCAGCCGCGTCCGATAGTATGTTTCCGGCTATAAAGTTCCGCGTAACGTCACTAACCTACTACAAATGTAGATACCGGTACCGGCTAGTGACGTCACGTGCCCTCAACTATCAAATATGACAAAGTCTATCTTTATCATTAATTGTTTGATGGAAAAAAAGAAAAAAAATACGTGTCCAATGTTTTTTTTTAATAATAATAATCATCATCATCATTTCAGCCATAGGACGTCCACTGCTGGACATAGGCCTCCCCTAATGATTTCCAATAAGACCGGTTGATAGCGGTTTGCATCCAGCACGATCCCGCGGTCCTAATAAGGTCATCCTACATCGATCGTCCTACGCTGCGCTTGCCGGTACGTGGTCTCCACTCGAGAACTTTTCAACCCCATCGGTCATCAGTTCTCCGCGCTATGTGACCTGCCCATTGCCACTTCAACTTGCCAATCCGCTGGGCTATATCGGTAACCTTGGTTCTTCTACGGATCTCCTCATTCCTGATTTGATCTCGCAAAGAAACTCCGAGCATAGCCCTCTCCATGGCTCGTTGGGCTACTTGGAGCTTACTAATAAGGCCCATAGTGAGACCACGTTTCTGTTTTTAATAATCTAACGTATTAATTATAATTATGATTTTTATACACAGTATAGATGCGTATTTCTTAGTTATTAATATATCCGGATTTTTCGGATATTTTAGTTACACAAAAAGCAAAGTCGCCTTTTTGTGTGTTTGTCGATCCTCTGTCATTTTGTGTGGCTTCGATCGTTTAAACTATTTGACAGATCGCAATGCGGTTATCAATCTTTTATAATATTTTTCCGGAAAAGACATGTCCACAAAATGTATGGAGGCTGGTATAATAATAATCAAAAATTCTAACCACAACACTCGTTACATTTCGAGAATGTGCATATTTTTCTGAGTCCATTACAACAGTTAAAAACAAAAAATAGCCCTCCGATTTTTTTAAAATTAATTTTGTATCTTTTACGATAAATAAATATATTTGGCTCAATAAGTAGTTTATCTCTATCAACCCTGATTAAGTAACCTCCAGATTCTTAATTAAAAGCATTTTTACCAATTAGACACACTTTTAAAGTGTTTTTTTGTCACATTGTACCTACTAACTGGTCACACAGATAGGTTATTATTTTAAATTTTAGAAAATTAAGCGAATTAAGCAATGAGCTGTATTGTTATTTTTCGCATTTAAAAAAAATTGGAGGGGTGAAAAAAATCTAAATTAAATATTTTGGAAAGCCCATAGAACAAGCTTTCAAATGATGTATATATCATCTTGGTTCGATTTTTCTGTGAATAATGTACCACTTGTGGACGTTACCTTTATAGCCAATATCCTTTAGTAGACGGGCGAAACCGAGACGGGCAGCTAGTTAATATTATTACTATATAAACTTGAATAAAAACCTTATCCACACTATTCCGCGGCATTTGGAGGGGTGTCCTAAACGGGCGCCGCTCGTCGATGGTGAATAATACACGCGCTAGAATTGGGCGCGCTTCGAGCTAAGAACATTTGATGAGGACTTACACAAGATTAATGTTAGATGAAATTAAAAAAGAAAATACGTTTTGTCAACCGACTTCAAACAAGTAGAGGTTGGCATTTCCATTGGCATCGCCTTACCACAAAAGATTTAAACACACTTTAAACACGGCTTAAACGTGCTATTTGTAGGTACTGTTAAAAATTGTCTAAAGCATGCGTAAAAGTTTTGTGGTAAAACGGTAAGTTTTTAGGGTTCCGTACCTCAAAATGAAAAAACGGAACTCTTATAGGATCACTTTGTTGTCCATCTGTCCGTCTGTGTGTATGTCAACACTCTTTATCTCGGGAAAGCGAAAAGATATCGAGTTGAAATTTAAACTGTATACGTAAATCAATTATTCTTGCAGTCGTGTAAAAAAAAAACTTCCCAGTTATCGTTTAAAAAAGTTAGAGCCGTTTATGTCGTAAAAAACCGCATATTTCGCACTCACAAAAATCAAAACCTACAGGGTACTTTCCGTTGACATAGAACTATGAAATTTGACGTGAAGCATCGTCTTAGAGTACAAATAGGTATAGGAATAGATCTGAAAACTGTACATTTTTATTTAAATCACAAAAAAATAGGGCCTCAAAATTCACAAAATATAGGTTCAAAATTCAAAGTGAGTAAATCGTATCATGTACTAAAATTGCAGAAACAAACAGAAAAAAAAAGAACATGAATTAAAATTGCAACGTTTATGAGAGAGAAAAAAAAAACAACACGTTGCAGAAGAGAAAACTTCTGAAAAATCGAACCAAGATGATATATATGTTACGGTAAGAGTGAATAATTGAAGATTATTAATAATTATCTATTATTATTAATAATTACCTAAAGTCGAGGTTAAAGTGATAAATTAATCACATTTGTCGATTTTTATTAATAATTTAACCCTAGTAGTGATAAATGTAATAAGTGGCCAAGGGTTGCGGGGCGGGGCGGTGTGTGCGACGTGCGAGAGGTGCGGGGGGGAATGTTTTAGTTAGCGTGATATTCATTTAGTTGTTTACCAATTGTTATATCAAATAGGGTTTCGTTTTGTAAGTTTTTTATACAAAGCAATTCGCTTCTGGCACTTCGCCGGCCGCTGCCGCGGCACGCTCGCTTCGCTCGCTCGGCTCGTGCGTTGTTTGTCATGTTCTAACTTAACCTATTTTTTGTTTCCCACCTAATCTATCATGGCGGCTTTCTTGCTTTGTTGTATGCTTAGTTTGCAAGTACAAGTAACCTTGTTTGTGTGATCTCTAATTAATATAATTGTAAGACTGTGTTTAATATTATAAATACCTGCTGGTCAAAAAACATTGGGTTTTTATTTATTTTATAACTTTTACCATTATGTGTCTTGAATTATTAATAATTACTACTAAAAGTAATAAATTTCGATCGTTTATTCACATTTACCAAAACATGTGGTTATTATTAATAATTTTGTAAAAATATTAATAATTTTCAATTAATCAGATTTACCGTAACATATACATCATTTGAAAGCTTGTTCTATGGGCTTCCCAAAAAGATTTAATTTAGATTTTTTAACCCCTCCATTTTTTTTAAATGCGAAAAATAAATTGTCCGAAAAGTAACAATATAGCTTATTACTTTTTCTAGTTTAGCAATGATAAAGTGCTTCTATCTATGATAAAGTATTTTACTTGCATTCGTAGCTGATTCTTCCACAACCATCTCTTAATTTGTTAAAGCAAAACTAAACCTACCAGTGACCAGTTAGTAGGTACAACGTGACTAAAAAACACTTTAAAAGTGCGTCTAATTGGTAATAATGCTTTTATTTAACAATTTAGAGGTTACTTAATCAGGGTTACTAGAGATAAACTACCTATTGAGCCAAATATATTTATTTATCATAACAAACTCAAAATTATTTTTTAAAAAATCGGAGGGCTCTTTTTTAATTTTAACTGTTGTAACAGACTCAGAAAAATATGAAATTTCTCGAAATGTAACGAGTGTTGTGGTTAGAATATTTGATTGTTATTATACCAGCCTCCATACTGTCATGATTTTTGATCGTTGCATAAAATTTTAATCTGGTTTTTAAATATATATGTCGAATGATATTTTCTATTACTTGTAGGGGTAACATTTCTCTGGTTTATGATTGTCTGATTTAACAACCAGCCGCATTTTAACGAATAAGAACTGCTTCCGGCGTAGTTTTAAAACAGCCAATCAGGAAACGAGAAAAGAAACTGAAGAGATGTAAAAATATTAATCTTTCGGTGAGAGCATTCTCGATTTGCGCCTCGTGGCGAAAGCACATATTCTTAGTCAACACGAACTGTGATAATAATTTTAAGAAACTAATGTATCATATTTAATAGAGACCAAATACACATGAAAATGGACTTATTAGTTTGATTCACCACATATCAGAAGTGGGATACTCTTTCATTCACTTTATACATATAAGCTGGATAATTTTGCGGACATGTCCTTTCACCCAGGTCACGTGTCCTGACGCGAGTTCAAAATTTTCTACCCTTCTCAAAAAGTGCACAACGCAATTGACGATTGCCTTCTCCACTCCTCCCTTCTTACTAGCTCCCTCCCTTTCGTCGACTCTTACAATATTGGTCGTCGTAAATTATTAACTAGGCAAGTACTCGTATCTCTCGACGGCAATTTGCGTGTTAATTAGTGATATTAATATTTCATTGTTTCTGATATTGATCATGGTTTTATCGTAAAAGTTATGGTGTTATTATTTTTCGTGCCATGACTGTCAATTGAATAGTAACGTAGGTAACTTGGCTCTGCAACTTTCTATCCCCGGTCGAAGAACCAGAGGCAGACCGAAGACAAGATGGAGGGATGTAGTGCTGAGGGACATGAGAAAGTGTAGTGTTTCCGAAGACGATGTCGAAGATCGAGCGAAGTGGATGAGGAAAGTGAGGAAGGCTGACCCCATCACCATGTGGGATATATAGCCAGGAAGAGAGAGAGAGACTGTCAATTGAATTATTATTTTTTGTCAATATCGTTACAATTGAGTTCCTTGGAAATTACTTCTTGGATAACATTGATTGCTTTCTAATTTTTGACCGACGAAACAGAGGAGGTTTGCAAGTCAACGTTTATATATTTTATGTTTGACCACGCATAGCTTTTTACAGAGTAGTTTGATTTTGATATTTTTTTGTTTGGTAGACCATATTTCAAAGGTGACATTTAAATTTTATCGAAATCGGCTGAGCCATTTTTGATGTGAAAATTTCTGCATCGATCCGTGAGAACTTTTCGAATTCTGTACACGGCTGAAGTCAGTTATGTCGTTTTTTGGGAAAAATAATATGTTTTTAATTGCTCGCGAAAAATAAAGACTAACATATTAAATTACGTGAATTAAAATGTGAAATATTTCGATGTCATATTAATCGAATTTCGCAGCTACCATCCGCAAGAAAAATAAGACTAGGTACGGCAACTAGGGAAATAGGGTTAAATTGATGAATGGCCGACTTATTCATGCAAAAACCGGACAAATACGAGTCAGGCTCGCACATCGAGGGCCCCGTACAAATCCAGAAAATTTCACAAAATTGGGAATTAATAAAACTTTTTTGTCGCTGGTAAGTTGTAAAAATCTCTATGCTATAGCATAGACAAAAAAGTTTTTTTTTTCACTTTTCTCGTCATACATCAAAAATTACACATTGTTAAAATTATTAAAAGCCTGTTTTAGCATGTGTATTGAAGTTCTTTTATATGATACCTTACATGATCCGATTTACTCACTTTGAATTTTGAACCCATATTTTGTGAATTTTGAGGCCCTATTTTTTGTGATTTAAATAAAAATTTACAGTTTTCAGATTTATTCCTATATGTGTACTCTGAGACAATGCTTCTCGCCAAATTTTATAAGTCTCTGTCAACGGGAAGTACCCTGTAGGTTTTGATTTTTGTGAGTGTTGAAATATGCTGTTTTTTTCGACTTTATGTCGAAAAAAAACAGCATTATCGACGGCTCTAATTTTTTTTAACGATAACTGAGAAGTTTTTCTTTTACACAACTTCAAGAGACCTGCTGCTGCTGATAGATATACGTATACAGATTAAATTTCAACTTGACATCTTTACGCGTTCCCGAGATAAAGAGTTTTGACATACACACAGACGGACTGACGGACAGACGGACAACAAAGTCATTCTATAAGGGTTCCGTTTTTTTCCGTTTGAGGTACGGAACCCTAAAAATGTGGAACTGTCTAAATTTCCTCGCTATTGAGGACGCGAGCGAGCGGCAACAGCATTATTACTGCAGTTAAAAGTAGTTAGAACCGAAATAAAAAGGTACAACTAAAATAGCAATAAAGAAAATCTAATCGCTCAAAGTAGGGCAAAATTGAGCTCAAAGGGGTTGGTAACAAACAAACATACAGGTGAAACTAATAAAAGCGTGTTAAAAAGAAACAAAACATGACCTGTAACCAACCTGTAACATTTTATTTCAATTTCACCATCATGGTAGATTTGAACGACAGGTGTCAAAGTGACAGCTGCCAAATGATAGCCATCACGGACAACTGTAAAGTTTAATTTAAGAAAGTGCAAAATCTAATGTATTAATTTAATTTTGTAATCAATTTTAATTTGTATGAAATTATGGATCCTAAAACATGCTATATATGTTGTTGAAATAAAATATTTTTGATTTGATTTGATATACTATTTTATACACAGGAAAAAATTAAGGATCCTGTGATAATAAACCTTTAAAAGAATAATCTTCCCTTCACTTTCTTCCCAAATAAACAGAAAAATACACTATTCCTCTAAAGCCCGTCGCAAAGAAAAAGGTTCAACTATTGTCACTAAGTACCTTCTTTCATTCGCTACAATCACTCGAAAACTCCATTTCCCGCCATTGTGCGGCGGCTTAGCGGCCATCTTGTTTTTCAAAGCGAAAAATCAAGATGGCGGATTTAAAAGAGCTTTTCCAGCTTTACTTTTAGCGTTCCATTTTTGTAATGAAAAAGTATAGCAGCGTTTGCTTTGAATTAAATTAAGTCTTAATTAAATCAGGTTCTTGCGCTTTTCAGTTTGTTTTAAAAATATTTTCATTTTGGTTTTATTAAAGACAAAGGTGCGGAAATCTCTTTTGTTACTAGTAAATTCGTAGTACTGTGACTTTTGTTACTTTACAGACCGAATCAAATTTCTTGGCGGTTGTGGAATTAGCTGCAAGCTGCGTAAGACCTAATCCTGACTGAAGCTTCCATAACAACAGCTGCGAGAGCATTGGGTTTTGCACAGCTGCAGCTAACTTTCAAGCTGCCAAAAAGTTATATTTGTACTAAAGAAAACACCGGTTTTTACTCACGTATAATATCGCGGCCGGGCCGCTGGGAACCCGGCCGGTGTCAGAGTAATTAGTACTCCTTCGTCAGGGAATACGCGCGCTCCCGTCGACTGGCGCACGCGCACTGAGAGCATTGAGTGCGCGTGCGCCAGTCGACGGGAGCGCGCGTATTTCCTTACAGTACACATTTAGTGAAACTAATGAAAATTCGCGACTGGGTTAAACCTGGGATCTTTATTAGATGATCGAACCGCTTTTTCGGTAGATGTCCTACCTGCGTTTGCCGATACGTGGTCTGTTTTCGAGAACTTTACAAATTCCACTGGCCATCTATTCTACGAACTATGTGTCCTCCTGTCCTCATTTCAACTTGCTTATTTGCTGGGCCATATCAAAGGTATAACTTTGGTTCGTCAACAATAACCTAAACTAGACTGCAAGAATTACGCTGGATACAAACCGCTTCCAACCAGTCTTACTGGAAATCTATAGAGATCAATGTCTAGCAGTAGACGTCTTACTAAGTAAGTAAGTAAGTTCGTATAGGCCGGGTGGCTAGCCCTGGTGTCAGGGTTTTTAGGCCGCCTGAAGGCCTCTGACATGGCTAAACGGTTAAAATTGTCTTGACTAAAAGCGCTTGAAATCAGACCTGTTAAAAGGACATCGTTTATTTTGGGCTAGATCTTGGAAGTGCCGGCAAAACCTATTAGTTAGAAAATAAAATAGTACATATACTTAGCACATATTACTCTGAGCATTTTATACTAGGGTTGGTCACTCTAGGATCACCTCCCGAGTAGTCATTAGTTTTGAAATTAGTTGTATTTCGATTTTTTTGTGAAAAGGAATGTGACTCGACCATTGTTTTCGCGTTTTCTGTTGCAGCTCGAGATAATTTTGGTACCTACACTTTTTTGATAGAATTTACATTAATTTTTAGGTAAAAATAGAGACATACTTTAAAGTTATTTAAAAAACTGTAAAAAATAAGACGTTCGCAGCTAGCGTTCGAAGTGCTGATTATATGAAAATGAAATCACTCATGTTTAAATTAAATGTTTGTATGGCCAAGTTCGTGGTTCACAAACGCCTTATTAATTAGGAAATGGAGAGACCTATGTCTTACAGCGAGTTATTAAAGGTTGACAGGTTATTAGGTCGGTAGGAACATCCGGTCGCGTCCCAATTAGTTCACCTTCTTCCGGTGCGGTCGCGGAAGATGGCGCCACTTCCGCCCCATTAGAGAGCACTCCAAGGTAATTGGCTAAACCAATTATGATGAAATCTGATGAAGAGCTAGCTCGAAGGTGCTGAAATTATGCCTCGAGTGCTCATTTATATTAGCACATAAAGGTCACAGACGTTTACATCAATTACGTCGTTGCTGCGATGAATATTCTTTCCATTAGCTTTAAGATGTCCATTGTTGGGCATAGGCTTCTTCTATAGACCTACAGTAAGACTGGTAGGAAGCAACTAGCGTCCAGGCGTTTTTTGCGTTTTTAGGGTTCCGTACCTCAAACGAAAAAAAACGGAACCCTTAAAGGATCACTTTGTTGTCAGTTTGTCCGTCTGAGTGTATGTCAAGACTCTTTATCTCGGGAACGCGTAAAGATATCAAGTTGAAATTTAAACTGTATACGTATATCTATGGTCTCTTGCAGTTGTGTAAAAGCAAAACTTCTCAGTTATCGTTTAAAAATGTTAGAGCCGTTTAAGTCGTAAAAATTCGCATATTTCGACACTCATAAAATCAAAACCTACAGGGTACTTCCTGTTGACATAGAACTATGAAATTTGGCTCGAAGCATTGTCTTAGAGTATACATATAGGAATAAATCTGAAAACTGTACATTTTATTTAAATCACAAAAAAATAAGCCGTGGTGGTTTAGTGGTGATGACACTCGACTTACAATCGTAAGGTAGTGGGTTCAAATCCCATTTCCGTACCAATTAATTCCTTGGAATTTATGTACGGAATTTCACACCACTGGCTTTTCGGTGAAGGAAAACATCGTGAGGCAACCTGCATACGTCCGCAGAAGAAATCCGATGGCGTATGTGAATCCACCAACCCGCATTGGGCCAGCGTGGTGGATTTAGCCCAATCGCCCTTTGTGGGTAGGCCTACGTCCTGCAGTGGACTATTAAAAAAAGGTTGATACAGTACTGTACAAAAAATAGAACCTCAGAATTGACAAATTATGGGTTCAAAATTCAAAGTGGGGTAAATCGTATCATGTAAGGAATCTTATAAAAAAACTTCATTAGCATATGCTAAAACAGGTTTTTAATTATTTTAACAATGTGTAATTTGTGAAAAAAGTGAAAAAAGAACCCGGTGTGCGAGCCTGACTCGCACTTGTCCGGTTTTTTTTTTAACTTCGAACGCCCTAGGAACGTATACGAAACTTTGACAGTGACAGTTGGAAAACCACTGCCATCGCCATTTTTCATTTTATAGTTTTCTTTCTAAGTTTTCTTTATAATTGTTATGCGTGAAATAAAAAAAAAACTAAATTTCGATAAAAAAAAAAGTCGTCCGTAAATTTATGTATACGCCTGAGGCGTGCGAAGTTCAAAAACCGCCCCCAGCGCGATTCTGAGATCTTGATACTATCGGAACTTTTACTATGGGAACAATCTCGGTCGAGTCCGGACCCGCTATTTCGTACATTTTGAAAAATGCCAAGTCGAGGATTTTGTCCATTTTCAATGGCTAGACTTTTTTGATGTTTTTAGGGTTCCGTACCTCAAACGGAAAAAACGGAACCCTTATAGGATCACTTTGTTGTCCGTCTGTCCGTCTGTACGTCTGTGTGTATGTCAAGACTCTTTATTTCGGGAACGCGTAGAGATATCGAGTTGAAATTTAAACTGTATACGTATATCTATGGTTTCTTGCAGTTGTGTAAAAGCAAAACTTCTCAGTTATCGTTTAAAAAAGTTAGAGCCGTTTAAGTCGTAAAAAACCGCATATTTCGACACTCATAAAATCAAAACCTACAGGGTACTTCCCGTTGACATAGAACTATGAAATTTGGCGAGAAGCATTGTCTCAGAGTACACATATAGGAATAAATCTGAAAACTGTACATTTTTATTTAAATCACAAAAAAGGGCCTCAAAATTCACAAAATATGGGCTCAAAATTCAAAGTGAGTAAATCGTATCATGTAAGGTATCATATAAAATAACTTCATTAGCACATGCTAAAACAGGTTTTTAATTATTTTAACAATGTGTAATTTTCGATGAATGATGAGAAAAGTGAAAAAAAAAAACTTTTTTGTCGATGGTTATAGTACAGAGTTTTCTTACTTCACAATTTTGTGAAATTTTCTGGATTTGTACGGAACCCTCGGTGTGCGAGCCTGACTCGTACCTGTCCGGTGTTTTTTTTTTTATAACCTCACTATAAAGATAATTTGACTCAGCGTTATTACGGTCAGTCCACTATGTCGCTGGATGTCTTAAGCTGTGTCAAGAATTTTGTATCACCACTGTTTAACAAGTTCGATAGTAATTAGTTTACCTATAACTTGATTTATATTCTACTAATCCTAGTAATTGGATGAATAAGCAATGAGACATGACATGACACTTCGTTATATTAGAAAACCGGCATTTTGGAGAAATTTTTTTGGAGAAAAGTTGTATGAAATTATTTGTCATTTTAATCATTATTTTGTTTTTAACAAGAGTGAATTAATGGAGAGAGCATCAAGTTTCTATGAATTAGTATTTTATAGAGTAAGGTGTTTAAACAGCTTTATCAAGCTGCTTACATTTTATGATTTGTTTTCAAAAATTAACGTCATTTTTTCTAATATTATAACTCACTTTGCTTAACTTTGATTTGAACGTCATAAAATCTTGTTCTTCTCCTTTGCTCATTCCACGTTAGGTGGGCTCTCCTAATGACTTGCGCCAGGACACTCTGTCCTCGGTTGTCTCTTGGTCCAAATTGGTCTTTTTTAGAGTTTGGGACATACTCGTCCACCAGGTAGGTGGCGTCCCCTTCCCCGTTTTCCCTCAGGCAGTTGTAAAGCCCTCCGAACCGCGTGTTCATACCACCGCAAGCGGCTTTCCAAAAGTTTATCAGTTATAGGTGCTACTTTAAAAGTACCGGGGATGTTATAAACAGAACGTCATAAAATATAGGTACATTTAAATAAATAAATAAATAATATATAAAATATGATACGTTGTATTTTTTTTCATAAATTCACATGACTGAATTTGGCGTATAAAATTCCCAATCAATTCCATTATTTATACGCTTTCTGTCATCTTCATCCTAAGGTTGCCTGGCAGAGATCGCTATGAGCGATAAGGCCGCCCATTGTCCCACTGTTTATGTATATTTGTTTCTTCTTTCTGTATATTTCTTGGTGTGCAATGACGAGTTTATCTATCTATCTCTATTGTCTGTAATTGTCATGTCCCGTAATAATTCATCGTAGGGTATATCAACATAAGTAACCTCTGAGTCACTTGAACTGCTGTATATTCTGTACATATTCCGTCAAGTTAGTTCTAAGTGAGCCAAGGACGGAGCCGATCGAACTCGCTTACTTGTAACTTATTAATGAGATAGTAATCTCGGTCGTGGACAAAGAAAATTACTTAGGAATTGGGTTACGAAAGTACTTCATATATTTTCTTCGATTAGTTAATTTGGAACGAGATATGTATAGTGTGTGTGTGTAATGTGCTTCAGTTTACTTACTGCTTACTTTGGCGTAATAATAATAATTTATAAGGGCGCACGAATATTACGATGGAGCCGCACGACTGAAAAATTGGCAAATAAAGAAGTACGATGAAAAGCACCATAATAACATTAATAAAATATTTGCTTGTAAAGTGGCTGTAATTACACCAATTTCAATATCGTAATGTATTTCATTACTCACTTGTGCATTATTGTAATGTAAAACGCACGAGTTTTTTTTGTAATAAAGTAACATGCACGGTTTTTTAAGATGCGCCGTCTAAAAATGAACGATTCTTTTTAAAATCTCAGCAAAGAGTTTTCTCAGCAAAAAGTGGTCAATATTCTGGCAACGTAACAATCACTTTTTTAAATTTCTAATTAAAAATTGTTCAAATTTCTATAACTGCTTTAACAAGTAATTAAAGATTTATTCGTTTAAGAAAGTCAGAGTTTTATTAATTTCCTTGCAAATCTCGTCGTATGACATACGAGTACATTTTTTAAAATAAGATTTGAACAATATTGCTTATAACTAAAAGCTTTACAAGAGGACTCTGTACTGTACCAGCCTTTTTAATAGTCCACTGCAGGACGTAGGCCAACCCACAAAGGGTGATTGGGCCATATATCCACCACGCTTGCCCAGTGCGGGTTGGTTGATTCACATTCGCCACCAAATTTCTTCCACGGACGTATGCAGGTTACCTCACGATGTTTTCCTTCACCGAAAAGCCAGTGGTGTGAAATTCCGTACATAAATTCCAAAGAACCTATTGGTATGGGACTGAGATTCGAACCCACGACCCCAAGATTGTAAGGCGAGTGTCACTACCCCTTGACCACCACAGCGTAGGACTCTACGCTAAAATAAATCTAATATAAATTTTAAACTACGGAAGGCGTTCAGCCCGTATTTTAAGACCCCAATCTCATCCACAGCGAATAACCGTCCAAGTTTACCAAATAACCGTCCAATTTGAAGGAATCACCACACAAAGAGCGATCCCGTGTCCCGTGGCAGCAAACAGCCGATATTACTGCAATAGGGGGGCGCAGTAATGGGAGGCGCACGGATTTTACGACAGAGCCGCGCGGCTAAAAAAATTGGCAAATAAACAAGTAAAAGGTTATAAAGCCGATACTTTTACCTAATTGTGTCTGGTCGAAAATAAACGCAGTAGAATTCAGCCAGAATGTGGAACGCTTTGCCTGGGTCTGTCTTCCCGTTAAAGTACAACGTGGGTGTCTTCAAATCCCGAGTAAATAGGTATGTTCTAGGTAAGCGTGCTACACCCTTGACCGTATATCTGCTCAACATCAGGCAGTAGTAGTAGTCAAACGAAAACCTATACGGAATAAAAAAAAAAAACAGTTTTGACAAACTTCCAAAGAGGTTCTATGTTCGTCTGTATGTATTTTTTTGTGTATGTTGATCGATATTTTCGCCATTTGTGAACCAAACCAAAAAAAAAAAATGGTTTTTAAGAATATACCTACTCCCGAGATGAAAGAGATCGGCTGAGCCTTTTTTGAAAAATCAACAATATTGTAAAAATTGTATACATCAATCCGAGCGAACTATGTATTCGAATTCTGTACACTATGGAAAACGGTTTTACCATTTTTTGAAAAAAGATGGTTATCGTGTACAGTGTAAATAACTGTAGCCAAGACAGCTTTCACTATCGAAAAAAAAACCGGACAAGTGCGAGTCAGGCTCGCACACCGAGGGTTCCGTACAAATCCAGACAATTTCACAAAATTGGAAAGTAAGTTGTTAAAATCTCTATAACATCGACAAAAAAGTTTTTTTTTTTCACTTTTCTCGTCATACATTAAAAATTACACATTGTTAAAATAATTAAAAATCTGTTTTAGCATGTGCTAATGAAGCTCTTTTATATGACACCTTACATGATACGATTTAGTCACTTTGAATTTTCAACCCATATTTTGTGAATTTATATTACCAGACCCTATTTTTTTTGTGATTTAAATAAAAATGTACATTTTTCAGATTTATTCCTATATGTGTACTCTGTGACAATGCTTCTCGCCAAATGTCATAGTTCTATGTCAACGGAAAGTACCCTGTAGGTTTTGATTTTTGTGAGTGTCGAAATATGCGGTTTTTAACGACATAAACGGCTCTAACTTTTTTGTAGGGTAAGTGAGAAGTTTTTCTTTTACACAACTGCAAGAGACCATAGATATACGTATACAATTTAAATTTCAGCTCGATATCTTTACGCGTTCTCGAGATAAAGAGTCTTGACATACACACAGACGGACAGACGGACAACAAAGTGATTCTATAAGGGTTCCGTTCTTTCCTTTTGAGGTATGGAACCATAAAAATATCTGATTTCAGATAGAGCCAAGCTTTTATAAGCTCGGAGGTAGAGTTTGTAAAGCTACATAATATTTTGACTAAGATTTTTTTATTAGATTTATTTTAGCGTAGAGTCCTCTTGTAAAGCCTTTAGTTATAAGCAATATTGTTCAAATCTAATTTTAAAAAATGTATATTTTAAAAATCACAGACCCTGGAGGCTATGAAGAGAAATAATTTAATAAAAAAAAATAACGATTATTACAAATTTTACTCGTTAGTCTCAATATATAGCGGTTGCACCAAAAAGTTAGGTACTATAGGTTGAATCATACAGAGCCAAGCTTTTAGAAGCTTGGAGGTGCAGAGTTAGTAAAGCTACTTGGCTGTGGTGGAATAGCTGCTTTACCTCATCAGCTTAGCTGACATTTGTTGTGTACTGTGCAAGCTAGCCACCAATTCACCATCTGAAACTCAAATATTTCCAAAGGGTCGTTTTTCATCTCCAAAGAAACCCCAACCCCTTCCAACCCAGTTCCAGTATCTTTATCCAAAGCCTCCACGCTCCACTACCCTCAAAAGCTCTCAATTCAAATAAACTTTATTACAAGGTACCCACAAAGACTCATTACTACGGTCGCTCGCTTGACTCGCTTCCGGCCGCGGCGGGCGCGCTTCCGGCGGAAACGGCGGAAGAAAGCGCCACTCATCGTCTGAACGCCTTCCGGGACGGACGTGTCTCAAAGCTAATATTGCGTTGAAGAAGGTTGGGAATTTTCAAAGAGTTGAACTTAGACTTATAGAGTTGAAATTGTTATTTTGAGAAGCCTTTTTACCAATTAGACATAGTTTTTAAGTGTTTTTGTCATATTGCACCTACTAACTGGTCACACTGATAGGTTATAATTTTTAATTTTAGCAAATTAAGAGATGAATGTGGAAGAATCAGCTACGAATGTAAGTAAAATAACGATAGAAGCACTTTATTATTGCTAAACTAGAAAAAATACAAAGCTGTATTATTATTTTTCATACAATTTATTTTTCACATTTAAAAAAATGGAGGGATAAAAAAATCAAAATTAAATATTTTTGAGAAGACCATAAATCAAGCTTTCAAATGATGTATATATCATCTTGGTTCGATTTTTCTCTGAATAATATACCACTTGTGGACGTCACCTTTGCATATTTCAAACTCAGAGCAAATAAAAAAATCCAGAGGGAACGACGTTGAACAGTCAAGTGAAGCGGGTTTTTCATACATGTGTGAGTGCGTTGCTGTTGCGCCGCCATAATTTGACTGACAAGCCAAGGCGTAGTTTCATAGTTACCTGGATGTGTGTGTAATTGTCTGTACACGGCGAGGCGTAGTTTTGGTTGGCTTCACTTGTTTGTTCACAAGTTTGTTCTCTTGAATTTTTAATTTGCTCTGAGATTTCAAATATATATGTAAATAGATACCAGGGACATAATTTCAAGTTTTATAAAGTATGGTTTATGAAATTTTAGTTTAGTAATATCGGGAGTTTTTATATTTGTGAGAATACGAATACAATTTTTTTTTAGCTCAGTTAACAAGTGCGCTAGGATTGGGTTATCAGCAGCTGATAGCTAGCATCAAAGCCGTTGTATAAATTCGACCTATATATAGTCTTTTGAATTATATTTCATAGTTGATTGAATCAGGCGTTACTTTGCGGAAATTCATCTTCAAATCTTTGTTCGCTTTTATTGTAGGCAAATAAGTTTAAGGGCATTAAGTGCGTTAAGGACATTTATAAAAAAATTAAAAAATAACAAACAATTACTAATATTACAATAATTATACATTTAAAAACTTAATTTTACAAAATA
The DNA here is from genome assembly GCA_949316475.1 of Hypomecis punctinalis. Classification (NCBI taxonomy): domain Eukaryota; kingdom Metazoa; phylum Arthropoda; class Insecta; order Lepidoptera; family Geometridae; genus Hypomecis; species Hypomecis punctinalis. The sequence goes on from OX438822.1 coordinate 16,643,874, forward strand.
GATAAAATAATAATAAATATCACTTACTTTCACTACACTCTATTATATATTTTTAAAATACTTTATTAACAATTAGTTTTTTTTTTTTTAGAAATGTCCTTAATGCATTTAATGCCCTTAACTTATTTGCCTACAACAAGATAGCGGAAATACACGAAATATTTATTCAAAACATAGATTATATTTGATGTAAAAGTAAATTAAGTGAGTCATTCAACAAAAAGCATTTTCCCTTCATGTTATCCAAATTCCTGAAAACTCCGCACATAGACATGCAAATGGTATTGGAATTCCCGCGAGTGTTGTCTCGCTCTAGCACTATATAGTGCTCTCTCGCTCTAGCGGGCGCCTTTTCGGGTCTCTGGAGACGTTGTGCATACTAGAGCGTAGTCGAATATTCAGGGTTGTCAAGGTGGAGAATATTAATAATTCAAATATCCCTCGGCAATGGACATTTATTGAAAATACAGGTTTGTAAAAGAAATAATTTAATTACTTATATCAGGTTAATAGAACGAAAACAAACAAATGGGTTGCACTCCGGGAGTGCCGGCAGATGTGAAAACTTGAACTTATAAAGTACTATTATTTATGTACAACACAATATTAAACACAAACAAAATATCTATGGTAAAATACAATATCAAACACGCACACTCGCGCAAGCGCCCTGCGCCGTCTTACGAGTTTTCGATCAGGTCACGTGTCCTGACACGAGTTTTACATTTTTAGTGAGATGCATAGGGGAAACCTATGTCCAGCGGTGTACGTCCTATGGCTAATGGATGGGCTGCAGTATGTTTTTTTTTGAAATTAAAAAGTGCATTTTTTAATTCAAAAACTCCGACAGCCCTAGGTTTCACACTCCCTTTCAAAATGAAATGAGGACCAAATTACAAGTCTTCTGTTCGCTCCACTCGCCCTGAGGGAATACTCTGTTTGTGCACTCCTGTGTACACTTGTTGCAAATCACGACCGAACGCTGCCTTTACATAAGTCTTATTTCGCTCGCGCAATATCATATTTTTAAGATAAAAAAAATCAGACGAGAATTTTTATCTTTTATGACATGATCATCTAAATTATTCTAAATTAATCCGGAAGTGCTCGGATGCGTGACCGCGGGTGGCATTTACAACTTTGTTAAGCGCTATTGTGTCTCGGATGACAGGTTAAATAGTAGGCCCCTGTAATTTTAACCGTTTGGACATATCAGAGGCCTTCAGGCGGCTTAGAAACTCTGACACCAGGGCTTGTCATCCGGCTTATACAAACTTACTTGAATCAGCAAGTGTGTTAGTTGATTTGTTACTCTTTCACGCAGCAACGGAGCAACAGATGGACTTGATTTTTGTCATGGATATAGTTCAAAAGTTGGAGAGTAACATAGGCTATTTTTTATATCGAAAAATAATAGGTTCCTATGAGATAGGGTTGTAGCTCGATATAATAAGATGGTTTTGACACGGTTAATTAGTTTGTGAACTAAATGTTTTACGTGAGATAATTAGCAGTGTAGCCATTTGATTTAGTTGGCATAATAGATTAATAAGCTGTTATTGTTTATTAATAAATTAGACTCTTGTATTTGTTACTCTTTCACGCAGCAACGAAGCAACAGATGGACTTGATTTTTGGCATGGATATAGTTCAAAAGTTGGAGAGTAACATAGGCTATTTTTTATATCGAAAAATAATAGGTTCCTATGAGATAGGGTTGTAGCTCGATATAATAAGATAGTTTTGACACGGTTAATTAGTTTGTGAACTAAATGTTTTACGTGAGATAATTAGCAGTGTAGCCATTTGATTTAGTTGGCATAATAGGTTAATAAGCTGTTATTATTTATTAATAAATAAGACTCTTGTAGAGACTTATACCACCCTATCTTATTGTGGTACTTATTGTCACACAAACAATCATCAATTTGCCCGTGTGTGTGACTGTAGGTCATTATCGTCATCTAGATCACAAAGTAGTTAACCGTGTTATAATTAACTATGGTATTATATCTAGCTGCAACAGAAGTACAAAAACTAAAATATTAAGAGGGCAAAGCCGCTGGAAAAAAAAAGTTAAACTATGTAAAAGCCGCGGTGCACTCGTGTTTTGCAGCAACTGTACTCCAAGACACGGCCCTTTTTCATAAAAGGACAAACATTTATATGACAAAAGGGAACTCAAAGTGTTCGGAAGGAAACTTACGGATATTCCAGTCCATCAATATTTTATGTCTCAGGAGCGAACCGATCGAGTGCAAGCACATGAAATATTGGTTATCAATCGACTCCTAAATAATCTATTTTGTTTGTTTGGTTCCGAATGTATCCCAAGTTTTTATGACAACTTAGGTATCGCAAAGAAGATATAATAATCATAATCAATTTATTGATAACAATGGTTACAGGTCAATACATACATTGTAAGAATTTCCAACAAATAAAAAAAAATTACGTTACTACGATACCTACGCCCATGGAGGAGACTGGAGAGCGCGTGGGTCCCGTTTTTGTTGAAACAATAGGTCACCGATTTTAAGCGGGGGGAGAGGTAGGCTCCGCTGGCTGTTATTGGCTGACGCCAAAATGACGCAATGACAACAGTTCTTGTAGTGGTGCCAAAAATGTTACTAGCAAAATTCGATATTTTTGACTTGGTTCTTCTTTGATTAAAATATCTTATCAACAACACATCTTTTTAACTATTGATACACAATACTGGATCAAATATCGTAACGAATCCACACAATCGTATCGTCTCATCAAAGTGCGGCTTTAGAAAATATTATTTCTGTGTACTTTGCCACTTACAGGTTGGCCGACGTAAATAAGTATTGTTTATGTACCTAAAACAATAAACTTTGATGGTATAAAAGACAATATGTTCTATTTTTAAAATACGATACCGGATCGATCCAAAATATCTTATCGAAACAAGCGGATCGATACACTGCGATGCGATCTATTGCAATCCAAAGTATCGATACAAAGCACCTGGATCGTGCATCCCTAATCGATTGTCAACTAAAGCGCCTATCGATGGTGAGCGAGGCCGCCCCGCGCACTTTCTCCACTGGTTAATATGCTCCTTGCCTACGACTAAACAACCGATCGGCATAACTATGTATTGCTGATCATTTTACTGTGGGTCTTATGAATAAGCTCAACATAACCCAACGTACTATGGACTATATAAATTAGGAGATCCACAGACCACCAAAAATACAGCACACCTTAGCAAATTAAAATGGCGGTGTGCAGAGCACATAATTTGAAGAACGTATGCCCGATAGGGCTATAGAGTTCTCGAATAGAGACCACAGACTAACTAGCGTCGCGTTGGACGACCGCTGACTAAGTGGACTAACGATATAGTAAAGGTTGCAGGAACGCGCTGGAGGCGGCTGCTTCCAACCGGCCTTATTGCAAATCCACAGAGGAGGCCTATTTCCAGCAGTGACTTCTTATGGCTGATGGATGAATGGTCGGTAGTCCAATGGATTAGCCAGATGAAGGGGCAGTGGGCAAGGGACATAGTAAGACTAAACAATTTTTCTTTTCTTTTTATTATATTTATAAACTACCTACACTACTACTACATAGAAAGCAATTGGATCATCCACAGACCCTTGAAGGTCTAAAGATAATACAAGTGCTCAAGCCCACTTCCAGTTGGCCGCGTGCCCAGCATGCTGGCAGCATTGCCACGCTGAATGGCAATGCTTATACGTTGAGCCAAATAAACACCAGCATTTTGATTACGCGTCGCGTCCACCAGACGCTCAGAAAGACTTTTGAAAACGAGATGAGCTCCCGGCTCCCACGGACCCAAAGTCTCAACTCCAAATGGCTCAAATATGTAACCACTACCGAGGTTAGCATATTTGCGCCGCTTGTGCTGCTCAGCCGAATTGGCCGCCGCTCCAGCCCTACTCTGAGTCTCAGGAAGATGTGACGGTGCCAAAGTATCGACGCAAGTTGACAACTGATCTATTTATTACCTTTCTTTGACATGACATACATCCTCTTCCTAACCACTCACCAAGTCAGCACTACAAACCGAATCACACAAGTCGGCGGGTGTGAAGTTAGCTGTAAGCTGCGCGATATCGAATCCTGACTGGAGCTCTCATAAAGGTGCGCTTTGATTGGATATTGCGCAGCTTGTAGCTGGGAAGATTAGGACAACCTAATTCCCTATCCCTAATTGTAGGGGTGGTAAAATAAAAACTTGCTGTTATGAGTGGACTGTATAATGTTGTAACGCAGATTAAATACATGAATCGAGTGACAAAGCGAGTAGTAGATATTAATACTTGTAGGCAGGCTGTAGCGTCGCTGTGGTCGCAGGGAAAAGAGGGCGAGCGGGCGCTCGCATGCCCTTATAAACGAGCCAAGGGTACGTAGCGAGCTTCGATGTTGCGTTGATGCGTAGACAGTAGCTAACTTCACATCCGCCAACTTGTACGATTCAGCCTATACCCCACCTATTCCCTCCCCCTTCTCCCTCTCTCGGGCCCGTAATGAGTAGTGAAACGACCCCAGATAATGAATTTAAACGCTTCCAAGATGGCGGCTGCCGTATAACATAATTACGTTCAGATGCCTTCGTGACAAGGAATTCATTTACGCGAGCTGCGGGTTTAGAATGGAGCCAGGAAATTAAGACGTGTGGGAATAAAACTCATCATCATATCAGCTGAAGGACATTCGCTGCTGGACATAGGCCTCACCTACAATTAGACTTGTAGGAAGCGTCTTTATTGCTGTATTAACCAGCTAGTCCAGCATGCAACCACGAAAAGAATTCTTTTCGACCTGTGAAAAAGTGACAAATACATACTCGTATACAGGGTTATTTTTAATCAATTAGCATCCTTCTAGGGGCTTATTCTGTACATCAAAACTAACAACTTTTGTTCTACGACTTTCGTCAAAACTCAAAAAAAATTTTGGTGTTTAATAGAAAAGTATAGTTCACCCGCCACAAAATGTATGGGACAGCTGGTTTTTTTTTAGTTTTTTAACAAAAGTTGTTAGTTTTGATGTACAGAATAAGCCCCTAGAAGGATGGTAATTGATTAGAAATAACCCTGTATATTTTGCCATAACGCTGTCTCGTTCTGACACGTCGAAAGAAATATTACTTCGTCCGCATCCTAGCCCGGCACTACGGCCTACATTTGTTGTTACGTGGTCTCCATTCGTGTTCGCGACCCCATCGGCCATCAGTTTTTCGCGCTGTGTGGCCTACTTACTGCCATAGCTTTAGTTCACCTACGAGTCTCCTTGTTCCTAACTCGATTTCGAAGAGAGACTCTAAGCATAGCCCTATTCAAACCTCGTTGCGCTACTTAGGTTAGCCAACATGAAAGTAGCGTTCAACCGTTGAATACCGTATTCAACCACCACATTAAAAAATTCAAATAAATATTTTGTCAATAAAAAAAACATACATACAGTCGCATTGATACCGTTCTCTTATATTGAAGTCAGTTAAAAGTCTCGGAGAAATCTACCATTTTTAAACAGTTTTGAATGAAAGCTCACATCAAAGTTATTTCAAGCGTAGTTAAAATCGTTTAACTTCTTTTTAACCACAAAAAGATTTGAGAACTACTCACAAAACTCTCACAAAAGAGTGAGTAGCTGAAACGTTGTAAAAGAGTTAATTCTGTAGCCAGCGGAGCTCAAACTTTTGTGCGGACCTCTTTACTTGCATAGTAAAAGCACGCATGAATGAATTTCTATAGCGTGCCTTGGGATACAGTGTGGAGCTGAAATATGGCACAGCTAGAAATTAAAATGAATATATCATAAAAATAAATATCTAAGTAGTACTGTACTGTACTGTACTGTATCAGCCTTTTTAATAGTCCACTGCAGGACGTAGGCCTACCCACGAAGGGTGATTGGGCCATATCCACCACGCTGGCCCAGTGCGGGTTGGTGGATTCACACACGCCATCGAATTTCTTCTACGGACGTATGCAGGTTGCCTCACGATGTTTTCCTTCACCGAAAAGCCAGTGGTGTGAAATTCCGTACATAAATTCCAAAGGACTCATTGGTACGGGACCGGGATTTGAACCCACAACCTCACGATTGTAAGGCGGGTGTCACTACCTCTAAGCCACCACGGCTATCTATCTAAGTAGTAGTTTGACTAAAAAAAATCTGTGTGACCTAAAATTTTTCCACACAACTTTTCATGAATACAGTCTTACGACTGCCTCGACTGCCTCGGTGCCTACGACTGCCTCGGTGGCTCAGTGGTTAGTGACCCTAACTTCTGGGCCAAAGAGGCGTGGGTTCGATCCCCACCCAGGGCAAATATTTATGTGATGAACATAAGTGTTTGCTCTGTGTCTGGGTGTTATTTAGTTACTATCTATATAAGTATGTATTTAAAAATAAGTATATGTAGTATATCAGTCTCTGGCAGCCATATCACAAGCTTTGATTTGTTTGGGGTCAGAGGCCGTATGTAAGATGTCCCAAAATATTTATTATTATTTATGAAAAAAGTCTTAAAGAACATTCGAGTGCAGTTAAAAAAAATAACCACTTAAACAAACAAACAACCACTTAACACAAAATAGGTAAATACTGCTCATAATTAGTGAACTTTAACCTCAAAACAAGTTAAGAGTTTCTCACAAAAAAGTAGCTTAAAGCATTTGTAAAAGAGTTAATTCTGTAGCCAGCGAAGCTCAAACTTTTGTGCGGACCTCTTTGCTTGCATAGTAAAACCACGCATCGGTGAACGTCTACAGCGCGCCTTGGGATATAGTGCAGAGCTGAAATATGGCACAGCTGGATGTTAATTGCCTTGAGTTGAAAGTGTTCGATCAATGCGATGAGTCGGGATGACTCACGGCACTGAAACGTGGCCCCTTACTATGGGCCTTTCAAGTAGCCCAACGAATAATGGCGAGAGCTATGCTTGGACTCTCTTGGTGTTGCGATTTTTTTAAACTTCTTTAACAGCGTTTTACACTTTTTGGGATCTGCCGGCACTCCTGGAGTGCAACACGTTGTTTTTAATTTACTAAATGTTTTTTTTTTTTTTTTATTGGATAATTACAAACCACAGACTCCAGGGTCTGTGCCTTCTGGTGTCTGTGCCTTTTGTTAACTAAAATATTCAATTATTCGATTTTACTGTACAAAAAGAGTTAGTACAATAGAGATGGGTTAGTTTAAATTTTAGCCTAAGTTAGTAGTTTCGGTGCATTGCGTGAATGCCACGAGCAAACCGGCGACCCGCATGCAGCACCCGATCACGAGTGTGACGCGTGTGCCAGCCATCGCTCGCCTCGACCATATTTTAGGGAAGAGAACTAAACGGTTAAAACAATTGAGATCTAAAACATCATCTGAACCACGACAGCGCTCAGTTAGACAACACTCGTGGTCACCCATCCAAACAATGACCGAATTAAGCGTTGCTTAATTTAAAAGAAGAAAAACCTAGCCCGGTTACGATATGAGAACTAATATTCAATCGAATGTGCCTTTTTTGTACCCGCAACTGCACATACTTTTTATCAGTTCCCGCGCTGTTACCCATCAAAGGGAAATTCTCGGTGTGCCCCGGCCTTATGTAAAGAACCGCTCGGTGGAACCCGCCTTACTCCCTCGTAAATCAAGCTACGACGTCTTTATTCTTGAGAAAATCGGAAGAATGTTGAGATAGGTGAAAGGTATGAAAGAAATTATTCTTTTTAGAATGTAAAGTTTTTCAAACGATGCTCAAAAGAGAGGTTGCCAATCCGTCCGATACTATCTATGCATGTCCCACAGACACCAACGATTCCAACGACATCAAAGTTTTTTTATGTACGACTCATCCACCATAACGTAGAGCAGGTGTGGTTGTGGCCACAGACCGGGTGGCGGCTATTTTGGTGTCAAATTATTGCATAAATGGTAATGATAAACAATTTAACAATATAAATATTGTCCGTGTGAATCTCAAATTATAATATTTTAAATATTATTTGAGCTTTAAATTGTCTAATTAAAATTCAAAGTAGCCATAAATTCAAAGTGGCCATAAATTGAACTATTATTATAATATACTACGGGACTAATAGCGCACTAAAATTACGAGATAATTAAATACCTCCTCATCCCGACGTTTCGGCCGAGTTGCATCGACCGTGGTCACGGGTAGACAACGGTCGATGCAACTCGGCCGACACGCGGGCCACAAGGAAAAAGAAACATGGGGAGGCCACAAACACGTTGGGCGGACGACATACTCGTAGTTACGATAGTGGGAAAAAACTGGATCGAAGTAGCACAAAAGAGGAAAAAATGGAAGAAATTGGAGGAGGCCTATACCCAGCAAGGGATTGCTATATAAACATAAACACTGCATACACTAACATTAGGTTTAATTTTACTAACATTAAAATTAAAATTGTAAATATGTTTAGGTTTATAGCAAATAAACAAGCTTTTTTATTTTTATTTATTTTATTATATAATAATAATGTGTTCAAATCGCGAAAGTTTAAAAATCAAACTATACCGTAGTTTATGTACGGCCCCGCTAGGTACCAGCCAATCACACGTGCGCACCGGGCGATTTGGATGAAACTTTGCAATAACAATGCAGAATAACACATATATTATGCTATAATTTATTAAGATACTAGCTGACCCGGTGAACTTCATCTCACCATCAGTCAACTGTCAATGACAACTTTTACATGCAGGATCATTTTGTATTGGAAAATTAAATTCAGATTTTTATTATTTTACTCACTACATTTTTATATTTTCTCACCGTTTAAACCTTCCCTTAGTTAAGACGGATATTTCAAAACCAAAATTAGTCCAATCGGACCAGCCGTCCTCGATTTTTAGCGAGACTAACACTCACGACTCATTTTTAGTGTCGTGTAAATATGTGGTAGTTTATGTACGGCCCCGCTAGGTACCGGCCAATCACACGTGCGCACCGGACGTACAGTCCTCATAATAAGATTAACTCACAATACGACGATTTTATTGAAGTACTGTACTGGACCGTGTACACTGTAACAGTACACCAACTTCTGTAAAATATACAAAAAATCCTTTTTCATCAACATCTATTCGAAAAGGACTAACTCGGCTTTGGTTCGCCTGTAAGTGCGCCCAAAGGAGGTGTTTTCTATAAGAAACTTTACAAGTGCGCCGGAATTATCTTTGCCGAGCACTTTTTGAATTTGGAACAAATAAGTGTAGTTAACACTTTTTCAATTTGGAAGTATTTGTAATGTTAGTGTTTAGCGCCAAGAAAATGAATGAAAAAAAGGAAATTTAAGTTATCATTTGTTTTATTATTAGATACCATTTAATTTCAATTTAGTTGTTACTCTACGTTTTATTAAATAATAATACTATAGTAAAATATGAGGTGCCTTTTGTTTTCTCATAGAGATGATGAAAAGTAGAGTGTACAGTCTCGGGCGAAAAATATATTTTTGTCTCGGGCGACGTACTTTGAATCCCTCGCTACGCACGGGATATTACTCTAGAATCCCTCACTTTGCTCTGGATTCAAAAAAGCGCCCTCGCCGTAAAAAATATTATTTTGCTCCCATACGATACAATCTACTATTAATCTTCTTTTCTTACTATTGTTTAAATATGCACAAGAATCTTTCTTATTATTAGCTCTTATGACGAGTGTGAGGTGTCAACTTGTCCATACAAAAACAATAAGCTACCTCTAAATATTATCTAACTAAGCGATTTTTTTTTTCAGCAGTGAGATAAAAAAGGCTGCGGATGATGATTATGAAAAAATAGATAAACTGGTATACACATTAAACTTGTGACACTCCTATTTTGGCCTCGGAACAAATAAATATTATCACTTATTATTGTATTATCACATCCAACAAAACTGTAAAGTTGCACTACTGACTCTATCCATACTGCGCGCGTACGTGACCGCACAACTAGTGATGGGATTACTCGCATAAAACTATCGATAAAACTATTCAAAAGGATTGAAAGGACTCGTTAAATCGAAAGCTTTTGAGGCGGTTATTTATGTCCTCGCTACTCAATTTATTTTTATTAAGCTAAGCCGATTCCTGGTCGGACAGTCATGTTTGTCTCGTTGTTTTGTGATGAAAAATGTGTTATGTATTGCGATAAATACAAACGACAACAGAAGCGTGAATTTTTCAAGTTGAAATTAGATTAGTGTGCTAATGTTTGGATTTGTTTATATTTTATCATAGTTTAATTCGTCATAGACAGCGAGTATGTTTGGTCATAGCAGTCTTTTTAGTTTTATAGCATCCCGATTATATCCTGGCTAAATGTCAAATCATTAAAATAATAAATAATCGTAAAAGTTATTTTCTACGCAAGTATTGTATATTTAAATCTTTCTCTTGAATCGCTCTACAAATTAAAGAAATCTGAATTAAAATTTTTTTGGTAGCTTAATATATCTAAGCATATATATATATATATAGCAGAGTACGGGAAGTACCGTTATTTTAAATATGTAAAACTATCATCAAATCTAATCTAATACGACTAATTAATAACGTTTACTGGTCCACAGTATGGAAAAAAGTCGACACTTACCAAATATTGACAGAATATTAAATCGAACAATATAATTCGATAGCAACATATATTATTAAGTAAGTAGGTACCTACCTATTACATTTATACCTAACGAATAACAATCATTTACGTTTGCAGAAAATATATTTTTTTGTAAAATGAGTTGTAAATTGTAATACATACGAGTATAATCCAATAAAATAAACTAGTTAAAAATTAGACAATGTTTAAACCTATAAAAGGTTTAAACAGTGAAAAAACAAACAAAAGGTTTAAGTTTTTAGTGTTTTAACAGTTTTTTTCGATAGCTGATTGATACATATCTAGTTACCTAAAAAATCGTATTCTAGATCAACGTGTCAAACAAATTTTCTCGAATTGTTTTAATGTGTGTAAAACTAAGAGTTATCTATTAATTAATCGATAGTTTCTGTGGGTGTCCCCTCCCTAACCGCCGAATCTCGGCCCTAGCTGACAGCATGATATATCTGCATGTGAATGCGCGCAGGATATCGTTACTTACTCGTAGTCTCGTGAGGTGGACACATACTTACGATACTAGTACTACTACACTACTGTCTACGCCAGGGCTTCCCAACTGGTGAGACGGGAGCGAATATTGAGTAGGCAACAAAACAAAGAAGCCGTGGTGGTCTAGAGGTAATGATACTCGCCTTACAATCGTGAGGCCGTGGGTTCAAATCCCAGTTTCGTACGAGTTCTTTGGGATTTATGTACGAAATTTAACACCACTGGCTTTTCGGTGAAGGAAAACATCGTGAGGCAACCTGCATATGTCCGGAGAAGAATTTCAATGGCGTATGTGAAGCCATCAACCCGCACTGGGCTAGCGTGGTGGATATGGCCCAATCACCCTACGTGGGTAGGCCTACGTCCTGCAATAGACTATTATAAGGTTTATACAGTACAGTACAGTACAGTACACAAAACGCCGAAATTAATGATACTTATCAAACTCAGTGCGATTTAGTTGATCTCAATACTGTAATGGCAAAACATGGGAAATAATTTCATCCTTCGCATCAAAGTAACTTTATTGACCTAGCCAGTTCAAAAGCCTTTTATTTATATTGGTAACGGATAAATCTCCTAGAAGTGGGCCCCAGGTTTGAAAATTTGTATTAGAAGGGTCGTGGCTCTGACAATTTTGAGAACCACTGGTCTAAGGAGATCAGACGAACAAACCCACATAGACCAAATTTATCCAAACCAATTATTGAAATATGGCTATAGGACGTCCACTGCTGGACATAGACCTCCCCTATGGATCTCCAATAAGTCCGTTGGTAGCGGCTTGTATTCAGCGGGATCCTGCGGTCTTAATGAGGTCACTCATCCACCTTATCGGTGGAAGTCCTACGCTGCGCTTGCTGGTACGAGGTCTCCACTCGAGAACTTCTCGACCCCATTGGTAATCTCAGCAATTGAGCATCTGAGAATTGGCAATAGGTGGCTAGCCCTGGTGTCAGTTTTAAGCCACCTGATAGCCTCTGAAATGGCTAAACGATTAGAATAACTAAGACCAAGGAAGATTGCTAAGACCCTCAATTAATCATGTCATCCGAGACGCGGTAGCGCCCTAAAAACAGCTTTAACTCCTACTATGAGAGCTACTAAAACAAAACAAAACATGGGGCTCGTAACTCGACACAACAATAATGATAATAGCGAACCCTGATTCCCTGGGGCTAACTGAGACCCCTAACTCCTCTCTTGCCTTAACCGGCCGGCTAAGAGCTAAGAGCTAAGAACCTAAGCTCCAGGGTGGAAGTGTTAAAGGGCATAACGCCGCTAGTAGCTCTTAGTGAACGCGCAGCACACCTCTCGACACCCTAAGCCGTCCACACTAATGTTGCCCCTCCGGTGCCAACTTACGGTAGCCTTTATGGGGGACCCATTTAGTAGATGGCAAGTCACCACTCGCCTGAAAATTTGAAATGAGGCATTATTTGGCGGGTGCCGTACCTCATTCCATAGCCCGTCTTTTTAAGTCATCGATCAGCACATCACAATAGCCATAATATATTGTAAGTCACATCTAGCAATAGTTATTTTATATTTTCATTCTACTTTATGTACTTTTTATATTAGTTTTATTAAAAAAGAAATGTAAAAGGGCCTCTCAGTGTTGTCTTCGGCCCCACTGATGCCTGCCAAAAGACCAAGCTTTGCTTGTGATTTTAAGTGAATAAATGACAATATCATAGAGATAGAATCCATTGTACCTACCAGTATGAAAACACGGAAATACTTTAACTCTCTTCAACAGTCGGGTAAAGAATCCCAAACATTCACATAGGAAGTTATTACAGACGACATTGTTTAACAAATCGATGTGGGCATAATAAGAATCCACTGGATCAGGTTACTGTACTAACAACGATCTACAGCGCCACTTTCACATTTCCCGAACACATTGTACGTTAATATTTAGTTCGACGATTCCACCACTCGAAGACATAAGTTGGTGGGCAATGTGTAGATTGTGCAGTGGCAGAGAGCGCTGCCATCGCATATTTCAAACAAAAGTGACAGCGACTGGTTCAATATTTTAGTTCTGCTATTGTGCCGTTTACAGAAATAAATTGGTAGGTTTAGAACATTCCATGTAATGGGACATTTCTACAAACGCCGACTCAACAGTCAAATTCGTCGAATTCGAAAATCGAATGTGGGACGAGGTGACTTTGTAAAAGCGGCGTATTTGTGTACTTGCTCTGTACTAAGTCGAAAGTTGGGATTAGGCCATTTTTATGAACAACTTTTACAACGGGGCCAATCCAAATTTGCGAGAAAAAAAAATCTGCTGTTCCATACAAAATTATTACTTAAAATCGACAAAATGTATGAAACGCTAGCTGATTTTTAGGGTTCCGTACCTCAAAAGGAAAAAACGGAACCCTTATAGGATCACTTTGTTGTCCGTCTGTCCGTCTGTGTGTATGTCAAGACTCTTTATCTCGGGAACGCGTAAAGATATCGAGCTGAAATTTACACTGTATACGTATATCTATAATTTCTTACAGTTGTGTAAAGGAAAAATTTCTCTGTTATCATATAAAGAAGTTAGAGCCGTTTATGTCGTAAAAACCGCATATTTCAACACTCAAAAAAATCAAAACCTACATGGTACTTCCCGTTGACATAGAACTATGAAATTTGGCGAAAAGCATTGTCTTAGAGTACACATGTAGGAATAAATCTGAAAACTGAATATTTTTATTTAAATCGCAAAAAATAGGGCTTCAAAATTCACAAAATATGGGTTTAAAATAAAAAGTGCGTAAATCGTATCATGTAAGGTATCATATAAAAGAGCTTCATTAGCACATGCTAAAACAGGTTTTTAATTATTTTTACAATTTCCGATGAATGACGAGAAAAGTAAAAAAAAAACTTTTGTCGATGATGATGATGAGTATAGAGATTTTAACAACGTACTTCCCAATTTTGTGAAATTTGCTGGATTTGTACGGAACCCTCGGTGTGCGAGCATGATTTGCACTTGTCCGAGTTTTTTTATGTTAGTTTGGCCTCATAGTATTTGTTGCTCATAATGATGGTCTGAATCACTTCCTTTCAGCTTAGTACACCAGTTCTGGATAACCCTGTATGTTAAAAGGGTTTTCTCTCAAGTCAATAAGTATAGTATATACATATAATCATATTTGTAAAACTTATAATATTACAGAGAGTTGCTTGGCAAAGTGCATTCAGAATTTCAGAAGTATAACATAATTATGCTTATTGTTATGATAGCTTTTACTATGAGACCAACAACTTCAAGTGAAGTTGATAGCGAAGAGCACAAAAAACATACACCTCTGAAAAGTTCCTGAAATTTGCGAAACAACATCTTAGCTGAACCATTTTTTAATGTTTTTGAAATAAATACTCGTATCTAACTTGGTACCTACTTGATTTTCTTTAATTAATAGTAAATAAAATTAGTAATCGAATTAGCTTATAACCAGGATTTAGACCACTTACGACAAAAGCTATGGACTCAAGTTATAGGACTTATGGGGTTTAGCACTAGTTTTCACACCAAAGCCTAGTACGCTTGAAGTAGGGTCAGCCTACCAAGTAGCAGGGACCATTTACAGGGAGAAAATGGTGTAGGAGAGAATTATAAGTATATTTGGAAAATTGTGAAAGACAATTACAGAAATATAAAAACAAAATGTGTTTCTCTGAAAAATAAATTTATAACACTGACTTAAAATTAACATAATTTACAATAATCTCAGTTTAAGTAAACGTAATATCTTTTTGAAGGATAAGCTTAGATTTACAGCTTATTCTAGTTATGTGAAAAGGGGGAAATTTTATTTTATGCAAAATTAAGAGTAGTGTAAAAATATTATACTAGTAATATTATTATAAAATAATGAATTAGAAGATAGTTATGATAAGCTTTGAAGAATGGATTTGAAGTAAAGAAAACAATATTCAAAGTAAATGAGAGAAAAATGGCTGATCAACAGCAAATATCAGTTTTACACCATTTTTATTGCAGATTAATTAATTAATTTCTTATATTCATTAAAATAAACAACAGACTAATAAAGACACAAGCAAAGCGATGAAAGTATATTTTTTAAAGATGTATGTTAATAAGTAAAGTATTAAAAATTCTGCAATTAAGATCCACAATTCCCAAAAATTTTATAATCCTCTAGAACCGTTAACCATTTGGAAGCCATAATACAGGCGGAGAGGAAACCTGGCAAATGATGAGAGAAGCAGAATCTAGAGGGTTTGAGACTGGGTAGTCGTTAGGGTCGATTTTTAGCATTTTCAGAGGCTTTAATCCTTTGTGAGCTGAGTTATCAATGATCAAACAATTTTTTAAGAGTTCAAATTTGTTCATCAATATTTGAACGAACAAATCGTATAAATATTTAACTACGACGGCTTTATTAATGAACGCACAGTTACTTCGGATTACATACATTATCTTTTGTTGTTTGTTCTACTATTCAATTAATATGTTAATTATTTTAAAACATTTTGTTTTATTCAACTTTAGTAATATTCAAACAATTTTCACATTGTGTCACAAAACGAGTGAAAATGCCAATTTCAAAGATTTTTCATCCCGCAAAACAACTTTGCGGTTTTTTGAGTGAAATTTTGTTTGATGATTGTGAAATCAGCTCTTATTTGAACATACAGGGTTATCTGATAGCTCTGTACTAAGCTATAAAGGGGTGATTAAAACTATCATTATGAACAACTTTTACTATGGATTCAATTCAAATTTCAACAAAAAGAAGTTGTTCCATACAAAACTGCAACTCAGAATTGACAAAATTTTTGAAACAGCTATTTCTTTTCTCGAATTTTGGCTCCAAAGTAAAAGTAGTTAATAATGATGGCTTGAATCACTTCCTTCCGGCTTAGTAAAACAGTTCTGGATAACCCTGAATTTTAGGAGAAACAGCAGAGGAAGTGTGACATTAGACCCATGGTATATTTGGCCACAAGCTAGTTGGGGGTTGAGAGAGCACCGGGTACCATTGACAGGTTAATTTGGCTGTGGTCTGCGTTTTCATGGTTTTCAAAGCAATCAGATTTAAAGAATATCGATCATTTTGAAGTATAAAGTAATTTTTATCCAGGATTTGAACGGAACCCTCGGTAGGTAAGTCTAATCCGCACTTGTCCGGTTTATTAACAATAGTGTCGATACGTTTTGATAAAATCATTGTTTTTAGATTTACACAAGGTACTTAATGTACTTGTAACCTACCTACTAAAAACATTTGCTCAAAATATTCACTGAATAAAAAGCGTTTGAATACATTTAAGCATAACAATTTTGCTGTAGTTACATTATTATAGTATGATTTTTCGGCAACTTTGTTATAGTTTTGATTCTTCCGGAAATAAAAAATTGTGATCGATTTAAAAAAAATGATTACTGTATTTTTAACTTGGCACATAATTATGGCCTGAAATAAATTGAATCGAGTTTATAATATTTTTCATTTTGTAAATACCTAGAATTACTGTCCAATTAAAATATAAAAGAAATAAAAATTGCTCTGAATCCCATGGAAACCCACAGCGCGAGAGGGTGAGTGGCGGGACCACACCAGGTTGTGAACCTGTACTCACAGTCGCTGGAGGTGCCTCAACCTTACAAACAAACCGTCTGGCAAGTGGCCCAGCCGATTATTGCTCAGTTTCCTGCAATCACAATAAATATACATTACCTGTTGCCTTTACCTGCAAACTAAACTTAACCTAAACCTTAAACTACGAGCTAAAGCCTGAAATTACTAGATTAACAACTTTTGTGCTCGTTTATTAAGTCAATAACATGATAGGTTGAATCAAACTTCTTGGAGGCTGTGAAGTTAGCTACAAGTTCCGGAAAACCCAACCCTGACTGAATCTCACTTAAGACGAGGCATCGGGCCGAGAAACACGAAAACGAGTACTTTTAAATGCGCGATGTGAGAAGACGAATGATATTGATTCAAATTTAAAAAATATCATAGATAAGGGAAAATCTTGAAAAATTTAATTAACCGGACAAAATTTTGAAAAGTACCCGGCGTTATTAAAAACAAAACTTACAAATTTCTCACCAAAAAAAAGTTTAATAATTCTAATGCTCAGAATTATCAGCGACAACACCCCATTATTAATTACGAATGAAATAGCCAGACCGCTATTCTATTTCATAGACCGAGAAGTTATTTTTTTTAAAGTGTACATTACGAGTAATTGGTTAAAAACTCACTGCCGCCCGCCGCTCTGGCGCGATCCTGTCGAGCGCGACCGCGTAAAATTTGTCCGAGTGAAGGGACAATTTTTGAAATAATAGTTTATCAATGCGTCACCTTAACTGCTGCGCGAGGATTGGGTTTCGAGCAGCTTGTAGCTCACTTCATAACCGCCAGTAATATTGATTCATCCTATACCGGACGCGTTTTCTTACACACTAAAACGTTAAATACTAATAATAACATTTTTGCACGTATTTTATTTATTTTTTAGTATAACTTGGGTCAATAAAGAAAATATTTATGAGTTCGTTTTCTCTGGTTTGCACTTCTTTAGCTATGGAAGCGAGAGAAAATTATTTTATAAATGTTTTCTTTATTGATGCGAGTTATAACGGGGACTAGGAAAAATACCTATTTAAAAACAAAATAGTTCACGTTATCAGTTTAAATATAAGGCAAATTTTTCTTCGAATACTATTAAATAGGTCTGGTTATGCTCTGGCAGCTTTTACATGACACACATATATATTATATTATAATTAAATGAAATTTTAAAGACAGCCCTAATACTAACTTTAAACTAATATATGTACTTGCTAACTCATAGTATGTACAGTAAACAATCAAATAAAAATACAAATACTTCCACTAAAGAACGTAAGAAACAAAATAATGAAATCTTTCATTATGAACAGTTCAATCTAAAAGAGTTTCTTTTGAATATTGACAAAGTACATCAAAAACTCTAATACTTCATTATTTATTATAACACAAGCAAATTAAACTTTCATTTATGAATACTTATAATTTATACGAAACGCTGTCAAAGTTCGTATTTTTACACAAACGTACACAAGCATTCAAATATTTGTGACGTCTTCGCAAGGTCATTGCGTTCGAAAAAATGTTCATGAGCTTTGAATTTAGAATGTAGTTTTTTATCGTGATTTTACATTACAAATGGCGGTTCAACTATTTCTTTAGCAAGTTTATTTTTTAATTCGATTTAAATTCATTTTAGGTTGTTCATAGTAATTATAATGAAGTGTCTAAAGCTCGAAACATACTATCGGACGCGACTGACAGCCGCGACTTAGCAACGTGCACAGTCTTAAAACATCCGGTGTACCAGATCGCTCTCGGGCGTCCGAACGCTCAAAGTCGTCCGAAGGTGACGTCCGCGACTTATGTCCGATAGTGTGCACGGCTCAGTGTACTTTCATAGTCTAGATCGCGGCTGTCAGTCGCGTCCGTAAGCCGCGTCCGATAGTATGTTTCGAGCTTAAAGCCGGAAACATACTACCGGACGCGGCTGAAATTACTAGATTTGTGCTCGTTTAATAAGCCGCGACCTAAACTATGAAAGTACACTGAGCCGTGCACACTATCGGACATAAGTCGCGGACGACCTTGAGCGTTCGGACGTCCGAGAGCGATCTGGCACACCGGATGTTTTAAGACTGTGCACATTGCTAAGTCGCGGCTGTCAGTCGCGTTCGTCAGCCACATAGTGAAGTATATAACTAGACAAGGCGCTAAATAATAATACTAACAAAAGTAAGAGAAGGCGAGATGTGCAAGTATAAAGAGTGAACAGGACGAAAGTAATATCTTTTGTCTCTATTTGCGTATACGTTTTTTTTGTCTGACCACTACGCACGGCCTAGACGTTGAGGTCAGACAAAAAAAACTACTGTTGATTTTTTGATGAGATACTTAAGTAAATCAACATATTTATGAACTATTATCCATTTTCTATCACTGCTATTGGTATAATGCAGGTTTTTACTATTATCTAGAGTCTGAATATGATAAAAATATAAACATTTTTTGTCTCACACCCTATACGCTAGTAGCTTCTCTAGTACATACTTGCTCCAAGGTCAGCCACGTCCGATTGTAGGTATGTTTCGAGCTTAAGTGTAAGGTCTGCAAAACAATCTACAGTCCGAATTACACAATATATAGAGGACACTAATTTATGATGCGTTAAGTTTGATTGACAAACGATCAATTTAAATATTTTTAAAGTAAGTATTATAATTTATTTATTGCAAATACAATATACTTATATAAATATACAAAGCACCATGTTTTATTAACTCTCATTGATATTTTTCTTCATGTTTTAAACAGGCCACACAAGAGAGAGAACTGCTGTTCTGTGGTGCAGGCCTAATCCTCAGAGCAAATAAAAAAATCCAGAGGGAACGTCGTTGAACAGTCAAGTGAAGCCGGTTTTTTATACATGTGCGAGTGCGTCTCTGTTGCGCCGTCATAGCTTGACTGACAAGCCAAGGCGTAGTTTCATAGTTACCTGGATGTGTGTGTAATTGTCTGTACACGGCGAGGCGTAGTTTTGGTTGATAAGATAAGATAACGTTTATTTTGCTCAAAAAGTTACAGGTTTTGGAGTTAGTAAATCTTGGTGATGCTTAAAGTAATGTTAGTAGGTAGGTACTTAGATTAAATTTACAAACTTCCAGAGTGGAACCCTAAATCTCACACTAGGGTGGTCCTGTGTCGTGAGATTTAGTCTCTTCCGCTTTTAGATAAGACATCTCATAATATTACCTAATGTAATGAAATAAGTGATTTAACAATGAGTTCTTAGTAATTTACTTAAATAAAAGTACAAGTAATTTCCATTTTTCGATTGCGTAATGTTTGTGTGTAGCGTGCATGTTGGTGTGTGAGTGGGTGTATGTTGCGAGTGTGTCTGTACAGTGAGGGCTTTGCTTAATTAATACTTTGAAGCAACTGGCGTGTTCATTATTTTTTTATTTTGATAGATATGGATAAGGTGGGACGAGATTTTAGTGTTTTTAAGAGTGTCTAACGTGGCAGATTTTCCTATGAAGTCATTTTTAGAATGTTTTCGGATACATATTTATCTATTGATCATTAGTATTGTAACGCAGTAAGAGCCCTTTGTAGGTATGCAGTAACTATGATGTAATCTGCGGTGTATACGATTCTGGGAAGCTCTATTGTTTTGCGTTTTTTTTATTGGTGCCTTTTGTATTCGGTTTTATGGCTTAATGACTCGAGCGGGATCAGTCTTTGTATCTCGTCTTTTGTTGGGTGTTTACGTCAATGAAAAACAATAGGGGATTCTCGAACTTTCAAGTTGTTTACTTGTTAACACAATAGCGTTTATTAAGATCGAGTAATGTTGCGAAATATCTCGTAGGTTCGAGACTGTAGGAAATAACGGATATAAATACGCCGGCCGACCCTTGGGGATCAGTTTTTATTCGTTTACCGTCGAAGCGATAACTACTCGGGTTAGAGTGCGATACCAGTGATTGTGAAGTGACTAGCTTGTGTCAATATCAGTGCCAGTGTAAAGTGTTTGTGCGAACCAGTTGTGTCGTGTGTTTTCGTGATTTTTGTGAAGTGATTGTGTGCAATAAAGTGCAAAGTGAATAATCGGCGTTTTAACTGACTATCCAAGAACCCATCTCGTAACATTTGGTGTCAGAAGGGTGGATAATTGAAAATGCCGGTAACACCATATGACGAAGAAACGCCGCGTACAAGGAGTCAGCGCCGACAGGAGGAAGCGCGCCGACAAGAGGAGCAGGAGCGCCGCCAGGAAGAGATTGACCAGAGGCGCTTCGGACACAATTCGCTGTTAATGGAAGCCAGCGAGTCCGAGGCAACCAACGACGACTCCTGAAACCCGGAAGCACCTTCTGCGGCACCAGCTGTCCCTGCGGCATTCGACATGGCTTCAATGATGTCGATGTTGCAGTCAATGTTGGATCGCAACGACGAGAAGCAGACTCGCCAGCTCGAACAAACTTTGAATCGCAACAAGGAAGACCAGGCTCGTCTACTGGAAGAACTGGCCCGTAGCAACAGGGAAGAACAGACTCGCCAAAAAGAAGAGCTGCTTTCAAGCCTGCAGACAACTTTGGGCAAGGAGATAAAAGAGGTCAAGGACACGGTCAAGCAGCTTGATACCAGCGTAAAGGAGCACGATACAAAGATGAAGGCGTATGAATCTCGCATGTTCGAGGCGGAAACACAAATCGCGGACGTAAGGAGAACCTTGAACGTCATCAAGTCTGGAAATGGAACTGCTGCATCGACAATCTTCTCGCCAGCCTCACAGAAGATTAAAGTGACGCCTTTCGACGGGACATCATCGTGGTCAGCCTACAAAATTCAATTTGACGCCGCCGTTGAAACCAATGGATGGAACAAGGACCAAGCCAAGAACGCCCTCATAATGAGCCTTCGCGACGAAGCCCTGAGTATTCTCGATGCCGTGGGTAAGGAAGTGACCTACGATAAATTAATGGAAACGCTGGAGAGTCGCTATGGTGATGAGCACCTGGAACGTGTGTACCGAGCGCAGTTGAAGAACAGGGTGCAACGTCGTAATGAAAGTCTTCAACAGTGGGCCGTCGAGGTGGAGAAACTATTCCGGAAGGCATATCAGTCCGCGCCATTACCCAACGACGAACATCTAGTGGAAGCGTTTGCTAACGGGATAGCTGACTTCGAAGTAAGAACTGCAGTAAAACTCGGGCATCATAAAACACTAAAGGAAGCGTTGGCTCAAGCCTTAGAAGTCGAGGCTGTACGAAATCCAGCGAAGGATATCCAACATATAAGGGAGGTAAAAGACGCATCACTTCGTACAAGGTTTGGCCCTAGATGCTACAACTGCGACGAAAGAGGCCATTTATGGCGGAATTGCCCAAAGCCACGTCGAACGAGGGAGGATCGACCATTAGAAGAACGGGAAGAACGGCCGCACCGTGACACCACACAGCAGCAGGGAAACGAGTAAGCGCCAGGACCAAGGGGCGGGTGCTGGCCGGTCTAAAAAGGCCCCAAAGATTTTGATCTCACAAGCTCATGATGGGAACAGCCTGATCATCAATGGTGCCATCAACGGAACTTCTTGCAAGCTTACATTGGATACTGGAGCTTCTCGCACTGTCGTCAGTTCCCGATTGGCTAAGCGCTTTCTTCCGAACTTCGAAAGCTGCAAAACAGTTGAACTGCTGACAGCGACCGGCCAGCACATATACGTCCGAGGAGAGAAGCTGGTGGAGTTAAAGTTGGGTGAGAAAACTTTCCAACATAAAGTCATTGTGGCAGATATAGTTGACGATTGCATTCTGGGTCTTGACTTCATGCGAGAACATCATTGTGAGATTGACGTCAACCAAGGAATCTTGAAATGTGGAAGAGAAGAAATCTTCATGGAAGGCGCCATATCAGGAAAGGTTTATTGTCTGCAGAGAACAGTCCTTCCACCTAGATCGGAAACCGTTGTGGCAGTTAGATTACCGCCGAAGTTGGGACATCAACGACGATGTGTGCTAATAGAACAATCGGAAGGTGATCAACCATGGTTAGTGGCCCGAACCTTGGTGAGGACTACTAATACTGCTGTGGTGCGTGTGCTCAACACAAGTAACGAGGAACAACTCATCAAAGGAGGAACCCCGATTGGTACATGCGAAGAAGTAGACTGGATGCGCAGATGCCAAGAACAACCAAAGGAGGAATACATCTGTGCTGGGAGATGCAACGTGTCAACACTATTGGAAGATTCCCGTAAAGATATCTCTGAAAAAGAATTTCTGATGGCGAAGAAGATGCTACAGCGCTTTACCGACATATTTGCCCACGATGATGCTGTCAACGGGAAGACTGGCTTAGTGAAGCACACGATAAATACAGGAAACGTGCCACCGATACGACAGCGGCCAAGAAGGATACCAGTGGCTCGAGAAAAAGAAGTTGAGTCAATGATTGAAGACATGGCGCTAAATGGTGTGATAGCAACCTTCATCCAGTCCGTGGTGTTCGCCAGTGGTTCTAGTGAAAAAGAAGGACGGCAGTATGCGGTTTTGTGTTGATTATCGACGACTCAACGACGTAACGAAGAAGGACAGCTACCCTTTGCCGAGGATTGATGACACGTTGGATACACTGACAGGCATGAAGTGGTTCACTACGCTGGACTTAAAGAGCGGGTACTGGCAAGTGGAAATAGACCCTAAAGATAAGGAGAAGACCGCATTTTCTACGGGAAAAGGCCTGTGGCAATTTAAAGTAATGCCGTTTGGGTTGTGCAACGCCCCCGCTACGTTCGAAAGGTTAATGGAGTTAGTTCTTGCGGGACTAAGTGGTGACGCATGCCTTGTCTACTTAGACGACATCATAATTGTGGGAAAAACCTTCGAAGACCACCTGCAAAACCTGGAACGAGTCCTAACAAAAATACGTGCTGCCAATCTTAAGCTGAGTCCGAAGAAATGTTCCTTCTTCAAGAGGCAAGTGAATTTCTTGGGACATGTGATTTCCGAAGCTGGCGTACAGACGGATCCAGGTAAAGTCAGTGCTGTCAAGGATTGGCCTGTGCCAAAAGACAAGACGGAAGTCAGAACATTCTTGGGTTTATGCTCCTATTACAGGCGATTCGTGAAGAACTTTGCTGACATCGCTAAGCCGTTGCATAGACTGACTGAAGAAAAACGGCCCTTCCTCTGGGATGAAAATTGCGACGCAGCTTTTCGAGGACTCAAGGAGCGACTTTGTAATACGCCTATTCTCGGCTTTCCGGACACCGAGAACGAGTTTATCGTGGACACTGACGCCAGCAACACCGGCATTGGAGGAGTATTGTCGCAAAGAAAAGGAGACCAAGAAGTGGTGATTGCGTATTTCAGCAAATCCCTGTCCAAGCCAGAAAGGAACTACTGTGTGACAAGAAAGGAGCTACTTGCAGTGGTGACGACATTGCGTCATTTTAGCAAATACCTGCTCGGGCGAAAATTCCATCTGAGGACCGACCACGCTGCTCTAAAGTGGCTACTGCAGTTTAAGGATCCCGAAGGCCAAGTGGCAAGATGGATTGAGCAACTACAAGAGTTCGACTTCACCACAGAGCATCGCAGTGGAAAATCTCATGGCAACGCAGATGCACTGTCAAGAAGGCCATGCTCAGAGGACTGCAAGCATTGCTCAAGACAAGAGTCGAAAGATCCAGTACCTGTCAGAATGCTCAAAGCTGACATCGGCGACGAATGGAAAGAAACCCTTCAGGCTGCACAAAAAGAAGACGTCGACATCAAGCCGATTCTTGAATGGATGGAATCAGAAGCCCGTAAGCCTGACTGGAGTGCTATTGCTTCACTGAGTGTTACGACAAAGAGTTATTGGGCGCAATGGGATAGCCTGGTGCTTCAAGAAGGAGTGCTGTGCCGAAAATGGGAAAATGCTCGAGGAAACCAGTGCCATCTCCAAATGGTTGTACCCAGAGCAAAAGTTCCCGAAGTTTTGAAGCTGTACCACGAAGGATTTTCGGGAGGACATTTGGGTGTGAAACGGACACTGTTTAAGATTCGAGAAAGGTTTTACTGGATCAACTGCAGAGATGACGTAGAAGACTGGGTGCGGAAATGCACGACCTGTGCATCAGTGAAAGGTCCGCATACCCGCAGCAGAGGAGCACTAAAGCTGTATAATGTTGGAGCACCATGGGAGCGAATCGCACTGGATGTGGCCGGACCATTTCCTGTGAGCGAAAGTGGCAACAAGTACTTCCTTGTCGTCATGGATTACTTCACCAAGTGGCCGGAAGTCTTCGCAATTCCAAACCAAGAGGCATCGACGATAGCAGACAAATTGGTCCATGAAGTATTCTGTCGTTTTGGAGTACCATTGGAAATCCATAGTGACCAAGGAAGAAATTTTGAATCTCAACTGTTTCAAGAGACGTGTCGGCTTATGGGTGCACACAAAACAAGGACAACGTCATACCACCCGCAATCAGATGGAATGGTGGAGCGATTCAACCAAACTCTGGAGAGATACCTGGCAAAAGTAGTCGAAAGCAAACAACGGGATTGGGACAAGCATATCCAGCCATTTTTATTGTCATACCGAAGTGCTGTTCATGAGAGCACCAATGTTACTCCTGCTTTTGCCAATTTTGGACGTGAATTACGGCTACCCGCCGACTTAATAACTGGTGTCCCACCGGATTCTCCACAACCCATAACTGAGTACGCCAGTGACCTCCGGAACAAGATGAACGACATCTATGAGCACATTAGAGAGTATGGCCAGCAAACACCAGAAAGAATGAAGACTAGATACGACAGAAGGACTAACAACCCTGGGTTCGAGGAAGGCTCGCTGGTATGGCTACACAACCCTATACGCAAAAAAGGGAAATCTCCAAAGCTACAAGCCAAATGGGATGGACCATACCGAGTGGTGACCAAGATCAACGACGTGACGTTCCGCATACAGAAGGGACATCGAGGTGCTCCCAAGATAGTTCATGTGGATCGATTGGCGCGATATTACGGGTGCAACGATGCTCGGGACGAGCATGTCTTAGGAGGGGGTAGTGTAACGCAGTAAGAGCCCTTTGTAGGTATGCAGTAACTATGATGTAATCTGCGGTGTATACGATTCTGGGAAGCTCTATTGTTTTGCGTTTTTTTTATTGGTGCCTTTTGTATTCGGTTTTATGGCTTAATGACTCGAGCGGGATCAGTCTTTGTATCTCGTCTTTTGTTGGGTGTTTACGTCAATGAAAAACAATAGGGGATTCTCGAACTTTCAAGTTGTTTACTTGTTAACACAATAGCGTTTATTAAGATCGAGTAATGTTGCGAAATATCTCGTAGGTTCGAGACTGTAGGAAATAACGGATATAAATACGCCGGCCGACCCTTGGGGATCAGTTTTTATTCGTTTACCGTCGAAGCGATAACTACTCGGGTTAGAGTGCGATACCAGTGATTGTGAAGTGACTAGCTTGTGTCAATATCAGTGCCAGTGTAAAGTGTTTGTGCGAACCAGTTGTGTCGTGTGTTTTTGTGA
This sequence comes from Hypomecis punctinalis, assembly GCA_949316475.1. Classification (NCBI taxonomy): domain Eukaryota; kingdom Metazoa; phylum Arthropoda; class Insecta; order Lepidoptera; family Geometridae; genus Hypomecis; species Hypomecis punctinalis. The sequence goes on from OX438822.1 coordinate 16,670,084, forward strand.
TTTTTGTGAAGTGATTGTGTGCAATAAAGTGCAAAGTGAATAATCGGCGTTTTAACTGACTATCCAAGAACCCATCTCGTAACAGTATGTTTTCAGTTGCGTTGCGATCTAAACAAGACAGCCATGTCTTGATTTTAGTTTTGCAAACAAAACGCGTTGTATGCAATATTTTGAGGGAGCTGTCGATACGTTGGTATAAGAATGGTCCTCTAAAATAAAATGAACGCTGCGCAAAAGTGGTTCTTGTTCGAGGGGTTGACCATACATTTCGTCGCACTGTTCTTGCTTGGGTTGGCTTCACTTGTTTGTTCACAACATTCTCTCTTGATCTTTTTATTTGCTCTGAGGCCCAATCACACAACTTGACGGCCCTGATGCTAGCTACGAGTACAATGCCTGCAAACCGCGGACAGCACAATCCTGGCGCAGCATGAGAGCTTCCGTCAGGATTGGGTCATTATCCGCAGCTTGTAGCTAACATAACAGCCGTAAGTTGTATGAAGAGTTATTTTTGTGATAAACAATTCAAAATTATTCACGGATGCAGGACTCGAACCTTGCGTCTTCGGAACACTAGCCCGACGCTCTGCCCAACTGAGCTAATCCGTAATACTGCATACGCGTCGAATTTTGAAGTGTTTATCATTTAACCAACTTATAGCGTTGGCGGCGCCAGTTGTATGATTCGTTATTATTATATACTACAGGACTAATCGCGCACTAATATTACGATAAATACCTCATCATCCCGACGTTTCGACCGAGTTGCATCGACCGTGGTCACGGGTAGACTGGAATGTGGAACAGCTGGTACCGCCAATTCAATTTGAACTTGAATAATTGTCACTACGTCACACAACACTGACGGTATCTAACAATGTCCTTCTACCTACACTACACGATTTCGTGACCACGGTCGATGCAACTCGGCCGAAACGTCGGGATGAGGAGGTATTTATTTATCACGTAATTTTAGTGCGCGATTAGTCCCGTAGTATATAATAATAATGTGTTCAAATCGCGAAAGTTTAAAAAAAAAATTGTATGAGTCGCCTATAACATTTAGAACACAAATAAAGCGGTATACTCACAGGCGTTCCAATGCGTTGAGCTCCGAGAACGAGTCGCGCTCGATCGTGTGTATATGGTTTTCGGACAGCTGCCTGTATAAAAAAAAATACCAGATTAAAAATTTTGTCTAATTATTGAAAAATAATATTTATGAGTATTATTTTCAACACAAAAATATATATTCCATGATAGATTGATTTGGTAGAAAGGATATGTCCACAAAATGTATGGAGGCTGGTATAATAATGATCAAAAATTCTAACCACAACACTCGTTACATTTTGAGAAAGTTCATATTTTTCTAAGTCTGCTACATCAGTTAAAACCAAATAAGAACCCTCCGTTTTTTTAAATTAATTTTGAATCTATTAGGATAAATAAATATATTTGGCTCTATACGCATTGCTCTCTAGCCACCCTGATTAAGTAACCTCCAAATTGTTAAATAGAAGCTATTTTAGCTAGTTTTTTTAGTGATTTTTGTCACATTGTACCTACTAACTGGTCACACTGATAGGTTATAATTTTTAATTTTAGCAAATTATCACATGAATGTGGAAGAATCAGCTACGAATACATGTAAAATAACGACAGAAGCACTTTATTATTGCTAAACTAGAAAAAATACAAAGCTGTATTATTATTTTTCATACAATTTATTTTTCACATTTAAAAAAAAATGGAGGGATAAAAATATCTAAATTAAATATTTTTGAGAAGCCCATAAATCGAGCTTTCAAATGATATCATAATACGAGTATATCATCTTGGTTCGATTTTTCTCTGAATAATATACCATTTGTGGACGTCACCTTTGATAACTAAAAGTTTTCCGTCAACTGTCTCACTGAGACTCACTGGTGTTTTACTGATAACAGTGATAACACCAACTGCATATTCAAGGTTACTGCGAAAAGGTATAATAAGCCGAAAGGGGCTGATTCAGACTATAATTATTAACAACTTTTACTATGGGGTCAAGAATTCAGAAAAAAAAACAATAGCTAATTATTTCTCTCGAATTCCAGGTGGACTCTACATATAGGAAAACCATAATGATTCATTATTATTATTAATTATTATATAATTATTATGTTCACTCCCTTTCAAGAAGCGCTAGAATGATAGAGTCGGTTAGTGTCTATTTATTCATATTTTTCATTCCGCGCGTTAGAACAAAGCGTTTCGAATCCTCATTCCTCATACGAACAGCCAGAATGTGGAACGCTTTGCCCTGGGTCTGTCTTCCCGCTTAAGTACAACGTGGGTGTCTTCAAATCCCGAGTAAATAGGTATCTTCTAGGTAAGCGTGCTACATCCTAGATCACATATCTGCTCAACATCAGGCAGTATGTAGTCAAACGCAAACCTACAAGGAATAAAAAAAAATATAGAAACGTTATTTACCTATATATTAGAAAGTTGTAATACTTACAGGGTTTTAAGTTCCTTGAGGTTCTGGAAGTCACTTTGGAATATAATCGTTATGTTGTTCCCTTGCAGATCTCTGAAACAAAAAAAAAACGCATTTTATTAAGATGACTAAATAAAATCGTAATAAATATTACGGACAAAGTGACCCGCCTTAATTCTGCCTCGCCAAAAAACTGCTATACTAATCGGCATGCTCATAAAGTACGACATTGACAGGTACTGTCTGTACTATTAAGAAATTCAGGACTTCATAGGCGTGATTTTTCTGACAGCTGTCGCAGAGATCAAGTTAAATTATTTAACTTGATCTCTGCGACAGCTGTCAGAAAAATCACGCCTATGAAGTCCTGAATTTCTTAATAGTACAGACAGTACCTGTCAATGTCGTACTTTATGAGCATGCCGATTAGTGTTGGGCGACGAATGATCATGACCACAGAGTTTTAGATAGAGTTTTAATTAAAATATCGATAGTTTATACTAAAGATATTTTAAATAAAACTTAATTTATCATTAATTTTGTTGTATATTTTAATATCATAACATTTTTTACATGTGTAATTAAATCCAATTATATGTTACATTAGCATCGATAATAGTGAAAAACGTCGATGAATACTATCGTTACATTATTATGAGTATTTAATTAATATCATAACATTATTTACATGTGTACATACTTGATCTTAAATAATAGTAAGTAAATAAAATCCAATTTCTCACCTTCAACTACTCATTCGATTTCATTACAACATTGTTTGAAAATCGATTTTTTCCATCACCATCTCAACTCTAAATATGTCAATATATAACTGTCGCAGAGATCAAGTTAAATTTTATTGAGTATATATAGGTACTTCATTCAGGAATGTACTCGATAGAAACATGACTCGATATACCTACAAGATTATTGGTAATGATTCAGTCATCTTTTTATTGACGCAAAAAAAAGTGCTGTTCCTGAAAAAAAAATTGTCACCCTCGACAAAATGTCCATGGAACAGATGTTTATTTTTGTTAGGTTTGACGAAAGTCGCAGAACAAAAGTAGTTAGTTTTGAAGTAGAGAATAAACCCCTAAAGGATTCTTCTTGATTAGGAATAATAACCCTGTATCTATCTATCTGACATACCTCAGTGCCTCAAGTCGAAAGTTTTCGACCAGTGTGTGTTGCCAGTGATGACTTATGGCACAGAAACGTGGTCTTATTTGTAAGCTCCAAGTAGCCCAACGAGCCATGGAGAGGGCTATGCTCGGAGTCTCTCTGCGAGATCGAATCATAAATGAGGAGATCCGTAAAAGAACCAAAGTTACCGACATAGCCCAACGGATTGGCAAGTTGAAATGGCAATGGGCGGGGCACATAGCGCGGAGGACTGATGACCGGCAAGATCACGCTGGATGCAAGCCGCTTCCAACCGGTGTTATTGGAGATCCATAGGGGAGGCCTATGTCCAGCAGTGGACTGCTTATGGCTGATGGATGGATGGATGAATAACCCTGTGTACGTGATCTACAATTTTAGAAACGTAAACCTCATCAAATCATCTCTATTAGACAGTAATTTATTGTAATTATCATCAATATATAATAATAAACACTAATCGATCGCACCAGATGCATAATCGAATGATGGTAAAAGCTAATCGTAATTAGTAGCATCGATTAAGGATCGCTTGCCGACGATTCTCACACTCGATTGGGGCAATCGAGTCGATGACCGGCGCAGTATAAAACGTTGCAGTAGTCTAACTTTTATAAATAGTCATTCATTCATAACACCATTTGTTACAAGTCAATGAGTAAACATTACATTAGGGCACTATACAATATAGTACGAAAAAATAAAAAAAGAACTTGACAATTACTAAATTAGTCACAAAATCTTAAAACAATTCAGGTAATTTCAAAAAGTCATTTACGTCATTAAATAGTTGCTCATGTAGCCAATATTTTAATTTATTCCTAAACGAACCAGCGGAAGGTGCATCCCGAACTTCTACGGGTATATAGTATTATATATTTCACTTTAGGCATTTGATAGAGAGAACACTTTTTACATTCCTATTAAATTTACGATAGCGCGTTCATAATTAGGCCTAATATGGATTAACGAAACGTAATAAGATGACAGGTGACATTTATTGACTGCAGACTTTTATAAATGTCACGCTTAGCATAGCAAAGAGACAAATTGTCTTTTCACCATTGTAGCTCCTCAAAGAGGAAATATAGTATATAGTATTCGGTTGTATATAGCGGGTCCACAAAAATATACAGACCTTTCCGATTTCGCTAGCCTATGAGAAGGAGTCACCAGTTGATTTTTTCAAGCATTACTTCTTAAATTTAACCTAGAATAGGTTCCTCTCAAATAATTCTAAATGGTTGTGCGTGAAAAGGGCGGGAAAAATAATCAATTTATTCAGCTAGTAACCCTGGGCAAAAAAGATGTAATGCCTAAAGCCGGAAACATACTATCGGACGCGGCTGACGGACGCGTCTTAGCGATGTGCACAGTCTTAAAACATCCGGTGTGTCAGATCGCTCACGGACCTACGAACGCTCAAGGTCGTCCGAAGGTGACGTCCGCGACTTATGTCCGATAGTGTGCACGGCTCAGTGTACATTCATAGTCTAGATACCTATCAGTCGCGGCTGTCAGTCGTGTCCGTAAGCCGCGTCCGATAGTATGTTTCCAGCTTAATACTTTCTGGGTTACAAAGATTATTCATAGGTATTTAAATGCCAGATTATATTAAAATTAAAAGAAAAACACCGACGTTGTACAATTTCTACTGCAGCAACGCTAAAATGGCATCGATTTTGATTTTGACTTTTCTTTCTTTCACAAGTGACTTGTTCGAGAATGACTTTAGCTATAATTTGAAAAAATGTTAGGAATTTGGAGGCGAAACATTTTGATTTGTAATATAAAAAAAAAAAATTCGCAAGACAAAAAAAATACTTAGATTTAAACAAAATTGTCTGGCCATTAGCACGAAATGAATAAATTTCCCTTTGGTCCATTTTCAGAACTATTTTCAAATATAATTATTTTTCAAATATTCCAATATAATTTTGATAATAATAAATTGGTTATATTTTTTGGGACTATTTTAACATCCTAAGAAAGAGCTCCGTAGAGCAAAAAGATCATTAAAATAATAATAGTAGATAATTAGTTATGTGTTAAGTTGATGTACTGATTTTCTATGAATGTTCTGTTACCAACGTTGATTGCCGTTTAATTATTGGATTAACAAATATACATACAAATAAAAATCCAACATGGCGGAACTAGTGACGCTAAAGAAATAAGATATCGATAAAATTCACTTTTGTTAATTTGGGCTAACTAAGGTTTTTACACAATTTATGTTAAAAAATCGTAATTTTTGACTGACGAACCATCGGAGGAGGTATACAATTCGACGCGTATATATTTTTTCTTTTTATGTATAATCACGCATAACTTTTTTTATAGTAGTCCGATTTCAATAATTCTTTTTTTATTGGAAAGAGTATACTTTGAAATTGGTCCCATTTAAATTTTATCGAAATCGGCTTAGCCATTTTTGATAAATCAACAATAATGTGAAATATGCTACATTGTTACGTGCGTAATATTTGCGTTTTAGCGATGCGCAACGGCTTCGCACAGGTGTATTATACATATAAACATTTCTATTGAATTACTATATCTAATAAAAAAAACTCCATGAAATTCCTTTGCGTAGTTTTAAAGATATAAGCATACATGGGGACAGACAGCGGGAAGCGACTATACTATGTAATGATTCTGTACACGGGTGAAGTCGGTCATGCTATTTTTTGCAAAAAATAATTTTTTAACATAAAATTTTTGATAATAACCGTTTCATTCAACATAAAAAAACACGTAAGGGTTATAAAAAATTTCAAAATATTTTTAGCCTTGTGTTCGGCCTACGAATCGCGATAGTTAAACATAATTTGTCTAGAGATGGATTAGTATGGTCGTTTAATAAATCACTCGGGATATTATATTTAATACAAAACCACTAATTTATTGAAAACTAAATAAAAACTCAAATATCAGGCCACTAACAGTATTCCATTTTTCTTCCAATAATTATGATAAATAAATAATTGAAATTTGAAAAATATCGACATTTCATTCATATGAATGCTTCGATCGTATTTAATTAAGATTGAATTATTTGTCTACTTTATCATGTTGACATTTTAATTTAGATTCCAGATTCAGAACGAGCTACTGGGCAATTTATTATATGAGCTCGATTGGACCTTGTGTAATGAAATCTGCAGCCGTGCAGTAGTTTTATCTTTATTTTATCTGTCTTAAGGTACAAGTTATGGTTTTTATGAAATCGATATTGAAATATTTAACATGGTAAAAGTATGATTCACGATGTTAAAAGATAAAAGCATTTAAAATAAAGGGTTACCTGCTTACCCTGTACTAAGCTCAAAGGTGATCAAAACTATCATTATGGACAACTTTTACTATGGGGCTAACCCAAAATTCGAGAAAAAATCTGCTGTTACATATAAAACTGCAACATAGAATCGACAGAAAGTATGAAACAACAGATTTTTTTTCTCGAATTCCAGGTAAAAGATATTCATAATGAATTCTGAATCATCTCCTTTCGGCTTAGTGCACCAGTTCTGGATAACCCTGTGGATTAGCGGTCGCTTAACCTTCTTAATTAAGATTAATTATGATGACGGAAAATATGTAAGTAACAAAAAATGTGAATAGGTAATCTGTAGCATTTGAATAAAGTAGTAAATCTTTGCTCATTGTTTTTTTTTAAATTTATTAATGACTAGCTGCGCCCCGCGGCGTTACCCGCGTTAGCCTGAAATAAAAAGTAACCTATGTGTTGATCCAAGGTCTAAACTACCCCCGTACCAAATTTCATCAAAATCCGTCCAGCCAGCTGTTCGTGAAAAAATAAACAAACATCCATACATACTCACAAATTGTCGCATTTATAATATTAGTAGGATTGTAGGAAGTAGGATAAACATTTACGTTATTGATTTTAAAAAGTTCTGAGGATACAGAGAAAAAATACAGTCAAATTAATTAGTAATTCACTATTTTTTGAAATAGGTTAAAAACATAATTACTCGTATATGGATAAAATCTCAACAGATATCAATGATAAATATTTAATCGATATTGTCCCCTCCCTACGGGCGGTTTCTACAGCAATTGGAGTGGATTTTACTGCGGCGGTCGCGATCATCGAGGCTTGATTGCTTTTGATGGTCGCATTCTTGTAAACAGACACCAATTAAATATGGAAATACTGTAAGACTTTAGGCAAGCGCTTTCAATATTGTAATAAGCGTCTATTTTACTATAGGAATGAGGACTGGGTAGTAAAATCAATAATAAAATTTGTCCGTGAGTTAGATTATTTAAATTTCAAAATAAAATAAATTGGATACGTATGTTTTCTTTTACCAATCAAAAAACAAATGACAAAGATAAACCGTTTTTTTATATTTTTTGATAATCTTTGATGGATGGAAAGCAATTATATTTCTGTCGCTTTATTCTTCAGATATAATAGACACATGTAGTACTTTTAAGTTACAAGGTAGCTTCGCACGTATTTAAGAGATTTTTAGAAAATCGATACGAATGTTATCGAGTTTTTACAAATTGATCGATTCTTCCGACTATTTCCGCAGCACTACTCGCTATACAACACTAGCCGAACCGTCATTCTTTTTTCGTGCGAGGTAGCAAGCGCACGCGCACTCTGTGTCAGTGAAGTGAAATAATTTGTTGGAAATGCCTAAGCGTAGGCATGATGCTGATGATTTGGAATAGGTATTATCGTCGAAAAATCAAGAAACTCGAAGAACAACAAAAGTGTAAACGCCGAAGGATTTTAATCCAATCGTCGTCGGACTCAGGTACATATGAATGTTAAACTACCTACATACATCTTTTTCTTTTAAATAGTTTTTTCCTTTGGAACAAACTAAAAGCCTGGCGGTTAACCGTGAGCTAACACGAAGGCAAAATTGTTTGGATGCTCATGCTAGATAATAATCTTGCATTTTCAATAAATGCAATCGCCTGGCGGTTGACCGAGAGTTAACACAATGGCTGCTTTGCATAGTTTGATAACCACACTTATATAATTACCTACTTACATAAATAAATTGTGTCAATTTTATTGTGATTTTTACAAAACTGCGGTTAACCGTGAGTTAACACAAAGGTCACATTACTCGTCTATATAAGCCTTGTCTTATATGTTACAGACGAAAATACGACTTCTGAATCTGAACCGGCGCCGGCCGCCAATTGTGGTCTGCCTGATGCCACACCCGATGCCGAGACAGAAACTGGCGGCGGCGGCACCGTTCCGAGCGGGGCTGCCTTTATACCCACTATGGAATCAGCACCATCTGGAGCGGATATCAACGACGACCCCTACCCAGAGCTCGACCCAGATCTTCTCGGTGCACTTGGAGAAGAAACAGGAAATGTTCCAAAGTTTGGAGAAAAAATTCACCGAAACTTAGCTCAACGATGGGACCCGATTCTAAAGAATGGTTTATCAAAAGAAACAAAAGATAAATTGTTAAAAGAGTATCTTGTGCCTGAAAACTGTACCCTTCTACAAGCGCCAAAATTAAATGGGGAAGTATCGGCAGCTATATCGGAAGCATCGCGTCATCGAGATAAAAGGAAGGAGACTGAGCAGCAGCAATTGGGAGTTGGAATCTCGGCCATTAACAAAGCTTTGACACTAATGCTTACGGGTGACGACAAAGTTGAAGCTATAAGAATAATCAGCGATGGATGCCGAATCTTGACCGACCTCCATTATCGGGAAACGCAAGCGCGAAGGAGCGTCATCAACTTCGCTCTTGCGAAGCCTTTTCTAAACATTGTTCAAGATGGTGAGAGAGACGATACGCTTTATGGAACTAAATTGGGAGCAAAAATAAAAGCCTCAAAAGCGATAGAAAAGCAAGGTTTATCTATTAAAAAGTTTGTGAAGCAGACAAAAACCACTCTAGTGACGGAACAGGCGCCGTCCAGTAGCCGTCCCCCGGCCAGACCAACCGGCGCATACCAGGGAAACTGGGCCGGACCCTCGCGTTTTCAGCAGAATAGAGGGGGGCGCAGAGGGTCGGGTCGGACATACGCCCCGGCGACGAGTCGCCGTGCTCCATCGTCTCATCAATCGGCCGCGGGCGTGACGGGCCCCAACAAGCCGAGACAGTCTGCAACGCGCCATTAGCTCAGGTACAACATGCGGGTAGGATTGCTTTTTTCTATGACTGTTGGCTCAATATCACATCTAATTCAGTTATATTAGATTGGATACAAAATGGTTTCCCTATACCCTTCGAATCAAATGTCATACAAACTCAGGTTCCACAAAGCTCTAGGTCAGTATCTGAGAAAGCTGTCTATACAAATAAACATGTCTATAGCTATTGAAAAACTAATAAATCTGGGCGCAGTCAGTGCCTGCGTACCCTGCCATGACCAATTTATTTCAAAGACATTTCTAGTCCCAAAACCTAATGGCGAAAAACGCTTTATTCTCAATTTAAAAAATTTGAACAATTTTATCTCTAAATTGCATTTTAAGATGGAAGACTACCGAACGGCTTCTAGATTAATACCTGCTAATGGATTTATGGCTACTATCGATTTAAAGGAAGCCTATTTTGTCGTTCCTATAAGAGAATCAGACCGAAAATTCCTAAGATTTCAATTTAAAAATGAAAATAATGAAATCATTACATATCAGTTTAATTCTCTGCCATATGGCCTTTCGGTAGCTCCAAGAACTTTCTCCAAAATCATGAAAGAAGTTGTTTTCTTATTTACTATTTCAAGGGTTTAAAAATGTTTTTTATCTTGATGACATACTTTGTATAGGAGATAGCTATATAGAATGTCATAATAATGTAAATGCCACTTTGAAACTCCTCGAATGCCTTGGGTTTGTAGTAAATTATTGTAAGAGTTTCCCTCATACCAAAACAAACCTGCAAATTTCTAGAATTCATGTTCGAGTCGATAGATCAAACAATTTCTTTGCCACCTGAAAAATGTCAAAAAATTCTGAATCTGGTCGAAAAATACTCAAATATAAGAACATGTACATTAAGAGATTTTGCCCAGATAATAGGAGTCTTAGTAGCGGCGTGTCCAGCAGCCAAATACGGTTGGGTTTACACAAAAATTCTTGAAAGACAAAAATTTCTAGCTTTACAAAAATGCCCAAATTTTGACGCTCCACTTAAGCTAAATCCAGTTATTCTAGAAGATTTAAATTGGTGGAAACAAAATGTTATGACTACCAAAAATTCATTTATACAGACGCATCCCGTACAGGCTGGGGAGCGGTTTGTAATAACGAACGAGCTCGTGGAGCATGGAAGCATTCTGAACTCGAAACACATATCAACTACTTGGAGTTGTTAGCAGTATTCTTGGCATTAAAGTATTTTGCTAGTGATAAGCGTAACTGTTCCATTTTACTGCGCGTAGATAATACGACAGCCATCAGTTATGTAAACCGTATGGGTGGAATCCGATTTCCTCACTTGAACAATCTGTCTAGACAAATTTGGCAGTGGTCCGAACAACGAAATATTTTATTATTCGCATCATACATCAACACGAAAGAAAATGTAGAAGCTGACGAAGAGTCCCGAAAACTCAATCCCGATACTGAATGTGAACTATCAAATTCAGCTTTTGAACGAATATCAAAACATTTCGGTAAACCGGAAATCGACTTGTTCGCTTCTCGAGCCAATGCCAAATGCCAGGACTTCATGTCATGGAAAAAGATCCTGATGCTTTAGCTTTAGCTTTAAGCTGTAGATGCTTTCACAGTAAAATGGAACACTAGTTTTTTCTATGCTTTTCCCCCATTTCCACTAATACTCAAGTCCATTCAAAAGGTTATAGAGGAAAATGCTAGCGGTATATTAGTCTTCCCCTTCTGGCCTTCACAGGCTTGGTATCCACAATTGATGAAAATAATTGTTTCTGACATAATATGGTTCAATCCTAATGAACACGGTGTTCGTTCATGTAACAGAAATCCACTTATCCTGGGTGCCGCAGTGCTCTCGGGCAGGCGTTCACGTCGCGGGGCGTTCCAGAATCAGCCTTGGACCTGATGCTAGCATCCCTTTCAAACAACACGATGCAGCAGTACAGCGTCTCATACAAATTGTGGTGGCAATTCTGTAACGCCAATAATTATAATGTGTTTGATTGCTCTGTTCCAATAGTTTTGAGTTTTTTGAGTGACCAGTACAATAAAGGGACATCATACGGATCTCTTAACAGCCACAGATCCGCCTTATCTCTACTATTAGGCAACCACATTGGATCCGATGACCGAGTTCAAAGACTACTTAAAGGAGCGTTCAAATTAAAACCCAGCTTCCCAAAATACTGCTCGACATGGGATCCACAAAAAGTTCTAAACCATGTAGCTGGCTGGTATCCTAACAGGGTACTCAGCAAGGAAAAAATTACAAAGAAACTAGTGGTTTTGTTAGCAATTTGTACCGCCCAACGCGTTCAAACCATTTCTTTAATAAAACTTGAAAATATAAGTATCAGTTCGAACGGAATCAGCATAGCAATCAAAGATATTATAAAGACGTCCGCGGCAGGTAGGGAACAACCCACGTTATTTTTCCCATACTACAGAGATAATCCTCGGATCTGTCCCGCGACCGTCCTCGAAGATTATCTCCATGTCACAAACGATGACCAACCTGCTAACGTATCCAATCTCTTAATAACTGTGAAGCGTCCCTTCAAGAGCGCAACAGCACAGTCAATAAGCAGATGGATAAAGCAGGGTCTAGCGGAGAGCGGCGTGGATGTGGCGGCGTTCAGCGCGCACAGCACGCGGCACGCCGCCACCTCCGCCGCCGCCGACGCAGGCGTCTCCATCGACATCATCAGGAGGGCCGCGGGGTGGACGCCTCGAAGGTCTTTGCAAAATTTTATCATCGGCCGATTGTAGATTATAATAATTTTGCAGAGTCGATATTACAAAATATTACATCTGACAATAATTAAAATCTCTTAGAATTAACTTTTGTTACATTGTAACAATAAGACTGATTATAAATACAAATCTATTTCATAACAATTTAGGAGAAGTACTGGTATGTTAATTTACTTTAATTTGCAAGTAAGCAATATCATTTATGTTTAATAAATCGCTGTTTGATTGTTAAATGGTTATTTTAATGCAAACAAATGCAAAATTCTCTGAACATCTACATGTGTCTATTATATCTGAAGAATAAAGCGACAGAAATATAATATGCGATCAAAATTATTTCGATCAATATTATATGAGGTCGCTTTATTCGAAGATATAAGAACCCTCCCGACCCATTCCCATAGACAATCATATATATTTTGCATTTGATCTAAATATCTCTTAAATAATGACGGTTCGGCTAGTGTTGTATAGCAAGTAGTGCTGCGGAAATAGTCGGAAGAATCGATCAATTTGTAAAAACTCGATAACATTCGTATCGATTTTCTAAAAAACTCTTAAATACGTGCGAAGCTACCTTGTAACTTAAAAGTACTACATGTGTCTATTATATCTTCGAATAAAGCGACCTCATATAATATTGATCGAAATAATTTTGATCACATATTATACTCTGTAAAATTTAACTTGATTTCTGCGACAGCTGTCAGAAAAATCACGCCTATGAAGTCCTGAATTTCTTAATAGTACAGACAGTGCCTGTCAATGTCATACTTTGTGGGCATGCCGATTAGTGATGGGCGACGAATGATCGTGACCACAGAGATTTAGATAGTGTTTTATTTAAAATATCGATAGTTTATACTAACGATATTTGAAATAAAACTTAATTTATCATTAATTTTATTGTATATTTTAAATATCATAACATTTTTTACATGTGTAATTAAATTAAACCCAATTATATGTTACATTAGCATCGATAATAGTGAAAAACGTCGATAAATACTATCGTTACATTATTACGAGTATTTAATTAATATTATAACATTATTTACATGTGTACTGTCGTATAAACTCCTACAATTTTAAATTGATCGCGAAGCGCATGCAGCGTTTGCGCGCAAATTTCTTCAAGGAGCTTTCCTGTAAATGGATTTGACAATTTTGACATTGACATAACGGATTGCTAAAGATGGAGGTTTTGTGTTTCAAGACAAAAATATTATTTATTTTATATAGAATTGTAGCATGAGTTCTTTAGCATAAGATTAGTTAAGCAGACTCTTTCGCACTCGTGGACAAGACCGATGGTGCGAGGGAGAACGACGGGGGGACGTGAGCGCGCGCGACACGCCGCGCAACACGACCCCGGCGACTGCGACGACGAGTGGACGCGTTCCTGAAGCTTTTCGATTGGGAGTCATCTCAGCTCCAGGAGTCCAGCCCAGGAACATGTTTTGAGGCGAAGGCGGCACGCTCCGAGCAGCGACCGGTGCTAGTCCACGGTGGAACCGCGTCACCAACTCCCAAAAACTTCCTTTGAAGCCCTCGCCTGCCATGCGGTAGCGCGTGGCTAATTTTGCGCGGCGGGTCCAGCCCAGCTGCCTCTCACACTCACGCAGGATGAAGATGGATCTCTTCGGAAAGGCGTGAGCTTGTACTTGCTGCTGCCGAGAAACGGGGATCTCGCAGCTCAGCCTTCTTTTTTTTTACTTTTCGTTCGCCGGACCTCCGGACTACGCTTCGACGTCAAGCAAGGTATAACCTCCTGTGCGACTCAGCGTTTATCCCCCGCTCTTCAAGTAGATCTTTTAAATGGACATTAATTTTCAGTGGTTTAACAACTTTCCCTTTGAAGGACGTCGTCCTGTCAATAGTATAAATAATTAGATTTAAAATAGTTTAAGGTTAGTCCAATACATTTGTTATAATAACATATCACCTTTTGTTTCAATGGATATCTTCCTCAGGTAGGGTTAGGTATTTGTGTCACATAAACCAGTAAGAGGACCTTGCACTAAAAAAGTCTAGTCGCTTATCTGCGTAGCATCCAGGCAACCCTTTATTAAATTCTAACTCTTTTTCTCTTAATAAGCTGTCTATCCTATCCGAGCCAGGTTAGGTAGGCAGTCCCTATCTCAATTTCCAAATTCTCTTAAATGGCATATCATTAATATGACAGTACATACTTGATCTTAATTAATAGTAAGTAAATAAAATCCAATTTCTCACATTCAACTACTCATTCGATTTCATTACAACATTGTTTGAAAATCGATTTTTTCCACCACTATCTCAACACTAAAAATGTCAATCTTCTATGTAAATGTCACTGTCGCAGAGATCAAATTAAATTTTATAGAGTATAGTAATCTTTGTTGAGAACTCGGTTCTTGAAGTCGTTGACTTGTACATCTACCTAGGAAAAGTAGTCCAGTTAGGTAGGTCCGACTGCAAGAAAGGTCAATCGCCGAATCCAACTCGGCTGGGCAGCGTTCGGCAAATTGCGTGACGTCTTCTCGTCTGACATACCTTAGTGCCTCAAGACGAAAGTTCTCAACCAGTGTGTGTTGCCAGTGATGACTTATGGCACAAAAACGTGGTTTCTCACTATGGGTAAGCTCCAAGTACCCCAACGAGCCATGGAGAGGTCTATGCTCAGAATATCTCTGCGAGATTGAATCAGGGATGAAGGGATCCGTAGAAGAACCAAAGTTACCGATATAACACAGCGGATTGGCAAGTTGAAATGGCAGTGGGTAGGGCACATAGCTCGCAGGACTGATGACCCGTGGGGTCGAAAAGTTCTCGAATGGAGACCACGTACCTACCAGCAAGCGCAGCGTAGAACGTCCACCGACAAAGTGGACGGATGACCTTATCAAGACCACAGGATCGCGCTGGATGCAAGCCACTTCCAACCGGTCTTATTGGACATCCATAAGGGAGGCCTATGCCCAGGACGATATGGCTGATGGATGTATGGATGGAAATATTTTTTTATTCTACTTTAGATATTAGTTAAAATGTGGGTCAATGTTGTTTTTAAACTTTCGCGATTTGAACACATTATTATTATACTAGTTTTTACCCGCGGCTTCGCCCGCATAATATTTTGATTTTTGACGCAATATCATTATAATTTATGACCTATGTGTTATTCTGATATATAAACTATATTACTGCAAAGTTTCATCTCAATCCGTTCAGTAGTTTTTGCGTGAAAGAGTAACAAACATCCATACATCCATCCTCACAAACTTTCGCGTTTATAATATTAGTAGGATAGTAGGAAGTAGGATACTACGGGACTAATCGCGCACTAAAATTAAGAGATAAATAAATACCGTAATTTTAGTAAGCGATTACTCCCGTAGTATATAATAATAATGTAGGTCAATATCCCGCAAGTCTTATTATAAACATGAAACCGATTGAGATTTACGAGCTCATAAAAGAAGCCCTCTCTTCGATGACAATGCGTCCCTTTATAAACATTGCGCAGACTATTGTGATCTTCATTCTGGCAGGTTTCGCTAAACGGCAGTCCGTTCACTTATTTTAACTCTGACATTTTTGTCTTTTATTGTCTCTGTCTTGTCGTTATATTATAAATCAGAAGAAAAATATTTTTAGTGTCCGCTATCTCTTTCTTGTGTTTCTGATTATACAGGACGGTACCAAAATGTTAGTGTCATTTTTGGTTACTATGAATTTCAATGATTGTTTAGACAATTTTAATTTTAAAATAATAGGTATTTTTAAAGTTTTCAAAGTAAGCGTTCACACAATCAATACCTAGGTACTTATGGTGTTATATTTTTAGGCATTAATTTTGACATCAAATGGCCAAAACCGGGGCTGTGGCCACAACCGGTGTATCTAGTATACCTACTATGTATAGTTTAGTGAAACCAGCAGGAATTGATGCCAATGCGTCCGTTTATAAGCATTGCGTAGACAATGAAGACTGGCGAATTTAATTGAATGCACAGATGTGCGCCCGCGCATCATACGCTTGCTACACATGTTCGGGCCGACCTCGACCGGCAGCCGGGCGGTCATTTCGAGTACCTATGTGTAGATGAATCTTCAGAAGAAAAAGTCGACCCAAAGCCTACGAAGACCTAAAGTCGAGCCGGCTTTCGCTAGGACGCGGACACGGCCGCAAGCACGTTCGGCAAAGTCGGGCGACAAAGTCGAATGCCACGGCGCGCGGGGACGCGTGACGGGCGATGTCAGAATGAAAACCGAATCGTGCCGATTCAGTGATGTTCCTGCAGACGAGTTGGTGGCCAAATGTAGTCCTATTCTACAAAAAAAGTTTTCCTGGCATGGCTTTTGTGCCGTGTTACGGCACGGCTTAACTGACCTTATAAAGCCGCATTTTCAATTTTTTTTTATGAAAATTGCGTGTGTTTGACAATACTGCCGGTTTCTTATATTTTCCCTTACATTTTTACAAAAGTCCGGTTTTTGAGGTTGACATAAGGCCAAAATTGAGTCGTCGCGGAAGTGTGTGCAAGCTTTCAATACCCACTAAGATGCTCAGAGAAGGAACAGCCCAGGGTTTTTAATGGGTACGCTGCCACAAGGTGCGATTCCCACATAACCACTCTACCTTACTGGGTTGGAGGTATCCATAAAAGATTTTCCATCGGTAAAAAAGGGCAACATTGACTTGAAACCTCACTGTGCCGGTTGGACCCGAAGGAAACATAAAGCCGATTGATGCCGAACGTATGTAAAAGCTGCTTTGGGTCGGCTTTGCCGTCCGACATAATTGTGCCGAACCATCTGTGCCGGCACGCTTATGTGTGTAGCAACCGTAATATTAACTCCATTGACCTTCGTGACGAGCTCTAGCAGTCTTTAATAGATCGGGGAGGTTAGGTATTTTGGATACTTTTCAACTGATCAAGTCTAGTTTTTAGCGTTCCGTACCTCAAAAGGAAAAAACGGAAACCTTATAGGATCACTTTGTTGTCCGTCTGTTCGTCTATGTGTCAAGACTATTTATCTTCAGAGATATTCCAAAAGAGTAAGTACCTAAGTATGGAGGTAAACCATGACCCTAACTTCGCTACTATTTTCCATGGGTAATATCGGCCCACAGTTATCCGTTGATACAAACACAAATAAATTTCCATAATACTTTTCTACAAAGTAAATTCACGACATGTATACCTTGAAGGAAAATATGCGCGATAGCAGACGCCATAAGTTTCTCTTGCAGCCTACACCATCACAAACCAACACTGCACACCACATACTATTGTTAGAAACTAGGTTTTTAATGTAAATATAATTAATTTAAGCTGGTAAATATTGATGTATCACGCCTATGAGGGAAGTAGTATTTACACTCTAATTTGGTAAATATAAATGTTTTATAATACTGGCAATAAATAAATTCCGACAATGAGGACTTTGAGTAATGTCGATACTAGCAACTGGATTCAATCTTTAATTTTTGGAACATAACCAATTTTTGGACGCTTTGTTGTAAAAGAGCTGATATTATAATATATTTGATAGATAATTAACAGTATTTTACTTAATTTTACACTATGCAATAGAGTTGTCTACAATTGGAATCAATTATCTACAAGGTTGCCTGAGGATGTCATCGCAGCAAGAACTATAAACACATTTAAGAATAGACTGGACCTTTGGATAAAGAAGGAAAACATTTCTTTGTCAGATAAATACTAATTTAATTCGACTCTACTTGATATATCAGTATACACTGCTCGTCTATAATAAACAAATAAATAAATAAGCACTATAGATGCCGATTTTCGCAGTCTATTTCTTTGCAATGTTTTCACTTATTTTGAAGCGTCGCGTCATATACTTAGGTAATATCTGGGCCAACGGCATAAATCCTACTAATATTATAAACGCGAAAGTTTGTGAGGATGGATGGATGGATGGATGGATGGATGTTTGTTACTCTTTCACGCAAAAACTACTGAACGGATTGAGATGAAACTTTGCGATAATATAGCTTATATATCAGAATAACACATAGGCTATAAATTATAATGATATTGCGTCAAAAATCAAAGTATCATGCGGGCGAAGCCGCGGGTAAAAACTAATTAATATTATAAACGCGAAAGTTTGTGGGGATGGATGGATGGATGTTTGTTACTCTTTCATGCAAAAACTACTGAACGGATTGAGATGAAACTTTGCAATAATATAGCTTATATATCAGAATAACACATAGGCTATACATTATAATGATATTGCGTAAATGTTCCATAATATAACGATAGGTAAGTGTTAAGTAAGTAGGAAAAATTCTGCTATCTGCAAGCTATTCTAGAGTGCGCTTTAAGAAATGTCAAAAAAAAACAACTGTCGAATCGAACAAACGTCAGATAGTTTTTTTTTTATTTATTATTTTTATTTTCCACCTCCTTTATTAAGGGTGGTAAGGAAGGGCCTCGGGTTTGAAAGACGGAAAGTGACATAGTCTACTTTTTATCCCGGAAATCATAATATCATGCGGGCGAAGCCGCGGGTAAAAACTAGTAAGTTATATATCTGTGGAGAAATTCTGTAATATCTATACGAAAATCAGTCAAAAATATTTCAAAATCGTATTCATTCATTACTTCTTGTTTTTTTGTAGAAACGATTGAACATAAAAACTCGTCGCTGCGTAAAAATGAATAAAAAATCATAAAAAATATGAATAGTAAAACTGCACAAGCCATTTGCATTAAAAATAAAACATGGCTCCGGCTGAAAGCGATCCGAGGAAACAAATAAAAAAATCCACGCATTCAATTTTCGAATTCGCAATTCAAATCGTGCATTTGCCGCGCAATTTGTCACTGGCTGGGAGTGAATGCTGTTTAATCTGTGGTGAAACTACTGCCTAGTTTTTAGGGTTCCGTACCTCAAAAGAAAAAAACGGAACCCTTATAGGATCACTTTGTTGTCCGTCTGTGTGTATGTCAAGACTCTTTATCTCGAGAACGCGTAAAGATATCGAGTTGAAATTTAAACTGTATACGTATATCTATGGTCTCTTGCAGTTGTGTGAAAATAAAACTTCTCAGTTATAGTTTTAAAAAGTTAGAGCCGTTTATGTCATAAAAAAAAGCATATTTTGCACTCACAAAAATCAAAACCTACAGGGTCCTTCCCGTTGACATAGAACTATGAAATTTGGCGAGAAGCATTGTCTCAGAGTACACATCCTACTAATATTATAAACGTGAAAGTTTGTGAGGATGGATGGATGGATGGATGGATGTAAAGATGTTTGTTACACTTTCACGCAAAAACTACTGAATGGATTGAGATGAAACTTTGCAATAATATAGCTTATATATCAGAATAACACATAGGTTATAAATTATAATGATATATTGCGTATGCGGGCGAAGCCGCGGGTAAAAACTAGTATAGGAATAAATCTGAAAACTGTACATTTTTATTTAAATCACAAAAAATAGGGCCTCAAAATACACAAAATATGGGTTCAAAGTGAGTAAATCGTATCATGTAAGGTATAGAGATTTTAACAACTTACTTCCCAATTTTGAGAAATTTTCTGGATTTGTACGGAATCCTCGATGTGCGAACCTGACTCGTACTTGTCCGGTTTATTTTTAGGTACGGAAGAAAGTTTCATTCTCTCTTTTGTTTATTCACTGGCATAGTAGACGAAAAATAACCAGCTAAATTGTAGGTCCCGGTTATATTAACCGTCTAGCCATGGCTTCAGGCGGCCTATAAACTCTGTCAGACCCAGACCCAGACCCAGGACTGGCCACCCGACCTTTCGCAAAAAAACGCAACACCTACTTTCACCGTGTACAGAATTTCGGAATGTTACCATGAATCATCGAATGTGACATCCATGTTCATTATTGATGATTTACCAAAAATGACCCAGCCGATATTGATAAAATTTAAATGGGACCACCTCGGAAGTATATTCTTTTGAACTAAAAATGATGCAAGTTGCAAATGATTTACTTATGGAGGTTCGGGTGATAAATTGATTGAACGACTGCCTCGGTGGCTCAGTGGTTAGCGTGGGTTCGATTCCCACCAGGGCAAGGATTTTTGTGATGAACATAGGTGTTTGCTCTGTGTCTGGGTGTTATTTAGGTACTATCTATATAAGTATGTATTTAAAATATGTATATGTAGTGTATCAGTCTCTGGCAGCCATATCACAAGCTTTGCTTAGTTTGGGGTCAGAGACCGTGTGTGAGATGTCCCCCAATATTTATAAATTGTTTATTTATATTTTTGTGGTATCTCATGGCAACCTTCGGGATTAAAAGTAACCAAAGTCACTTTTTAACTTTCAAAATATGTGCATGTCAAAAAACAAGTCAATCCGATGCAGCGCCAAAGAGGAGCAAACCAACAATTTCGGAATTATTAATTATTCTGAATTCTCATTGGTAAGGCTAGTAAGTAGTTTGTTTTTGTGTGCGTTTAATCCATCAAATAAATGAAGAAAATAAGAAAAACTCAATATAAGTATCTCAAATGGGAAAATATCTGGCAAGTCGGAATGGAGATGGAGCAAGTTTTTTCATAATTAAGGCTCCGAGGGGCGAACTCATTAAAACTCCTCAAACACGCCAGGAATGTTGGTACAGGCGCCGACAACAGTGATTAGGAAGAAAAAATTTACCAGTTAAAAAATTTCGGAAACCTGTTATAAGTCGAATTACTTGTAGATGTCGAATCAAACTTCTGGGCATCTGTGATATTAGCTACAAGCTGCGGATGGCTCAATCCTGACTGAAACTCACTTAACAGCTGAGGGTTAGATTGGGTTACATCCAAACCACGTTAAGGTCTAGTACACATAAACACGATACGACGTTGCATCGTGACACGTTTCGTCGCATGGTGAAATGATTATGCCTCATAGCACGTTGCGAAATCGTGTCGTATCGTAGCACGTTGTAATGTCGCAACGTGAAACAATGTCGCGTCGTAACACGCTGTGACGTCGAATTGTGAAACGATGCTGCTTCATAGTACATTGCCACGTCTTATCATGAAAAGATGTCACGTCATATCACGTTGCGACGTGGCATTGTTAAAATATGCTGCCTCATAGCACATTGCGACCTCGTGTCGTGTCGTAGCACGTTGTAGCGTCGCATCGTGAAACAATGTCGCGTCGTAGCACGCTGTGACGTCGAATTGTGAAACGATGCTGCTTCATAGCACATTGCCACGTCTTATCGTGAAACGATTTTGCGTCGTATCACGTTGCGAAGTGGCATTGTGAAACGATGCTGCCTCATAGCAGGTTTTGAAGTCGTGTCGTATCGTAGCATGTTGTGGCGTCGCATCGTGAAACGATGTCGCGTCGTGCACGTTGCTACGTCGCATTGTGAAACGATGTCCCCTTATAACACGTTACAATGTCGCATGGTGAAACGATGTCGCGTCGTAGCACGATGTGACGTCGTACAGTGTTTATGTGTACAAGTCCTAATGCTCCGTTTGAAAATGCCTATATTCTGTAGCTATACTATAGAAATCTATAATTTTTCAAAAAGTTACAGTTTTTCTCAGTCTACAATAACATTTTCAAAACAATGATTTAAAATGGTATTTAAGAAAGTATAAACATTTTACTCAGATTTATTTTCAACTAAGTTTCATGTCTTAATAGAGTATGTTTACAAAACAAACTGAGTTTATAATAATGGGTCTGAAATGCGTAAAACAATCCGTTGTTTATATAAGTTATTATCGGTAACCCAAACATTGGGAGTAAGTTGTAGCGAAATACAGCTTAATTTAGGTTTCATGTTTTCTATTTTCTTGTTTCTTTAGAATTGAACCTGTTATTATATTTGGAAAACTATTAAGAAACGCAAAAAAGGTGCTAAATGTTCACTTACAGCGCTGTATAAAAGATAATACAAAAAAAATACAAAAAATAAATATTGGTTGTCTGTAGAGTCGGTTTCGGTACGGTCGAAAACTTCACGTGATAATATCATGAGGAAACATTGTTGAATCAACTACTGAAACAGACCGAACGCCTAGAGGCCGATCGTGCCATCGATTCGATCTATCGTTTCTTCCGCGACCTCACTTGCACGCTCGGCTCAGGCAGAACGTGACACTTTTTCACGCGTGCAGCCGACGTTCATCTATTTATAAGACGTTATCTTTTTTTTTTTATTTCGAATAGGTTTGCGTTTGACTACACACTGCCTGATGTTAAGCAGATGTGCGATCTAGGGTGTAGCACGCTTACCAAGAAGATACCTATTTACTCGGGATTTGAAGACACTCGCGTTGTACTTTAACGGGAAGACAGACCCAGGCAAAGCATTCCACATTCCGGCTGTTCGTATGAGGAATGAGGATTCGAAACGCTTGGTTCTAACGCGCGGAATGTCCACCATAAAAGGGTGGCGCTTTGGTCGCGTCCGTCTAGCCGTACGATAGAAGAAAGGGGCAGGAGGGACCAGATTGTGCAACTCCTGGGCGCACTCTCCGAAGTGTATCCGGTAAAAGACCGACAAACACGCTACCTTGCGACGATGCTCAAGACTTTGCAGCTGCGTCTTAGTCAAGGTGTCGTTGTCAATCAGCCTCCTGGCTCGCCTCTCAATCGACTCCAGAGCCTCCAGTTAAGACGTTATCACGTCAAAAAAGTTATTAAAAGAATCCGGGAGTGCTGGCAGAAGTACAAACTTGAACATCATTTATGTGGTAAAATACAATACTATCTATGTAGTATCACACGCGCACACTCGCGCAGGCGCCCTACGCCGTTTCAACGAAACAGCGGGAGCAGGGATACATTTTCGCCGTGCGTTAGAAAGAGGGGTTTTCCATCAGGTGTCCTGACGCGAGTTATATATTTTTTACCCACCCCAAAAAGTGCACAATGCCGTTTAAGAAGTCTTCACTTCAACAATTATTATAATTATTTTATGAGGCGTTTTAAAAAAAAAAAAAGTTTTACAAAACTTACTAGATGGTGTAATAGTCATATAAATTGATCTGTCATTGTCAACTGGAATAGGGCGAGAGAGAGAAACCTATAGTAAAGTCTCCAATGCTTTACTAAGGTATTACTTGGACTACGTTTGGACTTGACCGCGACTTTATTGGACTATGATGTGACTATTCTGATGAAATATTATTCAAAATTATTCAAACTTAATACTTAACACTGGCAATGCACAACAATGCGACGCCAAAACTTTAAAAAAGAAAAAGAAGACATCTTGACAATGACAGTATGATTTCCATAGTCAAAGGATCGACGATTTCGAACTATTGTCACCATCTATTGAATACTTTCATTACTAAGTTTTTTTTTTTAGAAAACGCTTCATTATTATTTGAGGCAATTTTCCTATAACAGTTGTGTAGTCGACAGTACGGCCCCAGACCGAAATTAATCTAAAGTAAGTTTTACGACAGTTGGATAGTTTCGAGAGCTCCACTAAACGCTTCAAGATTACTGATTCGGAAAGATTTCCACAGTATTTACTGGAAAACTGTACTTACTGAGTTTTCGGTGAAGGAACATCGCGAGGAAATGTTTACGAGGAAGTAGCTCACATAGCGTAGTGCTGTACCAGCGCAGCGTAGCAGGACTACCTAAGTAAAAAAAAAACCGGACAAGTGCGAGTCAGGCTCGCACATAGAGGGTTCCGTACAAACACGTTGTTAAAATAATTAAAATCCAGTTTTAGCATGTGCTAATGAAGTTCTTTTATATGATACCTTACATGATACGATTTACTCACTTTGAATTTTGAACCCATATTTTGTGAATTTAGAGGCCCTATTTTTATGTGATTTAAGTAAAAATATACGGTTTTCAGATTTATTCCTATATGTGTACTCTGAGACAATGCTTCTCGCCAAATTTCATAGTTCTATGTCAACGGGAAGTACCCTGTAGGTTTTGATTTTTGTGAGTGTCGAAATATGCGGTTTTTTTTACGACATAAACGGCTCTAACTTATTTTAAACGATAACTGAGAAGTTTTTCATATACACAACTGAAAGAGACTATAGATATACGTATACAGTTTAAATTTCAATTCGATATCTTTACGCGTTCCCGAGATAAAGAGTATTGCTTGACATACACACAGACGGACAGACGGACAAGTAAGTGATCCTATTAAGGTTCCGTTCTTTCCGTTAGAGGTACAGAACCCTAAAAAACAAAAATCTTAATTAGGATATACAATTGTATGAATCCACAGCTAAAAATTGTGCCTCGGAATCCGGAGGCTTCTTCCTTTAGTAACACTAGATTAAGTTAGTTATAAGCAAGAATGCCTGAATCAATAGTAACAATAAATTATGAAATAATAATTAAATTGACAAAAACCTATACGTTCAATTCATAGATTACTGTATTAAAACTATGATAAGCATTGTTGGAGGAGTGAATTCCTTGTGAGAATCTTCTTCTTCTTTTGTTTGGCGTCGCATTGTTGTGCATTTGCCAGTGTCAAGTATTAAGTTTTAATATTTTTTGATATTTTATCAAAATAGTCACTGTCGTAGTCACGTCATAGTCCAATAAAGTCGCGGTCAAGTCCAAACATAGTCTAAGTTATACCTCAGTAAAACAGTGGAGACTTTACTAGAGTTTTGGTAACAACACGGAACGACATGATACGTCACATTATATCACTTGCCCACACTCATGCACGTAATTTAGCTCATAATCAACAAAATATGTACGACATTTTTTCACTAATTATCACTGATAAAAACACGAGTTTAACAAAATTATACAATGAGGCGACATGACTTATCCGCGTTCCCGCCAAAAAGCCCTTGTGAGAATTGTATTTTTTTTTATTTTTTTTTTATTTAACCTGTACTGTCCCACTGCTGGGCAAAGGTCTCCCCCAATTCCTTCCATTCTTTTCTGTTCTGTGCTACCTCCGTCCAATCCTTTTTAAACCTCTCGATTTCGTCGCACCATCGTGTTGGAGGACGGCCTCGGGGTCGACTGGACAGAGGAACCCACTCCGTTGAGACCTTTGCCCATCTGTCTGGGTGCATACGACTCACGTGTCCCGCCCAAATTAATGAGAGAAAAATTAACAAACAGATACAAAGCTGTCATTTTCGGATAGTCCATACCTTTTAGGAAATATCCACCACTGCTGGACACATTGGACGTCCTACGGATATGACGATGACAATGGTTGGATAATAAATAACCCGAAAACAGTTTAAGAAAAGCAGGAAAATTTCCGGGCAATATTTTTGGGTAAATTTTCCGGTGCGACCAAAAAGCGCATTGGCGCGTGCCAGTGCAGCATTCAATTAGACTTTGACAAACTGCGCGCTGCAGCACTGGCACGGTGCCAACGAGGCACAAGCATGCAGTAGTGTCAGTACAACAACTCAAAATTTGGCTATGGGAACTAGTGTAGTTTTAACCTACTTCCAAAAAGGAGGAGGTTCTATGTTCGTCTGCATGTATTTCATTTGTGTGTGTTTCTCGATAATTTCGTCAATTGTGAATCGAAACTTTCAAAAAAAATTTTCAAAAAAGGCCCTGAATATAATAATATGTCCATAAAAATTTACAACAAAATTCCTGATACCATAAAAAAAGAAAAATCTGACAAAACCTTTCAAACCCATTTAAGACACCTTTTAAAACAAAAATGCTACTATTCGTTAGATAATTTTTTTTACACTGTTTAGCATAAATATTAAGCTAAAACTTTGCTATGCCCTATGAAGCAGGGTGACATGTACCTAAGTTAATTAGTCTTATATTAAGATTTAATTGTAACTTAATGTATGTGATCTTGCAAATAAATAAATAAATAAATCGAAAAATTATATTTTAATTCAAAAGGGTATACTCCCAAGGTGGTCCAATCTAATTTTTGTCAGAAATGGGATGAGCCGTTTTTGAAATCAACAATAATGTAAACAATTCGAACGAAACACTTGAATTTTGTACATAATGGATTTTTGGTTTTGCTATTTTTATTGCGAAAACTAATTACTACACATTTTAATTAAATTTGAACACAATAATACTTACACTTTACTTTTTACACACTTGACGTTCTATAAACTATTCAAATTCTGTACATGGTAGAAGTAACTGGTGCCATTTTTTGCAAAAAATAATTATATGGTAGAAGTAGCTGGTGCCATTTTTTGCAAAAAATAATTACTTATAAGGAGGTATCAAGTCGTGGGTCAAACTAGTCGGTGGATTTCCTAAAAAAAACTTTTTATTTTATTTCGTACAAGTTTGCGTTTAACTACATACTGCCTGATGTTAAGCAGATGTACGGTCTAGGGTGTAGCACGCTTACCTAGAAGATACCTATTTACTCGGGATTTGATGACACCTACGTTGTAGCGGGAAGACAGACCCAGGCAAAGCGTTCCACGTTCTGGCTGTTCGTATAAGGAATTTTAAAGAAGCAATGGGCAGGGCACATAGTTCGAAGAACGGATGGCTGATGGGGCAGTTAAGTTCTCGAATGGAGACCACCGACCAGCAAGCGCAGCGTAGGACATCCACCGACTAGGTGGACTGACGATATAACAAAGATCGCAGGAACGCACTGGATGCAGGCCGCTTCCAACCGGCCTTATTAAGTTATTAGAAATCCATGGGGTAGGCCTATGTCCAGGAGTGGACGTCCTACAGCTGATAGATAGATAGATGGAATACGGAATGAGGATTCGAAACGCTTTGTTCTAACGCGCGTAATGTCCACCATAAAAGGATGGCGCTTTGGTCGCGTCTATCTAGCCGTACGATAGAAGAAAGGGTTTTGAAAAACTTTACTGAGTACGTACTGTACTGTGATAATGGCGCATTTCGCACTAAAAACTAATTGAAATCCCGAGACCAGAGTTATAACTCAATTATTCACTTCTTGAAAGCTCCGTGAAGATATTCACTCATCATTACAGCAGTAGTAGAGTATCCAGGGTTATCCAGAACTGTACTGGTGCACTAATCCGAAAGGAGGTGATGCAGAACACCATTATTTTACTAAGGTACCAACCTATAAATGCAGAAATAAGTTGTCAAGTGCGTGTCGGTCGAGACACGCGCTTGAAGGCTTCCGTAGGTGGTGACGATGATGATGGTCATGATAAAAATCAACTTTTATGATATCAGATGGTAAACTGCTAGAACAAAATAATTTGGCTAAGAAATATGTTTCTGAGGTTAATGACCTCTGAACTATGAGCAAATAAAAAAACAGTTTTCTTTTATAACTCAAAAAGTTATAATCCCATAGTGCTCAAAATAATTTTGAGATAGTACATTATTTACAGGCCTTTGCCCTGCAGTGGGACAATAACAGCTAAAATAAATAGATAAATAGTACATACTTTAGAAATCTAATAGAATACACGAAGCCGTGGTGGTCCTAGGTAGTGACACCCGCCTTACAATCGTGAGGTCGTGGGTTCAAATCCCGGTCCCGTACTAATAAGTTCTTTGGAATTTATATACGGAATTTAACACCATTGGCTTTTTGGTGAAGGAAAACATCGTGAGGAAACCTGCATACGTCCATTGAAGAAATCCGATGGCGTATGTAAATCCACCAACCCGCACTGAGCCAGCGTGGTGGATATGGCCCAATCACCCTTCGTGGGTAGGCCTACGTCCTGCAATGGACTATTTCACAAGAAGACAAGGCTGAATAGCAAAGCGACCTCTTTGATCATTGGGCTGAATGCATGATGTCCATTGCCAGTATGATGGTTAGATGTACGCGAACATTTTGAAAGAAAGAAGTGGTTTTTTTTAAATTACTTACCGCCCTAGGGCTTTTCTAGCTACATTATTACCCTAGAGCGCTAATTAGTAACCTACAAGCCCCATTTGGAGGTAATAAGAACCTACTTACCGAACATGAGAGATGAAAAGAAAATTTAATGGGCTATTTAGGAAACCTTACATCCATTTTAGAAACCTTACTCAACGACAACCCAAATGATAGGGTGGGGTTGAAAAAAAATCATCCCCTCTTTGCATTTATGGGAGCTACCCCTTAAAAATACAGTTTATATTTTTTAAATAATTAAAATTGAGATCCATTCTTAAACTATCACAATATCAAATTTCATGCAATCTAGTGGATAAATGTAGAATTTACGAGTATAATGCGGACGGACGGACGGACACAACGAAGTTATAAAGGTTCCTCGTTTAAATGCGGAACCCTAAAAATCAGCTGTTTCATAGAAAATCGCACCCGTCCTCTGAACTCACTATATGTAACATCAGATTTTTTCATTAAATCCCGTAATAACCTGTACAAGTGAAAGTGAGTGAAACATACCTCCTTCGGACTACCGAAGTCGGGTAAAAGGGTTGCAGGGTAAGAAAGGGGTGAAATTCAATGGACCGCAATATTGCTGGTGTTTAGCGGGCCCATTGATAAGGAGGGATGATTGTGCTCGTTCATTAACTTTCATTTAACTTGGTTTTAATTGATTGTCCAAATTGCGTTTGAGGTTTGGGCCTAAATTTAGGAATATTCTTCACTTTGATTTCGACTAAATGGAACAGAGGGGGCGACGTTTTATAGTTCGTAACGCTATCCTATCACGCATCACAATTATGCCGTACTAGCGAACGCGAAGAACTTCGTTTTACGCAATATCCTTATAAATCATAGCCTATGTGTTATTCTGATGTACACACATTACTATGTAATTTCATCGCAATCCGTTTAGTAGTTTTTGTGTGAAAGAGGAGGATGTGTGAACATCCATACATACAAACTTTTGCGTTAAGAATATTAGTACTGTACTGTACTGTACCAGCCTTTTTAATAGTCCACTGCAGGACGTAGGCCTACCCACGAAGGATGATTGGGCCATATCCACCACGCTGGCCCAGTGCGGGTTGGTGGATCTGGCCCAGTGCGGTTTGGTGGATATTAGTAGGATTTGCTTATACTGTACTGTATCCGCCATTTTCGTTGTCCACTACTGAACATAGGTCTACCCACGAAGCGTAGCTGGGCTATAGCGTATATTCACATACGCCATCGAGTTCGTATGAAGGTTGTCTTACGATGTTTTCGTTCACCGAAAAGCCAGTGTAAAAATCGATGAACACACATAAAAAATACATACAGACGAACATCATCCTCATTTTTGGAATTAAGTATAAATATTTTTAGCTATAATAATATATTAAAAGAGTGTTCATAAAGGTAACGTCCACAAGTGGTATATTATTCAGAGAAAAATCGAACCAAGATGATATATGCATCATTTGAAAGCTTGATATATAAGCTTCTCAAAAATATTTAATTTTGATTTTTTTATCCCTCCATTTTTTTAATGTAAAAAATCAATTGTATGAAAAATAATAATACAGCTTTGTATTTTTTCTAGTTTAGCAATAATAAAGTGCTTCTATCGTTATTTTACTTGTTTTGAGTATTTTACTTGTAGTAGCTGATTCTTCCAAATTAATCTCTTAATTTGCTAAAATTAAAAATTATAACCTACCAGTGTGACCAGTTAGTAGGTACAATGTGAAAAAAACACTTAAAAACTGTGTCTAATTGGTAATAATGCTTCCATTTAATAATAATTAAATAAAGAGGTTACTTAACCAGGCTTGCTAGAGATAAACTACCTATTGAGCCAAATATATTTATTTATCCTAATAGATTCAAAATTAATTTTAAAAAGAACGGAGGGTTCTTTTTTGGTTTTAACTGATGTAACAGACTCAGAAAAATATGAACTTTCTCGAAATGTAACGAGTGTTGTGGTTAGAATTTTTAAATATTATTATACCAGCCTCCATACATTTTGTGGTTATGTCCTTTATAGTTGTGAAATTGAATTGACTAAAAATTAGAACAGTTTTCAAAATTTTTATAGTTGTGAAATTAAATTGACTAAGTTTTGAAAGTTGACTGAAAATAAATAAAACAGTAGACGTAAATGAATTTCCACGTAAATGGATGCCGATAGTGTCCAGTTCAAACGCGGGAAGACAGCGGGGCCGGAAGTGGTCCGGCTACCGGAAGCTGACGCCTCGGCGGGACTTCCGGTTAAGAAAATGCTTTTATTATACTTTAAAGTTTCTGTGATGTACTTGTAATATTGACATATTTTCTTTCAATCAAATAAAAACATTTGGAGCTCAAACACTCAAACGTGTTGTAGATGAAGACAGTTTCTTGGAATACTAAACTTTTTAATTTAACTTTTTTCAATCTATTTATGTAGGTGAAGTAAGTATTCATCTATATCAAGGTGAAGAATCAAAGTATTTTTCACAAAGTAGATATATGTATATTATGTAATAATTATTTTTTACAAAAATGACCACCACCAACTTCATGATACATTCATGAACATGTACGTTATTGATGATTTATCAAAAACGGCTCCGCCGATTTCAATAACATTTTATTGGGACCATTTCAAACTAAAAAAGTTTTTTTAATTCGGTTCAAAATTGGCGCAAATATCGATGAACATACACAAAAAAAATACAAACAGACGAACATACACCTTTTTGGAAGTCGGTAAAAGTATTATATTTTATGTACTTTAGTTTAGCTTAATTTCATTTATGTTTATCGACAAAGTTTTCCGGGAGTTTAGAAAATCAGAAATTGTTTAGTTTTGCATTGCACTTTTTCTGAATTTCTTTCACATTGTTGCCTGAATCTTTATCACTTGCGTCAAGCCACCATATTGGAAA
This sequence comes from Hypomecis punctinalis, assembly GCA_949316475.1. NCBI lineage: Eukaryota > Metazoa > Arthropoda > Insecta > Lepidoptera > Geometridae > Hypomecis > Hypomecis punctinalis. The sequence continues at coordinate 16,701,365 of OX438822.1, forward strand.
AATGTCGTTACAAACATTTTTGTCAACAATTAATTTTACGCTAAATTAGTTTTAACAAAATAAATTGAAAAAAAAATTGGTTGCCTGTAAAGTCGGTATACGGGCGAAAGTTTTACGTGACAACGACTTTGAGTGGTAAAATAATTTTAATGTGAATATTCATTCGTATAGTAGGAAGAAGGATGAAAATGTCTGTCTCTCTCGCTCTTAGGCGGGCTAACCATGACGCGTGCCTCTCACTCGTTCTCATTGTGAGCGCATAACGTGAGCGGAGCGTAACGCAGTTTCTTGAAGTGTCACCCGGCAAACCAATTTATAAGACGTTGTCACGTCAAAACAAAATTGAAATTGAAAGCTAAATGATATTAGCTAAGAAATAAATCGTAATATAAGAAACCCCGCAACCCCATTCAATAACAGTATACAATCCAGACAGTCGCTCACCCATATTATCATGAAGACATATTGTTATGGCGGAACACACCAGCACGTGCCGCGCGCCAATATGTAGCCACAGAATATACTAATAATGGATCCACCCTTCTTGATATTATTTTCTTGTTTGGATTTGTAGGTTTTGGGGTAGTGTACTATAGTATCTTTCTCAATGAGAGATATTTTTAAATTCGTGCAGTTACGTTATTTTAATTAATTCGAATGTGTGTTCTGGATATGTGATCTAGATCTTTTAAATAGCTGTCTATTTAAAGGTAGAAGGAGAATCGATTTAAACAATAATACCATTTAATTATATTTACTCTATTTTAGTGGAATACTTAAATATATAATTTCAGATTTTTTTTCGGTCAAGGAAGACACAATTATATATAAACAAAAGATGTGACGCGTGACCAAAATGCTGGTGTTTATTTGGCTCAACGTATAAGCATTGCCATTCAGCGTAGCAATGCTGCCAGCATGCTGGGTACGCTGCCAACTGGCAGTGGGCTTGAGCACTTGGATTATCTTTAGACCTTCAAGGGTCTGTGGGATCCAATTGCGTTCTATGTAGTAGTAGTGTAGTTTTGTCATTTAAAAAAATATAAACATATATCCACCAACCCGCACTGGGCCAGCGTGGTGGATATGGCCCAATCACCCTTCGTGGGTAGGCCTACGTCCTGCAGAGGACTATTAAAAAAAAGGTTGATACAGAATACAGTACAGACATAATTAGAAACTTGATTTTTTGAAAATTCTGCAGTATTCGAAGACGTGAGACATCTATACACATTTCGCCAGCATGGTGGACTATGGCTTAACATTTCAGGTGATGACAAGAGGACACATGGCCAAATTGGGACACAACGCCAAATTGGGACACAAGGCCAAAAGCGAGCTTAAAATACAAACAACATTAATTTCACTCATAGATCAGACGGATCTTACTTAACCTTTTACATTTATATTTTTTGTCCTAGGATGTTTTGTTTTTTTTTTATTTCGAATAGTTTCGCGTTTGACTACACACTGCCTTATGTTGAGCAGATCTGCGGTCTAGGGCTTAACTAGTACTGTAGCACACTTACCTAGAAGATACCTAGTTACTTGGGATTTGAAGACACTCACGTTGACTTTAACGGGAAGACAGACCCAGGCAAAGCGTTCCACATTCCGGCTGTTCGTATGAGGAATGAGGATTCGAAACGCTTTGTTCTAACGCGCGGAATGTCCACCATAAAAGGATGGCGCTCTGGTCGCATCTGTCTAGCCGTACGATAGAAGAAATGTAAAAAATTACAAGTTCTAAACTTTTAGGCCATCAACTTTGACAGTTTTCGCGATGCAGAAACCAACACGTTTCCATAGTAAAAGAAAACTGTTATCATTTTCGTTTCGTTTAGTTTTCCATATATTTTTGACGTGATAACGTCTTAAAAATTGATGAGCAACGGCTGCACGTGCATGCTCGAGAAAGTGCCACGTTCCGCCTGAGCCGAGCGTGCAAGCGGGAGCCCAGAACAAGCGATAGAGAGGAACGATCGACCTAACGCATCGACTTGGCATTTTGTCTTGGTCTAACTTTTACGTTAAACTCATACCAAGCTTGCCGGTTTACGTGCTTTACAGTTTAATTTCGTTTCTGGTAACTAATGTATGGCAATTTACATCATTCAAGCGACTCGATGTTATTTTTACAACAAAATCTTCACTATTTACCCAACTGCCAAAGAAATAGGGCCATATTTTCCCTCCATTGCCATTATAAAGGTAGGATTCCCCCATCGCCGCAGGTACGTTCCCGACACCTATACGGCATGCTATAGAAGCTCCCAATTTCTCGGGTATTCACCGCACAACGGAGAAATATTTTTATGGGGATTCTCACGTCCGATCGGTGTAAAGCCGCGTCTACACTAGAGCTTCTATTCGATTCCACAGAACTAATACTACCAGAGAGAGAGAGAGAGAGGGAGAGAGAGAGCGCTGTTGTCGCCTAACAGCAAAAATGTATGGAAAATCTTGCCAAGAGCTGTCAAAACTGTCAAATATGAATTGGAATTTGAAACTATCGAGAATTTGTGAAGACAACAACAACCACTGAATCAAGATATATTTCATGTCTCTTTCTAACTCATGCCATATTAAATCAATGCATCTCCTTTAGATTTTCTTGATCGACCACATTATCTCTCTGGTTGTAATAGATCTGGGTTCAATTCGGTATTCTGTATCTGTATAGTACCGAATTATTTAACAGTAGGTACACTGCTGAACATAGGCCTACTAATGAAGGACGATTAGGCCATATCCACCACGCTGGTCCTGGGTTGACATACTCCTCCTAATTTAATCCACCGACGTACAATGCCGGTTGCCTCACAATGTTTCCCTTCAACGAAAAGCGTGTGGTATTAATTGCAATCATCAATATATTATCCAACGCTAAGCCATAGGACGTCCACTGCTGGACATAGGCCTCCTTACGCAATTCGTTTTCAACCGGTCTTATTGGAGATCGATAGGTCTGATAAAACCGGTCGGAAGCGGCTTGCATCCAGCGCGATCCTTGAGGTCACCCGTGGTGGTCACACCTTGTGGGTTGACGTCCTACGCTGTGCTTGCCGTTGCAATAAATGACTGTACTGTACCAGCCTTTTTAATAGTCCACTGCAGGACGTAGGCCTACCCACGAAGGGTGATTGGGCCATCACGCTGGCCCAGTGCGGGTTGGTGGATTTACATACGCCATCGAATTTCTTCTACGGACGTATGCAGGTTGCCTCACGATGTTTTCCTTCACCGAAAAGCCAGTCGTGTAAAATTCCGTACATAAATTCCAAAGAACTCATTGGTACGGGACCGGGGATTAGAGCCCACGATCTCACGATTGTAAGGCGGGTGTTACTACCTCTTGACCACCACGGCTTATAAATGATTGAATGGAATAAATTTTTACTGGCTTATTATTGTCAAATATTATTTACCAAGAATAATAGATCTCTGTTTGTGTATCAATTTGGAAAAACCACAAAGGAAAACAGTTATAAAAGAAAACTGAAGCCTCGTGTGGACGCCACCTAACGCAGGGGTGTTTTCTATAGGGGTTGATAGACACCATAATTTAGTGAAATTGAGCGAGGAGGGGGAGTATAGAAATTGACTGCCTTTATGTGGTCGGTATTTTGTGATATTGAAGGTGTTGGAATAATGTGGCGGACGGGTATGTGGGACATTTTGGGAGATGGAAAACTTGCGAGGTTTAGTGGTAGTGGGCACTTATTTGGATTTACTTTGATTTTTATGGGAGCATAGGAGAAGGTGGCTTCCAAACACTTTACCGAACAAAATGAAAGTACTTTTATTTTTATCGCTTTCGATAAAGCCATTTAGATTGAGAACAATGTTAATGATAGTTTGAGCACTTGGACTGTAATTTGGATCATTTAATGGGTAGACGTCCTATGCTGAGCTTTCAAAAATGCTGTCAAATACGTGTTCGCTATTCGAGAACTATGCGGCTTAGTTTGCTTTGTGCGTTGGATGTCACCCCCAACTAAATCGCAGTCGACATCCAGCATACATAATTTGTTACAGACCTCCGAAGATGTGCATCGGTACAGTCAACTGTTTGCATCCGACCACTGCGGTTGGCTCTAAAGAAATCGGAATGTGTATGAGGAATGTAGCTGATGAACTGAAATGACAGTGTGCCCAGGAATATAGTCCGTCTCAGTCTCGAGTCATTTGCCACGCAGCAACGCGTTAGTAAAAGACGATATTCGACGAGATACTATACGACAGTACTGTACTGTACTGTACTGTATCAGCCTTTTTAATAGTCCACTGCAGGACGTAGGCCTACCCACGAAGGGTGATTGGGCCATATCCACCACGCTGGCCCGGTGCGGGTTGGTGGATTCACATACGCCATCGAATTTCTTCTACGGACATATGCAGGTTGCCTCACGATGTTTTCCTTCACCGAAAAGCCAGTGGTGTGAAATTCCGTACATAAATTTCAAAGAACTCATTGGTACGGGACCGGGATTTGAACCCACGACCTCACGGTTGTAAGGCGGGTGTCACTACCTCTAAGCCACAACGGCTTCTACGTGATTCCACGACAGTAGATCAGTGTTATTATCAAAAAAGTTGGGCTATAACCGTATCTCCCCTTTCGAATTGTCGTATTTGAGCCAATATTGGGAGAAATCTGTATACTCTCGACAACATCACAAATCTTGGGGGGAGAGTCTCTCAGTAGATGCTACGACAGTCTTAAATTCCCGTATATTAGTAACACGTAACATAATTGCTTTTATTGAGGAAACTCTTTCTAAAATATGATTTTTTGTAAAACTTTCTTAAGGGATAGTACAAAAATCAAAATATTACACAGGCAAAGCCACAGTTAAAACGTAGTTGTGTTATGTTTTGAGTGTTGGAGTTTTCAAGTATTGTATTTTGTGTATAGGCCGAATCAAACTTCTTGGCGGCTGCGAGGATTTTCCAGAAACACAATCTGAATTATCGTGTCGTGGCGAGCGCCCAGGGGCAGGCGGACGCGCGTGCCACGCAGCACCACGCTACACAGGTAGACTAGACTACCAGTAGACAGGAGACTTACAGGCGGTGCGTGTCGGGCGCCGGGCGCTTGGGCGCGTGCAGCAAGGTAGTCGGCGGCGGCCGCGGCAGCACGCTACATAGACTAGACAGGAGACTCACAGGCGGTGCGTGTCGGGCGCCAGACGCTTGGGCGCGTGCAGCAAGGCGCGGTGCGCGCAGTCGGAGGCGGCCGCGCGGCAGGCGCGGGCCCCGGGGCAGGCTGCCGCGGCAGCACGCTACATAGACTAGTAGACAGGAGACTCACAGGCGGTGCGTGTCGGGCGCCAGGCGCTTGGGCGCGTGCAGCAAGGCGCGGTGCGCGCAGTCGGCGGCGGCCGCGCGGTAGGCGCGGGCCCCGGGGCAGGCTGCCGCGGCAGCACGCTACATAGACTAGTAGACAGGAGACTCACAGGCGGTGCGTGTCGGGCGCCAGGCGCTTGGGCGCGTGCAGCAAGGCGCGGTGCGCGCAGTCGGCGGCGGCCGCGCGGCAGGCGCAGGCCCAGGGGCAGGCGGCCGCGCGCGCCACGCAGCACCACGCCAGCGCCGCCAGCGCCACGCGCGCCACCCACCGCGGCGACATGCTGAGTCGGGCGCGCAGGGTTAGGTCATCCTCACTGTCGACAAAAGAAGAAAAACTTAGGATTTGTCCGGGTGGGCGAATTTGCCGCAAATAAACTCACGCGCGTACGTGCATATGTTGCGCTTAGAAAAACGTTTGATGCACGAGCATCTCAGATAGACGTAGGTACGGTACGCTACTACCTACGTGCGGTTGCGGTAGAATCTGGCGGAGCGAGCGCGAATTTTGAACTCGCGAAAATTGGATCATCCACAGACCCTTGAAGGTCTAAAGATAATCCAAATGCTCAATCCCACTGCCAGTTGGCAGCGTGCCCAGCATGCTGGCAGCATTACCATGGTAAATGGCAACGCTTTTTACGTTGAGTCAAATAAACGTTTGATTGTGAAAATAAGCGTGCTCTTGCACATTTTAATTTCTTCCTTCTGATAAAGCTGCCATAGTCACGGTTCATGTCGCCCGCTCCTGTAAGCATTGATCAATGAAATCAATAAAACTATATGGAGCTATATTATCCTACTTTATGAAGCGAACCAAGGTTCCGGCCCTATTCTGGTACTCGACACACCAACTTCAACTTAGATTCGAACCTAACACTGATATTGGTTCTGTGTGAATCTGAATCACACAGAATTCTACTCTAAAAGTTTTCAAATTAGTTAACCAATAGATCTTCGCGCAGTAGACCTCGCGGCACACCTCTATTTTCTGCTCCAGCGATAACCCTCATGATAAATAAGCAAGAAGTATAACCCTCTTTTGCTTTTTTATGTAAATAATAACTATATTTTCACAATTAATTAGCTTACTAAGTACTTAAATAATATTTTATTTTCATTTTAGTAACCTAACTTCTAAATTTAGTCGCTTTTGTTGTGTATCTATAATTATTCCTTCAATAGTTAGATAATAATAATTACTTTTGTAGTATTGTAATTTTAGATAACATATTAATAAGGAAGAGCCTAGGTCCCACGACACAGGTCACCCTAGTGTGGGAACTAGTGCACAACTTGTTTTTGTTAATTTTTTATGGAACGATAAACGTTTTTTTATTATTATTTATTATTATTATCTATAACTGAATCGTCGTAATGTTGTAAACCTATATAGTAAAATCGCCCTAAACCGACTTAGTTCATACTCATAAAACAAGATTTGTTTCAAATCAAATCAGGATTTAGGTATTAAAAATCTTGACAAATATTATCGAAATCAGCTGATATTCAGGGCCATAGGTATTCAACGCAAAACCTTTTAAGAGCGGGTCTAGTATCTACATCTAGATAAACAACTTTTCTTTTAGGATTTTTGGAAAATCACGAGGAAAAAAATCAGCTTTGTCTAGACGCGGCAAAATGTATGAAGAACCGTACTTTTCGAATTTTCAAAGGTACAAAAGTTATCTCAAAGAGTTATCTTTGTGATAAGCATTTCAAAAATCTGAAGCGAACGCAGGATTTGAACCTTGCCCCTTCGGATCACTAGCCCGACGCTCTAACCAACTGAGCTAGCTCGCCTCCTACGCAAGCTTCAAATTTCTGAAGTGCTTACATTTCCCAACTTATAGCGTTGGTGGCGCCATCTGTGATACCCGTATTAGACAGGTTATCACTCAACTAGAAGTTATTAGAACTTCTTAAGATTGACGAGAGATGACGCACTGCTAAATCAATGTTATGATGTTTATTTTAAGTGCTTTCCACGCTAGATTTTTATCTCAAAGAGTTATCTTTGTGATAAGCATTTCAAAAATCTGAAGCGAACGCAGAATTTGAACCTGCCCCTTCGGATCACTAGCCCGACGCTCTAACCAACTGAGGTACAAAAGTTGTTTGTCTAGATGTACTAGACCTGCCCTTAAAAGGATTTGCGTTTAATTCCTATGACGCTCTATAACGTTACTGCAAACCTCCTTTTGAGCGAAATAACCCCTAAATAAAAATTGCCCACATCTGAAAAGCACGGTACTGAACCTGTGAATCAAGTTCAACATCTTCAGACTGCGACTTGTAGTCTCCTCTGTAACTAACAAACATCAGGAAGAATGAAGGTTATTTTACCAATCTCGAAGCATAGTCGTTTCGCTCGTTTGATCAATAATTATTTTTTGCAAAAAATAACATGACCGACTTCAGCCGTGTACAGATTCGCGAATATTTCGCACGGATCGATGTAGCCTATTTCACATTATTGTTGATTTAACAAAAATGGCTCAGCCAATTTCGATAAAATTTAAATGGGACCAATTTCAAAGTATTTTCTTTCTAATAAAAAAAATAATTATTGAAATCGGACTATTATGAAAAAAGTTATGCGGTTATACATAAAAAAAACAGGACAAGTGCAAGTCAGGCTTGCACACCGAGGGTTCCGTAAAATCCAGAAAATTTGACAAAATTGGGAAGTACGTTGTTAAAATCTCTATACTCATCATCATCATCATCATCGACAAAAGTAGCGCTCGTAGCGTAGTTTGACTAGGTGATTGTCAGCGATCACCGAAATTAAGCAACGTTCCGCACGGTCAGTATTTGGATGGGTGACCGCGGGTGGCATTTTCCTTCTGAGCGCTACCGTGGCTCGGATGACACGTTAAATTGTAAGTCCCGGTTGTTTTAACCGTTTAGCCATGTCAGAGGCCTTCAGGCGGCCTAAAAACTCTGACACCAGGGCTAGCCACCCGGCCTATACGAACTTACTTACTTTATCGACAAAAGTTTTTTTTTTGTTTACTTTTCTCGTTATTCATCGAAAATTGTTAAAATAATTAAAAACCTGTTGTAGCATGTGCTATTGAAGCTCTTTTATATAAATAAATAAATAAATATTGGGGGACATCTCACACACGGTCTCTGACCCCAAACTAAGCAAAGCTTGTGATATGGCTGCCAGAGACTGATATACTACATAGACATATTTTAAATACATACTTATATAGATAGTACCTAAATAACACCCAGACACAGAGCAAACACCTATGTTCATCACAAAAATGCTTGCCCTGGTGGGAATCGAACCCACGCCTCTTTGATCCAGAAGTCAGGGTCACTAACCACTGAGCCACCGAGGCAGTGATAACTTACATGATACGATTTACATACCTTGAATTTTGAACCCATATTTTGTGAATTTTGAAGCCCTATTTTTTGTGATGTAAATAAAAATGTTCAGTTTTCAGATTTATTCCTATATGTGTACTCTGAGACAATGCTTTTCGCCAAATTTCATAGTTCTATGTCAACGGGAAGTACCCTGTAGGTTTTGATTTTTGTGAATGTCGAAATATGCGGTTTTTACGACATAAACGGCTCTATCTTCTTTATGTGATAACTGAGATGTTTTTCCTTTATACAACTGTAAGAGATCATAGATATACGTATACAGTTTAAGTTTCAGCTCGATATCTTTACGCGTTCCCGAGATAAAGATTCTTGACATACACACAGACGGACAGACGGACAACAAAGTGATCCTATAAGGGTTCCGTTTTTTCCTTTTGAGGTACGGAACCCTAAAAAATATACGTGTCGAATTGAGTACCTCCTCCGGTGGTTCGTCGGTCAAACATACAAAGACAACTCGTCGACTCCAGAATAAGCCGCCGCCGCCTAAATGCCTCCATATAAAGTTGTCAATATAGCCAATTGTCCGCCGGCTGAGTGGGTGAGAGGTCGCGGACGATTGGCTCCCGAATTGAGTTATGGGTTCGACGCTCGGGTCAACTGATTGTTCTCTTGGCTTGGAATCTGAAGAATTTACTTACTAGGGTTATAATAATCCTGTGTTAGCGCGGTATAAGGCCCAAACGCCTTAAAGATAGGTCTCTGTGGTAGCATACGGCGTATACAGGATTTTTTCTGTACATAGCCCTAAGAAAAGTTAAATAAATTTATTTATTTATTTTATTATTTATTGGTAATCAATTAGCATCTTTTTAGGGACTTATTTTGTACATCAAAAGTAACAACTTTTGTTCAATGACTTTAATCTAATCTTAAAAAACAATAAATATGCTGTTTCATAGAAAAATATCGTTCACCCGCGACAAAATGTATGGAACAGCTGTTTTTTTTTTTGGTTTGACAAAAGTGTCAGAGCAATAGTTGTTACGAGTAGTTTTGATGTACAGAATAAGCCCCTAAAAGGATGCTAATTGGTTACCAATCACCCTGTGTAAGGTTTATTGATGACTTGTTACGATCGCGCTGGATGCAAGCCACTTTCAACTTACTAGTCACTTTCAAGGAAACTACTTTATGAATACCACCGCGCTTCGGGATGGGTAGTTATGTGGGAGTCCCGCCGACAAGTCGGTGTACTGACTAAAAACCCTAGTGTTCCTCCACAGCGATTGGTGTCGGGGCTACTCCCAACGATCCACTCAGGACCAACCAGTACCTTTTTTTTTTTTTTTTTTTGACGGGGGGGAAATCTTTTACAGATACCCAGCTGCATTGGGATGCAGCTGGGTTATGTGGTCTTAACTACTAAAACCCCCTCGGTAGCCGACTTCTATGCTTTATGGACGGCACTGGGATCTCCGTTGGAACGCACCAGTGCCTTCTAGCATGTCAATTGACGTCCCAGGACTATACTGCAGGACGTAAGCCTACCCACAAAGGGATTGACATAGACATAGACATCTTTTTATTGTGACTAAAATATAGTAATATGTATAGATTAAACATAAATATCAAAAATAAGTATATCAATCAATATTTCTGTCACAAATCGGCTCCACCTCAGCGAATGCTGGTTGTGAACCAGCGCTGGTCTTCCGGTAGAGCCGGCAGGTGACATCACATTATTATAAAAAGTAATTATTTATTGTGCTTGTCTAAAAACAAACAAGAATATTTATCACAGTTCACCACGCTGGCCCAGTGCGGGTTGGTGGATTCACATACGCTATCGAATTTCTTTTACGGACATTTCCAGGCTGCCTCACGAAGTTATTCGAAACCGAAAAGCGACTGGTGTGAAACACCACGACCTCACGATTGTACACCACTTTGGATTGGCACCTGGTCCCAGTGCAACGGGTCAATTAAAGTGGCCCCGCGCCACTCCGGTTGCAGAGGATATATAGGGAGAGCGGAGCGTCCGAACCACTGTCCATCGAACGGTGGCGACCCCATCGAAGCCACGGGGAGTAGGAAAGGTAGCAATAAGCTCACTTTACTTCAACAGATGCTAGGTCTACTGTACTCGAAGATATAAATAGTAAATATATATCCAATTGCCCTGACTGAGTGGGTGAGAGGAGGTCGTGATCGATTGACTTCAGAATTGAGTAATGGGTTCAATGCTCGGCTGAATCCGATTGCTTCTTGGCGTGCCTTGTAATCGTTGGAATCGTTGGCATCTGAAGTATTTACTTGGGCTAAATTAATTCCAATTATACTTGGGCTAAATGTGTAGTGAGTCTGAGAGTGCTGAGCCAAATACCTAAAGGACGAGAACAAACAAGGAGAATGATGTAATAAACATGTAAAGAGCCCAGTATCGAGCCATTTCTAGTCAGTCCTTATATAAATTGCTATATGCTTAGGTATACCCAACAAAACTTGATTTTTCTTGATTGTTAATATGTTAATATTAATGTTAATTTGTTAATCAACGGATCAGGGAAAGAAACGGTGACCGCTCCGGTTGTTTTTTGGTGCAGAGGTTGGCCATTGCCATTCAGCGCGGTAATGCAGCCAGTGTGATGGGGACCTTTGCGCCGGGGACAATCAGGGGCGGGCCTTTCGATTAATTTTTCGTAAGCTAGGCTTGAGTTTTGTATTTAATGTTTTAAATGACGCAATTTAATTTGACTTTTGAAGAAATTTATTTACTATCACAACAAAACTTATAAAACATCAAAACTTAATTCTAAAAGCTATAAATATTAAAATTAACCTACTTAAAATAAAAACTTTTGAATAAATTCTACTTTAAATTTGTTAATATGATGATGACCATTTACAAAACAAGCGATATTGATGCAATTTTTTGGAAATAACTTCAAGGCTATTGGATCAAAGTAAATATTTTTTTTGGATCTCGTGATAATCATTTACAAACGCAAAATAAATTGTAAATTAGTTATATTATTTTTTAGGGTTCCGTACCTGAAACAGAAAAAACGGAACCCTTATAGGATCACTTTGTTGTCCGTCTGTCCGTCTGTGTGTATGTCAAGACTCTTTATCTCGGGAACGCGTAAAGATATCGAGTTGAAATTTAAACTGTATACGTACGTATATCTATGATCTCTTGCAGTTGTGTAAAAGAAAATCTTCACAGAGTTATCGTTTAAAAAAGTTAGAGCCGTTTACGTCGTAAAAAAACCCGCATATTTCGCACTCACAAAAATCAAAACCTACAGGGTACTTCCCGTTGACATAGAACTATGTAATTTGGCGAGAAGCATTGTCTTAGAGTACACATATAGGAATAAATCTGAAAACTGTACATTTTTAATAAAATCACAAAAAAATAAGGCCTCAAAATTCACAAAATATGAGTTCAAAATTCAAAGTGAGTAAATCGTATCATGTAAGGTATCATATAAAAGAACTTCATTAGCACATGCTAAAACAGGTTTTTAATTATTTTAACAACGTATTTGTACGGAGCCCTCGACGTGCGAGCCTGACTCGCACTGGTTCGGTTTTTTTAGTTATATTAGTAGACTTGTAGATGTGCAAAAAGAAAAGCGTCGTAGGTGAGGTCGCCCGTGTGCCATTTCATTAATTTTGTTATGTTGAAGGCTCCATCAAACACAGGCGGTACGAGCGGTAGAGCGGTACGAGCGGTACCAGCGGTAAAGGCGGTACGGCAGTACCGCGACCGGACCTGTGTGAGCCCTTCTTATATAACCAGTACAATACAGATGCCCGCCCGTCTGCTATACCGCTTGTACCGCCTGTGTGTAATGGAGCATTGACAACACTGCTCTGTCATTGCTAGTACAACTAAAAGTGTTTGATACTTGGTAGACACCTATTCGGTTTTCATCAGTACTCGCGCCTACCAAGTAGTCGGTACCTTGGCTGCTGATTAAAATCTTATTGTCAGTTATTTTTTCGTATGACATTTTGGCTAGTTGTGTCGTAGCCAAAATATAAAAAAAATGGCAAGATTACTTTTTGCAAAAATTAGCATGACTGACTTCACCCGTTAACAAAATTCGCGAATATTTCGCACGGGTCGATGTAGCATTTTTCACATTATTGTTGATTTATCAAAAATAGCTCAGCCGATTTCAATAAAATTTAAATGGAACAAATTTCGAAGTATACTCTTTCCAATAAAAAAAGAATTATTGAAATCGGACTACTAAAAAAAAAGTTATGCGTGGTTATACATAAAAAAAATATACGCGTCGAATTGTATACCTCCTCCGGTGGTTCGTCGGTCAAAGAACAAAGACTGTTGAATTTGAATTGAAATAGTTCACCGTAACCTATTACTTCATACTCGAAAATCTTAAGATTTATCAATGTCGGATAAGTACATAGATGATCTGATAATACGCTTTAGAAAATGTCCCTCCTTTTTTGGAGGAAATAAAGAAAAAACCCGACGAATAAAAATATCTAAGCAAATGATGCTTTGATTCAATAGAATTTTGAGAATTTATAATAAAATTGACTTGATTAAAGATTAAAGAGATCGATCAATAGATATAGAAAAGCCTTTTCTTTTTCGGGAGTCGGTTGAATAACTTCCTCCACCTTGTACATTAGTTAAATTACATTTATTCATAATATTTAAAAATACTCAACCAGATGCAAGCGGTCATTGCGAGATAATCCTAAGTGCTCGATTTACTCATAGCTACTTATCTATCTAAAGTGCGTTGTTTTATCACTACGGTTCAGCCGCTTTTATGGAAGGTATGCCGTATTTATGGCTCAGACGCCTGCTTTAGTGGCAGTAAGGATTTTATTGTAAGTTAAAAGTGCATTTTTATTTGGTGTACGTGAATCTACCAACCCGTAATCGAGCCCGGGTAATGATTGCTCAATAATCATGTATGTTCCAGATGTATTTACAAGATAGTTTGATTTTGGAAACTAACGCGGTTTTTACCGATTTACACATACACACACACCCACACTCACACATATAATACGCGCACACACACACAGGCATACGTATAATAAGTCATGTTTATAAAATTGCATTTCCTTTTAAGAGTCAACGGAGATATTGCAAAGATATATAGAAAATGGGCCACCAAAGGGTACAGTATTTCATAATTTGCTTCAGTTCTTTCGGAAAATGATTTTCCCGTTATTTTTTACAATAACAGTGTCCATTAAAAGTACTTTTTTGTATTCGGATTGAAAATTACATTCACATTGTGTGAAAATAAGGCGGCCATAATCTTCTTCTTTTATATTTTGGTGTCGCATGGTTTATGCATTTGCTAGTGTTAAGTATGAGTATTGAACCTTTTTTTGGTATTTTATCAAAATAATTACAGTCTAAGTCACGTCATAGTCCAAAAAAGTCGCGGTCAAGTTAGATCTCAGTAAAGCATTGGCAAACTAATTACCACTGACAGAAACACAAGTTGAACAAAATAATACATGATACACATTATGATTTTTCTAGAACACACCCCTAGGGAGTTTCTAAAATAAATGTTCAGGCCTGAAACATTGAAGTATCACACATAAACTTCATTGGACCTGAAAAAACCAATGAAATACTAATTCCTACTTCATTGAAAACAAGCCAAAATGAAACAAAAGAAACGTATAAAGTCTTAATAGAAGTATAAAGTACCTATAAACGTGTCAATTTGATGTATGTACCATTAACGTCTGAAAAGTTTGATAACAAAACTAAACTCTTCAGTGCAACCTATTTCATTGCTTTAGTGCATTTTTTACATGAAGGCTATTATTTATATGTAGGTTATATCAAAAAGGTTACATAATATGCCAAAATGGCAGTAATTTAATGACTGAACAAAAATCAAATTGGAAAATGCGAAAGTACTCATAAATTAAGCATTTAATGCGGTTGTTTTACTCTGCGCATTTATTTATCATAGTTTATCGGATTTTTTTAAGCTACTGTACCTAGTCAGAGCCCTTTTTGAAATATTTTGTTTAACTTCCTATTTATTATTGTTTCTATTTCTATTTTAATGTTGGTAATGACGCACTCGGACCCCAAGATACAAGCCTAGAGCTTAGTTTGGGGTCCGCTGTCGAACATGCTTTGAAATAATGTTTATACCTACACTTTGTTTTGTCAAATTAGTACAGAACCATTGTAATTTCATTTCTCTTTTTGGTAATAAAGATATTTTAAGTTTTTATGTTATGTTTTATGTTCGTCTGTATGTATTTTTTGTGTACGTTCATCGATATTTTAGCCGATTAAAAATACCTTATTTATTTCGTAAGAGTATACTCTCGAGCTGGTTCTATTTCAATTTTATTGAAATCGTCTAAGCAGTTTTTGAAAGATCAACAATTATACTCTATAAAATTTAACTTGATCTCTGCGACAGTGACATTGACATAGAAGATTGACATTTTTAGTGTTGAGATGGTGGAAAACATCGATTTTCAAACAATGTTGTAATGAAATCGAATGAGTAGTTGAAGGTGAGAAATTGGATTTTATTTACTTATGATTATTTAAGATCAAGTATGTACATGTAAATAATGTTATGATATTAATTAAATACTCATAATAATGTAACGATAGTATTTATCGACGTTTTTCACTGTTATCGATGCTAATGTAATAATAATCGGGTTTAATTTAGTTACACATGTAAAAATGTTATGATATTAAAGTATACAATAAAATTAATGTAACATTAGGTTTTATTTAAAATATCGTTAGTATAAACTATCGATACTTTAAATAAAACTCTATCTAAAAGTCTGTGGTCACGATCATTCGTCGCCCATCACTAATCGGCATGCCCAAAAAGTATGAAATTACGTACTGTCTGTACTATTAAGAAATTCAGGACTTCATAGGCGTGATTTTTCTGACAGCTGTCGCAGAGATCAAGTTAAATTTTATAGAGTATAAGTATGTATAAATAAATATTCTATTTACAATGGATTCGTGCAAACTATTCGAATTCTGTACACGGTGGAAGTCTGTTGTGTCATTTTTGGCGAAAAATAATTATTGTTTGATGGTGATGTGAATCTACCAACCCGTTACTGGGATAGAGACCTTTAAAAAAAGACAGCCGATTTCAATATAATTTGAATGTGACTACCTCTGAAGCATGATCTCTACTGTAACAGCCTTTTTAATAGCACTGCAGGACGTAGGCCTACCCACGAAGGGTGATCGGGCCATATATATCGACTGCCTCGGTGGCTCAGTGGTTAGTGACCTTAACTCTGGGTCAAAGAGGCGTGGGTTCGATCCCCACCCAGGGCAAGTATTTATGTGATGAACATACATGTATGCTCTGGGTGTTATTTAGTTACTATATATATAAGTATGTATTTAAAAATAAGTATAAGTAGTTATCAGTCTCTGGCAGCCATATCACAAGCTTTGCTTAGTTTGGGGTCAGAGACCGTGTGTAAGATGTCCCTAAATATTTATTTATTTATTATTATTTATATCCACCACGCTGGCCCAGTGCGGGTTGGTGGATTCATAAACGCCATCGAATTTCTTCTACGGACTTATATGGGTTCCACCAAACTAAAAACGTATGTTTATCAATGCTGAAAATTGTATTCTGTCTTATTGACGACGGTTTTGTCTCCGCAATTTGTAAAAACTGGATTTTTTTGGTTTCCTCGATACCTGCAGCGCGAGTACCGTTCTTATACGATCGTTAATTTGACATTTAAATCGATAAAATTCGCTAAAACTCATAGAAAATACCGATTTTTAGCGAATTTTATCGATTCAAATGTCAAATTAACGATCGTATAAGAACGGTACTCGCGCTGCTGGCTGGCCTAGTGAGGAAACCAATAGACATTGTTTGAAAAATTGTATAAAAACTACTAAATGCAAGACAGCTCCTTGTGTATCCCAGATTTGATCTTTTTGTTAACTGTGTGTATATTATGTTTGTTTTTGCATGAATAAAATATTTTTCGTTAAAAAAATTGAATTTAAGAGACATACCAACTGATTTTAAAATACTACTTCTTTTCTGGTTGGGTCGGAAGTGGCTTGCATCCAATATTTATCCTATGGTCCAAAAAATGTCGTAAAACAAAGCGAGGTACCTACCAGGAGTACCAGGGCAGCAGAGATAGGAAGCGATCAAATTGGAAGAACGGTGGATTCACAAACGCCATCGAATTTCTTCTACGGACTTATGTGGGTTCAAGCATGATCCACCAAACTAAAAATGTATGAATTAAAGAAACATACGGATTTTAAAAGACTACTTTTTTCTGGTTGGGTCGGAAGTGTCTTGTATCCAATATTTCCTATGGTCCTAAAAATGTCGTAAAACAAAGCGAGGTACCTACCAGGAGTACCAGGGCAGCAGAGATAGGAAGCGATCAAATTGGAAGAACGGTTCGAGAGAAGGGTGGCTAAGTGAGAGGGACGGCACACACGCGACTACTTGACGGGTACTGGCGGGAACAGAAGTAATATTATCTCTTAAATAATCGGCCAAGTGCGAGTCGGACTCTCTCGGATAGGTTACTGGCATAGGATAGGATTAGCATCCTTTTAAGGGCTTATTCTGTACATCAAAACTAACAACTTTTATTTTTCGACTTTTGTCAGAACTAAAAAAAAACAGTTTTTCCATACATTTTGTCGAGGGTAAACAATATTTTTCTATGGCACAGCATTTTTTGAGATTAGATAAAAGTCGTTGAACAAAAGTTGTTAGTTTTGACGTATTGCCTGGCCTTGGTTGCCTGGAAGAAATCGCTTAAAGCGATAAGGCCGCCAGTTAGAAACCTATAAAATGTACTGTTTTGTCCCTATAATTTGTATTTTATGTAATGTGGTTGTCTAATAAAGTGTTATTGTTTGTTTGTTTGTTTGTATAGAATAATAAACCCCTAAAAGGATGCTGATTGATTAACAGTAACCCTGTATATCCCCACTATACTTGTAAGGCTCCACATTGGTGGAAACACTGGAAATGCAGCTTGAAGGTTAAAATCAATTCGCTACTTTTAGCTCGAGAAAAATATGTAGAAAGAAACCGAATAAGGTTGGAAAAACCCAACCGTGGGACAAGTTTTAAAAAAACCGGACAAGTGCGAGTCAGCCGCGCACATCGAGGGTTCCGTACAAACACATTGTTAAAATAATTAAAAACCTGTTTTAGCATGAAAGAAAAGAAAAAAAAGAAAAGAAAGAAAATCATTTATTGACATAATATTACATTTACACATTCTCATTTAACGAAAAGGAGTTTAAATGGTTCTATTATGGACTCGTCATTACAAAAAAATAAATTAACATGTCTGAAATATATAAAACATTGTTTGCATTTCGTAGAAAACGAAATATTAAAATGTCGGCAGTTGCCAAACATTCGTAACATGCTATACCTACGTATATATATCCTATAAATTTAATCAAGTCAGCTGTAAAAGGGCATTGTCAAAAATATAACTAAAATTTAAATACAGTAATACAATTCAATTATGACATACCTAATTAGCTTATATTAAAATAGAAATATCTTCTTTAGTTTTATATTTCAATAAAAGTCAGCTGTAAAAAGGCTTTGTCAAAAAATAGTAATAATAACGTAAAGTACAATTTATTACATTCATTTCTTTTATAATTATTATTTAAAAATAAGATGTAAAAAGAACTCACCAAACAAATAATTTCAGACTAAAGTGATTCAATATAAAATAAATAGACGTATAAAACTGTAAGCATGTGCTAAGGAAGTTCTTTTACATGATACGATTTATTCACTTTGGTTCCGTTTTTTTCCTTTTGAGGTACGGAACCCTAAAAATGTGTTCTTTTCATTTAAACCTCGAGTACAAAGTCAACACCTGTGTACTCGTCGGTCCCCCGTAACCCAATCCCGACGACACTGATTGGCCGCTAATTCCGTGATAGTCCTCTGTATACGACTGTACTGTTTTAATTTGTACTGTTGTACGCCAGTGTACAGAATATAGTTCATTGATAAGGTGTTTCTACTAGTCCAGCATGAGACTACGAAAAGCCACGAAAAGATCTCTTTCTCTCAAATACTTTGCCATAACGCTTTCTCGTTCTGACACGTCGAAAGAAATATTACGTGGTGCGCATCCTAGCCCGGCTGAAGACTCGTGTCATATTCTGAATTTTAAAGTTTTTTTCTTTCCATTGATTCTAAAAGCCGTGGTGGCTTAGAGGTAGTGACACCCGCCTTACAATCGTGAGGTCGTGGGTTCAAATCCCGGTCCCGTACCAATGAGTTCTTTGGAATTTATGTACGGAATTTCACACCACTGTCTTTTCGGTGAAGGAAAACATCGTGAGGCAACCTGTATATGTCCGTAGAAGGAATTCGATGGCGTATGTGAATCCACCAACCCGCACCGGGCCAGCGTGGTGGATATGGCCCAATTCACCCTTCGTGGGTAGGCCTACGTCCTGCAGTGGACTATTAAAAAGGCTGATACAGTACAGTACAGATTCTAAAAAAGTCAAAATCTTAGGATATTTACTTAAGACTGGCTTTACAACGCGCTATTTAACAGAGTTTGTGTGTACTTTGATCACCCTTCGTGGGTAGTTAGGCCCACCCACAGTCCTGCAGTGGACTATTAAAAAGGCTGGTACAGTACAGTACAGTTAAAAAGCTAACACTTATGTACGCGTCAGTCCCCCGTAATCCAATCCCGACGACACTGATTGGCCGCTAATGCCGCGACAGTCCTCTGTGTGCGACTGTACTGTTTTAATTAGTACTGTTGTACGCGACTGTATCCAACGGTATTTCGTTCATTCAATTGAGTGTTTCTGAATATACGCGTCGTATTCTTATGATGTCAAATGATCATTGTTAAAAAAATTGGTTGAGTCAACAACTGAAACAAAACGAACGCTTAGGTCGGTCGTGCTTCTCTATCACTTGATCCGCTCTCTCGCTTGCACTCTCAGCTCAGGCGGAACGTGACACTTAAAAAGACGTTATCACGTCAAAAGAACTTCGAATTTTAACACCAACTTTTCCTATCCCTATTTGAAGCAATCAAATTAACACTATACAAATCGATTGAGCTATAAAAATATTTCTCACACTTTGAATACATCGCGCCTCAATTTAAAACAAAGTGTTAACCCAACCGTGACAACTCATAAATCATTCAAGCAATAAAAAAATAATAAAAGTCATACGAACGAACTACCATAGCCTCCTTAGTTTGAAAAAAAAATAAGAAAAAGAATTGAGCTGTCAAACGCTTTTGTTCGATTTTCAAACACGAATTCACACCTCGCGCGCTTTTGTGTTCTACTTTTGAATCGGTAGCGGTTGGGTTCCTTTTGAGATTTGAGGTGAAGAGAAATCCTGACGTTTTAATTTAGGAATTTCAAGGAAATTACTGGGTAGCCTTTTTTGTAAAATGTGGGTCAAGGTGGTCTCTGCGTGAAAGTTTTTGTTTGTTTATGGAATTTGCAAAGGTTTTTTTCTTTATTGTTAATTTTATAACTGGCTACTTTTTGAGGTTTTACTCGACTTTTGGTTGATATGGGGGCTAGAGCTTGACAGCATGAAGACAGTTGGTAGGTACGAAAAAGTGTGGGTTTATTTCAGTTTTATTATTTCATGAGATGAGAGCATGCATACCTACAGTTACGTAGAAATTACGTTTATTACATAAAATGTATGGAAAAGCGGTTTTTTTTGGGGAGTTTGAGATTGGTCCCAAATCCTACTAATATTATAAATCCGAAAAGTTTGTTGGTTTGTTCCTCTTTCACGCGCCAACGGAGCTACGGATTGACTTGATTTTTGGCATGGATATAGTTCAAAGGCCGAAGTGACATATGTTGTTCTTATCCCGAAAAAATAAGAGGTTCCTGTGGGATAGCGCAAAAGTCAAAATACCACGCAGGCGGAGCCGCGGGAAAATGCTAGTTGGTTATAAGTATGATAGTGCAATATTTTCTTAGAATATTTTAATAGTCTATAGAAATACCTTGTAGAATATTGATCTTTTATTAATACAAAAAAAAAACAGTTTCATGTTTTCGTCGAGTGTATAATTAATTTTATTTCTACATGAATAGATAGATATATAGATTAGATAGATATTGTGAAAGTACCTAGCAGTCATTATATCCCTCGTTAGTGGCCGAAATGTATTCATATCTAACTCGTCCATCAGTTTATTATTTTAAAATGTCTGTTTGTCAACATTAAACGAGAATTTCTCACTAAAGTTGATTAAAACGCGCGGCGTGTCTGTAGGTATGTCATAATTTTAACGTGAAATTTCAATTTTTACAAAAATAAGAACAGTATTGGCTAAAAATAGCCCAACGTGCTATGGAGAGGGCTAATACCGGAGTCTCTCTGCAAGTGCGAATTAGGAATCTGGAGCTCCGCAGACGAACTCATGTTACCGTCATAGATAAGCGAACTAGCAAGTTGAAATGGAAGTGGGCAGGGCACATAGTTCAAAGAACAGAGGTCCGATGGGGCTGTAAAGTTTTCGAATAGAAATTAACAACGACAAGTTAAAAAGGTTGACGGATGACTTCATTAAGACAGCAGGCCCTGGATTATTGGAGATGTAGGTACCTACAGGGGAGGCTTATGTCCAGCAGTGGAGTTCCCTGGCTGAAACGACAACGACGAATTAGTTGAACTACCTATAAATACTTATTAAAAAATTTGATACTGGCCGCGTCCAACCCATTGGAAATCCATAGGAAAGGCCTATAATGATGAAAAAAAAAACACAACAGGTTGCACTCCGAGAGTGTTGTGTATTTACTGTGGTTAAACAAAACATTTTCGCCGCGCGGTAGAAAGAGAGGGGGTATTACTTCCTCAATCTCCTATGCCACGGCGGCGGTCTAATCTCCTTCCGTCTTACGAATTTTCGATCAGGACACGTCGTGTCCTGACGCGAGTTTCACATTTAAAAAAAATGTGAAATTTAAAAAAAAAAAATTAAATTGAACAACGCCGCTAAAGATTTCAAAACTTCACTTCAGGTACTTGATTGAATTATAGTATTTTTAAAAATGTATAATAGAGTGTAGTGAAAATAAGTGATATTTATTATTATTTTATCTATTATTGTAATATTAGTAATTGTATTTTTTTTTTATAAGTGCACTTAATGCCCTTAAACTTATTTGCCTACAACAAGATAGCGGATATACACTAAATATTTATTCAAAACATAGAGTTGGACTTCACTTCACTTCAAAAATGAACAAAGCAGGCATAACCGGTAAACTCTACCAGTTTCTTTACAATGATGAACGGCATTCGCTGTCGGATGAAAAGGCCCGAGATAAGCTCGCTTGCCTCACAGCAGATTACGTGCTCTATAAAAAGAAATCTCAAATGTTCTAATCCTAATCACCGGGGATTATTTTAAATCCTAGGGTTCATGGTTCTAGTACATTACGCTCGTTTTTAACCGACTTCGAAAAGGAGGAGGTTCTATGTTCGTCTGCGAGTATGTATTTTTAGGGTTCCGTACCTCAAAAGGAAAAAATGGAACCCTTATAGGATCACTTTGCTGTTCGTCTGTCTGTCTGTCCGTCTGTATGTATGTCAAGACTCTTTATCTCGGGAACGCGTAAAGAAATCAAGCTGAAATTTAAACTGTATACGTATATTTATGATCTCTTACAGTTGTGTAAAGGAAAAACTTCTCAGTTATCATATAAAGAAGTTAAAACCGTTTATGTCGTAAAAAACCGCACTTTTCAACACTCACAAAAATCAAAACCTACAAGGTACTTCCCGTTGACATAGAACTATGAAATTTGGCGAAAAGCATTGTCTCAGAGTAATATAGGAATAAATCTGAAAACTGAATATTTTTATTAAAATCACAAAAAAATAGGGCTTCAAAATTCACAAAATATGGGTTTAAAATTCAAAGTGCGTAAATCGTATCATGTAAGGTATCATATAAAAGAGCTTCATTAGCACATGCTAAAACAGGTTTTTAATTATTTTAACAATTTTCGATGAATGACGAGAAAAGTAGAAAAACTTAAACTTTTGTCAATGATGATGATGAGTATAGAGATTTTAACAACGTACTTCCCAATTTTGTGAAATTTTCGGGACTGGTACGGAACCCTCGGTGTGCGAGCCTGACTTGCACTTGTCCGGTTTTTTATGTATCTTCATCGATATTAGCGCAAATTCTGAATTAAAAAAAGCTTTTTGGGTAAAAAATCTAGAGGAGCTCCGTAGACGACGTAAATTACGGATATTGTAGTGGCAGTGGGTAGAGCACACAGTACAGCTAATGGCTAATGAGATCGCATAGTTTTTAAAATGAGACCATGTAACAGCAAGCGTAAGACGTCCACCGAAAAGGTGGAAAAACTTCATGATTATGACCTCATAGGATTGCGCTGAATTCAGGCCGCTTTCATCTGATCTTCTTGGAAATCTATAGAGCATAATTAGTTCCAGCAGCAGTCTTAATAAGATCATCAGCAAACGTTGTCGGCATCCTACAATGCGCATGCCAAATATAGCCTCCATTGGCCTGAAGAAGCTATGTTCACTTGGCTCCGAAACTGTACAATGTATTTAATGCTAAAGAAAACATGAAGCCATTATTACTCTACAAACTTAAAAGTGAAATTTTTAACTGGCTATCAATGTTTAACAATAATGAGACTGAAAATCTACTTATAAAAATATATTAACACTAACTACATTCATGCAAATAAACACTGCAAACCCTGACTCTTAAGAGATCTTGAGTATTGCAGTGTTTCATGCTCACCGCACGTAAGAATATGCACACGCACTCACACACCATCACACGCGCACATACACACACACACACGCACTCACTATCGCAAACGCTCATTCTTGTATTGTATATGTATAGTGACTTGGTTTGTTTGTACTTGCTTGTATATCACTTGATCCATCTGGAAGACACTGCCATTTGCAACACAGTTTTAAACTAACGCAAAAGACAGAGCTACCTAAAATTGTATACCTAGTGTAAATTTTATTGCAAAAAATTATCTTATCTTATTGGAGAACTTTACGATTCCATCGGCCAACCGATCTACAAAATATGTGCACTGCCCACTGCCATTTCAATTTGCTAATTCGCCAGGCTATGTCATTAGACATAGATTAAATCAGCCCGTTTCTACAGAACCTTTTTCGAAATATAGCACACAGTGTAACAATGACGGTAACATTAAAAACATGGCCACATGAAATACTCGAGTTCTTTATTTAAACCACTCGAAGTGCAGGTCGACGCATTCGGCCTGCTTGCTCCTTTCAAAACTTTCAAATACGGTTAATAAAAACTTCCGCAAAATGGTGTCTACTTCCAAAGACCTTGTACTTATAAGTATTTATAAGTACAAGGTCTTTGTCTATACTCTATAAAATTTAAGTTGATCTCTGCGACAGCTGTCAGAAAAATTACGCCTTCGAAGTCCTGAATTTCTTAATAGTACAGACAGTACCTGTCAATGTCATACTTTATGGACATGCCGATTAGGTGATGATGGGCGACGAATGATCGTGACCACAGAGTTTTAGATAGTTTTATTTAAAATATCGATAGTTTATACTGACGATATTTAAAATTACATTATTATGAGTATATAATTAATATCATAACATTACTTACATGTGTACTGTAAGGGGATGCTCCTGGCTCCCCTAATTTAGTTAGTAGTTGATCGTGGGCGTATTATAAACTGATATATCACAGACTGCACTTTTAATCCAATAGTTATTAATATTAAAAGATACGATCGCGCGCCATTGCGCATTCCCTGTTCAAACTGTAGCGTCGCTAGTGTTGTGCGCGCATCCGTCGCGCGTTAGTGTTGTACCGCTGTCACTCGATTTGGCGAGTCGAGTGTGCGGCTAACAGATTCGGCCATCCTGATCACGTCCACGTCCTCGTGGCACTCTCAGCAGCTGGACTCCTGCACTGAACACAGGAGCTACTGGCCATGGGCAGCAACTGTTTACAAACATCAAACGTTAATCTCAGGTCCTCACTCCGAAGAGGTTGTGAACTTACTAAGCCTCAATATAGCGCAGTACGTGACAATTTATTCCTTTTTGATTGATAGAAATCATAAAACAAAGACTGGATATTTTGCGAATCTCCAGCTAATCAGACGAACCACAACATTACAACATCAGGAATGTAGTTCAGTTCGTTATATTGTGGACTTCTTAATGTATCTCCCTTAGCCTGAACAATTGTCAGAAGTTGTATTGAAATTCTAAACGATATTCATTTCTAGGGCTACAACATAATGTTATACAGACCCATGGGTGGATGTTACCATACAGTATAGAACAATGTCACCATATCGTTCCAAGTGTGCACCGTAGTCACGTGGAGAGTCGTGGTGCAGTGATGCAGTCTCGTCCAGATGTCGCCGTAGTCGGCAACCGCTCTGGAACAGCATCACCGGCTCGGGCGCTGAAGCGGGTACAGCGCCTCTGGATTCGCCAGTTGTAGTAGAGCAGCCATCGTTGCGCTGCTCGAAGATATCACAATCCGATGTCAGGTTCTCGCTTTTCATTGAAAGGCTATAGGAAACAAGATCGTTAAACGTCCCGTCCGTTAAGGACAGACTGTCTCGCGGAGAGACTTTGGCTAGGTACACGTCCTATCCGCTGAGGATAGACTGTCTCGTTGTGAGACTCGCGATACACGTCCTATCCGTTGAGGATAGACTATCTCGTTGTGAGACTCGCGGTACACGTCCTATCCGTTGAGGATAGACTATCTCGTTGTGAGACTCGCGATACACGTCCTATCCGTTGAGGATAGACTATCTCGTTGTGAGACTCGCGATACACGTCCTATCCGTTGAGGATAGACTGTCTCGTTGTGAGACTCGCGGTACACGTCCTATCCGTTGAGGATAGACTATCTCGTTGTGAGACTCGCGATACACGTCCTATCCATTGAGGATAGACTATCTCGTTGTGAGACTCGCGATACACGTCCTATCCGTTGAGGATAGACTGTCTCGTTGTGAGACTTTAAATTCACGTCCCGTCCGTTAGAGGACAGACTGTCTCGCTAGGAGACTAAATACACGTCCTGTCCATTGAAGGACAGACTGTCTCGCGGAGAGACTTTGTCTACACGTCCCGTCCATTGAAGGACAGACTGTCTCGCGGAGAGACTTTAGATTCACGTCTTATCCATTAGAGGATAGACTATCTCGCTGGGAGATTTCAGATACACGTCCTATCCATTAGAGGACAGACTATCTCGCTGGGAGATTTCAGATACACGTCCTATCCATTAGAGGACAGACTATCTCGCTGGGAGATTTCAGATACACGTCCTATCCATTAGAGGACAGACTATCTCGCTGGGAGATTTCAGATACACGTCCTATCCATTAGAGGACAGACTATCTCGCTGGGAGATTTCAGATACACGTCCTATCCATTAGAGGACAGACTATCTCGCTGGGAGATTTCAGATACACGTCCTATCCATTAGAGGACAGACTATCTCGCTGGGAGATTTCAGACCGGGAGAGAGCTGATCACACAATTATGACTACAAATAACTCAGTAGCAATCACATTTATTAAATCAAGAATTCCAAGGATAGCTTAACAATCAATTAAGTCACTCCTCCTCCGATGAAGACATGTCTCTCCCGTACCACTTCTTTATCTTATCACGGGCAACAACATTCTTATATGCACGCCTTCCCTTTTCGGCGGAGGCAACCTCATAGCGATCATGGGGCAGTACTAGAAGTGGGATGCTCCTGGCTCCCCTAATTTAGTTAGTAGTTGATCGTGGGCGTATTATAAACTGATATATCACAGACTGCACTTTTAATCCAATAGTTATTAATATTAAAAGATACGATCGCGCGCCATTGCGCATTCCCTGTTCAAACTGTAGCGTCGCTAGTGTTGTGCGCGCATCCGTCGCGCGTTAGTGTTGTACCGCTGTCACTCGATTTGGCGAGTCGAGTGTGCGGCTAACAGTACATACTTGACCTCAACCTTCAATTTCTCATTCGATTTCATTACAACATTGTTTGAAAATCGTTTTTTTCCACCACTATCCCAACTCTAAAAATGTCAATCTTCTACTGTCGCAGAGATCAAGTTAAATTTTATAGAGTATAGTTCCTAAATAGTAAGTACTAGAGATTGACTAATCGACATTTTTGTAGTGAATACTTCTTGAAAACTAAGCGGCGATGTATATTTTATGGGATGAGTAAAAAAAGAGCTCGATCGCGTCACGTGACCTGATAGAATATTTGGAAGACGGCGCAGGGCGCTTGCGTGTCACGTGCGATATTGTATATTACCACATTGATTATAGTTATTTTATATGCTCAAGTTTTCACTTCTGTCGGCACTCCCGTAGGGTTAGGGTTCCGTACCTCAAACGGAAAAAAACGTAACCCTTATAGGATCACTTTGTTGTCCTTCTTAGTTATCGTATAAAAAAGTTAGAGCCGTTTATGTCGTAAAAAACCGCATATTTCGACACTCATAAAAATCAAAACCTACAGGGTACTTCCCGTTGACATAACTATGAAATTTGGCGAGAAGCATTGTCTCAGAGTACACATACTCGAGGGGTGTAGAATAGCACCCCCCTCTTGTACCAGGTGTCGTAAGAGCCGACTGAGGTACTACGGAACCGACAGGTGGCGGTATACCCATCCAGAACAGCGTAGCTCAAGTGCAACAGGGCGGGGATGGGCAGCAGCATCCCCGTCGCGAGAGCTACGCCCTGCGATTGCCAACACGCTTGCCCAGCGCGGCAATTATGGGCAAATCCCCCTTATGAGTGCACAAAATAAAACCAGGCCCCCAGTCCCCGGCAGCTCCGCTAGTCCTGGTTCCGGCAGCGACCACGGTAACGGCGGAGCAAGGGGTGCTAAGAATCCCCGGCAGAGATCCGGCTGCCACCCCAACAGACGACGACTGGCCCTGGCAACATATAACGTGCGCACTAT
Organism: Hypomecis punctinalis; assembly: GCA_949316475.1. Taxonomy (NCBI): domain Eukaryota; kingdom Metazoa; phylum Arthropoda; class Insecta; order Lepidoptera; family Geometridae; genus Hypomecis; species Hypomecis punctinalis. The sequence goes on from OX438822.1 coordinate 16,729,139, forward strand.
GAGGACTGATGAGAAGATTGCGGAACTGGAAGGCAGCGTTTGGAAAATTGCGTAACGTCTTCTCGTCCGACATACCTCAGTGCCTCAAGTCGAAAGTTTTCGACCAGTGTGTGTTGCCAGTGATGACTTATGGCACAGAAACGTGGTCTCTCACTATGGGCCTTATTAGTAAGCTCCAAGTAGCCCAACGAGCCATGGAGAGGGCTATGCTCGGAGTCTCTCTGCGAGATCGAATCAGGAATGAGGAGATCCGTAGAAGAACCAAGGTTACCGACATAGCCCAGCGGATTGGCAAGTTGAAGTGGCAATGGGCAGGGCACATAGCGCGGAGAACTGATGACCGATGGGGTCGAAAAGTTCTCGAGTGGAGACCACGTACCGGCAAGCGCAGCGTAGGACGTCCACCCACAAGGTGGACGGATGACCTTGTTAGGACCGCAGGATCGCGCTGGATGCAAACCGCTTTCAACCGGCCTTATTGGAAATCATTAGGGGAGGCCTATGTCCAGCAGTGGACGTCCTATGGCTGAAATGATGATGATGATGATGATGACACATACTCGTACCTATAGGAATATATCTGAATTCTGTTCATTTTTATTTAAATTACAAAAAAAAATAGGGCCTCAAATTCACAAAATATGGGTTCAAAATTCAAAGTGAGTAAATCGTATCATGTAAGATATCATATAAAAGAACTTCATTAGCACATGCTAAAACAGGTTTGTTCGATGTATGACGAGAAAAGTTAAAAAAAAAACTTTTCTGTCGATGGTTATAGTATAGAGAATTTAACAACTTACTTCCCAATTTTGTGAAATTTTCTGGATTTGTACGGAATCCTCGATGTGCGAGCCTGACTCGCACTTATCCGGTTTTTTTACATGTCTTCATACATAGGCCAAATATCACATCTGTGAATCTAGCTACGAGCTGTGCTAATCGCCGCTCACATGCGAATAAATTGCTACTGCGCAACGACTCACCTCGTGTTTCAGACGCCATTAACTTTGTTTCAGCATATACGTGTGTATAATACCTGACCACAAATAGAGCCAATCAACGTGTATTTGATGATCTTTTTGTACGTTTATCTGCACTGATATGTATATAAATTTGTTTATGCATGAAAATGTATTTTGTAGCACATAATATATACTGTTATTATAAGAGAACTAGATTGTCTAGACAAACCTAATCTAGGTTTTAAGACAATGTATGAACGAGGTATCTATCATTGTAATTTATCAAATAAATATATATATAAAAAAAAAAAAAAAAAAAAAAAACGAATCTAATAAGAGTGAGCTCGTAGGTATAGGCTAGGTGGATAGTCGGGCCTGATTCTCTATCGACAAAACGTAACGTAACGTGGAAAGTATTTTTTTTATTTCCGTGAATTTCGTTTGGAGAAATGTTTGATAAATGTAACATTACATTAAAATGAATAATAAACCGAGTTTAAGTTATAATTAATAAATATTTTCTGGTGTCAGAGTCTAAGCTGCCTGAAAACCTCTGACATGGCTAACCGCTTAAAAAACCGCGACTCACAATTTAAACATGTCATTCATTCAAGTCACGGCAGCGCTCAGTTATTAATGCTACCCGCAGTCACATCCGAAAACTGACAGTATGTTGCTTGGTTAGGTTATTGTTATTTTTATCTTTTGTCTCTACACGTTGCCTTTATTGATAAAAACAGCATAATTATGCATAAAAATGTTACACAATTAATAAAATAAAGTCCAAATCGTCAAAAACGTTCCATTGCACGCAGCGAACGTACAATGGTGTAGATGTTATCAATCATTTGGAGCACGATTCTCACCCACTCGATATTATTGTCGGAATTGTTAATAAATTTATTCAAAACTTCAGTGAAATAATTTAAAACTAACTAGGTTTAAAATTATTTATTTTATTTTTTAATACTACATTATGGTACAAGTGTGTAATGTTGGTGATTACCGCTGAGGCGCCATTGAGATCCGCCTCCCTACCGCCTAAGCAATAGCAATCGTAATAGCAATCGTTTATGACTTTATTTTAGTCATTTGGCACCGCCTATGTGACGTTAGCCATCAAAGTTGTTCATTCAACGATTGCTTTCGCAATCCGCACAAAGCAATTGATGGCTAACGGCGGTACCAAATGACTAAAATGAAGTCATAAACAATTGCTATTACGATTGCTATTACGATTGCTATTACGATTGCTATTACGATTGCTATTACGATTGCTATTACGATTGCTATTACGATTGCTATTACGATTGCTATTACGATTGCTATTGCTTAGGCGGTAGGGGGGGGGCGACGAGCTGTAAGCGACCGCGGGGGTCTTAAGAGAACCGAGGCCGTTATATACGACGTTTTTCAACACACATGTGAATAAAATATTACTAAAAAATATTTTCAACAATGAAAACGAGTTGTGAAACATGTTTCGAAATGGTGGGAAAAATTAATCAGTTTTCCTAAGCACGCGCAATGGCAATCGGCCATAGACTAAAAGAATGAGGGTTATTACATTAAATATTGTCTAAAAACCAAGATTTGGTTTGTCTTGACGATTGGTTCTGATCTTTTATAAAATTTAATACAATGTCTACTACTTTGGTTCATCAGTTTTGAAGCAATTCAAAACAGCAACGAAATTGAACAGCAAAATCATTAAAAACAATTGTCTCTGAATAATAATGGAAATGTGCCAGGCATTCATTGAAGTCGATTGAGCGGCGAGCCAGGAGGCTGATTGACAACGACACCTTGACTAAGTCGCAGCTGCAACGTCTTGAGCATCGTCGCAAGGTAGCGTGTTTGTCGGCCTTTTACCGGATACACTTCGGAGAGTGCGTCCAGGAGTTGCACAATCTGGTCTCCCCTGCCCCTTCCTTCTATCGTACGGCTAGACAGACGCGACCAAAGCGCCACCCTTTTATGGTGGACATTCCGCGCGTTAGAACCAAGCGTTTCGAATCCTCATTCCTCATACGAACAGCCGAAATGTGGAACGCTTTGCCTGGTTCTGTCTTCCCGTTAAAGTACAACGTGGGTGTCTTCAAATCCCGAGTAAATAGGTATCTTCTAGGTAAGCGTGCTACACCCTAGACCGCACATCTGCTTAACATCAGGCAGTGTGTAGTCAAACGCGAAACCATTCGAAAAAAAAAAACTAAATGATCTGATTAAATAAATAATCATATAGGATATCAGTCAAGATGGGGAGATCTCGGTCCCGCCAGAATGAGGCACGCGCACGCCGCGCCCGTATATCAAGCGCTTCCTATCTGTAACGAGATTACGACGTGATTATGACAGATGACGACGCTCCACTTTTTAGGTTATGTTTGCTTGAGATTTACGCGTTAAGTACCAACTAGGTGCGTCCCGCGATTTGACATTTTTGACCGACGAACCACCGGAGGAAGTATACAATTCGACGCGTATATACTCTTATATATATTTTTTTTATGTATAACCACGTATAACTTTTTTCGTAGTAGTCCGATTTGAATAATTCTTTTTTTATTGGAAAGAGTATACTTCGAATTTGGTCCCATTTAAATTTCATTGAAATTGTCTGAGCCATTTTTGATAAATCAACAATAATGTTAAAAATGTTACATCGATCCGTGCATAATATTTGCGTTCTAGCGATGCGGCCCGGCTTCGCACAGGTGTATTATACATATAAACATTTCTATTGAATTACTCTATCTATTAAAACAAACTGCATCGAAATCCGTTGCGTAGTTTTAAAGATATAAGCATACATGGGGACAGACAGCGGGAAGCGACTTTGTTTTATACTATGTAATGATTCTGTACACGGGTGAAGTCGGTCATGCTCTTTTTCGCAATAAATAATTATATAGAGCTAAGCTCTCTGTGAGAAGAGATCCGTAGAAGAACTAAAATGACCAACAGCCAAGCGGATTGGCAAGCTGGAATGACTGTGGGCAGGGACGTAGCTCGAAACAGATGACCGATGGAGTTGAAACGTTCCCAAACGGAGACCACGTACCGGCAAGGGAAGTGTAGAATCTCTACCGATGAAGTAGACCAATGATAAGCAAGAGCCCAGGATAGCAAGCCGCTTTCAACTTCTTATTCCTGAATCGATTACACAGAGACTCCCAAAATGGCCCTCTTCATACTTTTCACTACTTCATTCTTTTGTCGAAATTCAATGAACATTTTTATGAAACTGATAATTTTCGCGATTTCTTGGTTTGTTCCGTAGTAAAAGTTGTTTACAATAATGATGAGCACAATGCTCACTTTATCCGAGTAATATCGAATCTGAATCGATATCAGAAAGTCCCTCTACACCTATCAGTTTTTAGGGTTCCGTACCGCAAACGGAAAAAACGGAATCCTTATAGGATCACTTTGTTGTCCGTCTGTCAGTCTGTGTGTATGTCAAGACTCTTTATCTCAGGAACGCGTGAAGATATCGAGTTGAAATTTAAACTGTATACGTGTAACAATGGTCTCTTGCAGTTGTGTAAAAGAAAAGTTTCTCAGTTATCGTTTAAAAAAGTTAGAGCCGTTTATGTCGTAAAAAACCGCATGTGTCGCACTCACAAAAATCAAAACCTACAGGGTACTTCCCGTTGACATAGAACTATGAAATTTGGCGAGAAGCATTGCCTCAGAGTACACATATAGGAATAAATCTGTACATTATTATTTAAACTGTACATTATTATTTAAATCACAAAGAATAGGGCCTCAAAATTCACAAAATATGGGTTCAAAATTCAAAGTGAGTAAATCGTATCATGTAAGATATCATATAAAAGAACTTCATTAGCGCATGCTAAAACAGGTTTTTAATTATTTTAACAACGTGTTTGTACGGAACCCTCGATGTGCGAGCCTGACTCGCACTTGTCCGGTTTTTTTCAATCGTTTTGAATATGGGATGGGGCGAAATCAAACAATTTTAATGACTTGAAAATCTATATTTGTGATTTTTTTCATTTCGAACCTATGATATAGTTCCACTTAGACACATTATTCTTTTGCACGAGACCCATTAATTAGGCTTTACGACCCCCTCTGGGGTCGCGACACTTTGAAAAACACTGCTCTACAGTATTCTACTTTATCGACGAGTCGCTATGGAGAAGGCTATGCCCGGAGTCTCTCTGTGAGATCGAATTAGGAATGATGAGATTTGTAGAAAAACCAGTTACTAAAAAACCGGACAAGTGCGAGTCAGGCTCGCACATTGAGGGTTCCGTACAAATCCAGAAAATTTCACAATACTGGGAAGTAAGTTGTTAAAATCTCTGTACTATAACCATCGACAAAAAAGTTTTTTTTTACTTTTCTCGTCATAAATCAAAAATTACACATTGTTAAAATAATTAAAAACCTGTTTTAGCATATGCTGAAGAAGTTCTTTTATATGATACCTTGATACGATTTACTCACTTTGAATTTTAAACCTATATTTTGTGAATTTTGAGGCCCTATTTTTTGTGATTTAAATAAAAATTACAGTTTTCAGATTTATTCCTATACTAGCTTTTGCCCGTGGCTGCGCCTGCGTGGAATTAGACTTTTGCGCTATCCCACAGGAACCTTTTATTTTTACGAGATCAAAAGTAGCCTATGTCACTCTCCGGCCCTTGAACTATATCCATGCCAAAAATCAAGTCGACCCGTTGCTCCGTTGCTGCGTGAAAGAGGAACAAACCAACAAACTTTTCGGATTTATAATATTAAGTACTCTGAGACAATGCTTCTCGCCAAATTTCAAAGTTATATGTCAACGGGAAGTACCCTGTAGGTTTTGATTTTTGTGAGTGTCGAAATATGCGGTTTTTTACGACATAAACGGTTCTAACTTTTTTAAACGATAACTGAGAAGTTTTTCTTTTACACAACTGCAAGAAACCATAGGTATACGTATACAGTTTAAATTTCATCTCGATATATTTACGCGATCCCGAGATAAAGAGTCTTGACATTCACACAGACGGACAGACGGACAACAAAATGATCCTATAAGGGTTCCGTTTTTTCCGTTTGAGGTACGGAACCCTGATAGGACAGTGGATTGGCAAGTTGAAATACACATAACAAGAAGGAATGATGACCGCTGGGCTTGAAAGGTTATCAAGTGAAGACCATGTACCGGCAAGCGCATCGTAGGACGTCTTCCCACGAGTTGGATAGATGACCTTATTAAGACCGCAGGATCGCGCTGGATGCAAGCCGCTACCAACCGGTCTTATTGGAGATCCAGAGGGAGGCCTATGTCCAGCTGTGGACGTCCTGTACTTGTACTCTGGATGGATGAATTACGTACCTATAAAGTAAGTAAGTTCGTATAGGCTGGGTGGCTAGCCCTGGTGTCAGAGTTTTTAGGCCGCCTGAAGGCCTCTGACATGGCTAAACGGTTAAAACAACCGGGACCTACAATTTAACGTGTCATCCGAGCCACGGTAGCGCTCAGTTGGAAAATGCCACCCGCGGTCACCCATCCAAATACTGACCGTGCGGAACGTAACGTAAATACGTACCTATGAGAAATCCCTATATATTATCGACGAGTCTTTCCTTTGCAAAAACAGTAATCGCCCCACTTTAAGTAAGTAATAAACAAATATGTATCCCCAATATAATAACATTAACAACAGCGCGTATCATTTAATCGCGGGAATTAGACTCGGAAGCGACTGTTTAAACATTATTGAAGGAATTAGGTTGAGCTCCGCCATTTTGGATTTTACACGTTTTTGCGTTCCGGATTACGCGCTTCTTTATTAATGCTTTTTAATCTGAGGATTAGGAACTGGAGATTAATAGGAAGAAAGGAAACGGGATCTTTTTAGTCTGTGCTGAAATGAGAAGAAAATGTTATTTTATCATGGATATTATGAGTAGGTAAAAATAAAAAAAAAACAACAGTTTGTATCAAGTGAAATCCTACGGTCTTAATGGGACATTTGTTTGCCTTATATTGTTGTATGGACGTCTTACTCTACGCTTGCCGATAAGTGATCTCCACTCGAGAACTACTCAAATACACTGGTCCTTCACGCTATTTGCTTTGCCCACTGACTGCCATTCCAATTTAACTAACCCGAAGTAGAATGCTTCGCTCGTTTGGTCAAAAATACTGTCCCTTAGTAAAATAACCGGACAAGTGCGAGTCAGGCTCGCACACCGAGGGTTCCGTACAAATCCAGAAAATTTCACAAAATTGAGAAGTAAGTTGCTAAAATCTCTATTTATAAGTACCACCAGTATAACCATCGACAAAAAAGTTTTTTTTTTACTTTTCTCGTCATAAATCGAAAATTACACATTGTTAAAATAATTAAAAACCTGTTTTAGCATGTGCTAGTTATTTTATATGATACCTTACATGATACGATTTACTCACTTTGAATTTTGAACTCATATTTTGTGAATCCAGGCCCTATTTTTTTGTGATTTAAATAAAAATGTACAATTTTCAGATGTATTCCTATATGTGTACTTTGAGACAATGCTTCTCGCCAAATTTCATAGTTCTATGTCAACGGGAAGTACCCTGTAGGGTTTGATTTTTGTGAGTGTCGAAATATGCGGTTTTTTACGACATAAACGGTTTTAACTTTTTTAAACGATAACTGAGAAGTTTTTCTTTTACACAACTGTAAGAGACCATAGATATACGTATACAGTTTAAATTTCAACTCGATATCTTTACGCGTTCCCGAGATAAAGAGTCTTGACATACACATAGACGAACAGACGGACAAACGGACAACAAAGTGATCCTATAAGGGTTCCGTTTTTCCGATTGAGGTACGGAACCCTAAAAACCATTTGTAGTGCTTTTAGCGTAGTTTGACCAGGTGCTTGTCAGTCTTTGGATGCATGACCGCGAGTGGCATTTACAACTGAGCGCTACCGTGATTCGGATAACGCGTTAAATTGTAGGTCCCGGTGTTTTCTACGTGTATAGCTTTTTTTTATCGCCAATAAGTCCGCGCTTGACCCCGAACTCACCTGATGGTAATCGACGTTTTGGTCGAAGATGAAGCACACAGACCTAGAAGATACCTATTCCCTTTGATCATGAAACGCTTTAGATTATATGTCTTAGGAAACAAGAAAGCAAGAAGACTGTTCCATTCCCTGGCGGTACAGATCAGAAATGATGTGTCGAACCGCTTCGTACGTATCGAAGAAGGCCTGGAATGCTACCCAGTCTATACGGATTTATACTTACTAAATAGTCTAAAAATCTACTTTATCTTGGTAGAGGTAAGTCCTGGGTTATGTCGACATGACTACAACGTTAGTTGTGTCAGTAACTAGGGCCTTTGCCTTTTGGTAATGGTAGAGCATCGCCAGCTAACGAACCAAGCGTGCCGACGCGACGTGAGCTCGACGGCAGGGGTGCCCAACATTTGTCGTAAAGATAAAGATTCATTTATTTACTAAACATGTGTGTACCTAGGCCTTATTTAGACATATTTCTACCCTATGAGAGGGTGTGCAAGAGTGAGAGACGAGTTGTTCATTAATTTACATTAGAAAAAAATAAAATCAGCTGTTCCATAAAAAAGTGCAACTCGGAATAGACAATGTGTGGGTCTGTCATCCCACTAAAGTACAACGTGGGTATCTAGGTATCTTCTAGATAAGCGTGCTACACCCTAGATCGCATATCTGCTCAACATCAGGCAGTATGTAGTCAAACGCAAACCTATACGGATAAAAAAAAACAAAACGTATGAAACAGTTGATTTTGTTCATCGATTTCCCGGATTGGTTCCAAAGAAAAAATTGTTCATAATGATGATCGTAATTACTCTATTTCGGCTTAGTACATCAGTTATTATAGCCGTCGTGGTCGAGAGGTAATGACACCCGCCTTACAATCGTCAGGTCGTGGGTTCAAATCCCCGGTCCCGTACCAATGAGTTCTTTGGAATTTATGTACGGAATTTCACGCCACTGGCTTTTCGGTGAAGGAAAACATCGTGAGGCAACCTGCATACGTCCGTAGAAGAAATTCGATGGTATATGTGAATCCACCAACACGCACTGGGCCAGCGTGGTGGATGTGGCCCAAACACCCTTCGTGGGTAGGCCTACGTCCTGCAGTGGACTATTAAAAAGGCTGGTACAGTACAGTACATCAGTTCTGGATAACCCTGTAGAGGATTCTAGAGATTCAAGGATTACAAGGTCTAAAATGTTGTATAAAGTCAAGGGTTTCAGAGCTATGATCAAAATGTTCGTTATCCCTGTTGAGTAACCCGATCCAGAGATACCATCTTGTTGTCTTTTTATTCCCTCTATCTTCTCATCGGCTCGCTCTACGAATCATAACACACTACTGTGTAGTGATGCAACGATGAAATGTCAGACTAAGTTTTTTTTTATGCATAATAGGCCACCGACTCGCCTGATGGGAAGCGAAGTTGTACCCGAAGATGTAGCATGTAAACCTAGAAGATACCTATTCACTCTTGACTTGAAGATATCCAGATTGTAATTGTCAGGGAACAATGACAGAGGCATTCCAATCTCTAGCGGTCCGCATTATGAAGGAAGAAGCGAATCGCTTGACACGAGCAGGTGGTTGGTAGGTACATCGTATGAATTGGGATAAGTTAGTACTAACTTAGACAATCTATCTATCAGCCGTAAGATGGCCACTGCTGGACATAGGCCTCCCCCAAGGTTGCCTGGAAGAAATCGCCATGGGTGATAAGGCCGCCACTTTATAATCATATTTTTGTCGTATATGTGTAAATAGTGTTTATTTTTCTTATTGTGGTTGTAAATAAAGAGTTTTGTCTGTCTGTCTGTCTCCCCCATGGATTTCCAATAAGGCCGGTTGGAAGCGGCCTGCATCCAGCGCGTTCCTGCGATTTTTATTATGTCGTCAGTCGGTGGACGTCCTATTCTGCGCTTGCTGGTCCGTGGTCTCCATTCGAGAACTTTCCGGCACCATCGGTCATCCGTTCTTCGAACAATGTGTCCTGCCCATTGCCACTTTAATTTGCTAATCCTCTGGGCTATGTTGGCTATAACTTAGACTAAGAAGCATAATATAATGTAAGTTCGTATAGACCGGCGGGCTAGCCCTGGTGCCGCTTAAAGACTAAAGACCTCCGAAATGGCTAAACGGTTAGAACAACCTGGATCTACAAATTAACGTGTCATCCGAGCCACGGTAGCGCCCAGTTGGAGTTACTACCCGCGGTCACCTTCAAAGACTGACCGAGCGGAACGTTGCTTAACTTTGGTGATTACAGAGACAAACTGAGATTGACTGCCTCGGTGGCTCAGAGAGAAAACAAACAGAGATTGACTGCCTCGGTGGCTCAGTGGTTAGTGACCCTAACTTCTGGATCAAAGAGGCGTGGGTTCGATCCCCACCCAGGGCAAATATTTATGTGATGAACAAAAGTGTTTGCTCTGTGTCTGGGTGTTATTTAGTTACTATCTATATAAGTATGTATTTAAAAATAAGTATATGTAGTATATCAGTCTCTGGCAGCCATATCACAAGCTTTGCTTAGTTTTGGGGTCAGAGGCCGTGTGTAAGATGACAAAAAAACAGAAGAAGCAAATTGATTATTATCTTAGTTATTTATGAACTTTCGCGATTTGAGTACCTAGTACCTACATTATTATGTATTTTACTACACATTGTACTAGGCATACATTTACGCAGCGCGGTAGAAAGAGAGTGGTATATTATTTCTTCTCTACGCCGCACTAGTGGTCTACTCTCCCTCCGTTTTACGAATTTCCGATCAGGTCACGTGTCCTAACGCTTAACATTTTTTTTATCACATCTATTCGAAAAGGACCACTTGGTTCGCCTTTAAGTGCGCCCAAAGGAGGTGTTTTCTATAAGGAACTTTATAAGTGCGCCGGAATTATCTTTGCCGCGCACTTTTTGAATTTGGAACACATAAGTGCGCCGGAATGATCTTTGCCGCGCACTTTTTGAAATTGGAAGTATTTGTAATGTTAGTGTTAAGCGCCAAGAAAATGAATGAACAGAATGTAAATGTAAGTGGAGATAAAGAGTCTTGACATACACACAGACGGACAGACGGACAACAAAGTGATCCTGTAAGGGTTCCGATTTTCCTTTTGAGGTACGGAACCCTAAAAACTATGAATAATTTATGGAACATGGGATGGTTAGTATCCAAAATATGATGCAGTCAAATACATGGTCCTGTCACAAAGGTCATTAACCCCTATTACGCATGCCGTAGCAACTGTTACCGAATCTGTGCGCATGCCATCACGGAGGGTGATCAGATACAATGGAGCCTCGGGAGACCTTGATTCAATTTGGAGATGCATTGTCATGGAACCTGTACACGAACTACCGATTCAATCATTTATTGTACCTCTATGGGTTCTGTACCTAAATAAAATAACAAATTTTTAATAGTTTGATTGAGGGTATTTGTTGATTGATTTGATTGTCCAATTAAGCTAAAACGCTCTCTGCGAAGGCGCCGAATTAGTGAGTGTTTATCATTTTTACCAACAACTACATTGTTGGAAGCGCCATTTGAGTCTAATGGCGCTTCCAACAATGTAGTAGGATGATAATGTTTATCACAAAAAAAAAGTTTCTATACACCTAGTGTGTGAAGCACGATAAAAATAATTTCATTGATTAAGCAATGCGTCATTTCTCGTTAATGGTAAGAAGTTCTAATAATTTCAAATTAAGTGACTGACTGGTTTAAAGCAGTTCTCACAAATGGCGCTTCCAACAATGTAGTAGTTGGTAAAAATGATAAACACTCACTAATTCGGCGCCTTCGCAGAGAGCGTTTTAGGTTAATTGGACAGAGCATCTGGGCCGGCGTCCCAGAGGATGCTGGTTCAAATCCTGCGAACGCGTCAATTTTTGAAATGTTTATCACAAAAAGAAAGTTTCTATACACCTAGTGTGTGAAGCACGATAAAAATAATTTCAACAAGTAAATATTATAAAAAAAAATCTTTAAGAATAAATAATTCTTGCGAGCGACCTCGAAGAGTCAACACGTCCTGAAGATGCCTCGTCGAGAGGCGAAACACGTGACGAACAGAGTGTAGTGCAGTAAGAATAAGGGTGTTATTCATTAGTAAAGTGTTTTCAATATTTTGTCATAGAAGAAAGAAGAATTTTAAAGAACTTTTTTATAGTTTGATTGAGGGGTAAATACCCTCAAAAATTTGCTGTCGCACGATGGCAATTGTGAGGCGCCGTTTTCGCCATACAAAAACAATAAGCTGTTTTCTACTTCTAAATTGTACTCGTATTATCCGGTTTGAGTGATTTTTCATGTAATCAGAACTTCAATCGCTATACTCTTTAAAATTTAACTTGATCTCTGCGACAGTTACATTTTGACATATTTAGAGTTGTGATAGTGGTGGAAAAAAATCGATTTTCAAACAATGTTGTAATGAAATCGAATGAGTAGTTGAAGGTGAGAAATTGGATTTTATTTACTTACTATTATTTAAGATCAAGTATGTACACATGTAAATAATGTATAATTAAATACTCATAATAATGTAACGATAGTATTTATCGACATTTTCACTGTTATCGATGCTGTAACATATAATTGGGTTTAATTTAATTACACATGTAAAAAATGTTATGATATTAAAATATACAATAAAATTGATGATAAATTAAGTTTTATTTAAAATATCCTCAGTATAAACTATCGATATTTTAATTAAAACTCTATCTAAAACTCTGTGGTCACGATCATTCGTCGCCCATCACTAATCGGTATGCCCATAAAGCATGACATGTACTGTCTGTACTGTTAAGAAATTCAGGACTTCATAGGCGTGATTTTTCTGACAGCTGTCGCAGAGATCAAGTTAAATTTTATAGAGTATAGGATTATACTGCAGTCAGTCTTGACATAGTCTTGTCTAGTATTGACATAAGTGACCACTCTCACTCGAATATGCAGTGCCCGTCAGGGTCCATACTGAACTTAGTACCTTAACTTTGTTATTAACATCCTGTACAGTATGGAAGCGTGAATAAATGAAATGAAATGTCTTACCACCGGAGGAGGTGTACAATTCGACGCGTATATTTATTTTATGTATAACCACGCATAACTTTTTCGTAGTAGTCCGATTTCAATAATTCTTTTTTTATTGAAAATAGTATACTTCGAAATTGGTCCCATTTAAATTTTATCAAAATCAGCTGAGCCATTTTTAATAAATCAACAATAATGTGAAAAATGCTACATCGATCCGTGCGAAATATTCGCGAATTCTGTACCTACACGGGTGAAGTCGGTCATGCTAATTTTTGCAAAAAATAATCTTGTTTAAATGACCTTTATGTTATGACCCTTTAAAAAGTCATATTTTAACCAATTCTGTGGATGAAAAGAATACTTAAACTAAAAACTTATCTGAAAAATATTAGAGACGAGCGTGCAATCTATATACAACGTGTAACAGAACGGTTCAACAATACTTAAACCACGCATGCTCAGACATATTTAAAACTTACCCCATAAGGTCTCACAATCCTCAGTATGTTAGATTACGAGATAAACCAAGTTAAAGTTTTGCGTAAAACAACCTGATGTCAACCCTAAACTTATCAGCTGACGGTAATGACAAAGACTAATAAGTGTACAGACATATTTTATTTTTGCCTACAAAATCGTGGACGGGCTTTTACACATAAACATTGTAAGTAGGTACGTGGTCATAGGTACAAGTTACAAGGTCATAGATTGATTTACCTAACTCATCTAAACTACCTAGACTAGAACATGTTGTAAGTACTACCTGTTGCATAAAATGATTACATCGTCTATGTAACAACCTTTCTGATGAAGCAGGACTGTAAAAAAAGATTCACAAAGAAATTTTTTTTTGTCACTCATACCTATTTGCATGTAGTCGTGTGACATCAGTCATTGGCCGTGATATTTTAAGTGGCGTAAAACCTGAGAATAGGTCTTAGCACTCGGCATATTCTACCAGCTCTAAGTCATGTCAAAATAAAAAATACGTACCTATTTACCTACATTACAAGATAAATTTATTCGTTGTTAGCTTAGCTTTAAAAAATACATCAAATATTCTGGACACGACACGAAAATACCTAGATGTTATTTTAACTGTAAAAAGAGCGAGACGAAAGCCAAAGTAATATGAAAGTTCAGAATGTTTTATACCTACCTAGCTTTTGCTAGGTTGTCTCCCAGATACATACATTAAAATTATTATTTTGTCATTAAAAAAAGCCATGGTGGTCAAGAGGTAGTGACAGCCGCCTTACGATCGTGAGGTCGTGGGTTCAAATCCCCGGTCCCGTACCAATGAGTTCTTTGGAATTTATGTACGGAATTTCACACCTCTGGCTTTGCTGTGAAGGAAAACATCGTGAGGCAACCTGCATACGGCCGTAGTAGAAATTCGATGGCGTATGTGAATCCACCAACCCGCACTGGGCCAGCGTGGTGAATATGGCCCAATCACCCTTCGTGGGTAAGCATACGTCCTGCAGTGGACTATTTGAAAAAAAGGCTGGTACAGTAAAATACTACATTCAAAATAGAAATCACGCGTAACAATAGTTTCCAAACCAAAGTTAGAGCATTTCAACTACGCATCTGTATTTTTATCTTTATGATCGGCGATAGTCCACGTGGACTGGCGGCGTTTGCACACACGAGCACACACGAGCCGACAAAGAGCATAAACAAACATCGCCAGCAAATCACGAATCAGCCGCCACTATGGCGGCTCTTTTAGCAAAATTAGCTCCGCCCCCCAAAAAATATGTTTTTCACAATATGGGTTCCGTACAATATTTTGTTCTACTATTTTTTTATTATGGTAAAATGTTGTCTGAAGCTTTGTTATTTAGTTTCTACTACATCCATCCACCCATTTATCAGACATAGGACGTCCACTGCTGGACATAGGCCTCGCTAGCTCGCTCCGCTCGCGCTTTCTCGAAATGATTTCTTTTCTTTTGCTTATTTAAAATGTCGAATCAAAACGATTCATTTGAAATAACGTAAAAAAATATGTTTATAATAGCTTCAGTCCACCCGAACTTTACGGTATCATCGGCTATCCATTCTTCGAACAATGTGCCCTGTCCACTGCTACTTTTTTTCCATTCGAGAACTTTACGGTATCATCGGCCATCTATCCATCCAACAGCCGAAAGACTCCACTGCGGGACATAGGCCTCCCTTTGGATTTCCAATAAGGCCAGTTAGAAGCGGCCTGTATCCAGCGCGTTCCTCCGATCTTTATTATATCGTTAGTCCACCTGGTCAGTGGACATCCTACGCTGCGTTTGCTGGTCCGTGGTCTCCATTCGAGAACTTTACGGCCCCATCGGCTATCCGTTCTTCGAACTATGTGCGCATCAAAAAAAAAACTTTCACTAAAAACGAAATTCAAAATATGAACACTGAACCCTAAAATTTTGATTCCAATTTTAATAGAAATAATAGGAATTTTTTAGTCAGTCGCCCTCTGACCTTGCGGAAATGAAGACGTCTATCAACTCTTTCTACCATCGCGATGTCTCGGAAGTCTAGGATACCTAATAATATTATGCATTGGTGATACAAATGGCAACTACGGTGCCGCGCACGAGCTGACATTTTGAAGAAGGCAGGCCGCTTTATAACCGACGCGGGTGAGGCGGCGGCGGCGGCGGCGCGGCGCGCGAAGTTGGCGTACTTTTCTAACTTACGGACTTCTTAGACTGATGTGTTATACGTCTGCTCAGTACCTACTGGGAACTTTCACGAAGGATGACCCGGTGCTCGAGTTGGTTCAAATCTCGAGACGCGCAGTCTGCAGCATTTTGAAGATAGCCCAAGGACCAGCACGCATCGGGCAGAAGCGGCGTTCCACATTAACCAGATGGAGGTCTGGAGGACATTTAATAGCGCCCGCGCATTATGCGCGCCGCGTCAGCGACCACCTGAACGTGCGGTTTCCAGGACGGTGAATAAGACCCAGGGGCGTGGTGTGCTGGCCACCAAGGTCTCCGGACTTAACGTGATTAGACTTTTTGTGGTGGTACATTAAAAATATTGTTTATTCTGTGCCGTGCGACTCCAGTCCAGGAGAGATGATCCCTCATATCGTACACGGAATTTTGAGGTGGTGAACGTGAGAAAATCTATGGCTCGTCGTGCCTACGTACTCGGTTGTGCTGCGAGCGAGGTCAGGATTTCGAGCCTTTCCTTTGACTTTTATTAAGTTTTTGTGGACGCCCCTGTGTGTTAACTGTATAGGTTAACACACAGGGGCGTCCTATACCTAGTTGTTATTTGTAGTAGGCAAATAAAAATAGTGAATTTAAAAATCATTTTGTTCAATTTGTTTTTTTTTCTATCACTTCTGAGTGCCCATAGGACCTAATTACCTAGGTAAGTAATTTTATATGCCAAAGATAGGGTAAGTAGCCACATGTACCTAGGCTGCGCCACACAAGTTGGCGGATATGAAGTCAACAGCTACAAGCTGCACAATATCCAATCCTGACAGAAGCTCACAATCCTGACTAAAGCCGCACGTTGATTGGGTTTTAGCTAACTTCACATCGGCCAACTTGTGTGGCGCGGCCTATAACATTTGTTTACTTTCAAGAGTGTCAAGAAACCTTACAATTAGGGTAAGTAAATAGGTAGGTATTTGTCAAAAATAGGATACCTAAATTGGTTATCTACTCTGAAAATTCCTAGATACCTACTTACATATTTAAGTTACGCATTAAAATAAAACATTAAGTAGGTAATTATGGAACTAGATACCTACAAGTAGGCCACGATTTTTTAGCTGTTTTTAAAGGTGAATTAGGTCTCGACTAGGGACTAGGTCTAAGAATCTGTAGGTAAGTAGCCTCCTTCAACAGCATTACGTAGCCTAACTAGCATTTCCTTGTAGATTTTGAACCTAAAACTAAAAAATAAGACGCCACGGCGCGTTCGCGTGTCGGGCCGACGCCGACGGCAGCGAGCGGAGCGCGAGTTGTTGGAGTGCGGCGCGGGCGGCGGCGACTTCATCAAACCTTTCGAGGCGAGGCCGCGCCCGGTCACCGACCTCACTACTTTAGGGTTGTCCAAAATAATTTGAAAAAAATATTTTTTAGTTTTATATGGAAAAAATAAGATGACTTTTGAAGTCTAAAATTCTTACAGGTGATTCGTGACGGGATATACATACATGCCGTTCAGTATTGTTGAACCGTTCTGTTACACGTTGTATATTATATAAAAATGAAACCCGTTTTCCGTTGTCACGACATAACATGAAAACGGCTTGACCGATTTGGCTTATTTTTTTTTGTAGTTTTCTAATACTCTGTACATGGTTCTTACGTAAAGCGAAACGAAGTTCGCCGGGTCCGCTAGTATACAATAAAATTCTAGGGGTGAAAAAGAGTTTTCTCTTGGAACGTCAATTTTATCAAAAGTTTTCTCGATGTTCCACAGAAAATGCGTAATCACTGGTTGATTCAAAATCCTCTTAAAGTTAGGTCTGTCCAGAATGGATGATTGAGTTTAGAACACGCTGGCCTAGTGCAGGTCAGCGGATTACCCAAGCTACTCGTACCTACCTGCTTAACATAATTTCCAATAAAACTAATTTTAACCCTGCAACGGCTGCAACGCCCCACAAAAAGTGGCAAAAATCCTGGGTCATTTAGACCCCATACGGAGAGGCGCCACGGAAGATATATGGCACCGAATGCGGTCGGACAAAAAAGAGCAAAAAAAGGAAGAGGTCAGATGACGTGAAGATATTCTATCTGTATTTTTTGTCTGCGGTCCCGTTTTTGGTTATGGAATTTAATATTTTTGATAGATTTTCTGTTATCTGTGGATAATATTACGTGTAGATTATTTTGTTTTTGACCGTAGAGTTTTAAAGATATGAATTACTAGCTTTAGCCTGCGGCTTCATTTTACTTTCAACATCTTATTATAATATATCGGAACATTTTATTTTTCTAGGATAAAGAGTCGCTTAAGTCACTTTCAAACCATGTTAAAATCAAGTCAATCTGTTGCTCCGGTGCTGCGTGGAAGAGAAAGAAAATTATATACTTTCGGATCTATAATACTTACTAAGGATGGCCATGGCAGAGGCTTTTTTTTTTTTTTGTATGTTCGTCAGTCTTCTCCTCCAACACAAGTCGGAGACGTTAGCAATAAACACTATTACATCATCTTGCGATTGATGCAAATTTACTATGATATAGGTTGAGCAATTCAAGATTTTACAGACGTGTATACAATTTTCGTGGGGTGAAATATAAGATGTTGACAAGATTTCTTTTTTTTTTTTTTGTTTCATGTTTTATTTTTTGTAGCGTATATTTTTTTTTTCTTCATATATGTACTTTTTTGTTTTCTTTCTGTATGGCAGAGGCTTAGAGAGAGCTAAGAAGAGAGGTGGCTTAAAAACTCCGACACCAGGGCTCGCCACCCGGCCGATACATACTTGCGAGTAGGTGTCCACCAAATCGGTCAAGAACAAATCGATACAGGTTTATGAAGATAAAGTTAACATATTGTGCCGCGAGGTCTACTGTTCAGAAAACTACGAGGTTAGTAATTATTTTATAGATTAATTCAAAGTCATTTGTAAAGGAACCTCTGAATGGCCCTTATAGTTTCATTTCACGCCATGTTGCGAACGTAATCCATTAAAAGTGTTGATTAATACGCGAGCGCCGCCGTGCCGCGGGGTGCACTTACTTTATACCGGTTGACCCTCGATTTTGCATCCCTTGCTCAATTGCATAGGGGTGCATTAGGGTAGCCATGGGATTCGCAGAAAATGTAAACTTTTTAAGACTTTAAGTCACATTCATATTCAAGATTCTTATTAAAGGCCTATGTCCAGCAGTGGACATGTTCCGGCTCATGGATGGAAGGACAAAAGCGTATTCATAGGTTTACTAATGTTTCCATGCATTTTAAGATCCTAGTTAATAAAAGTAAAAAGAAAGGAAAGTGAAGTTAGATTCGTTCTGATATTTCCGTTGTTTGATATTTCCGATTCGAGAGTTTCTTTTTACAAGTAGAGAAATATTGTAAAATGATCTCATAAAAAAAAATACTTTGGTTCATTAGCTTTTAAGCAATATCAGAAAGTCACATCGACTACAGAATTCGAATAGCAGAATCAGTTTCTCTCCCGGCTTTCGGTTTTAAAATGATTGTAGGTATTATGTTAGAACGTTTTTGTCAAAAAAAATATTATAAGTCAGTCAACCTTTTTTGTGTCAATCTGTCGTGAGAAGCATCACGACGACAGTTATCCTTAAACCGCTATGTATTGTGCAAACAGCTTTATTGGAAGGTCGACATTTCCTGCGAATTGCTGGTCGTTAAAAGATAACGAGTTTTAATTCACAGTGACGAGTAATAGCATTGTTTTAAGAATTTAAGATTATTAACGGAGTAACTGTATTGTTTGAAGTGCAAGTGTGCCGCAAAATATTAGCATTGTTAGGTTCCCGTAGTCTGCTTTGAGCATAGATTGAGGTGAAAATCAAAGTTACATTCTCATTTCTGACATATTTTTTTTTTATTAATTTGTAATTTCTGATATTTATATTAACTTGACGATGCTATTGATGATAATGTAACTATGCTATCGCTAATAACATAACTGTTACTCGTTTATACTACAGGTTACTTATTTTTTATCTGTACTCTCTTTTCTTAATGACCATTATACCGGAAATTGTTACTTTGAATGACACTGACATTTCACTTTTTGTTAATTAATCTGATTAGTCCTGTGGACTAATCTCTGCCTAATAATTTAAAATTTATGTTATTACATATTATTTTGATATTTAAAATTTTGTAAATTACGTACTTTTATTTATTAACACAAATTATTTATGCATAACTATTACCAATGTTATTTTTGAATGTTATCGGACGATTTCAAGTACATGTAATGTGTCTACGAAATAAAGAGATTTTGACTTTGACTTTGACTTTACATACAACGTACAGAAAATGGTTGCTGTAATAGCAGAAATAATCGTATTGAAATCGATATCGAATTTATAATCAGGCTATCATAGATTGTTTCACAAACTGGATTTTTTTAATTTTATTAAATTCTGGAAGTTGTTGGTTATGCATAGTTTACTTAAGCTTTCGCGTTTGTGTGAGGCTCCATACGTTTTGGCTAGTTATCCCTCGTTTCCGCCAGGGGCGCTGTACAGAAATGGATAGTGCCACACAGAAACAGCTGTAGTTTCAATTTACGTGTTAAGGATATGGAAAACATGCGGGTTTTGAAATCTTGCAGAAACAAAAGTTATACCAATAGAAAGCTTACATAATTATCTTTTCAAACACATATTTTTTAGAATTTTTTTCATCGCCATTTAATTTTCAAATGGGTTCTAAAAACATTAGAAAAATGAACTATGTGCTACACCAAATAACTGCATTAAGCCTAAATTGAAAAAAAATCCTGACAGTGACATTAAGAAACAGCAAAAGGAAATGACATTGTCAATATTGAACAACCAATAGAGGGCTGGTCGCCATGTTTTAAAAAATAAATAAATGTCAAACTCTAAAATACCAGCCCGCTATTGGTTGTTTGAAGATTCCTGTCTGATACGTAGACTACGTAGACCTCCTCTTAGTATTACCAGTTCAGTCTAAATATTTTCTACTTAGTGAAATAAAAAAGAGATATTATAATAAAACGGCGATACACAAAAATATGTTTTTGCGTGAAATAATATTCTTAAATATGGCACTAAACATTAATATAGCTCGCATCGCTGCCGGTTTTCAAGGACCGCCTCCCATATAAAAAGTTTACCAACTCCTTTGAACAAACCCCTATAAACACACTTCAGTGTTTCAACCTCAAAGATTCGGCATTTTATTGAAGTGTGTTAGTTTTTGTTAGACATGGAGACTGGATGGTCATCCTACACGCCACGTGCGCGGTTCCCGCAGCACTGAGGGAGTGGATTCTACTCGTGTGGATTCCGATGCATCCGTCAAGTATTACATCATTGCATCACCATCCATCTTATGTTCCCTCAAAATTACACATACCTACAACATGAGTGCATAGCCAGCGGAGACTCATCAGTAACCACCCAAGCTGATAATGGTTGCTGTGGACGAAATCTGTGGATATCGAAAGCTTCTCATTGCGATTGATTGTCACTTTAATCTGGAAGTATTTTTAGAGTGTTTAGTAGAAATGAAGATCGAATCTGCACAGAAACACTTCAGAGTTCAATATCAGAGATTCTGATTTTGTTTTTAATTTTGAAAGTATCTAATTGATAATAAAATTATTTTTCCGAAAAATGGCATGACCGACTTCAACCGTATACAACGTGCACGGATCTGTTATATTGAAGTTATACGTTGTTATACATAAAGAAAAGATATATTTATACGCAACTTGAGTGCCTCGTCTATTTTATCGTCGTTCAAAAAGAAACGATGGTCACCCCACTTGCCACGTGCGCAGCTCCCGCACCGAGGGAGTGACCGCTCTACTCAGAGTGGATTCCGGTGCATCCGTCAGTGTTGCGTGATTGTATAATTTATTATTGAAGTTTAAAAGTTTTTGGTAGAAATGAAGACTGAATGGTCACCCTACACGCCACGTGCGCGGTTCCCGCAGCACCGAGGGAGTGACCGCTCTACTTCGTGTGGATTCCGATGCATCCGTCAATATTGCGTGATTGTATCATTTATTATTGAAGTTTGGAAGTTTTTGGTAGAAATGAAGACTGAATGGTCACCCTACGCGCCACGTGCGCGGTTCCCGCAGCACCGAGGGAGTGACCGCTCTACTTCGTGTGGATTCCGATGCATCCGTCAGTGTTGCGTGATTGTATCATATATAATTGAAGTTTGGAAGTTTTTGGTAGAAATGAAGAATGGATGGTCACCCTACACGCCACGTGCGCGGTTCCCGCAGCACCGAGGGAGTGACCGCTCTACTTCGTGTGGATTCCGATGCATCCGTCAGTGTTGCGTGATTGTATCATATATAATTGAAGTTTGGAAGTTTTTGGTAGAAATGAAGAATGGATGGTCACCCTACACGCCACGTGCGCGGTTCCCGCAGCACCGAGGGAGTGACCGCTCTACTTCGTGTGGATTCCGATGCATCCGTCAGTGTTGCGTGATTGTATCATATATAATTGAAGTTTGGAAGTTTTTGGTAGAAATGAAGAATGGATGGTCACCCTACACGCCACGTGCGCGGTTCCCGCAGCACCGAGGGAGTGACCGCTCTACTTCGTGTGGATTCCGATGCATCCGTCAGTGTTGCGTGATTGTATCATATATAATTGAAGTTTGGAAGTTTTTGGTAGAAATGAAGAATGGATGGTCACCCTACACGCCACGTGCGCGGTTCCCGCAGCACCGAGGGAGTGACTGCTCTACTTCGTGTGGATTCCGATGCATCCGTCAGTGTTGCGTGATTGTATCATATATAATTGAAGTTTGGAAGTTTTTGGTAGAAATGAAGAATGGATGGTCACCCTACACGCCACGTGCGCGGTTCCCGCAGCACCGAGGGAGTGACCGCTCTACTTCGTGTGGATTCCGATGCATCCGTCAGTGTTGCGTGATTGTATCACTTATTATTGAAGTTTAAAAGTATTTGGTAGAAATGAAGACTGAATGGTCACCCTACAAGCCACGTGCGCGGTTCCCGCGGCACTGAGGGAGTAACCGCTTTACTCAGAATGGATTCCGATGCATCCGTCACCGTTGCATGATTGCATCGTCATCCATCTTCAACTTAGGTTCACGCTTATCTGCTCAGAGTAATGTTGTGATCCAGTATTAGTGCAATCATTTCCTACGAGAACGAGTCAGATAAGTTTGATTTTGGATTTAGGTGGCGGTAGTTGCTGGTATTTTTCAAGTAACTCCAAGACTAGAAAGGAAGGAGCCGATGTATCTTCCTTCTGTCGCGTAACATCGCACATCCATCTCATTTACTCACGGTTGTCTGAGCGGAGGCACGGAGGGCTCCAGCTTTTTGGGACTACAACGCTCTACAGCTATGACTATAACCGTCTTACCACCGTATTTGTTTATAAAAATTTGAATGCGTAATATTGTTTCAAAAACGCGCCAGATGTAGTAGCGCTAGTATATATGAATATAATAAACGGTATAGGCCAATAAAAGTGTCAGATCTGGCGACGAAAGCGCTAAGTTGGCAGCACTGCTACGTACAGGCACTTTCGTAGCATTTGAATAAAAGCTATTAGATTCGGGTTTAAACCCTCCGAATTAAATATTGTAAAAAAAATCAAGACGAAAATGACTCAAGTTCGTACTAAAAACAAGCAAGTACTAAAAATGTAATTGGACCATTGTGGTGGAAACGGTCCAGTTGAGGTTAGACCGGGGTTCGACATACAATACAATATAACTTTATTATACATAAAAAAATGCTCAAATAACATTGTATTTGACCATAAAAATATGCACATCAAAAATACCAGGTATGTGTATGTACGTGTAGTGTATACACGGATAAAATTTATATTAATACGTAATTAATTAAATATTTGGCGATATTTTACACATGGTCTCTGACCCCAAACTAAGCAAAGCTTGTAATATGGCTACCAGATACTGATAAACTACTTATACATACTTTTATAAATAGTAACTAAATAACAGAGCAAAAATCTATGTTCATCACATAAATACTTGCCCTGGGTGGGGATCGAACCCACACCTCTTTGACACAGTAGTTAGGGTCACTAACCACTGAGCCACCGAGGCAGTCGATATTAGGTAAACAAAATATGGCAAAACATATTTATGATACAAAACTCGGGATTCAACTACAATTAAATTAGTACTTGACTAATTTTCGTACCCTTTTAACAAGCCGCAAAAATATTACACATAAAAACATACCTACATTCATTCATATCCAATTTGACCCGAATCCTTTCGTAAAATTACAGGCGCCGCCCAAACGTTCCACAAGGCGTAAAATTCCTCAATCACAAATACACTCAATGACATAATATTCGTCGTAAGGACAGGGTATTGTGTCAAAAGGAAGGGTCGTTGCCAAATTTTGGTCGCAACATAATGTAAAGCCCATTTCACGACATTCAGCATGGCCAGGCCGATCTTCTAAGGTACTTACTACTAGTTCTAGATGAAAAGGACTTTGTCTTTGGCGCAGGGGCCTAGTTGGGGTGTCTTCAAGGGAACAACAGATTGGAGTTCACATGTTGTATTGTAGAAATTACATATATGCAAACACATAGACCTAATGGCAAATTTATTATATTTAGTTGAAATTTGACGTGGAGCCCGTGCGTCGCAAACACCGGGAGCATATTAGTGAGTGAGATGAATAATGTATAGAATGTATGAGAATCTTAAAAACTAACACAGATAAAATTACATAAATATATTGAAGGGCGCCTACATGGTGTTGCCTACATAATAAAAATGACGTTATCTTCCTCTCTCTCTATCTCTATCTCTTCTATGCTTTTTTAATAAAGTAACATGCATGGTTTTTTTTAAGATGCTCCGTCTAAAAATGAACGATACTTTTTTTAAATCTTAGCAAAGAGTTTTTATGTCAGAAAAGTGGTCAATACTGTGGCAACGTAACAATCACTTTTAAAAATTGTTCAAATTTCTATAACTGCTTTCACAAGTAATTAAAGATTTATTCGTTTAAGAAAATCAGAGTCTTATTAATTTCCTCGCAAATATGTTATAAAACGTCGTATGACATACGTGCGCTTTGAAAATTATAGCCTGCTTCCTTATAGCCCCCGCCTGCGGCTCGGGCTAGCAATATCGCCTCGGCTGTAATTTTCAACTTACCGCACTTATATCATAATGTACTAGTATGTATAACCACGCATATTTTTTTACATAATAGTCCGATTTCGATAATTATATTTTTAATGGAAAGAGTATACTTTGAAATTTGATATAAATCGGCGAGCCCTTTTTGATAAATCAACAATGACGTGAAAATTACTACATCGATCCGTGCGAACTATTCTCGATAATTCTGTACACGGTTGAAGTCGGCCGTGCCACTTATTGCGAAAAACAATTATTTTTAAAATAATGCCACTTATTTCACCCTATCGAATTTCCATATATTTTGCTGTCAGTCAGACATACAGATCACCACCTCTACACAAATATGTCTATGAAAGAGTTATTACACGATACAACAGGAATCAGGGCGCCAACCCCTATGGGGTCACACAGACCCCTCAGAGATACGGGGTCACTCAGACCCCACAGATACGGGGTCGTTGAGACCCACAATAAAGATCAAATGCAAATAGCAGCAAAGGGTTGGGACAGTGGCAATTGATCTAGAAATGAGATGACTATGACCGGTCATTTGGTATTATTGTCCAACGGATGAAAAAGGAGGACTTAACTAATGCGCAGAAAATTGTGGATAAGATTTCTGAAACATTTGTGATTTTAAAATTAGTTCATATTGAGCGTAGTACATTCAGTCCAAACAGACCGCAAGCATTTTAGCTCTAGCTATAGTACCTTTTAATATTTTTCAAATGTTCCAATAAGTGTTATTAATTATTAAAATACGGCAATTGCCGTTAAATAGGTACGGTGATTCAAATCATGATTCTGTGAAATACGGCAGAAATTTTACTAATATACGGCATTTCAGACTCTTATATCCTACGGCCCCTATACTCTATAAAATTTAACTTGATCTCTGCGACAGCTGTCAGAAAAATCACGCCTACGAAGTCCTGAATTTCTTAATAGTACAGACAGTACCTGTCAATGTCATACTTTGTGGGCATGCCAATTAGTGATGGGCGACGAATGATCGTGGCCACAAAGTTTTAGATAGAGTTTTAATTAAAATATCGATAGTTTATACTGACGATATTTTAAATAAAACTTGATTTATCATTAACCCTTAAGGTAGTTTTGTTAAGTATACATTAATTTAGAAAAAATCTAGTTTGATCGTTCGTGTTTGTTTACGAACTATTTTGATTGGTACTGTGAAATATGTATCCAGGTGCATCTATTTTTAAAAAAGAAAACGACTTTGACTTTGACGGTTAGATTTTAATGGCAAACTTTTGAGATAAGCGGTGGAGCACCGAGATGTTCAAGGCAAAATATTCTCATTTAATAATTTTCACTGCACATAATAACATTTTTATTCATAATATTTACTAACAAATATTTGATAATTACGCATATGCATAAAACACGTTTTTGGGACCGAGTTTTTCATCATATTTTTCGTGTTTTATTTCAGTGTATAGTATACCATACATGGCTACAGTTCGTCAAAATTGGCGTTTTTTTGTTGTGTATAGAATACCATACATTGCTACATTTAGGGCGCATGTGTTTTTAAATTTTTGTGAACATGTGTGGGATTTATAAAACATTGAACTAATCATTTCTTTCACAAAAAATAAATAACATCAAATGTAGGTCCCTGCAGTAACCTGCATAAACATTTTTATCTAAATTTTAGATAAAACACATTGCAACTAACATCAAATTATGCCGCATATTTACTCTTTTGCTTAATCGCTAACATTTGCTATTTGGTTTTGGTTTGCTTGCATGGATGCTGTTTTTGTTTTAGAAATATGCTAGGCGTATTTTATCACCCGTGCTCCAATAAAGTGCTAGCTCTGACAAAAGTGACGGAAAGAGCTCTGAAGATGAAATACGTGGATCTATAGCGAGCTAATTGTCTCTAGATTCATCATAATTATGAACGACTCAACTTACTAGACAGCCCGGTTGAAATCACACACTGTGCAGATGAGGAAAAGCAAAACATTACTATCGCAAATGATTCGGCTCAGCAAGAGATTTTAGAAAGAACCTACCCGTTCTCATCACTTCAGTACCTACTTGCCAAAGCTTTTCCGAGGTTAACAAATTGTGATCTGTTCGCTGTTTCCTCGGTTTCATATAGCGTCTATGAACCCCTGTAGGGTTGTACCCTACAAGAGCAAAAAAGCGGTTAGCCGACGTCAGTACAATCCCAACAAACCCTGAAAGTGGGGACCTAGAAAGGTGTGCATTGTGTAAGCATTGTGCAAGACTATCAAATTGCCAGCTAGTGTAATCTATTTTGTCAATACTATTTTACCTCACTGAAACTTGTACATTTATTGCGAGAAGAATATGGTATTTTGGGACCATCGGGCAAAGTAGACTACAAGGAGACAAGATTTTGACTGCTGACAAAGAGCTAGAGAAGAAAGGAAAGGGATCATCTGAGTCGACGACACCATCAAACAAAGAAAATAATAAAGAAGTCGGATCTTCCGAAAGACTTTAGATATGAAATATTTGCGGAGCTATAGATGAAAAACCAATCTTAGATCTCTTATGATTTTTCACAACAAAGAGCTGGAACTGAAGAAAAGAAAATCCCGAAGCCTGTGGCAGTAAGACCCACAGATGATGTGAGGTATGATCAATTCTATCATTGGCCTCAACTAGCAAACTGCCAGCGCCGATGCAAACACTGCAAAGGAGGACAAGCAATTACTATTTGCACTAAGTGTACATTTTATGCTAAGTCAAGGGTAGAAATTGCTTTATGACTTGTCACCAAAATAACTAATTATTGAATTTTGTATAGTATACTATACATTCAAACGTTTCGGAATAAGTAGCGATGTATATTATACTATACATGCCAATATTCATACATTGCACTACATATGTAACACTGTATAGTATATTATACATCCTTTTTTTTTAAAATGGCGATGTTTTGATTTTTATTTTTTTTTATTAGATTTTGAGAGATTTTGATTAGATTTTTTTATTTTTCCTGTGTGCCTTAGAGTCTTAATAAAGGAGTTATTATATTATTTTTGTTTTAATTAGCTTCAAATTATCTTGCTACCTTAAGGGTTAATTTTATTGTATATTTTAATATCATAACATTTTTTACATGTGTATTTAAATTAAACCCAATTATATGTTACATTAGCATCGATAATAGTGAAAAATGTCGATAAATACTATCGTTAGGTACATTATTATGAGTAATAAAATAATAAAATAATTTATATCATAACATTATTTACATGTGTACATACTTGATCTTAAATAATAATAAGTAAATGAAATCCAATTTCTCACCTTGAACTACTCATTCGATTTCATTACAACATTGTTGGAAAATCGATTTTTTCCACCACTATCCCAACTCTAAAAAATGTCAATCTTCTACTGTCGCAGAGATCAAGTTAAATTTTATGGAGTATAGGATTTGCGATTCCGGCGATAAATAAATTAATCCAAATTCAAAATTATTTTTTATGCTAGAAATAAACGCAATAAGGGAGGGCGCTGTAAGCCGAAGCACAAGCTACTGGCCTAGTTCGGCAACATATGTATAAATTACTTTTATCTTATTCTAACTAATGAATTAATAGAAATGTTATTTATTACTGAATTTTTTTTATGAAAATAAAGAATTTTTTATTTATTTATTGTTTCCCGAATTGGCCCAATACGACAATTTGAAAGTGGTGATACGGCAGCTCAGAATATTTCGATAATATCACTTGTTCCAATAGTCCGAATAATTTTGCGTCAGAAGTACGTAGATTCTTGCAGGATTATTTAGATAGGGTGTACTAAGCCAAAGGGGGGTATTTTTAATATTTTTTTCGCCATTCACATACAACATACTGGGCACCCTGCCAATTGGGAGTGGGTTTGAGCATTTACATTTTAAATAAATAAATAAATATTAGGGGACATCTTACACACGGTCTCTGGCCCCAAACTAAGCAAAGCTTGTGATATGGCTGCCAGAGACTGATATACCTACTACATATACATATTTTTAAATACATTCTTAAATAGATAGTATCTACATAATACCCAGACACAGAGCAAACACCAATGTTCGTCAAATAAATGCTTGCCCTGGGTGGGGATCGAACCCACGCCTCTTTGATCTAGAACTCAGGGTCACTAACCACTAAGCCACCGAGGCAGTCTTAATAACACTTTCACATTTATAATATCGATTATCTCTAAACCTTCTGTGTACTGTGAATGATCAATTTTTGTTGTAGCTAATCTAGTCAAACAATCGTGGTGGTCTAGAGGTAGTGACACCAACCTTACAATCGTGAGGTCGTGGGTTCAATCCCGATCCCGTACCAATGAGTTCTTTGGAATTTATGTATGGAATTTCACACCACTGGCTTTTCGGTGAAGGAAAACATCGTGAGGCAACCCGCATACGTCCGTAGAAGAAATTCGATGGCGTATGTGTATTCACCAACCCGCACTGGGCCAGCGTGGCGGATATAGCCCAATCACCCTTCGTGGGTATGCCTACGTCCTGTAGTGGACTATTAAAAAAGGCTGGTACAGTACAGTACAATCTAATCGGTGTTTTTTCGGGTGTTTTTGGAATAGCTCTCGAAGTTTTTTTTTTTTTATTTCGAATAGGTTCGCGTTTGACTACACACTGCCTGATGTTAAGCTGATGTGCGGTCTAGGGTGTAGCACGCTTATCTAGAAGATATCTATTTACTCGGGATTTGAAGACACCCACGTTGTACTTTAACGGGAAGAAGACAGACTCAGGCAAAGCGTTCCACATTCCGGCTGTTCGTATGAGGAATGAGGATTCGAAACGCTTGGTTCTAACGCGCGGAATGTCCACCATAAAAGGATGGCGCTTTGGTCGCGTCTGTCTAGCCGTACGATAGAAGAAAGGGGCAAGGGGGACCAGATTGTGCAACTCCTGGGCGCACTCTCCGAAGTGCACCGAGACACGAAGTTACACCTTTTCTTCTCAAGCCAGCAGATTTTTTTACACCAGGCAGGCTTAAAAATCCAAGGCAATAATTCTTATTATAAGCAAGCTAGCTAAGACAGTAAGTAGTCAACCAACGCACTTGCAGTTTTCCCTTGGGAAGTAACGAGGCGTCACCACTTGAGCCGTGCTAATGTGTACAGCAAACACGCTCACTTAGCACACAGACCTCCGTGGGAGACTCGTTATAATGCGTAAGACAATCAGCTATATGGCTTTACACTGGCCACTTCATTTTTACCGACTTCCCAAAAAGAATTAGGCACTATGTTCGTGTGAGTTTTTTTTGTGTATGTTCATCGATATTTTTACCAATTGTGAACCGATTTAAAAAAATATTTTTTGTTAAGGCTGTTTTAGTATCATTTTTCATATGAGCGGGTGATGACCAATACCCCCACGGTTTCGCCCGATTTTTGCATTCAAATATCAATATAAAATTGATATTACCACTTTTTTCTAAATTTTATGGATGAAAGCTATATCAATTCATAAAAACTTTTTTGTGGATGGTTATATAGTATAGGGATTTTAACAACTTACTTCCCAATTTTGTGAAATTTTCTGGATTTGTACGGAACCCTCGGGGTGTTAGCCTGACTCGCACTTGTCCGGTATTTTTTTTGTATGTATGATTCGCGATTATTCAGACAATCGTGATTCAATTGTGAGCCAAAAATGAACATGTGTACCAAGTTTAGTTATTCGTTGAAAAATGTAATCTGTAGAGAAGAATCAACATCTGGACAAATTGTCAAGTCAAAACTGAGACCCACTTGATTTTTTTGCCATTTTTTGCTCGATATTAATAACTGCAAACGGTATACGCTTGAAATGGGGTTAATGGGTCCTATATGGTATATATCGAAGGTTTGCTCGCTGCTCGAGGGAGGTGAAAATTACCCTTTTCAAGGCGTATTGCCAGTCATTCTACTCGAGTAGCTTGTGGATCAGTCATACTCGCCGGGCTGCCAGCATTCTACGGGTCCAATATAACGATATTTTTAGAATGCTGATGCGGTTGCCTCGCGTCTGTAGTGCATCTGAAATGTTTGCTGAGGCACGAACGGATGACTTTCATGCGATTATTCGCAAGAAAGTCGCGTCCCTACGATATAGAGTGCGAGGCAGTCGCATTTGGTATTCTTCAAATGATTGCTGATCGATTGGATTGCCCCATTCAGAATAAGTGGATGTTAATTGTTATGGGCACTAAATTATAAATATTGTAATTAATGTTTAAAATGAATGACTCAATTGTATTTAATTTTTTACGATTTATGGATAATTATTGTCTGAATTAAAATGATAAATAAAAATATAGCACGGAACCTTTCGCCCGAGAGTCCAACTCGCACTCGGCCGAATTTTATAATAATATATTCCTCTCTTCCCATTAAGTCCCTGCCAATACAAACAAATCATCTCGGCTTCCGTCCGTCAGTCAGTGGCTTTATTTCGGTAGCAGGGAGAGCCAAACATTTTACGGCATTTGTGAAAACGACGCGAAGTGAAATAAATAAAACTCTGAGAGCTTACTGGCTCGAGTGGGTTTTTGTATGGTAACCACAGAGATACCAGATAGCAAATGTGGTCGATCGAGACAAGAAAGAAAGAGATGCATTGATTTAATATAGCATGAGTTAGAAAGATGAACATGGACAAGACAAAGGTCATGTATAATGCCCATGTTGTACCCACCCCGGTATCTACCGGGAGCTCGGTTCTTGAAGTTGTTGACTCGTACGTCTAGGACAAATAGTTCAGTTAGGTAGGTCCGACTTCAAGAAAGAGGTCAATCGCCGAATCCAACTCGGTTGGGCTGCGTTCAGAAAACTGCTTGAGGTCTTTTCGTCCGACATACCTCAGTGCCTCAAGTCGAGAGTTTTCGACAGTTGATGACATATGGAACTGAAACGTGGTCTTTTACTGTTGGCCTTATGAATAAGCTTAAGGTAGCTCAACACGCTATGGAGAGGGCTATGCTCGGAGTCTCTCTGCGAGATCGAATCAGGAATGAGGAGATTCGCAGACGAACCAAAGTTACTGACATAGCCCAGCGGAATAGTAAGTTGAAGTGGCAATGGGCGGGGCACATAGCTCGGAGAACTGATGGCCGATGGGGCAGTAAACTTCTCGAATGGAGACCACGCACCGACAAGCGCAGCGTAGGACGTCCACCGACCAGATGGACCGACGATATTATTAAGACCGCAGGAACGGACTGGATGCAGGCAGCATCTAACCGGCCTTATTGGAAATCCATGGGGGAGGCCTTTGTCCAGCAGTGGGCGTACCCTACGGCTGATAATGATGATAATGATAATGATGATGATAGAAAGAGACTTGAAAAATGTCTCGATTCAGTGGCTAGTTGCTGTGTTTTTCTCTCAGTAGTGTCAAATTCCGATTCATATTTGACAGTTTTGACAGCCGTGGGCAAGATTTTTCATACATTTTTGTGGTTGGGTATTGCCTTAAGCGACGACAGCGCTATCTCTCTGGTTTTAATACCTCTGTGATTGTAACGGAATTGTTTAGGTTTCGCTATTGTCATTTGAGGCAGTTCTCAACCACAAAAATCTATGACAAATCTTTCCGAGAGGTTGTCAATGTCAAAATATGTATAGAATTTAATTATTATATACTACGGGACTAATCGCGCACTAAAATTACGAGATAAATAAATACCTCCTCATCCCGTAATTTTAGTGCGCGATTAGTCCCGTAGTATATAATAATCATGTGTTCAAATCGCGAAAGTTTAAAAACAACATGTATAGAATTTGACGTTCCCTGAAGAATAACCCGGTAATAGCCACCGAATCGCAATATTTTTACGTCTCTTCAAGCAGAACTGTTATTGGGCCTGCGACACAGGTTTTTACCTAGTGCAGGACCCGCAATTCAACCCGTTGAACCTTGTTGCTGTTATAAATAACTCTCCCAGAGATCTCCCATCTGATAACTCAATTTTTCAGAATTATAAAGCTACCTACTTAATTTTATTTCTTATGTAAGCTAATTATACTCTATAAAATTTAACTTGATCTCTGCGACAGTAGAAGATTGACATTTTTAGAGTTGGGATAGTGGTGGAAAAAATCGATTTTCAAACAATGTTGTAATGAAATCGAATGAGTAGTTGAAGGTGAGAAATTTGATTTCATTTACTTACTATTATTTAAGATCAAGTATGTACACATGTAAATAATGGTATGATATTAATTATCGTATTATTATTAGTATTTCTCGACGTTTTTCACTATTATCGATGCTAATGTAACATATAATTGGGTTTACTTTAATTACACATGTAAAAAATGTTATAATATTACAATATACAATGAAATTAATGATAAATCAAGTTTTATTTAAAATATCGTCAGTATAAACTATCGATATTTTAATTAAAACTCTATCTGTAGTCACGATCATTCGTCGCCCATCACTAATCGGCATGCCCACAAAGTATGACATTGACAGGTACTTGTCTGTACTTTTAAGAAAATCAGGACTTCATAGGCGTGATTTTTCTGACAGCTGTCGCAGAGATCAAGTTAAATTTTATAGAGTATAAATCCTTGTTTCTTTTGTATGTTTTATGTTTAGCAGTAAGGTTAAATGTAATGCTTATAGTTATTGAAAAATAAAAAATTATTCTTATTCTTTCTAATTAGTGTTATATTATATCAATGCATCTGTTTCGGATTTTCTCGATCGACCACGTTGTCCCTCTGGTACCTGTTGCTATGCTTCAACGTATTTATTATAGTTCGTCTAAGAACAGATTTGTAGATGAACTAATAGGTATACCGACAGCGTATTAGCAAGTTGAAGTGGCAGAAGGCAGGGGACATAATTCGCGGAACGGATGAGCGATGTGGCTGTAAAATTCTCGAATGGAGACTACGTACC
The DNA here is from genome assembly GCA_949316475.1 of Hypomecis punctinalis. NCBI lineage: Eukaryota > Metazoa > Arthropoda > Insecta > Lepidoptera > Geometridae > Hypomecis > Hypomecis punctinalis. The sequence goes on from OX438822.1 coordinate 16,762,978, forward strand.
GGTTTAAATTACACAGCGTAAGAAGTCACCTGAGAAGGTGGAGCGATTATGTTTAAAAGCGGGTACACACTGGGTACAAGCCGCTTCCGCCCGATGCTATTGAAAATCTACAGGGTTACTGAACTAAGCCGAAAGGGGCTGATTAAAACCATCACTAAGAGTAACTTTTACTATGGGGCTAACTCAAAATATCAGCTGTTCCATACAAGATTGCAACTCGGAATCGTCAAAATGTATATGGGAGGCGTATGTCTGTCAGTGGACGGCCTACAGCTGAGATGAAAACATTTGCGAATCGTAATTATTTAAGGCCATCCTCGGGTGTGTGCACTTCAGTTTATGTTGGCTGCAGATATTAAGCCATAAACATTCGAGGATGCCATCTGTTAAGGGGCTGAATACCACAGATGAAACCAAATCTTTTTTGCGATAAAAAAATAGTTTTCTTAATAAGTAAGTATTTCATCAATAGCACATCATAACAACACATCAATACTGATAACTAATGAGCTCAAGGTCTACTATATTTTTACTAATTTTTGGGGTTCCGTACTTCAAAAGGAAAAACCGGACAAGTACGAGTCAGGCTCGCACATCGAGGGTTCCGTACAAATGTACAATGTACGATAACTGAGAAGTTTTTCTTTTACACAACTGCAAGAAATCATAGATATACGTATACAGCTTAAACTTCAACTCGATATCTTAAGGCGTTCACGAGATAAAGAGTCTTGACATACACACAGACGGATAGACGGACAACAAAGTGATCCTATAAGGGTTCCGTTTTTTTCCTTTTGAGGTACGGAACCCTAAAAAAAGAACCCTTATAGGATCACTTAGTTGTCCGTCTGTGTGTATGTGAAGACTCTTTATCTCGGGAACGCGTAAAGGTGTCGAGTTGAAATTTAAACTGTATACGTATACTCGTATCTATGATCTCTTGCAGTTGTGTAAAAGAAAAACTTCTCAATTATCGCTAAAAAACCGCATATTTCGACACTCACAAAAATCAAAACCTACAGGGTACTTCCCGTTGATAGGGCCTCAAAATTCACAAAATATGGGTTCAAAATTCAAAGTGATAAATCGTATCATGTAAGGTATCATATTTATATGATACCTTACATGATACGATTTATTCAAAATTATTATTTTTTTTTTTTTTATTATTTATTTTTATTTATTTATTTATTAAAAGAACTTCATTAGCACATGCTAAAACAGGTTTTTAATTATTTTAACAACGTTTTTGTACGGAACCCTCAACGTGCAAGCCTGACTCGCACTTGTCCTGTCGCCTTTGTCGTTGTTTTGTAAATCCAAAAGTGTATTTGTTTAATACTCTTTTACGCAGCAATAGAAAAAGGGATCAAATTCATTTTTCGCATGGATATAGTTTAAATATCGGAGAGTCGTAAATTACTTTTTGAACTGGAAACAAAATAAAACATTCATTTTGGGTGGCACAAAAATCAAAATATACTTATCACGTGAGCGAAGCCGGGGGTATAAGTTACATAACGCCAAATGCTACATAGGGTTTTTAAAATTCAAAAGTACTCGAACTTGTAAATGTGTGAGTGAGACAGCGGCAGCAGGAGTACAAGTCCGTTAACAGGTCGTGTTTGCCCTGCGCCCACGCCGCTCGTAAACGTTGCGCGCAACAATGCGCCCTCAGCTTGGCAGAGCTTACTGCACACGCCGTACGATCAATATAAATATACGTATAACTTAATTGAAATATTTCTTTATGAGAAACGTGTTTCCGTGTGGTCACGTGTAAGAAGGTTTTTTCTTGCTGTAGAATTTTGAACATTTTCAGGGTTCCGTACCTCAAACGGAAAAAACGGAACCCTTATAGGATCACTTTGTTTTCCGTCTGTCCGTCTGTGTGTATGTCAAGACTCTTTATCTCGGGAACTCGTAAAGATATCGAGTTGAAATTTAAACTGTATACGTATATCCATGATCTCTTGCAGTTGTGTAAAAGAAAAACTTCTCAGTTAACGTTTAAAAAAGTTTATGTCGTAAAAAACCGCATATTTCGACACTTAGAAAAATCAAAACCTACAGAGTACTTCCCGTTGACATAGAACTTTGAAATTTGGCGACAAGCATTGTCTCAGAGTACACATATAGGAATAAATGTGAAAACTGAACATTTCTATTTTGGGAATCACAAAAAAATATGGCCTCAAAATTTACAAAATATGGATTCAAAATTCAAAGTCAATCGTATCATGTGAGGTTTAATTATTTTAACAATATGTAATTTTCAATGTATGACGAGAATAGTGAAAAAAAAATTGTGTCGATGGTTATAGGATTTTTAACAACTTACTTCCCGATTTTGTGAAATTTTCTGGATTTGTACGGAACCCTCGATGTGCGAGCCTGACTCGCACTTATCCAGTTTTTTTATTTGAGCGAAGCCAGGGCGGGCAGCTAGTTATTAATAAGATCGGTTTGGAGCGGCTTGCATCGTTCCTTCCCTCTTAATCAAATCTCGAAATTATTTCGGAGTAATACGAACATTCCTTACATACTCTTAATGCAACTAAAATTGCGTAAGCGCACGTAACCACCAAGATTTATACGACTAAATAACATTTACAGTTGGGCTGTAGCGCTACTGTCGCATTCCTCAGACACAACTAAGCTACTCTCATTGAAATTTTAGTTTAGTCTCTCCGCCACATGCAGATAGCTTTATATACATAAATCGTACTGAGTGTCAGTCTGTCCGCTGATTCATTGCTTTAACTAGGGAGTTATTTTTGTTTGAGTTGAAAGGTTAAGCTTAGAATAAGTTATTTGTTAATTATTTTAATTTAGTGAAAGTTTGTTTGTTTTATAAAGCTAATCATATTTTTTGCATACAATGATAGATAGATAAGATAGATAATCATTTATTTTCAGTAGTGATAATTACATACATTCGTATACAAAACTATACAATGAGCAACACCCTACGAATCGTCAAAATAACAATTATTAATTACTAGTTTTTACCCGCGGCTTCGCCCGCATGATATTTAGATTTTTGACGCAATATCATTATAATTTATAGCCTATGTTATATAAGCTATATTATTGCAAAATTTCATCTCAATCCGTTCAGTAGTTTTTGCGTGAAAGAGTAACAAACATCCATACGTCCATCCATCCATCCATCCATCCTCACAAACTTTCGCGTTTATAATATTAGTAGGATAGTAGGATGTACTCAATTGAATTGAATTATTAGCCATATTACAAAAAAATAATTAAAATTCGGTACATTACACAAAAATACAATATTACAAAAAAAGAAAAAAAATTAAATGTCAGAAATTCTGTAATAGAAATATCTGCAATAGCATCGTCAAAAATAACAGTTTAAAACAACTAAAAAACACAATAGCAGTTACATGTTAAAAATAACGTAATAGTACTCTAAAATATCTGCAATTGTTCTGCAATGTTCGGAGTACGGAGCTAATACGGACATTGTGACAATATTAGCTTCTTTTTGTCAGTTGGTTAAAAGGTAGATAAGTGTACTATACGTATATATTGTAAGATATCATTTTAGTAATCATTATGACCAACTTTCGCCCAAGTATCAACCCCTAATATTCTAAAAAGAAAAAACTTGTTCCATTATTTTTGACGACAGTACATGCATTTTTGTATGGGACAGCTGATTTAACGATAAGTTGATATTTTAGAATACGTTTATGTGTATAGAAACCCCCGCACCTACATCAAATAAAATAAATAAATATTTTGGGACATCTTACACACGGCCTCTGACCCCAAACTAAGCAAAGATTGTGATATGGCTGTCAGAGACTGATATACTACATATATTTATTTTTAAATACTTATATAGATAGTAACTAAATAACACCCAGACACAGAGCAAACACCTATGTTCATCACATAAATATTTGCCCTGGGTGGGGATCGAACCCACGCCTCTCGGACCCAGAAGTTAGGGTCACTAACCACTGAGCCACCGAGGCAGTCATCAATATTCAAGTCTTCGTTTTTGTTGACTTTTGGCGCTAAAATGTAGTCCCAAATTCGCTTGCTTGATAAGGTCAAAATAACCTAAACTATGGAGAGGACTAACGTCGGACGTAGGTCTTCCAGCTTTAGGACGACCTACGTAGTAAAATATATACCAAAGAGTTATCTTTGTGATAAGCATTTCAAAAATCTGAAGCGAACGCAGGATTTGAACCTGCCCCTTCGGATCACTAGCCCGACGCTCTAACCAACTGAGCCAGCCCGCCTCCCACGCAAGCTTCAAATATTTGAAGTGCTTATATTACACCAACTTAAAACGTTGGTGGCGCCAAAAATAAAAAATACCTTTGCTATGTACTTTTGTACGTTGATCTACCAATTAACGCGCTTTGTGCTCTATCCACTGTCGCTTCTACTTGCTAATTCATTTATTCATAAAAGTCACCATGTACTTATTTCTAAGAGATCATATTTCAGTGGCACAGACAACACACATGGAAAATTAAATCTAGAGATAGATTCCGTCTTTCGACTAGCGAAGGTGGGATAATATGGTTAAAATATTATTGGATTAGTTATTTATAAAACAAACAAATAAAAGAAACCTGGTTTGTTGTCGCAGTTAGTGGGGAAGTCATTAGCGCTGGTGCTGAAGAATTACATTCAATGGGTTTCGAATGGGGAGACATCGTCATCGTATCAGCAGTTATGATATTCGCTTCTAGATTTTGGTGTCGATGGAAATGTTCTCCATGTGGAGTTGTAAAATTGCGTACTTTTGGCCACCCCAGAAAAATCAGATATTCAAAAACTGATTTAAGTTATCGATGTACGCTTCTAATTGCTAATGGAGCAATTAGAAGCGACACAAAGCGAGTAAATTTATAGAACCATAAAATTCTCTAATGAATACTGCGTACAAAGGCACATAGGAAAGGTTTTTTACTACGTAGTTCGTCCTGAAGCTGGACAGTCAATCTGATCATGATTGCAGTGAAAGCAATTCGTTTACTGTACTGTACTGTATCAGCCTTTTAATAGTCCACTGCAGGACGTAGGCCTACCCACGAAGGGTTGGCCCATATCCACCACGCTGGCCCAGTGCAGGTTGGGGGATTCACACACGCCATCGAATTTCTTCTACGAACGTATGCAGGTTGTCTCACGATGTTTTTCTTCACCCAAAAACCAGTGGTGTGGAATTCCGTACATAAAGCTCCAAAGAAAATCATTGGTACGGGACCCACGACCTCAAGAATGACAGGCCAGTATTACAACCTCTAGCCCACCACGGCTCAATAACTAGTTATTAGGTTAATTCATAAGAGAGTCCTAACTGTAGCAATGTATATCACGGCTATCAGCACGGCTGATAAGACAATGATCTCGCCCCATTCGAAACCCAGTCATCAAGTAAATTCATAGGAGAGTCCTAAGTTCCTAACTCTAGCAAAGTACATTGCGGCTATCAGCACGGCTGATATGATGATAATGGCTCCCCATTCGAAACCCATTAAATCTAATTCTTCCACACTAACGCTAATGACTTCCCCAGCTAACTGCGACAACACACCGAGGTTTTATTTGTTTGTTTTATAAATAGTAATCATATTTCCGTCAGCGCGCGGCGGCACGTGCGCTCGCGCCGGGCGTCGATTGACTAATGACGCTTTTGTTGCTTTCTCTAAGTGTTCTCAATGATTTCTCGGTTTGTGATTGGTGGTAATTGTTTTACTCTGTTTTGAGTTTTACTTTGAGTGTAGGCGGGAATCCCAATCCACGTGCAGCTTTATGTGAGTTTCAGTCCGAATTGGATATTGCGCAGGCTGCGTAGCTTGTAGTTAACAGCTAACTTCAGATCTGCCGCCTAGTATGATTCGTCCTATACTAGAGTAGTAGCCATTTTTAGCGATTATTTAACTTAGATCAGAGTGAATTGGTATCTTCTAGGTCTGCGTGCTTCATCTTCGACCATAACGTCGCTTACCATCAGGCGAGTTGGTGGTCAAACACGGACTTGTTCGCGATAAAAAAAACTTTATTGGAAATCCGATATTGTGGTTGTTGTACGACCTCAAAAGACTGTTGAATGCTGTTGGCTATAAAATGTGTCGCTGAGTACATCTTAAAATTATCTAAACGCAATTTGCACATTTCAATATAAAGAAGCAAATCATGGTTTGACTGTTTTTTTGGGTTAGGTCAAGCAACTAGTGTTCTCTCTCTTATAGTGTTTAAGCGTACCATACGACCCAAACATTGACTTGTGATCGCAACGAAAATGATTACAAATTAAGCTACGAGTAAAAGTCACAATAGTATAATCGTCAAAAAAAATTGGGGACAACTTACACACGGTCTCTGATCCCAAACTAAGCAAAGCTTGTGATAAGGCTGTCTGCGACTGATATACTACATATACATATTTTTAAATATATACTTATATAGATAGAACCTAAATAACACCCAGACACAGAGCGAACACCAATGTTCATCGCATAAATGGTTGCCCTAGGTGGGGATCGAACCCACGCCTCTTTGACCCAGAAGTCAGGGTTACTAACCACTGAGCCACCGAGGCAGTCAAAACATAAATACATAAAAATCTAAGATCATCATCATCTTCGTGTCCTTATCCGAGTCAGCACGTTTCCTTTCGCCACTCACGACACGTCATCATCAACTTCTTTCTTTCGGATCTATCTTTTGATTAATCTTGGATATCGATGATAATAAATCAGTACGTCTTATACAACGTTTTTGCTTTAACAGCTATTCCATCATTAAAACAGCACCAAGCAAAGCTTCCGACACTATCACTTCAAAAAAACTTCACATTTTTTCTAATCCCCACCATTAAACGAGCATAACCATAAGCTTTTCATTTACAATTTATTACCGAGCTTTTATCAAATAGCTACATAAATTTTCTGTACGTTTTTTATGATTTAGTATCTGGGGTGCCGCAAGGTCGCTCTCTAGGACCGGTATGTTTCTAGAAATATGGACGTAGAGGGATAGACGACGCCATTTTTAAAACTATTAAGTAATTAAAGCATGGTGATGTTGTATTTTGAGAGTTCGAATAAAAAGTTAAAGATTACTTATTTACAAAAGTTTTATATATTTATGATTAAAATTATGATGGCAGTGCTTTTGTAGTCATACTATAATCAACATTATCATTATCACCCATAGGACGTCTTCTATAGGAGGTAGGCCTCCTCTGAATTTGCAATAAGCCCGGTCGGAAACGGCTTGCATCCAGCGCGTTGTTACGGTCTTAATTTAATTATCTCATTTAACTGAGGCAATTTGCAGGACTAATATTCTTGAAGGTTTAAATCGTCTAAGATAATCCAAATGTCAGGTAACTGGTAAGTAAGTATATCATTTAATCTCAATATATACTCATTTCATTATTCCATAACCATGTCATACACTTTTTCGATTTAACTTTTGTCATCTAGCGTTATCTATTCCCATCCAATATGTGTACATTCATGGTGTATAATTACACGTTAAGGATCCGACTGATTTGTGACCAGCTCTGTTATCTTTTAGATCTTAATTGGGCGCTTCGATGACGGGTTAATTTATTACTAGAGATATGGAATTTTGATATTTTATTATGTATAGTTTAGAAGTTCTGTGCTTTTACGAAACTTCCATTTTGATAGAAAACAGCATGTCTCTTGCTTGCTCTAATTTAAATGTCTAATGATTCTTCTCGCACGTGATCTGTTGATGAGTTTTAAGACTTTAGATTTTTCATTACTAAGTAATTTCTTAGGTATTCAATAACAAAAAATCAAAAGAAAAATGGTTTTATACGCATAACTTTTTTCAACTAAAAATCCAGATTGTAGTTTGAAATTTCTGTAATAGAAATTAACTAAGATTATCCTGTCTTCTTGTACGATTTGTACAGAAGAGTGGACTGTATGAGGTGCGTCTAATGATTTTAAACCCCAGATAGGTATCCCTGCAAGCTGCGAGACGGTAAAAGGAAATCTCCACCAACCTTCAATCCACGACCGCCTCCAGACTTCAGCATCAGTCGCGACGTCTATGGAACGCAGAATTATCACAGCACTTGTTTTAGGGCACCAGATATTTCGTTGCACGGAACACGGGGGAATATCAATCTTAAACGATGACTAGTTTTCGAGGTAGGCGCAACGTGCGCACAGTTCAGTTCTCGTCGACATAGTGACGCTTCCGTCCTTCGACGGTAGCGATTATCAAGCGGGTGGAGTAAATATTCCAGTCTACCCTCACTCACTTGCAGAGATCGAACACTTCTTCATATTTTTTTATGTTAGTACAATTTGTGTCAAAATAACCCGTCGAATTTTTCTGTTCGGTCTATATGAAAACCTATAATCCGACATCGGGCATTATTTCACAAATTTTGGCTTGTTATTTCATGTAGAAAATGTATGGAATAGATATCTTTAAAACCAATGATGTTTTTTACATCTCACTGATTAAAACGCGTCTCCTATAACTCACTCCTTCTCGCTTTTAAACTTACCAAATCTCTTATCTTTAAGATGTACGTCGATTTTTCAACCATCACGCACTGGGCCAGCGTGATGGTCACCCTTCGTGGCTAGGCCTATGTTCAGTAGTGGACTTCGTACATCAGCCTTTAATTACCTGTGAACAAAAATAAAACATTGATTAAATAACTTTTGAACAAACGAGCGAACAAAAACCTAATAACCTACAATTTTTCCTTCACATTATCATATTGAATTTTTTGTTCTAAAAAACTTGATTGATATTTTTTTATGAAATTTTTGAATACGTAACTAACGAACCGGTAACACGGGACAAAAAACGTCTGATGTTTATTTGCGCATCAAAAAACACGCTTTTCATTCAAAATATCGAACAAAGAAAATTGGAACTAGCACGTTAGGGACGCGTTCTGTTTGATCTCAGTCACATCGACGACAATTGTTATACAAGGTGTTGCTTTGTTAAGTGCGGAGGTTACAAGTAGTGTAGATAAAGTTCATTGACTCTTGACAAAATGCAAGGCAAATTGACTTTTGCGTAGGATTTATTTTTTATTTGTTGTACGAGCTGTACTTTGGTACAAACATTTTGTACGAGAGCAGGCTTAAGCCTAACTTGGAGACACGGCACGAGCACGACCGAGGCAATGATGATGGTGATTTTTATCATCATCATATCAGCCAGAGAAATTTCACTGCTGGACATGAGCCTCTCTAGCTATTTCAATTAAAACCAGTTGGAAGCCAGCTTGCATCCAGCGCCTTCCGCAGATCGTCTGTCCACAATCCACATACCTATAGACCTATAGAATCGGAAGAATCAAATTTAATGGCGTCTGTGACCACGTGGCCAGTCAAGTGGTTGCGCAGTAGCTATACATATATTTATATGTCAGCGGCACAAGGAGAGGGGATTTGCACAGCTTGTGGCTAACCTCACTTACATTCACAGAGTTTGAAACCGGGTTTGATTTGGCATAATATAGGTATATGTATATTGATGAGCATCAAATAATTATGATGAGCAATAAATATGTGCACAAAAATGTGGAGCCCGGCTAATCCCAATTGACAGTTATCAGCGCTGACAGGCGTAAAGTCAATATTGGACTAGTGCGGGGACATGCGTTGGCAAACATATCGATAAGCAAACATCGACTCGATAAAATGATGGATCGTGTTGACAGTAATTTATGTAGTTGGAAAAGTGGTTAAATACTTAAAAGTAAACGCAACCTTGAATTTAATTTGTTTTATTTTTTTCCCAACAATTAAAGAGAGAATTTTGTGGGAGTATTTATGTCTTATTTGAGGGAGTAGGTACATTTCAGTGGATTAGCAGCTTGCAATAACAGTGGTCACAGTACATAGCTTGCAGTTTTGGCCGATGAGGTCGCAAGCTCTTCAAATGGAGACTATGTACCGGCAAGCGTAAAACATCTACTCGTACAATAAATAACAAAACAATTAAACATTTTGAGATTACGTTAGTTAGAGTACCTGTAGAGTCCGGCACATAATATATCTCGAATGAAAAACGAATACAAAGTTCTATAATAGATATCACATAATATATTGTTACGGTGGTGACGTAATCGACGAGACCATTTGGCACGTAGTAATGATTGAACTAGCTATTCAACAATTTCGACGGTTTACGTAACTAGACCAGTGGCTCGGCGGTATATCTGAGTCCGTGTCATAACGAAGTTCGCCGGTTCAATCCTCAACCGCGGGAATATTTATGCAGTTTGGATTTTTGGCAGAACTTTCTAGAAGGAAAGCAAAAAAAAAGTAGGTATCTACTCGTAATAACGTTCCTAAGAAAAGTGCTCACGTCACTAATAACTTCAAACTACACCACATGACCACAACCTCGTCACAGAATTTCTACGTAATCAAAAAAGAACTAAAAAAAAGTAAACAAAATATCCATAGATCAAATTCCACAGAAGTGTCACATCGAAGTGACGCGATAAGTTATCGATAAAACTATCGATAAGGTTTGTTTAACCGACAAAGTTGAACCAGAGTTGAAGGTCACTCGACAGTCGACCGTTAGCATGAGAAATGTAATGAAAAACTAATGGGAAAATAAATACGCCATGTTTCGGTGCAGTTAAATATTTTTAACACGCGAAACATGGGTCTATGTCTGAAATATTAGTTTTAATAAAATGTGAAGTGAGACAATACAACTTAATTAATAACCATAGATTGGATTATTATTATATACTACGGGACTAATCGCGCACTAAAATTACGAGATAAATAAATACCTCCTCATCCCGACGTTTCGGCCGAGTTGCATCGACCGTGGTCACGAGTAGACTGGAATGTGCAACAGCTGGTACCGCAAATTCAAAAAATTGTCACTACGACACACAACACTGACGGTATCTAACAATGTCCTTCTACCTACACTACGCGATTTGCATTTGTTGACAACAGGATTCCACGACGCCGATAACTTAAATCCATCTTCCCGGTTGAAATTCTTATGTTTTTTGATTTCCGCCGCTTCACGAACTAATTAATAATTAATAAGTAATTTTAGTGCGCGATTAGTCCCGTAGTATAAAATAATAATGTGTTCAAATCGCGAAAGTTTAAAAACAACATAGATTAGATATTAAAAATAATGTTGGATTTTTATGGCCCTGTCTGTAGATCTGCTTAGATGCCTATATCTTCTAATTTACATTATAAATAAATAAATATTTTTGGGACATCTTACACACGGCCTCTGACCCCAAACTAAGCAAAGCTTGTGATATGGCTGCCAGAGACTGATATACTACATATATTTTTAAATAAATACTTATATAGATAGTAACTAAATAACACCCAGACACAGAGCAAACACTTATGTTCATCACATAAATATTTGCCCTGGGTGGGAACCGAACCCACGCCTCCTTGATCCAGAAGTTAGGGTCACTAACCACTGAGCCACCGAGGCAGTCAATTGAACTATAGATGTTTACTATAGTAATTATTATGAATCCGAAAGTGTGCTTGTTGGTTTACTTGTTACTCTTTCACACAGCAACTTAAGGCAGGAGGGATTGACATCATTTACTTTATGGATATACTTTAAAGATTGGAGAACGACAATAAGCCCGATTACAGAGGCGGCATCGTAATAATAATAGCTAAATTTTTTTTTTTTTTTTTATTGGATTTTGTTAAATGCACTTTTATTTTAATAATTAAAATTCATCCTGACGACGTTTCGACCGAGTTGCATCGGCCATGGTCACGGGTAGAGGGATGACGGATTATGAGGTATTTATTTATCTCGTAATTTGAGTGCGCGATTAGTCCCGTAGTACATAATAATAATGTGTTCAAATCGCGAAAGTTTAAAAACAACAATAACGAATCATACTATAATGTTTGCTGAAATATGTTAGTGTGTACTACTAAAATGACCTGTAACAAGTTGGTATGAGTGTAGCATAGGTCTGTTACTTTTTTAGGTTGCTATTTAAATTTACGCTGGCGCCTCTATAATCGGGCCTATAGGCTACCTAACTAATTAACAGCCGAAAGGCAGAATCACGCAAAAAACATTTTCATATAAAATAATTATTTCCAAGGCGAGATTACAGCTCGCTCTATCATAAAGTTACTAAATCTTGACATGTATAGAGCCAAGCTTCTAACTCTACACTAGACGCTTTAACTCTACAAAATTTTACTTCGCGAACTCTACACTTTCAAGGTACGCAGGTTGCCTCACGATGTTTTCCTTCGCTGAATAGACAGTGAGGCGAAAATTTGTACATAACTGCTTCAAAACTGATCGGTTTAATTTCTTGATTGAGAATTGACCTCACGACATCGGATTGTAAGGTGACCGTTTCCCCACATGACCACACTAGGCTGCACTATCGAATGTAATTTTTTGTAAACTATAACTACATCGGTAGTTATCCAGTGGAGACTAAGTAACAGCATGCGTAGCATAAGACGTCTAAAAACTCAGTGGACAGGTTCATTACGACTGGATGCGTCGGATGCGAGCCGCTTTCAACAGCTCTTACTGGAAGTATAAAGGGGAAGTCCATGTCTAGCAGTGGACTGGAAATAACCTATGTGACAAAACAAGCTACTCGGCTTGTGCAAAATTACTTATGTAACTTTTCGTAAACAATAACAACGTTCTCGGTAATTGTCTCCCTGCATTCATAACTCTGACTCACCGACGGAACGTGTGACCACATGTGAATGCAGGAACCTGTCTGAAGCGATCAATTTACACCAACAGTTGACACAAGTGATACGACTTCACACTGTCTAAACAACAGTCTAATACACTCTGCTTACAGATTACACACTACATACAAAGTACTCGTAGCACTGTTCTTGCCTACACACTTATATGTACGGATTTTAATACCACTGGCTTTTAGGCGAAGGAAAAAAGGTAGAAAAGGTGACGTCCACAAGTGGTATATTATTCAGAGAAAAATCGAACCAAGATGATATATACATAATTTGATAGCGTGTTTCATGGGCTTCCCAACAATATTTAATTTAGAATTTTTCACCCCTCTCAGAAAAATATGAACTTTCTCGAAATGTAACGAGTTTTGTGGTTAGAATTTTTGATTTTTATTATACCAGCCTCCATACATTTTGTGGACATGTCCTTTGACGGAATATGTAATAAACCATGTATGACCAATCTGTACCAGGCCTATGTTCAGCAGTAGACTACTAAAATGGAGGCTCCTTCATAATGCGGACCGCCAGCGACTGGTATTCCGTACATACCTCCGTCATTGTTTCCTGACAATTGCAAATGACTCGGGACCTACTAGTTCCATAGTGCAATGATGGTTGGTCCAAACAAAGCTTGAATTAGCCGACACGAATCGGGACAAATCATTGTATTGACGGACCGGAGTGCTCGCCGTGTCAATATTTGGGGACTAGGGATGGGAGCAGGTGAAATCTATCGATATCGATAAGCAAGTTATTATAGCCTTGGAGCCAAAGATTTCAAGCCGCGAAAAGGCTTATTACATGGCTACAGTTATAAAAACCAGGATCCACTATTTAACCTGTCAACTGAGCCAGGGCAGCGCTCAATTGTAAATGCCACCCGCGGTCACGCATTCGAAGACTGACCATGCTGTACGTTGCTTAACTTCGGTGATCGTTAACACCTACTGAAACTACGTTATGAGCGCTATATTGCAATGGTAATTGGTCTAAACAAAGGCCGAATCGGGTACACATATCGGGACTAATCATCTTATTGACGGACCAGAGTGCTCGCCATATCAATATTTGGGGATTAGTGATGGGCAAGGGCGAAATATGTCGATATCTATGTTTCATCTAAATAAATCGCTAAATGAAAGCTGATGGACCAAAAATAATATTATACAGCTACTGACTATAACAATTAAATGGATTAAAAAAAATACTGGAAATGTTGAACTGGCTGGAAATGCTTTTGGGTTTTGAAATTTAAAAAAATCCTTAGGTGTTTGAATTGCAAATAATACTATAAAAGCAGCAATGAAAATTTTCCCTAAATATGAAATTTGTAATCTTTATGTAATCACGTTTTCGCAATAAATTGCCAACTGGTTGGGATACTCTAGAATTAAATATTTGAGACCACAAGTACGGGCGAAATAAAGCTTATCGATATATTTTATGTCAGTATCGATATGTTTTCCCTTCCGTCCCATCCCTGGCCTGAGAAGAGCCAATAAGCACGTACGTGACAGTCGCATTAGCGCCGCGTGACATCTCCGCTCTTTCTTTTTCCACGGCTCTGTATTGGTATGAGCTAAGCCGGAGTTTCCCAAAGTATATCCTACTAATATTATAAACGCGAAGTTTGTATGTATGGATGTTTGTTCCTCTTTCTTGCAAAAACTACTGAACGGATTGAGATGAAACTTTGCAATAGTAATTCTTATACATCAGATTAACACATAAGCTATAATATAATTTAGCTAAAGATAGCTAGCTAGATGACCCTGCTAAATTATACCGGGGAACATCGTTTCAAGCAATATCTTTATGAATTATAGCCTACTAGTTTTTACCCGCGGCTTCGCCCGCATGATGTTTTGATTTTTGACACAATATTATTATAATTTATAGCCTATGTGTCATTCTGATATACAAGCTATATTATTGCAAAGTTTCATCCCAATCCGTTCAGTAGTTTTTGCGTGAAAGAATAACAAACATCCATACATTCATCCTCACAAACTTTCGCGTTTATAATATTAGTAGGATAGTATGATGTGTTATTCCGATGTATATCCAATACTATAGCAACGTTTCATCTCAATTCGTTCACACTGAGAAAAAAATCGCCACTAAATATTACAAAAGTCCTTTGTATTTGGCGAAAACACTAAATTTTAGTATAATTTACCAAAGTTTTGCTGTATTTGCAATTTTTATTATTTTTTACTAACAGTTTTGTTTTTGTAATTGTAATTCCTAAAATACGATTTTAGTAAATGCAGATATTGCAAAAGTTTAATATTTATCACAAATTTATAGTAAATATTGTTAGAGTTTTGTAAATTCCGCAAATTCGATTACTATTTTCAAGAAAAGGTAGTTGTGTTTCTAACAGTTTATCTATTTTGTAATTCTAAGTAATACTTTTAATCAATTTTAAAAAACGTTTGTAATTTTAAGAATTAACTATAGTTGATACAACAAAAATATTTAGTTTTACCTTTTTGTAATTCTAATCAACACTCTTTATTTATTTCAACACGGGTTTGTAATTTTTAGAAAATATAAAAATATTGGTACAAGAAAAGATTTAGTTTTTACCTTTTGTAATTCCAAGCATCTCGTTTTATTAATTTTAACACGCATTAGTAATTGTTAGAAAGAACTATAATTGGTACAACAAAAATATTTTGTTTTACCCTTTTTGTAATTCCAAGTAACATGCTTTTTTAATTTCAACACGCGTTTGTAAATATTAGAAATAACTTTAATTGGTACAACAAAAATATTTAGTTTTTCCCCTTTTGTAATTCCAAGTAACACGCTTTATTAATTTCAACACTCGTTTGTAATTATTAGAAGTAACTTTAATTGGTACAACAATAATATTTAGTTTTCCCCTTTTTGTAATTCCAAAGAGCATGCTTTATTAATTTCAATACACGTTTGTGATTTTTAGAAAGAACTTTAATTGGTACAACAAAAATATTTTGTTTTACCCTTTTTGTAATTCCCAGCAACATGCTTTATTAATTTCAACACCCGTTTGTAAATATTAAAATTAACTTTAATTGGTACAACAAAAATATCTAATATTTCCCTTTTTGCAATAACAAGCAACACGCTTTATTAATTTCAACACTAGTTTGTAATTATTAGAAATAGCTTTAACTGGTACAAGAATAATATTTAGTGTTTCCGTTATTGTAATTCCAAGCAACATGCTTTATTTATTTCAACACACGTTTGTAAAATTTAGCAAGAACTTTATTTGGTACAACAAATATAATTAATTTATCCCTTTTTGTAATTCCAAGGAACACGCTTTAATTATTATGAGCTTTTAGCGGCTTCGCCCGCGTGGCCTACAGGAATCAAAATATGACGTACTATTTTTTCAGAAACAAACATTATAAGCGCTCTTACGATAATAATCTCAATTGAAATTACAAGATGACAAAATTCCCAAACAAAGCATTATTGCTTTTCAAAAACAAACAATTGACAAAACAATAAAATTGTCAAAATTAGCCGTAAAACGTAAACTTATCGCCTATAACAATAGCAAATATTAGTATCATAAGTAGTAGTAAGTAACAATATTTTTCCCAGAACAAATTATAGTAAAATGATTTTACGCTATGGTCTTGAGTCAAGAGTAAAAAAATGAAGAATAAGCATAGCTGCTGGATTCTAAACGCTTACAAATAAAAAGCAAATTTTTGGTTTTAAAATTTAATAAGGTATGGTTAAATATATGAAGCTATTAAACAAAAAGGGAAAAAAGTTTACGTTTACTATCAAAAGTCATGGTAAGGGCACTGAAGTTGCTGGAATAATATTCAAGATAAGTTTACACTTTAATACTCGAAAAATCTCAAATTAATAATTCTAATTGCATTAATTGGCATTAAGATTTTTTCTGATGCCGCGTTTTCTGTTCCCGCCAACGTCGTTGAAATATTCTTATTTGACGGCTTTGACTTTGGTTTCAGTAGTTCAGTACACTAAGTATCTTACTCTTACTTACTTACTCTTACTCTTTATTAATAACAACTAGTTATAGGTAATTTGTAGTGCATGCTAACATATTTCATCAAACGTTACCTATAGTATGATTCCTTATTACTAACATAAAAAGGTGCATTTAACAAAATCCAATAAAAAATGTATCATATGAGTACTTACTACGGGTTTGACATGCTCTTAGGCGATTAGTACTATGTACTTACAAAAAAAATCCACCGCGTTGGTACCTAGATAGGTACTGGTATAGACAAGTATTGGTATCTGATATACCACTGGTTTGAAATATGAATAAAAATTGATGCGCGCGGGTTTAATCATTTTAAAAACACGATTGTCATTTGTATTGAAAGGAAGAATAATTTCAAGCATGAGGCTTTATTAATTTCAAGAAACTATTGTAATTTTACTACAATACTTTAGTTAATGCAACAGAAACATTTAGTTTTTGGTCTATTTTGTAAATCCAGCAATAAGCTAAGTAATTTCAACGAAATGTTTTGTTATTTCCAGTAAAGTGTCCGGTGTGTTTTGCTTTTTGAATACGAACTCGCCTTTCCAGCAGCCATTTCGTCGTTGCTTGCAGTAGAGTAAACATGTAAAGGAGAGTGAAGTTCAGTAAGATGGAATTTTTACAACAGATTTAAACACTCTGAGTGAAAATTGACAATCTTACCCAGAAGTCAGTGTTATAACAGCTACAGTCATACTGAGTAACTGGGGTCTCAGTGAATACGATCCCGTTTTTCCAGCAGCCATTTCGTCGTTGTGTGCAGTAGAGTAAACATGGAGGATGAAGTTCAGTGCGTACCAACTAACTGTGTTTAATTAAGTGTCATAAGTACAGATTTAACCAGTGTAAGTGAAAATTGACAATTTTACCCAGAATCTACGGAGTTACTGGGTTTCTCCGTGAATACATTATACCCGCCGGCAATGTAAATTATGTTTTATTGTAAATGTGGCTGTTTCGTGTGTTATATTATACATGTATAATATTTAATAAACATGACTTCACTTGAATCTTTATTTTTATGTCTACAATTATTATTCACCTTGTAACTTACATTTAGTATTAGTTTATAACCTTAGATTCGTTTTGTAAGATATGTAACTCAAGTAGTTTCAATAGCTTAATTTTGTATTATTTAGTTGGTTTTTGTAATATCTAGTTTAGTTCTGTGATATCTACTTAATAAACCCTATCCATAAAAAAGTTATAAAACACTTCAAATTGAAATATTAAAAACTGTATATTTATAGGTCATTGTTATAAGCAGGTATACAGTTTTTAATATTTCGATTTGAAGTGTTTTATAACTTTTACATTGATAGGGTTTACTAAATTGATAACACAGAAATTATACTAGAAATTACAAAAATCAACTAGATAATACAAAATTAAGCTATTGAAACTACTAGACTTTTACTAGATAATACTGAACTAAACTTTTGAAAGTACTAAGGCTTACTAGATATTACAAAACTGATCTATCAAAATTACTAGGTGATTAGCAGATAATACAGAACCAAACTTTCGAAAGTACTAAGGCTTACTAGATATTACAAAACGAATCCATCAAAATTACTAGGTGTTTACTAGATGATACAGAACTAAAATTTCGAAAAAACTAGGACTTTACTAGATATTACATAACTAATCTATTGGATCTACTGGGGCCTTACTACATGTAACAAGACAGGTATTAATAATTCCTATTAAATATCAATTTGTATTTTTTACAGGGCATTTGTTGTCCTCGGGATTAGTAAAATCTTAGTAAAGAGTACTAAGGAGTTTGCTAGATATAACAAAACAGGTATTAGTAATACCCACTAAATATTGATTTGTATTTTTAACAGGGCATTTGTTGTCCTCGGGATTAGTAACATTTTAGTAAAAAGTACTATGGACTTTACTAGATATTACAAAGCTAATCTATTGAAACTACTGGGGCCTTACTACATATAACAGAACTGATATTGTAATACCTACGAATTGCATTTACAAAAATCGATTTGTATATATTACAGGTCGTTTGTTGTCCTCGGATTTAGTAAAATTTTAGTAAAGATTACTATTTTTTTGTTAGTTTTTCTCTCAGTGAGTAGTATTTGCGTGAAAGTATAACAAACACCCATAGATACACACAAACTTTCGCGCTTATAATAAGTATTAAGTATGATTGAGTGGGCCACCACATTAAAACAATGTACCAAAATGACGGTTCTATTTCCTAGAAGTGTGTCCCGTAAAAGCCGTGTTGGTCTAGTGGTAGTAACACTCGCCTATCATTCGTGAGATCGTGGGTTTAAATCTCGATCCCTTGAGTTTCTTTGGAACTTATGTACGGAATTTCACACCACTGGCTTTTGCGGTGAAGGAAAACATCGTGAGGCAACCTAAATACGTTCGTAGAAGAAATTCGATGGTGTATGTGAATCCACCAACTCGCACTGGGCCAGCGTGGTGGATACGGCCCAATCACCCTTAGTGGGTAGGCCTAGGTTCTGCAGTGGACTATTAAAATGATGGTACAGTAGTAGTATTAGGGTCCCGGGTTCGTTAACTGGAATTAGATGGGTCATGCCCAGACAACTTTGGGAACCATTGAGCCAAGCAATAAGCATACCTTACTTGTGGTACCTGATAAAATGGATGAAGAGGGTCAAACTGTCTGTAATTCTAATCAAGTTTGACTAAGTGATTGTCAGTGTGAAGTTAAGCAACGTTTGGCACGGTTAGTTTTCGGATGGGTGGCCGCGGGTGACTTTTAACTTAACTGTACCTACTCTTGTGTTGTTGTCGCAACATGTGTTGTATATAATTGAGCAAAAACTCTTGTATATAAATATATAAATAAATATAAATAAGCTTTACAATTTTATGAAATAATTTATACCATCATATGAATATGTAAATATTTTTTAGCAATTATTACTATAATTATTTTTTAACATTATTACTATTAATTAATTTTACTTGAAAAACAAAATTAAAAAACACTGTAACATTACTTGTAGGCTCAGACCATTTTAAACTTAACATTATTTTTTAAATAAAGAAGTCAAGAATTTTTAGATACCATTAATTACTCGTACACTGTACAATTCATAATGATGTAATTATTAGGAAGGCTATCCAACAAAATACAGGTGTTCTCACACCTAGTTTGATGGCCATGGCTACATATGTCTTGTATTAATTGTACTGAGAGAAATAAATTATTTATTTAAAAAATTTACAACTGCGCGCTACTGTGGCTCGAATGACACATTAAATTATGGATTCCGATTGTTTTAACAGTTTTGCCAAGTCTGAGGCTTTCAGGCGCCTTTTAAAAACGATTGCATCAGAGCTAGTGCGCAGACCCGTCTCACAAAAAAAGAATAGAAATAAATTATGTAAGAAAACAAAAAAAAACATCCTGAACCTCGCCTCATGGTATTCTCCCATTTCCCTTTAACCCACTAAAAATTACGAGTGTATATCTGTTTAAATTATTGTTACGAGATGGGTTCTTGGATAATCAGTTAAAACGCCGATTATTCACTTTGCACTTTATTGCACAAAATCACGACACGCACGACACAACTGTTTGCACAAACACTTCACACTGGCACTGATATTCACACAAACTAATCACTGGTACTGCACTTGAACACGAGATGTTTTCGCTTCGACGGTAAACGAATAACTGATCCCCATGGGCCGGCGTATTTACTCGTATATCCGTTATTTCCTACAGTCTCGAACCTACGAGATAATTCGCAACATTACTCGATCTAATAAACGCTATTGTGTTAACAAGTAAACAACTTGAAAGTTCGAGACTTGCCTATTGTTCTCAAATACGTAAACACCCAAAGAAAAAAACTAAACAATATAAATAATAACTTAAAAATAATAAATATAAATAAACGGCAGACAAAGACTGCTCCCGTTCGAGTCATAAAACCATAAATCTCGCACTTGGGTGTAAACAACTCGACGTCATTACCGCGCGGCCTACCTACTGCGTTACATTATTAAGTCATCCAAATATGGTAAAATTGTATTCAATCGAGAAACAGATGCAATTAAATTTGTGGCTTATGTCAGAGGAAACCCTGACGAACATACAAAAAAAAACCGTCCAGTGAATGATTTCCCGTTAAAATGTTTGAGTAAGACGTGCCAAAACCACGTCAGTTTAGTAAAATCTCGAACATCTTAGATGGAGAAGCTAAGTGTGACCTGCACTTCGACACCTCCATAAACTGGCGAAGTGCATGACCCTCTTAACTCCACCATTAGGATTCCCGCCGCGAGCCAGAACGACTTGTTTTGTAACGCGGACAGTTTCATTGTAAACTTACCGTTACCAACTAATTGTTGTTTACTTAGTAGGCCCAATTATGAAGGCGCCATTGTAAATTTAATAGCCACGTAAAAAGTGTTCTCTCTATCCTGAAGTGAAAAAGAAACAGAAATATTCTAATTAGCTATTGCAATAACGATGGCGCCTTCATGATTGGGCCTCGTATCCTAGGACTTGTGTTAATTATTAAACCAACTTTAAATAATATGAATATAGTTTTTAAAAAAAAACTAAAAAACATGCTTAGGAGCCATATTTTTTTTTATAAATGCATTGTCATCTGTCTTCGATAGGTGTGCAAAGTTTAAAGAAAATCTGTTCGCCCAAAGTAGGTCAAAATCGAGCTCAAAGGGGTTGGTTGCAAGTAAGCAAGCAGACATACATGTGAAACTAATATAAGCGAGTTAAAAAGGAGAAGATTCTATATTTGTCTGTAGGTATTTATTTTGCGTACCTACGTTTGTCAATGTTTTCGAAAATTGTGAACCGATTAAATACAACCTTTTTAGGGTTCCGTACCTCAAACGGAAAAAACGGAACCCTGATAGGATCACTTTGTTGTCCGTCTGTGTGTATGTCAAGACTCTTTATCTCGGGAACGCGTAAAGATATCGAGTTGAAATTTAATCTGTATACGTATATCTATGATCTCTTGCAGTTGTGTAACAGAAAAACTTCTCAGTTATCGTTTAAAAAAGTTAGAGCCGTTTATGTCGTAAAAACCACATATTTCGACACTCACAAAAATCAAAACCTACAGGGTACTTCCCGTTGACATAGGACTATAAAATGTGGCGAGAAGCATTGTCTCAGAGTACACATATAGGAATAAATCTGAAAACTGTACATTTTTATTTAAATCACAAAAAGTAGAGCCTCAAAATTCACAAAATATGGGTTCAAAATTCAAAGTGAGTAAATCGTATCATGTACTCGTAAGTTATCATATAAAATAACTTCATTAGGAGATGCTAAAACAGGTAGGTATTTAATTATTTTAGCAACGTGTTTGTACGGAACCCTCAATGTGCGAGCCTGACTCGCACTTGTCCGGTTTTTTTTTTATTTAAAGTCCCATCTAAATTATTTCTAAATCGGCTAAGACGTTTTTGAAAAATCAACAATAATGTAAAAAATACTACGCTTACGCCGCTGCACATCGATTCGTTGATAACTATTCTAATTTTGTACACGGTAGGAGTCGGTTCGGCCGTGCGGTATAGGCCGTGGTGGTCAAGAGGTAGTGACACCCGCCTTACAATCGTGAGGTCGTGGGTTCGAATCCCCGGTCCCGTACCAATGAGTTCTTTGGAATTTATGTACGGAATTTCACACCACAGGCTTTTCGGTGAAGGAAAACATCGTGAGGCAACCTGCATACGTCCGTAGAAGAAATTCGATGGCGTATGTGAATCCACCAACCCGCACTGGGCCCGCGTGGTGGATATGGCCCAATCACCCTTCGTGGGTAGGCCTACGTCCTGCAGTGGACTACTAAAAAGGCTGGTACAGTACAGTACAGTACAGTAGGAGTCGGTTCTGCCATTTTTGGTGAAAAACAATTATGGTGGTGAAGATTTCGAGTGTCAAATCTTGAGTAAAGAAATATCTTATAAATAAGCACGTTAGGGGGCGTTCATAAAATACGTGAGATGTTTAAGGGGGGAGGGGGTTTCGGAAAAAATCACGCAATTTTTTTCTGATAGAAACAAAAAAAATATACTATTTTTGTCCATTTAATCCAGATACACAATCTTATGATTTAATCTTAAGCGTAATGATCATTCACCAATTGGTTCGAAAGAAAATAATTTCATTCATACTTCTACGCATCTACTGACTGTCAAACCACCATATTTGTTTTATACCAAATAGCTCAATTGAATCTGAATTTACGGTCCCAAGACGAGCTAATGAGTTACTGTGCGCAAACGCCAACAGCTTAGAGTGGCTAGATCAGAAGGAAGTTGAAGGAGCAGATGATTTTACTGAAAATCATATGGACATGATGGTTCCAATAGTCTCTCTTGAGACCGTGCATGATTCTTCGTGGACTGAATTAGAGTAGATATTCTTTTTTTAATCATAGTAGTTACGATTTAAGTATTTTATTGTTAAATTTTTATTACACTTATAATTAAACTCTCAGCAATATTGATTACTAGTCTTAACTAGTCGTAAATAAAAGCACGAAGCAATTTCTTTTTCTTATTACAATAACAATCCAACGCGTTTACTTAAGAAACCCACATTTTGAAAAATCTCACGTGAGATTGGGGGATGGAGGAGGAGGTTGAATAAAATCTCACGACATCTCATCAGGGGGGAGGGAGGGACAGAAAATTTATAAAAAACACCTCACATAATTTATGGACGCCACCTTACGCTCTAAGCCGCATATCTATTTAAATCAGGCAGGATGTAGTCAAACGCAAATCTATATTAAATAAAAGAAAGCCATAGGACGTCCACAGAAAAACTCATTAATAACAGAAAAACTCATCTCCAAAAACAATATAAATAACTCAATTAAGTATATTATAAAAATTGCTCCAGCGAGAGAAACAAAAACCGATACGTATCAACAAAGCTCCAACAAATATAATTTATTTCTAATCTTTCAGAAGCTGTAAAAACTAAATTATAATTTTTTAATCAATTTCAATTAAGGAACTCGGCGCCAGCTGAAAACCTACAACATAACTTATTAAAACTCCCAAAACGATGTTCTTAAAAACCACGGATTTTCGCTCGTTTACGAATTGTTCCCCATCGCGGTCACAAAAAAAAAAGGCAGCAGGAGTGAAACTTCATGAAATGCGCAC
Source organism: Hypomecis punctinalis (assembly GCA_949316475.1). Lineage (NCBI taxonomy): Eukaryota > Metazoa > Arthropoda > Insecta > Lepidoptera > Geometridae > Hypomecis > Hypomecis punctinalis. Next base: position 16,786,957 of record OX438822.1, read on the forward strand.
TAACAAAAAGCAAGACACACACACATGTAATAATCAGAATCATAATATTCTTCTCCTTCGTCGTAACAATGGTTAAATTATTTTCTCCCATTATTTACGTAGTAGTTATAACTTGTGTAAATAAATCTCACTTTAGAAACATTGACACGAAGAAATAGGATCAAAACTGCTAAAAAATTGCCGCGTTTATTACTCTATTTTTTTCCTATCCATTTCTATATACTGAACACACAAAATGAGGTCATCACAAAAAAAAAAACGCAGTTATTCATGAACAAATCCCATAGGTATTTATGGGATTTAATGAAATGAATCACAAATAAATCTGCTTACCTGCTTAAATCTCTTAAATACTTATGGGATTTAAGAAGGTAAGCATTTAATCGATTATGTTATTATCAATAAGATAATATAAGATAGATAAGATAATATATTCATAAATACCTAACCTAAGAACATCAAACAATGGAGATTCAATTTAAGTACAAATTAACTAAACGAAATATATTTTTAAAATTCAGATAGGTACATATACAAGAAGTAAAAGCACTACAATGAATGTACCGATTTGTTAACGTAACAAGAACAACAACAAATATTAACGTATTTAAGCATTGCCATTCAGCATAGCAATGCAAACAGTGGGCTTGAGTATTTGGATTGTTTATCTTTAGATCTTAAAGGATCTGAGCAGGATCCAGTTGCTTTTATGTACTATATAGTATTGCCCAAATTTAAGCTAAATATGGGTTTTAATGTAGTAAATAATAATATTTGCCGACTGCAAAAATATGTTCGGTACCAGAAATTGAATTTACCATGGCTCTATCATAGAGTCAGTCATCTACTCAGTGTGAAATTAAATTGCGTTCAATAAGTTGCGTGACTTGATTATGTACATTGGTATGAAACTTGACTTCTGTGCTCTCGTTAATTTAGTCACAGTGGAGCTCTGCAGCATCAAAATTGAGAAAAGTAATTGAATAAATTAACAATTAAGCGATTTCCTGCAAATTAAGTGGCGGAAGGAGGAAAGAAAGATATTTATTAGGGTGCGATTGAAACGGGCAGCAGTGACAAACCGCAGGTTTAGAGGCCAAAGTATATTTGGTCAGCAAGAAACCGAAAAAAAGTAATTTTAGTAACAGTTACAAAAAGAGGAAAGATCTATAAAAATTATAACAATTATTTTTTTCTACAGACACTGTATATATTATGATTAGTAACAGCACTAATTTTCGTATGCCATAGTGACTAATTGTGTTGTACTTTTAGAAATAAAATTAAAAATTTTGTATCCACAATTTCCACGAAACTTTTTTGACTTTGTAAGGTGGTAATCTCTTAGCGGTATGGTAGAAAATAAAATAATTCAACGATCCATCCGCCTTGCATTAACTACTAATTCCCACAGCTGGGCATAGGCCTCCCGTAAGCCTGGTGGAAAGCGGTCGCATTAGGTAGGTAGTTGGTGGAGATCTTATGATGCATTTGTAGCCCGTTACATGGTCTTTACTCGAGAATTTTCCGACCCCATCGATTTTCAATGTGCCCAACCCACTTCCATTTCAGCTTTGTACGTCATGTTAAAACAAATAATTGTCTCCGTTAGGCTGTTATGTATAAACCATCAATATGAAACCGAAAAAATGACAAGTCATATTAATTCTCTGACACCCAATTGTACGCAATTCAGAGCTAACAACAATATCTTTATCTTATAACTTGCTGACCAAAACAAATCACTAGAAAACCATTCGAAAATTCCCCTTTTATTAAGGAAAAAAGTTTTCACCAAAATTGCGTGGCATAGCGGCCATGTTGAGGCGGCCATATTTTGTTATAAACGTCAGAGTAATGTCTTTACTGGGGCGCAGCGACGGCACAAAAATATAATTAGGTGATAGGAGTTATGGGCTGTATCCTGCACTGCACGCCATGTTTTGTTCGGAGAAAAATGGCTTTTCAATATTGTGACGTTAAGTTTCGCTGAAATAAACTTCTAGCCGTATTTTTAAAACGATGGGATCACTTTGATAATTAATCGTACTCAGTTATTTTTCAGGTATTAAAGTAGCCCATGTTGCTTCTCAACCTTTGATTCTATATCCATGCCAAACATTATCATCATCGGGAAATAAAATACAATCCACAGCTACTAAGCTACTCCCTACAATTGACACAAACCATCGTTCAAGCCGTAGCAATCAAAAGAAGGTTAAACAGTCAGATGGCTCAGTAAAGGCCAGCATAGTTGAGACGGAATCATCGATGTCTACGAATTCTACAAGTGTATCACAACCATCACAGGAGGCTAACATCCATCGGCAATCGCAACCCTCAGGTGAAGATAACTGGACGGAAGTTCGTTACAAGAAAGCGCGCCAGTCGATATCGCTACGCTGCGTAGCCGGGCCTACGGTGACTACGCTTAGGGCGGCTGAGGCACGTAAACACTTCCACCTTTGGAATATGTTGTCGGATATAGACGAGATAAAAACTTATTTAAGCGAGTTATGTCCTCAGAGGGCAGTCACTGTCGAACAATTAAGGACTTCACAAAATTATAATTCATTTAAAATTGGAGTCCCAGAAGATTGCTTTGATAAATGCTTCTCTATTAATATCTGGCCCGAAAATGCTCGTGTTAAAAAGTGGATTAATTATAGGAAACACAACAATATGTCGGACGGTAAAACGTTTCGACATGGAGTCGGCGCTCAATGAGCCGTGTACCGAAAAACAGCCACAAATTAGCATTTTTTATCAAAATGTAAGAGGCTTGAAGACGAAATTGCTCTCATGGAAAGCCAGTTTACTAACATCAGACCATTTGTTGGTAGCCGCTACGGAAACATTTCTCGATAGCTCAATAGAAGATGCCGAAGTCGTACCAGATGGATGGACTCTCTTGCGTAGAGATAGAGGATCCAGATGCGGGGGTGTCTTGCTTGCTGCAAGACCTGGAGTGACAATGACACGTCGAAAACAACTTGAGTCCAAGTTGGGAGAGGACCTCTGGGTGTGCATCACTTACCGCGGTATCTCTTACATAGTATGCGTCGTTTACATCAAACCGAAAGCATCTGATGCTACCTACATGAATTTGTTTTGTAATATAGAAAGTTTTTTGTCAACTTCAAGACACAATTTTTATTTATTTGGGGACATTAACATGAATAGTGCCTCCAGCAATGTCAAAAATTATTATTGTTATTTTCTAACATATTGTAACTTAGTTAACTACAATACAATAGTGAATTCACATGGAGGCATTCTCGACGTAGTATTGGCGCAGGAGTGCGTTGAAATGGAGTCGCAGAGAGTGTTCGTGCGCGAGGCTGCCGAGGGGTTTGTCGCTATTGATGCTTTGTATCATCCCGCCCTCGAAATATTGGTATCTGTCCGATCGCAAAGTGGCACGGGCGTCCGCTTGGAGCCCAGTAACATAGATCCATCACGTGACTGGAACTTTGCTAAGATGGATGTGTCTCTCTTTCTTTCATTGCTCGAAGATGCTTCGTGGGCTAGTGTTCTTGAGTGTAGCGATGTTTCAACGGCCACTGAAGCTTTCTATGATACAATGTATAAATTATTTGATAAGTCAGTTCCTAAAAAAATTAGGCAAAAAGCTAAATCTAATAGATATCCGGTGTGGTTTGACATAGAAATTATAAAAGACATAAAACTAAAAACTAAATTACATAAAATCTGGACGAAATCTAAATGTAATATATCATACAAACAGTTTTCGGACTTACGTGCTAATCTAAAGTCGCGCATTGCCCTAGCATACAAATCGCATATGGCACGCATTGAAAAGAACTTACAGCATTGTCCTCAACATTTTTGGAGGCACATACATAGTCTTCGGTCTAAGGGGGGCTTTGAACCTCGGGTCTCCTATAACGAAAACGTCTATAGCGGAGTAGAAGCAGCGGAAGCTTTTGCAAGCTATTTCTCCAGCGTCTTCCAGGATGATGTGCCAGTGCTAGATGCAAACTCATGCTCGGAATTAAGTGGTCATAGTGGTTTTGTCTCTATACCCGTAGTATCGCCGACAGACATCGAAAGCGCTATCAATAGGTTGAAGTCGAGCAGCTCTCCGGGTCCTGACAATTTTCCTAGCTTTGTTTTTAAAACCGGAAAGAGACATCTCGTTCTTCCGCTGTATCATATATTTAATATGTCACTTGAAAATGGGAAGTATCCTGTCCACTGGAAACTGTCTAGGGTGACGCCAATCCCAAAGAACAATAAAAAAACGTTAGTCGAGGAATACCGGCCTGTCGCAATTTTGTGTGCGCCAGCTAAGGTTTTTGATTATATTTTACATAAAGAAATATACAGACAAGTTAAACAACATATAGGAGAAGAACAACATGGTTTTAGGCCAGGCCGCTCTGTAAATACTAACCTATTATGTTTGGTGGATTATATTTCTAGAGCTTTGGATCGTGGGTCTCAGGTCGACGTTATATACTTCGATTTCCAAAAGGCCTTTGACAAAATTGATAATGACGTTCTGTTGCAAAAGCTATCGTCATCTTTCGGTTTTTCCCCGAAGCTTTTGAATTTTTGGGCAGACCTCATGAGAGATCGACGTCAATATGTTAGGCATGGAATATACGAATCAAGACCGTACCATACCAGATCTGGAATAATACAAGGTTCAGTTACCGGTCCGTTATATTTCCAGATGATGATTCACGATCTTCCAAAAGTATTGTCATTTGCCCAGTGTCTGTTGTACGCCGACGACCTTAAGCTTTTCGTTGAGATAAAAACTCATAGCGACTGTGTTCGCTTACAAGAAGACATCGATGAGGTGTATGAGTGGAGCGTGAGGAACGAGATGTACTTTAATTTCAGTAAATGTAATGTTATGACATTTGATCGGAAACGAGATCCCATCCACTTTAATTACAACTTAAACATTACGACCTTACATCGAGCAAATTCCGTTAAGGACCTGGGAGTCACATTCGACCGCGGCTTAACTTTCCACGAGCACGCACTAGGGCTCGCACAATGTCGCCGTTAGTACGCTCTCGCAGCCATTTCAACGCGCTCCTGCTCGCCAATACTGATTTTGACATTATTTTTGATAATTGGACAACTGTTATTTCTATTTTTAGGACCTATTGCGAAAATTTGACTGACCAATGGGACAAAAGTAATCGTGCTAACAGCTCGATTGATCACGATGAATTTAATGATGTATAATTTGATTTTTGGAAATTGACATTTTATTATTTTATTTACCATTTATGTTGACATTTTTCTAATTTTGTATAACATTGACATCTGAATGAATTTATAGATTTTTGATTTTGTATTCATAGTTTTTGTATTGTATTCATAGTTTTTGTATTTTTGACTCTGTTCTAATTAATGTGAGATGATTGTAAATGTTTGTAAAATCGTTTTTATCTCAATAAATAAATAAATAAATAAATAAATAAATTAAGTAGATGGACTTTTGGACGCGACGCGTGACCAAAATGCTGGTGTTTATTTGGCTCAACGTATAAGCATTGTCATTCAGCGTGGCAATGCTGCCAGCATCCTGGGCACGCTGCCAACTGGGAGTGGGTGTTCAAGCCCACTTTGGATTATCTTTAGACCTTAAGGGGTCTATGGATGATCTAATTACTTGTTATGTAGTAGCCTTGTATTTACCGTACTGTACCGTACCAGCCTTAATAGTCCACTGCAGGACGTAGGCCTACCTACGAAGGGTGATTGGGCCATATCCACCACGCTGGCCCAGTGCGGGTTGGTGGATTCACATACGCCATCGAATTTCTTCTACGGACGTATGCAGGTTGCCTCACGATGTTTTCCTTCACCGAAAAGCCAGTGGTGTGAAATTCCATACATAAATTCGAAAGAACTCATTGGTACGGGACCGGGGATTCGAACCCACGACCTCACGATTGTAAGGCGGGTGTCACTACCTCTTGACCACCACGGCAAGCCTTGTATTTAATGTTAATTAATAAAGGCACTTTAAATACTTAAAAAAAGTAAATTGATTTTATAAATAAGCAACGCATCATCAGATAGTTTTTCTGTTGCTGCGTGAAAGAGTAATAAACTAACAAACACACTATCGGATTAATAATGTTAGTAAGAAAAGGAAGAATATCTCTTTTCTCTGTCAAAAAACTACATATTTCTTGATTAGAATATTAAAGAAGAAAACATTTCCGGAACGAACGAACCTACAAATTGAAGCTATTCCCAAAGCAACACATTCACTTTAAAACTCAAAACAACGATTTCAAAACCGACGGCCGATAGATATTAACATTATTAACATAAACAGCAGATTCCGATGTTAAACTGTTTGTTTCTCTAAATACACGGAATTAAATATAAATAGGCTATAAAGTGAGGAGATGGCTCGCCGAGGGCCGTAAAACTTAACACGCTCGTGTATTAAGTGAGCTCGATTATGATACATAGCGATCGTAAAATCGATTGGAAAAGTGAGAAAGATGGCGACGCGTCAGTTTTATTCGGAAGTATATGTGTGTACATCAACAACTATAGTTATCGGCTGACTCAAACTTGTTGACGGCTGTGAAGTTAGCTCCAGGCTGCGGAAAACCTAATCTTCGCCCAGATGCTCTCTCATGCCGGTTCTACTCTACATTAGTGCCGTGAAGCTCCGTGAACAGGCGTGAACGAAAATGTGAATGGTTGTCGCGGCGCTCACGTGCGTTCACGCCTGTTCAGGCGGGTTAAAAACTCTGACACCAGGGCTAGCCACCCGGCCCATACGAACAACGTACTTACTTTTATAGTAAGAATACCAACGTTTTATATCCACAACGTTTTATTTCACACCACTGGCTTTTCGGTGAAGGAAAACATCCTGAGGCAACCTGCATAGGTCCGTAGAAGAAATTCGATGGCGCATGTGAATCCACCAACCCGCACTGGGCCAGCGTGGTGGATATGGCCCAAAACACCCTTCGTGGGTAAGCCTACGTCCTGCAGTAGACTATTAAAAAGGCTGGTACAGTACAGTATATCCACGAGATTATTTTTTGCAAAAATTAGCATGACCGACTTCACCCGTGTACAGAATTCGCGAATATTTCGCACGGATCGATGTAGCATAATTCACATTATAGTCGATTTATCAAAAATGGCTCAGCCGATTTCGATAAAATTTAAATGGGACCAGTTTTGAAGTGTACTCTTTCCAATAAAAAAAGAGTGACTGAAATCGGACCACTATTAAAAAAGTTATGCGTGGTTATACATAAAAAATATATATATATACGCGTCGAATTGTATAGCTCCTCCGGTGGTTCGTCGGTCAAAAAGTAAATTATAAGCAACAACAAGACATTAAAGCCTAATTACGGAGTACTACTTCTAACATCAATTTTTATTGGAATATCTTTATTAGAATAAATACTTTATTAGACTAAATACGATAATACGAGTAATTTATTTATAGTAAGAATGATCTACGAAACAAAAAATAATAATCAAAATCGATTCATAATTGGCGGCGTCATGGCGTAATAAAAACAAACATACAAAAAATGTACAGTTGAATTAAGAACCTCCTTTTCTAAAGTCATTTAAAACACATAACCTAAGCACACATCTCTACTCTACATCTGATACTCGATCCTCAAAATTCCGAATGCAATGAACAGACTCGCCGTAAACCAGTCGGCGCTACCTCATCGGTATTCACGTTTCTGTATCGGCTGTCGGCGACACTCGATAATGGCATGCAGATTGGATGCACATCACTATTTGAACGGGCTATCGCAGCCGCGCAGCGTAGCGGCTAGGGATGGGACTTGTCGATAACAATGTCATTCATTACTATGATTTATTATCGTAAATCATATCCTTACTTATATTGGAAATGCGAAAGTGCGTTTGTTGGGTTGTTTACTTTTTCACGCAGCAAATAAGTAACGAATAGACTTAACATTAGGAATTGATATAATTCAGCTTTTTTTTTCATTTCGAATAGGTTCGCTACTACACACTGCCTGATGTTGAGCAGATGTGCAGCTGGAGGTAGAGGCTACTTTTTATCCCGGAATTTTTTTATAATATATAAAATAGCACAAAATCAAAATATCACACCGGCAAAACCGCGATCGAAAGCTAGGTATACTTTCTTACAGCAAATATATAGATACGCGTTGGCTGTAGCTTGAGAACATTTTACCAGTTTTAAATTTATTAATCTAGACTTAAATACCTAATTACCCATGTAAAAATGTCAGTGCTCAAGTTATTCTAGTAATAAGTAAGTATGAAGCGAACGCAGGATTCGAACCATGCCCCTTCGGATCACTAGCCCGACGCTCTAACCACTGAGCTAGCTCGCCTCCTACGCAACCTTCAAATTTCTGAGTGCTTACATTTCCAACTTATAGCGTTGGTGGCGCCACCTGTGATACCCGTATTAGACAGGTTATAGTGATCCGAAGGGGCATGGTTCGAATCCTGCGTTCGCTTCATATTTTTGAGATGCTTATCACAAAGATAACTCTTTGAGATAAAAATCTAGTGTGGAAAGCACTTAAAATAAACATCATAACAGTGATTAAGCAGTGTGTCATCTCTCGTCAATCTTAGAAGTTCTAATAACTTCTAGTTGAGTGATAACCTGTCTAATACGGGTATCACAGGTGGCGCCACCAACGCTATAAGTTGGAAATGTAAGCACTCAGAAATTTGAAGGTTGCGTAGGAGGCGAGCTAGCTCAGTGGTTAGAGCGTCGGGCTAGTGATCCGAAGGGGCATGGTTCGAATCCTGCGTTCGCTTCATATTTTTGAGATGCTTATCACAAAGATAACTCTTTGAGATAAAAATCTAGTGTGGAAAGCACTTAAAATAAACATCATAACAATAAGTAAGTAAGTTCGTATGAACCGAGTGGCTAGCCTCGGTGTCAGTTTTAAGACCGCATGAAGGTCTCTGACGTGGCTAAACGGTTAAAACAAACCGGCCTCCCTACCGCCTAAGCAATAGCAATCGTAATAACAACCGTTTATGACTTCATTTTAGTCATTTGGCACCGCCTATGTGACGTTAGCCATCAATTGCTTTGCGCGGATTGCGAAAGCAATCGTTGGATGAACAACTTTGATGGCTAACGTCACATAGGCGGTGCCAAATGACTAAAATGAAGTCATAAACTATTGCTTTAGGCGGTAGGGGGGCTGGACTGGTTATTAACATTGAACTCTAGAGAATACTAGAGGACGATATTTATATCTGTATCCATGGTATAACATATCTGTGACTGTACACAAAATGTATTTATCATCCGAGCCACGGAAGCGCTCAGTTGGAAAATGTCACACGCGGTCACCCATCCAAATACTGACCGTGCGGGACGTTACTTAATTTCGGTGATTCTAGTATTACAAAACATGATATTATCGATACTTATTCACGTTTCTGTGACGTGACGTAAGCCACCATGAGATAATGGCATGGAGATTGGATGCACATCACTATTTGAACGGGCTATCGCAGCCGCGCAGTGTAGGGGCTAGGGATGGGACTTATCGATAACGACATCAATTAAATTATTCACAAGTCATGACAAATATTATCTATTAATCAAAATATAATGAATCTTGGTAATATTAATTTGAAATTCGGTTTAGAACGTCGCATAATCGGTTCATCGTATGTTTAGTGTATTTTTCTTGAGAAGTATTGTGCCTATACAATATTTTTTTTTAATTACGGAGAAAACCTTTGGGAAATAGCATAAGGTTAATTTGTGTTATTTTTAGGGTTCCGTACCTCAAACGGAAAAAACGGAACCCTTATAGGATCACTTTGTTGTCCGTCTGTCCGTCTGCGTAAATGTCAAGACTCTTTATCTCGGGAACGCGTAAAGATATTGAGTAGAAATTTAAACTGTATACGTATATCTATAGTTTCTTGCAGTTGTGTAAAAGAAAAAATTCTCAGTTTTGTTTAAAAAAGTTAGAGCTGTTTATGTCATAAAAAACCGCATATTTCGACACTCACAAAAATCAAAACCTACAGGGTAGTTCACGTTAACACAGAACTATGAAATTTGGCAAGAAGCATGGTCACATATTGGAATAATTCTGAAAACTGTACATTTTTATTTAAATCACAAAAAATAAGGCCTCAAAATTCACAAAATATGGGTTCAAAATCAAAAGTGAGTAAATCGTATCATGTAACATACTCGTAAACATAAAAGAACTTCATTAGCACATGCTAAAACAGGTTTTTAATTATTTTAACAATGTGTAATTTTCTATGTATAACGAGAAAAGTGAAAAAAAAACTTTTTTGTCGATGGTTATAGTATAGAGATTTTAACAATTTACTTCCCAATTTTGTGAAATTTTCTGGATTAGTACGGAACCCTCGATGTGCGAGCCTGACTTGCACTTGTCTGGTTTTTTTTAGGGTTCAACACGCTAAAATACACAAATCAAAATTAGTCTAGATGCTTATATTAGAATTATATTATATAATATGCTTATATTATGGCAGTAGAAACAGATTAAGCATACGAAATTGAAATCATCACCGTCTCCTTGAGCAGTCGGGTAGAAATAATCGGAAACTCAAGCTGTCCCAACAAACAATAAAAAAATAATTTATTAATTTACTAGACATTTATGGTTCAATTCACATCCTACTTAAAACTTAGAAACCCAAATATGACATAATATGAAAACATTTAAATAAATTACTATTTTAACACAAGCCTGCTCCAAACAGTAATTTGTATTCTTTAAAGGTGTCTGCACACTATATCGTACCATAACATTACTGTGCTAGGAAGGTGTCAGGCACGGAAAACAACATTCCATTTCATTTAATTTATTTTTAGGGTTCCGTACCTCAAAAGGGAAAAACGGAACCCTTACAGGATCACTTTGTTGGACAACTAAACAACTAAAAAAATAATGTCTGTAATGGTCTGGTCTGTAGCTGTATTAACTAATGAAATTAAATGAAAAACCGGACAAGTGCGAGTCAGGCTCGCACATCGAGGGTTCCGTACAAACATATTGTTAAAATAATTAAAAACCTGTTTTAGCATGTTCTAATGAAGTTATTTTATATGATACCTTACATGATACGATTTACTCACTTTGAATTTTGAACTCATATTTGATGAATTTTGAGGCCGTATTTTTATGTGATTTAAATAATAATGTACAGTTTTACGATTTATTCCTATATGTGTACCTGAGACAATGCTTCTCGCCAAATTTCATAGTTCTATGTCAACGGGAACTACCCTGTAGGTTTTGATTTTTGTGAGCGTTGAAATATGCGTTTTTTACGACTTAAACGGCTCTAACTTTTTTATACGGTAACTGTTAAATTATTTTAACAACGTGTTTGTACGGAGCCCTCAATGTGCGAGCCTGACTCGTACTTCTCCGGTTATTTTTTTTTGTTTGATGTATCATAGTTTAGAGGTAATTTGATTTAAATTGTATTTAAATCACCTGAGTCATTTTTGTAATAAGTATCAACAATATTGTGAAAATTACTATATCGATCCGTCTTATGTGTAAGCATTCTGACGTTCGGCTTCGCTTTTCCTCTCGCTCGCTCTCGTGGCGTGAGTAACTGGTGCGAGCAGGAGAATAAGCGAAGTCGAATATCAGCAGAGCGCTTACACAATAAAGCCTACGGTCATAGTAAGGTACACTACAGTGTGCAAAGACCTTTAAACCATATGCAAACTAAAACCTAATTAACAAAATATTATAATAATTTAGCAAACTTAACACAAAATTTTAATAATTTCCTCGTTACATCTTCTAAAAAGTTAATGAATAATTAATAATATATTCTAATGACATGTCAAATGTGTTAATAAGATGTCGATAGATTTGCCAGCGGGGCGCCAATTCCGATTCATTATTATCACAATAACTACTATTATCGATATTATTATGGTAGAAATTTTAATAATACACTAATTTATAGTAAGTTTTGAATGGAATCGTGTCAAGGAGTGGACGCAGGTATTTATTAGAAGTGACCTTGTAGATGTAGATGATAATAGGCCTATCAATGATACAACGAAAATCTAGCGGTATCAAAATTAAATTAATTTACTAGCTGACCCGGCTAACTTCGTTTCACGCAATATCTTTATAAATTATAGTATTATGTTATTCTGTTGTTTAAACATTACTATTGCAAAGATTCATCTAAATCTGTTCAGCAGTTTTGCGTGATTGGCGAACAAAAATCCAAACATACAAACTTTCACGTTTATATGTGTATATTGGTAGGATTAATTTTTTGTTGTACAAAGTTTTTCGTTTACTATATCTTGCTGGGTGATGAATAATAATAAGAGAGTTAAAAAGTTATCAGGTCTCATGTAGAGCCAAGCTTCTGACTCTACACGCCCTAACTTCTCATTTCACAATCTCTTATCCACTTGAACGTCACCGTCTCAAACCCATTTATGCATCAAACGTCACGGCCCGGCGTCAATTTTTTCGCGCGCGGTTGCGGAATATCCGTCCCGCTAAAAACGTCTGTCAAAGGAACAATAGACAAGCTACGTTTTAGTAAAAAAATACCGTAGCATGGCCTAATTTATTAGCAAAAGTGTTTTTTATAAGTCTATGATTCAAGTTTCACCTTAACACTTAAAAAAAATGTTAAACAGCAACACGGAGCCGCCAATGACCGGATCGGCCATCCCCGACTTTAGAGCACAATATTTCAATCACAACACAACTAACACTGTAAATCACATACACCAGTCGATAGAAAACTCTATTATTTAGTTAAAGTTTACCACATATATTAGCACAAAATCGCTGCACATAATGCCGCTGGAACCGGACCGGTGCGACTGGCGCCGTTTCTAAAATGGCTGCCCAACCACTCGAAAAAGGGGAATGAACTTTTATGCACTCTAAGGCCATCTATAGTTCATTCCGAACATTAAATACTAGCGTTACTACAAAAAGGAACTCTATTATTACGGTTTAAAGCCGATTTTTGAAAAATCGCATTAGCGGCTTAGTGAAGATTAGTCTTGGGTCAATCTGGGACCGGGAGCTTCCAAGTGGCTAAATGTAGTTTAACTGTTTTATTACTACGAAAACCATAGATACGAATATCTCAGATAAAAGGGGTAACGCTGTTGTCACTTGAGGCAATTCAACTACTAAAATGTATGGTAAATATTTATCTACTAAAATATAAGCTAGATTTGTCAAAACTGTCAAATATGTATTGGAATTTGAAAATAATTTGACGTTACCCCACGGAAAATTCAACAACAGCCACCGAATCGAGATATTTCTCATGTCTCCTTATAACTCGTCTCTTAGCTATATAGTAGCACCTAGTAGCGTACTCGTCTAGTAGTGCTCATGGCGTAGTTTGACTAAGTGTTCTTTAGCGATCATCGAAGTTAAGCAACGTTCAGCACGGTCAATCTTCTGATGCGAGACCGCGGGTGGCATTTTCTCGGATGACTCGTTAAATTATTGTAGACCCCGGTTGTATTAACCGTTTAACCATGTCAGAGGCCTTCAGGCACCCAGCGTATAAGAACTTACTTTTTTTTTTCGAATCACCCATGTTGTCTTGCCACAACCTGGAACCCCGTTGACCCATTGTATCTTTGGTACCGCCCAGTTTCTCCAGCCTGCCTCGACGTCCGAGCTCCGTTCGATGGTTTTAGCCATCTCGAGGATTCTATCGTCCAGCATTATCTTGGTACACTTGGCGGTGACAACAATTGGGTCGTTCGATGGTATCGCGTACTTTGGTCTTCCTGTTCGCTCCGTTTCCCCCCCATTCAACTCCACAAAGCCACTTTCTGCGCTGTAAGCTGCCATATGCTGTCCTTTCATAGTCCCTCTGATAACTTGGGAAATGACGTTATTGTACCTATATGGCAGCTACCACCTCCTCTTACTTTCTTCCTCGTCTCTTTCAAATTTTCTCGGTCGACCATATTGACCCTCTGGTATATCTGAATATAAAGTAATGAACAGTGACTTTTTCATGTTTGCCCGAGTAACGTTAGGGAAACCCCTCAAACTACATATTTTTAATAAGGTGTAGACTGTAGAGATTCTGATTAAAAAAGAAAACCGGACAAGTGCAAGTCAGGCTTGCACATTGAGGGTTCCGTACAAACACATTGTTAAAATAATTAAAAACCTGTTTTAGCATGTGCTAATGAAGTTCTTTTACATGATACTATTTACTCACATTGAATTTTGAACCCATATTTTGTGAATTTTGAGGCCTTATTTTTTGTGATCTAAATAAAAATGTACAGTTTTCAGATTTATTCGTATATGTATACTCTGAGACAATGCTTCTTGCCAAATTTCATAGTTCTATGTCAACGGGAAGTACCCTGTAGGTTTTGATTTTTGTGAGTGTCGAAATATGCCGTTTTTTACGACATAAACGACTCTAAATCTTTTAAACAATAACTGAGAAGTTTTTCTTTTACACAACTGCAAGAAACCATAGATATACCTACGTATACAGTTTAAATTTCAACTCGATATCTTTACGCATTCCCGAGATAAAGAGTCTTGACATACACACAGACGGACAGATGGACAGACGGACAACAAAGTGATCCTATAAGGGTTCCGTTTTTTTCGTTTGAGGTACGGAACCCTAAAAAAACAAAATATTATGTCAATAGTATCAATAGTTATTTAATTATCTTAACCTATACTTCCGTTTGTGTAGCTTTAATCAAGTCTACAAGTCCCTGTACCTTGCAAGACAACATCTGATTATTTTATCGACATCTTATTTTATCCACAACAGCATGTCCCATCCCTAGGTACGCGTAATTAGGCGATATCTCACGGCGCAGTTTGTTTGTATCGTGTATCGATGTATAACGTTACACCACTCTAGTACAGCACCACTAGACTTAACTCTCATCATCATCTCAGCCTTCATCCGTGGCTTCGGCTTCCTGAAATTTCAACATTTAAGCTTTTTAACTTATTTCTTAGAAGGATTGTAAGCGTAGTATTTAAGACTTTAAGATATGCCAATGATCTTGAGCATTCGGAACATGTTTTACTTTTGCGCCATCTAGCGCAACCTCAAAAGCTTTCTCAAACTTGAACGAACGAACAGATAGAGTACAGAACCTTAGTTTATTGTTACCTATCAAGTTTATACTTCTATGATGTAGCTTTTTGATATTATTTTTGTCGTGTAGCTGATCATTTAGGTAATAAATGATCAGACACATTGCACTACGTATTTAATTAGGTATCTATAACTTCAAAACAGTAATTGCTAAGTAGTCCAAGTAAATAAAGGCGAAAATCAGCAATTACTACTGAACATACTAAAAGTCCTCAAGGGTTTCCGTGCTAAGGGTGTGTGGCGGGGAGAGGGGGGGATGAAACATTTTTTCACAAAAAACTTTGCACATATGTAGATTTAAATTTTACACAATAGGAAATAATTAAACTTGTGTCTCTTATTTTTTTTATATCGATGCGATTTATAGTTTCGTCAAAATAACCCGTTGAATTGCGCTGTTTGGCCTCTATTAAAACCTTAAGATTTATTGTTTATGACGTGTTGTTATATTTAATTGTACTTTTGTCCCAAATTAATTGTCTAATCTGTAATTGTAAATTTTAACAATGTTTTAATAATCTCTACAAATATCACTGTTTTCTTATTGAAATAATTGGCATGATTCGATAACATTCACTGAGTGAACAAATTTTAAGTAAAAGAGGTCTCTATTTTAACTCGGCGATTTTGCTATCGTCCCTACGACTGTTGATTCTTCTCCACAGGTCACATTTTTCAACTAATCTCGAGCTCGACGTAACTTGTTACACAGGAACTATGTAATTACATATTATAACTATTTAATTGAACTATTTAATTACATATTAGAAGGAAACCGCAAATTGTACGCGACGTCACTTGCCGGTCTTGACGGAAGACCAGCGCCGGTTGTATATAATAACCGGCATCATGCTGAGTTGGGACCGGCTGGTGACGAAAATAAAACACTAGTTAGTTAGTTTTTAGTGTAATTACAATCTTTGTTTGTTGCTGTATTTTCTGTGTTTTGTTTTCGTCAATAAAATATTGTCTATTGTCTAACATATTAATGTTTTTTGTCGTCGACCATTTTTGATTGGGGGTCAGTTAGAGCGAGTCGAAATATAAACTTACAAAGATTCAGTTAAAGAGATGTGCCGCGAAGTATACTGTTCGTAGAACTACTAGTTTATACATAGGCCTACATTATGACCACCAACTCGTCTGATAGATAGATAGATCAATTCTTTTATTGTCACACCATAACTTAAATAAACTGGAAAAACAAGTTGCATTAGAAATTATAGCTAGTGTTACAACCGGCGGCCTTATCACTTAAAAGCAATTTCTTCCAGTCAACCGCAAAAAATGTTAAGGCGATGGAGTGTGCATAAATGTGGTAAAATAAATATATTTACTGAAACAACATACATTCTAATAAATTATAATAATAACCTATACATAACATAAGAAGCTGTGGTGGTCTAGAGGTAGTGACACCCGCTTTACAATCGTGAGGTCATGGGTTCAAATCTCCGGTCCCGTACCAATGAGTTCTTTGGAATTTATGAATGGAATTTCACACTACTAGTGAAATTT
Organism: Hypomecis punctinalis; assembly: GCA_949316475.1. Taxonomy (NCBI): domain Eukaryota; kingdom Metazoa; phylum Arthropoda; class Insecta; order Lepidoptera; family Geometridae; genus Hypomecis; species Hypomecis punctinalis. The sequence continues at coordinate 16,803,649 of OX438822.1, forward strand.
TAGGCTTTTCGGTGAAGGAAAACATCGTGAGGCAACCTGCATACGTCCGTAGAAAAAAATCGATGGCGTATGTGAATCCACCAACCCGCACTGGGCCAGCGTGGTGGATATGGCCCAAACACACTTCGTGGGTAGGCTTACGTCCTGCAGTGGATTATAAAAAGGTTGGTACAGTACAGTACAGTACATAACATAAAATAAACTAATATACCTATATCATAACTATACAAATATATCGAAAAATGATAAATGAATATGACTATAATTTAAACAGCTTATAGTGATAACAACATTTTTTATTGGAAATATCGATAGTCTTATAGTGATGGAAAGCGTTGTTGTGACCAAGGATAGAGTATGCATAGTTGTACCTATATCCTATTTAAAACAATCATACTCCTAGCTCTATAATTTTCTAAATGCGTCCTCTTAACCAGGTAATAGTTATTTGAATGTTATTACAGAAAAATGCTGATATCATTATGATTGCGCCCGAATATTGGTAGAAATTGAATTTGCGCTAGAAAACATCCTGTCTAGACAGGTCTGGACAGATGGAGCCAACGACGGGAAAATAGAGGATAATAACATTTAGCTTGGAACAGGGACGTTTTATCTCCGGACTAGTAACGCTCTACCATTCGCACTCACTACATTCTGTCAGCTTTACGTGAGGCGCGGGGGAGGAGGTGTTCACTGAAATTTTGACCTTAAACATATCAGGGTAAAGTCGAAACGTTAACGGGTGACGGGTTTATGGAGCGGAGCGAGCGAGAACAATGAACCCAGATGCTGATAATCCATTTTCGCCTTAATTGCTTGAACGCTTAAGTCTAAAATTGTGTAATAAAATGTCCGGTGTCTCTTTTACGTGTAGGCACAATTTTTCTTATACCGTGGCAGAGGGGTACGCGTACTGAATTCTTCTCCACAATAGACAATAATAGATTGTAAGGTATGGACATATGGCTGAATGTTGCATAAACATGGGAGGATATGATTCTCGATCTTTGGCGGAGACTCCATTACTGAATCGATATATTCGATGCCGGTCCGAGTGAACTATTTTAAGTTTTAATATAAAAATAAGCTTCAATGAAACAAAAAAATACTTACATGTGAAACGTTACACCATCTTTTTGTAAATTTGAGGTATAAGATTTATTTTCACACGTTCTAACTGCACAAGCTGGCATTTTTTCAATGAGCACTTCGCGCAGCGGATTCTATCAGATGACTGTTGAAATATCGATTGGTAAGTGGTTTTTATAAACGTGTAAGAATTATAGTTCTCATACCATGACAGAGGGGTGCGCGCGTAGAATTCTATTCCCGAGGATAACTCTTCCAAGGCTTGGAATGTAGGTACCTACATACTTTATCTTTCTTTGTGCCGACTAAATTTATGTAGGTTTATTAATGAAAACTATGTAGGTATTATTAGGTTTGCATCTGTTATTAATAAACAAAGGTTTTGCGTTTTCTTTTTGCAATTAAGTAACTGTTTGAAATCTCGTCATTATTGGTTCAAATTAACAAGTTTTTACTATGATATCAAGTAAATATGTAAGCCTGGAGCTTTTTCAGGATTCCATACCTCAAAAGGAAAATAACGGAACCCTTATAAGATCAGTTTGTTGCCCGTCTGATTGATTTGATTTATAAAATACTTAATTAACAAAAGTAAATAATACAATGTATATTTAGCGTTACATGGCTTAAATAACATTTAAATTAGAATAATACATCGTCTTATAGGCTAGGGACGCCTTTTAAAACTTTAAGCTAACAATAGTTAGAAAATAGGCTACTCATTAAAACATAAAATTGCGGGTACTTAGTAAATAAATTAGGTAAGTATAAACACTACATACTACTGGGCTACTTCGTATGTTTAGATCATCATGTTGTCCGTCCGTCCGTCCGTGTGTCAATTCCTTCTAACTTTCTATCTCAAGAATGCAAGAATCAAGAAAAAAGATGAGTAGAAATGTAAAAAATCCCCTTTCTCGATGACTGAATTCGCTAAGACTTTTCTTTCTTCCCTAGGTTTTAATGACTTAGTTCCTGGTTTCTTATAACTATTGGGATTTGTAAGGAACCCTCGGTGGGCGAGCCTGACTCGCACTTGTCTGGTCTTAATATTTTATTTCTTATTTAAGTTTAAGTTTGACTACGTACTATGTTAAGCAGACATGCGGTCTATAGTACACTATGGATTTGACATTTAACATTTTTGACACTATGGCTACTTACAACTAGCCATAGTGTCAAAAATTTCAAGCCGCCTAAAGGTCTCTGACATGGCTAAACGGTTAAAACAACCGGGACCCACAATTTAACATGACATCCGAACCACCGCAGCACTTAGTTAGATATGTCACCCGCGGTCACCCATGCTAAAACTAACCGTGGCTAACATTGCTTCACTTTGTTGATCTAACATCAGGCAGTGTGTAGTCAAACGCGAACCTATTCGAAATAAAAAAAAAATCGGTAAGAAACACCTTGTCTACACCAAAAACCATTAAGTACCTAACCAAAAGAAGTCGACACGCCTAAGCACCGAAGTCTGCCAAGTCAGTGGGGAGTGAAGAAACGCACACAAACCAAAATATAAGCAAGTTTACACGCACACAAATGTTAACTAACACTAGCTGAAAATGAACGCAACACAAGCGCAACCAGACCGATATATATAAAGAGCATGACCGCCGGTCGCGTACTTTTGGCAGAGGGGTATTTTTGCAGTGTCGACTCCTTTTGGTTAGGTACACTCATATTATTTAAAAACTAGCTGCACCCCGCGGCGTTACCCGCGTTAAAGAAGCCTATCCATACTCGTATGTATTAATCCAAGGTCTAAGCTACCTTCATAGCTAATTAAGTCGGTTCAGCCGTTTTTGCGTGAAAGAGTAACAAACATGCACACATAGACATACTCACAAACTTTCGCGTTTATAATCTATATATATAAAAATGAAACCCGTTTTCCGTTGTCACGACTTAACATAAAAACGGCTTGACCGATTTGGCTTATTTTTTTTTGTAGTTTTCTAATACTCTGTACAAGGTTCTTACGGAAACAAATATTAAGAAAATCTCTCAGAAAGATTGAAAAATATACATTTGATTTTTACTTGATTGACGAAATTTTGTTCAGAACTCTCCGACTCTCTCTTGGTCGGTTTTGTGACTATTGACGATGATTTGACATTCGACTTCTAGGCGAAACGAAGTTCGCCGGGTCCGCTAGTATAATTATAACTAAAGTAGGATAAGGTGACGAATACTTTTGCTCATTTTATTAAATCTATTCTTAGTCACGGCAAAGAATTTTAATCCTATAAAATGAAGAAACCTTTACAGAAGGGTTTTTATGAAACCCGAGGGAAAGGGGATTATGTGTTTTTTGTATCGGATCTTAATCTCGTCAGAGAGGAGCATTTATTTTGCTTGGATAAGACGCACTGAGTGTTGGTCGGAGTTTATTTGTATTTTAAACCAAAATTCAAAAAGCAGAAGGTTGACCAACGAAAAAACGGAGGAGACTACAGGAGTACTCAAGTCGACGCGTATATTTTTTTACGTATAACCACCTACGAGCAAATATCTATAGAGTCACAGTCGTGCAAAAAAGTGTCCGAGCCAAAACTCTGCCCAAGCTACGTAGTGGGCAGGCTTTTTAGTTAATCGTAAGGCGATTGCAAGCCGACTACAACGCCTAGCGATCAAAGTGTCGTCCAGCCGCAGTAAAGAAGGATTCCTCGGGGCTGCAACCTCGCTCCCAGCAACAAGGAGCAAGATGATCCCACGTTGAACGGTCAAAGTGTTCGATTACAAGCACTAATTACGAGTCCTGCGTCGTTTCACCCCGCAAGCGGTTCGGCCCGCGGGGCGAATTACGTGACATAACGTCGAGATTCGTGAAAACGAGTCATTGTGAATTATTTCATGTAAAATTTGAGTCGGTATAATTATTCGATCGGTATTTGTATGTATGACGGCGCTCGGACATTTTTTTACTACTTTCACTTAGGGACTGTGACTCTGTAAATGTTTGCTCGAAGATAACCACGCATATTTTTTGTTGCACGATTTCGATAATTCTTTTTTTTTTTATTGGAAAAGGTATACTTTACAGTTGGTCCCATTCAAATATTATTGATATCGGCTGAGCCATTTTTGAAAAATCAACAATAATGGGAAAATGGCTACATCGATCCGTGCGAACTATTCGTGAATTCTGTACACGGTTGAAGTCGGTCATGACATTTTAAAAATACTGATTAACTATTATTGATGACTAGTTAAAAAATCGGACAAATATGAGTCAGGCTCGCACATCGAGGGTTCCGTACAAACACATTTTGAATATTTTTTGGGGTTCCGTACCTCAAACGGAAAAAACGGAACCCTTATCTAATCGGAATAAATCTGAAAACAGTACATTTTTATTTAAATTACAAAAAATAGGGCCTCAAAATTCGTATAATATGGGTTCAAAATTCAAAGTGAGTAAATCGTATCATGTAAGGTATCATATAAAAGAACTTCATTAGCACATGCTAAAACATGTTTTTAATTATTTCAACAACGTGTTTGTACGGAACCCTCGATTTCAGTTTCTTTACAGGTTAAATTTCAACTCGATATCTTTACGCGTTCCCGAGATAAAGAGTCTTGACATACACACAGACGGACAACAAAGTGATCCTATAAATAAGGGTTCCGTTTTTTCCATTTGAGGTACGGAACCCTAAAAATTAGCAAAATTACGTAAAATGATATGGTCAAACCAAACACTTGACCAGTAATCTTAAAAAAAATTATAAAATTCATTTAACATGAATCAGTCACTTAAATCCTGATAACATCTTATCATTATTACTTCTTTACCCATTCAGAGCGGTATTTAAATAATAACGTGGGAAAATAAACATTAACTCTCGAATCGAATGACACGTTATCACAGATGTAACGGCGAGTCAAGGTAGAGCTGATAACGGCATAGGTTTTTTATGACTCTCTGCCGTCGCTTCAGCAACAGGACGTCCACTGCTGAACATAGGCCTCCTCTATAGATCTTCCATAGCACCGGTTAGACGAGGCTTGCCCCCAGCGCGATCTTCGTCCATCTTACACATCATTTTTGTTGACCGACGAACCACCGGAGGAGGTACTCAATTCGACGCGTATATATTTTTTATATAACCACACATAACTTTTTACATAGTAGTCCGATTTCCTTAATTCTTTTTAGGGTTCCGTACCTCAAATGGAAAAAACGGAACCCTTATAGGATCACTTTGTTGTCCGTCTGTGTGTATGTCAAGACTATTTATCTCGGAAACGCGTAAAGATATCGAGTTGAAATTTAAAATGTATACGTATATCTATAGTCTCTTACAGTTGTGTAAAAGGAAAACTTTTCAGTTATCGTTTAAAAAAGTTAGAGCCATTTATGTCGTAAAAAACCGCATATTTTGCACTCACAAAAATCAAAACCTATAGGGTACTTCCCGTTGCCATAGAACTATGAAATTTGGCGAGAAGCATTGTCTCAGAGTACACATATAGGAATAAATCTAAAAACTATACATTTTTATTTGAATCACAAAAAATAGGGCCCCAAAATTCACAAAATATGGGTTCAAAATTCAAAGTCAGTACAACGTGTTTGTGCGGAACCCTCGATGTGCGAGCCTGACTCGAATTTGTCAGGTTTTTTGATAATAACACTGCAATACGCTGGACTATGTCGGGTTAACCTTGGTATTTCTACGGATGTCCTCATTTCTGTTCCGATCTTTCAAAGAGACTCCGAGCATAGCCCGCTCCATTTTTCTTTTGGTAACAAATAAAATGATTAGATGCATATTTGTAAGCGATCAAAGTCCAGAACGCGGGGTCAATGACAATCTTATGTTAAATTAAGGGCCCTGGAAGCTGAAGGATGCGGGCCCTTCGCTCTCTTACCCGACTGCCCAAGGAGGAGTCGCCCGCCCATGAGGGGTGACATGTGTCGCCAGTGCTACTATTTCTCTTTATATTATGTCGGTATATACAGACCAGCCCCCCGACCGCCTAAGCAATAGCAATCGTTTATGACTTTCTTTTAGTCATTTGGCACCGCCTATGTGACGTTAGCCATCAATTTCTTTGCGCGGATTGCGAAAGCAATCGTTGAATGAACAACTACGATGGCTAACGTCACATAGGCGGTGCCAAATGACTAAAATAAAGTCATAAACGATTGCTATTACGATTGCTATTGCTTAGGCGGTCGGGGGGCTGGCATTTTTTCTTACATATCACATTGATGCTATGGTACGGTGGCGAGGATGACGCGTTCAATTTTAGGTCTTGATCGTTTTAACCGTTTAGCCATGTCAGAAGCCTTCAGGTGGGTTAAAACCTCTGACACCAGGGCTAGCCTCTCGGCAGTGGTCTCGTTTCAATTTTATTGAAATCGGCTGAGAAATTTTTGGTAAACATTTATATACATTAATGTCTACGGATACGGACATACGGATGTCATATTATCAACGGATTAGCAAGTTGAAATGGCAATGGGCAGGGCACATAGCGCGGAGGACTGATGACCGGTGGAGTCGAAAAGTTCTCGAGTGGAGACTACCTACCGGCAAGCGCAGCGTAGGACGTCCACCCACAAGGTGGACAGATGACCTCATTAAGGCCGCAGTATCGCGCTGGATGCAAGCCGCTATCAACCGGTATTATTTGAGATCCATAGGGGAGGCCTATGTCCAGCAGTGGACGTCTTTTGGCTGATGGATGATGGATGGATGGAATGTCTCATCGATTCATGCAAACTATTCGAACTCTGTACACGGTGGATGTCGGTGGTGCCTTTTTTGTAAAAAATAATTATGTATTATTATGCCTATTTCGTCACTTAAATTAAAAGTTCAGGAAGTTATTAAAAAACCTCAAAATATAACGCACATGTAATACCAACCCTTTGAAGGGTACATCCCCCCGCCCCCCGCGGGGCGCGAACCCGATACCCTGTGGAGGGTCTAATGGGCATCCAGTTACACCGACAGGTTACCAGCCTCATTATCTGGTTTACAGAATATTTATCATAACATCATCATGATCAGCCGCAAGGCGCTCACTTTATAAGGTGCTATGCGAGACAAGCCTGCGCGCTAGTACTCCAACCTTGAAAAAGATTGCCTAATGCGATCGAAACCATAGTAGCAGCTATCTACTAAAAAAAAACCGGACAAGTGCGAGTTAGGCGCGCACACCGAGGGTTCCGTACAAATCCAGAAAATTTCACAAAATTGGGAAGTTGTTAAAATTTAAATCATCGACAAAAAGTTTTTATTAATACCTTAAAAATTATACACTATTAAAATAATTAAAAACCTGTTTTAGCATGTGCTAATGAAGCTCTTTTATATGATACCTTACATGATACGATTTACTCACTTTGAATGTTGAACCCATATTTTGTGAAAATTGAGGCCCTATTTTTTGTAAATTAAATAAAAATGTACAGTTTTCAGATTTATTCCTATATGTGTACTCTAAGACAATGCTTCTCTCCAAATTTCATAGTTCTATGTCAACGGGAAGTACCCTGTAAGTTTTGATTTTTGTGAGTGTCGAAATATGCGGTTTTTTACGACATAAACGGCTCTAACTTTTTTAAACGAGAACTGAGATTTTTTCTTTTACACAACTGCAAGAGTTCATCGATATACGTATACAATTCAACTCAATATCTTTACGCGTTCCCGAGATAAAGAGTCTTGACATACTCACAGACGGACATCAAAGTGATCCTATAAGGGTTCCGTTTTTCCTTTTGAGGTACGGAATCCTAAAAAAGGAGATAGCTCTGTAAAATCTAAAACATGTTGCGCGAAGATTGGGCTATCCTATCCCATCAACTTGGCATGTTTCGTTACATTCCATATAGACGGGTCATCTGCAGCTTGCAGCTGGCACCACAGCCGCCAAGATGGTCGACTCTGCCTACACCACTCACAAGAAATATCTGCTTTACATCAGGCAGTGTGTAGTCAAACGCAAACCTATTTGAAATAAAAAAAAAATAAAAAAAAAAAAAAAGAAACCCGTAGATCATCGACATCGATTATACTCCATAAAATTTAACTTGATCTCTGCGACAGTGACATTGACATAGAAGATTGACATTTTTAGAGTTGAGATACTCGTAGTGGTGGAAAAATCGATTTTCAAACAATGTTGTAATGAAATCGAATGAGTAGTTGAAGGTGATAAATTGGATTTTATTTACTTACTATTATTTAAGATCAAGTATGTGCACATGTAAATAATGTTATGATATTAATTAAATACTCATAATAATGTAACGATAGTATTTATCAACGTTTTTCACTATTATCGATGCTAATGTAACATATAATTGGGTTTAATTTAATTATACAGGTAAAAAATGTTATGATATTAAAATATACAATAAAATTTATGATAAATTAAGTTTTATTTAAAATATCGTTAGTATAAACTATCGATATTTTAAATAAAACTATATCTAAAACTCTGTGGTCACGATCATTCGTCGCCCATCACTAATCGGCATGCCCATAAAGTATGACATTGATAGGCACTGTCTGTACTATTAAGAAATTCAGGACTTCGTAGGCGTGATTTTTCTGACAGAGAGTACTAGCTGACTCGGCCACGCGTTGCTGTGGCTCAATAAATTAAAATTGCGACTATAATTTGAGATTTAAACTATCCTATCTCTCAAGTTGGATCGAACTGCACATGGTGTGCGAATTTTATTATAATCGGTTAAGTGGTTTAGGAGTCCATTGAATACAAACATTGTGACACGAGATTTATATATATTAAGATAGTATAAAAGTTGCTCCGTTGATGATTATTTATTCAGGTTCGGTATAATTAGTCGAAACTTGTTTGCATAATTAGTGGAAACGTGGTCGCCTAATGGCGGCATTAGTCATAACAGCTATACAACTTGATTGAGCTCGATTTATGGCACTGAGAGATTCAGATATTCCCCGTTCAGAATCATAATATAATCTTATGCCAGAATTTGTTAGATGCTCACTTTCCGTACTGTTTACTGTAATGTATCAGCCTTTTTGACCGACGAACCACCGGAGGAGGTATACAATTCGACGCGTATTATTTTATGTATAACCACGCATAACTTTTTTTTGTTGTAGTCCGATTTCAATAATTCTTTTTTTATTGGAAAGAATATACTTTGAAATTGGTCTTAATAAAATTTTATCGAAATCGGCTGAACCATTTTTGATAAATCAATAATTATGTGAAAAATGCTACATCGATCCGTGCATAATATTTGCGTTCTAGCGATGCGCCCCGGCTTCGCACACGTGTATTATACATATAAACAATTATCTTGAATTAATCTATCTATTAAAACAAACTACATCAAAATCCGTTGCGTAGTTTTAAAGATATAAGCATACATGGGGACAGACAGCGGAAAGCGACTTTGTTTTATATTTATATATACTATGTAATGATTCTGTACACGGGTGAAGTCGGTCATGCTATTTTTTGCAAAAAATAAATTATTAATAGACCACTGGACGTAGGCCTACCCACGAAGGCTTATTGGGCCATATCCACCACGCTGGCCCTATGCGGATTGGTAGATTTACATACGCCATCAAATTTCTTCTACAGACATATGCAGGTGGCCTCACGATATTTTCTTCCACCGCCGAAGCCCTTGGTATGAAATTCCGTACATAAATTCCAAGGACCTCATTGGTATGGGACCGGGATTTAAACCCACGACCTCACGATTGTAGGGCGAGTGTCATTAAAACTAGACCACGGCTTTCATCGGAAAATCCCTTTTAGAAATTGACGAGTCAAGCTGACAGTAAATAATTTAACGGAACAGATATATTCTGTTAATATATCCGTTCCGTTCTGTTGCCGCTATTAATATATGTTTTTTTAGGATTCCGTACCTCAAACGGAAAAAACGGAACCCTTATAGGATCACTTTGTTGTCCGACTGTACGTCTGTGTGTATGTCAAGACTCTTTATCTCGGCAACGCGTAAAGATAGTTGAGTTAGATAGTTGAAATTTAAACTGTATACGTATATCTATGATCTCTTGCAGTCGTGTAAAAGAAAAACTTTTCAGTTACCGTATAAAAAAGTTAGAGCCGTTTGTCGTAAAAAAACGCATATTTCAGCACTCGCAAAAATCAAAACTTATACTTCCCGTTGACGTAGAACTACGAAATTTGGCGAGAAGCATTGTCTCAGAGTACACAAATATAGGAATAAATCTGAAAACTGTACATTTTATAAAAAAAATAGGGCCTCAAAATTCACAAAATATTGGTTTAAAATTCAAAGTGAGTAAATCGTATCATGTAAGGTATCATATAAAAATAAACTTTTTGGTCGATGGTTATAGTACAGAGATTATAACAACTTACTTCCCAATTTTCTTGATTTGTACGGAACCCTCGATGTGCGAGCCTGACTCGCACTTGCCTGGTTTTTTTTTATAATAGGGCTCCATTTGGCCGTAAGTTGTTTCATTTTTCACATGTAGACCTAGAAGATACCTATTCACTCTTGACTTGAAGATATCCAGATTGTAATTGTCAGGAAACAATGACGGAGGCATTCCAATCAGGGCGGTCCGCATTATGAAGGAAGAAGCGAATCGCTTTGTACCAGCTGATGGTATAATATGTCACATATTATTAAAAAATAAACACATTTGTTGTACTTGTATGGGAGCCCCCTTTAACTATTCATTTTATTTACTTTCAGTTGTTAAGCACCTATAGGGACAACAGAAATACATCATCTGTGAAAATTTCAACTGTCTACCTATCACGATTCCTGACATACAGCTTGGTGACAGACAGACAGGCAGCCATCGGATTCTTAGTAATAGGATCTCGACTAGCCTTTGGGTACGGAACCCTAAAAAGGAAGCAGGTTTCATTTTTATTCATCTACAAGCCATAAGACGTCCACAGAGGGACATAGGCCTCCCTTAAGGATCTCCAATAAAACCGGCGTGTATCGAGCGCAATCCCGCGTCCTTGATGAGGAACTTGGGGGTGGACGAAAACCTTGCTGATTTATACAGCTTTTTGAAGATTTCTATTATTAGTACATTGTTCACCGAGAGGAGAATGTGACCGATTACCGTCGAGGGTGTCGTTTGAAGCCCGAGCCGTAGGCGAGGGCTTTAAAACACCCGAGATCGGGAATCGCACTTTCTCTCGAGTGATACATAGTGCTTTATACTACACCTACGAGGAAAATAAAAAACTAAATCTTTACTAATTGAGATTTATATTGAATCCTCAAACAACACACAAATTGAAAATGGCGCCAATGGCGTCTGCAATTTTCACATGTTCTTTTTTCAAATTGTTTGACACCATCCAACACACAGCTAGTGGCCAGTGTCATTTTGCGAACTTGGAGATAAAAACTCACTGTAAAAACTTTTTGGCTTTTGATATTTAGGTTACCAGCGCATAGTCTCACCCAAAATTAAAAAAGAAAAACCACGTAAGAAATGGATTTTCATACACTTTTCTCTCCCGCTCAGATGCGTTTTCTCGCCGCATATTTGTTCGATATGCAATGACGTACTTTCTACCGTAAATTTGATAAAGTATCAAGGTACTTTCCAAGCAGGTGTAGTATAAAATATATTTATCAAAACATTAAATATTTTACAATACTATTCAATCAATCAATCATTTATTTATTTTTGACACATAATTATGTTAATGTACAGTATCAGATGATCCATAGACTCCTGAACTAGTCTAAGACTGTGTTTCAGGAGCCAATGGCTTCTCTATAGTAACAATTTTAAACATTATGTCAAAACAAATCGTGTTTTTACTAAATTTTTAAAACAATTTTGTAATATAAAAATAATAATTAATTTTGAAAACAGAAAAAAAAATCTAGTTAATAGAAATCTCAGTTATTATATAACAATATTAAATCAATCTACTACAGACACCTTAATCATTTTCTAAAGTTGCCAAAATATAAACAAAAGTGAGTAATAACAAAATTTAGATAGATACTTAACATCTTATTATATTACCAAATGTTATTATTATTTATCACACTTACAATATAATTTACTTTTTACGCAATCTGTTCAAGGTAAATACTATATTGGCTAGGTAAATCAAATGTACAAACTTTCAAGCAAAACCTCAGTACTTTGATAGTCGAACTTATTTAACCACTAATGTAAGTATGTATCTAGAAACTGAATGTCAAATATAGTTTGACCACAAAGTAAACATCGTGGGTAATTTGTTTGACCACAATAATCACCTCATTGTCAAATGTCACACATTTCCTATGTTTTAACTTTTATATTTGCGAAAGAGTTACTAGTGCCAACTGTAATGTTTACCTACTTAAACACTTGCGAAATACATAATATCTAATGAAACTTAGACGTAGGTACCTACTATTAATATTAAAAAATAAAAAACCGGACAAGTGCGAGTCAGGGTCGCACATCGAGGGTTCCGTACAAACACGTTGTTAAAATAATTAAAAACCTGTTTTAGCATGTGCTAATGAAGTTCTTTTATGTGATACCTTACATGATACGATTTACTCACTTTGAATTTTGAGCTCATATTTTGTGAATTTTGAGGCCCTATTTTTTTTGTGATGTAAATAAAAATGTACAGTTTTCAGATTTATTGCTATATTTGTACTCTAAGACAATGCTTCTCGCCCAATTTCATAGTTCTATGTCAACGGGAAGTACCCTGTAGGTTTTGATTTTTGTGAGTGTCAAAATATGCGGTTTTTTACGACAAAAATGACTTTTTTAACGACAACTGAGAAGTTTTTTTTTACACAACAGCATCAATTCATCAATATACCTACGTATACAGTTTAAATTTCAACTCGATATCTTTACGCGTTCTCGAGATAAAGAGTCTTGACATACACACAGACGGACAGACGGACAACAAAGTGATCCTATAAGCGTTCCGTTTTTTCCTTTCGAGGTACGGAACCCTAAAAATATGTAAGTCAAGGAAGAAATAGTAAAGAAACAAATGGACAGGTGCCTTCACTTCCTAGGTATATTTTTACACATAGGTATTGTAAAAATATTTTCAAACTTAAAACTTTTACCAACCCTTAAATTAGGCGATTTGACACCTTCAGCAAAATTTTAATGCTTATTAAATTAATACGTTATTTCTCGTCCTAGATATCAAAATAGAGATTTAAGGATTTGTACAAAAGTAGTAAATCACCCCTAAACCTCAAAAATTTGAGGTTGGAAGTTTGTATGCTAGGTACTTGCGCAAATGTTGATGCTAGAGCTAGATCTGAAAATTGATAATAATAAAACAAGTAGTATTTCAGGATTTTTGGTAAATCACCCTTAATTCTACAACCCCTTATCTACCTTACAAAGCTATATACCTACCTATTGACGAAAGTGTATGTAGTGTAAAGTTCGTGAAGTAAGGGCTGGTAGACTTAGGGCGTGTAGATTAAAAGCTTTTTTTTTATTTCAAATAGGTTTGCGTTTGACTAGACACTGCCTGATGTTCAGATATGCGGTCTAGTATGTAGCACGCTTACCTAGAAGATACCTATTTACTCGAGATTTGAAGACACTCACATTGTACTTTAACGGAAAGATAGACTCAGGCAAAGCGTTCCACATTCTGGCAGCTTGGCTCTACATTTTATAGTGCGAGCTGTAGTCTTGTCTTGGCAACATTTTACACAAATGTATTTGTGAGATATACATATGTAATTTAATAATATAATAGCAACAGATATTCATATATTTACGGACATACCTAGGTACATTTACATTAGGTTGACATTAATACAATATAAATAGAGCTTCATATTCTGCCTTTCAGCAAGCAAATGTCATAATATTCTTAAATCTAATTATCAATGAAATATGATTATTATTCAAAATACTTTTAAATTTTAGTGTGACAGGTATTTTAAAAAGTTTAATGACAAAATTATAGTGTAGCATACGTATAGTTATTTTTTACTCACAAAATCTCTTAAGCAATTTGTACCAATAAGATCAAATAACAAAAGGGAATATTTTTTTGACATACCGTTTACCGATAAAAACTTAAAACAGGTAAAATCACAAAACGCAGGTTGTATACCGCCGCCGACAGGACACCAAAACAAATGGAAACCACTTTCGGTGCACAAAACTATACATTCACTCACCTTTGGTCCAAATGTTGAAGATCCAAGCGCGAAATGTAGACAACTAACGGTTGTATCAACACAAAACACTGAATTTCACGGAAAAATCACTAAGAATGTACCAAAAACAAGCACTGTAAAGCGTCAGAGTAAACGCGTCAGCACGGGTCGAGGGGTAAACGCGAACTGAGGAGGAATTTTGTTTTGCCCAGTCGTTGTCCCCAGTATTACTAGGGTAGCGGGAAAAAAATACCCGAAATATTTACCCGGCTTAGTAGGTTTTTATTCCCCAATAGAAAAAAATAGAGAATAACACTCTTTTTCTTCATCCCTTTTTCCCATTTCTTTCTAAAGTTTGTGGCCTGTGTCTATGAATCTTTTATTACATATCATAGCTCTCTTATTAATTAACCGGCTCTAATTTGACTGCCTCAGTGACTCAGTGGTTACTGGTTAGTGACCCTGACCCCTGGGTCATAAAAGAGCGGGTTCAATTCCCACCCAGAGAAGAGGACTTATGTGATGAAAATAGAGGTTTGCTCTGTCTAGGTGTTATTTAGGTGTTATATTAACAAGTATGTATTTAAAACGTAATGTTGCAAGCAGGGTAAGCGGTTGCAGCACCACAAGTTAAGAGAAATTAGAGACCCTACTTAAAGCAACCTGCCTAGGGGTTAAATTCCTAGCGGTTCAAGGGTAAAATAAAATATAAAACTAACCGTATAATACCAGTTTTAATTCACTATTTACACAAATCAACAGTTAAAGCCTAAAATCACAGCCGTAAAAAACGGAGGAGGGTGGAAAGCAGATAGAACGATCACGCAAGGGGAAAAAAGTGGAGAGGTGACCTAGTGATCCACGCAGGCGGGTGGAGAGGTAACCCGAGGTTCACGTAGTATGTTGACGGTGCAGCGCCAGCTGGGTGCTCGGGGCAGATGCGTCAGCTCAGTCTGGCCAACAAAGCACGCAATAGCAGCGCCGGACAAGCGCTCTGGGTGAGCATCAATGGCCCCCTTCGCTGCACGCTAATGGTGCAGCGCCAACTGGGCCAGTCTGGCCGGTGGGTCACGTAGTAGTAGCGCCGGTTGCCCGCTCGGGGAGCGCAGCAGCGGCCCCCGACGAAAGAGTCGTTCTAGAAAAACTAAAAGATTGTAACGTGACCCTCACCACATCCTGTCCCAAGCACTCAGTCCCATAGGTTCAGGCGAAGATAGAAAACAATCCAATAAAATATAATATACGAAAAAAAATTACCGTAAAATTACCCGAAAATTCGGGTAATTTCCCAACCGCGGCACTCCAAACATAATACCTGTATACTCACACACACTCAACTGCTTTCACAGGGCCTCGTATTACATCAAAGGGCGCACTCACACACCGACAGACGAGGGAAAGAGAAAACTATAGCTAGAGCTGCTAGAGGGACTTGAATTTTGACCGCGGGGGAACTATGAACTATTCTGTGGTAGGCCCTTTAGATAGAGAAACTACTGTTTAATCTGTGGCCTTATTGAAATTAGGTACCTAAGTATCTATTGAAATTGTTCACTCTAGCTAACAGCTAGGCGTATCAACCTTTATTAAGCCAGAAACATACTATCGGACGCGGCTGACGGACGCGACTGACAGCCGCGACTTAGCAATGTGCACAGTCTTATACTTAACATCCGGTGTGCCAGATCGCTCTCGGACGTCCGAACGCTCAAGGTCGTCCTAAGGTGACGTCCGCGACTTATGTCCGATAGTGTGCACGGCTCAGTGTACTTTCATAGTCTAGGTCGCGGCTGTCAGTCGCGTCCGTAAGCCGCGTCCGATAGTATGTTTCGAGCTTTAGTCAACTGCTACTGTCGGGCTGTCTGGAAGAAGTCGCTAATAACGGAAATACAATTTTTGGTACCTTTTTTCTGCTTTTTGACCGACGAACCACCGGAGGAGGTATACAATTCGAAGCGCATATTTTATTTTTATGTATAACCATGCATAACTTTTTTCATAGTAGTCCGATTTCAATAATTATTTTTTTTTGTTGGAAAGAATATACTTCGAAATTGGTTCCATTTAAATTTTATTGAAATCGGCTGAGCCGTTTTTGATAAATCAACAATAATGTGAAAAATGCTACATCGTTCCGTGCGTAATGTCCCCCTGGCTTCGCGCAGGTATATTATACATACAAACATTTCTCTTGAATTACACTATCTATTAAAAAAAACTGCAACAAAATCCATTGCGTAGTTTTAAAGATATAAGCATACATGTGGACAGACAGCGGGAAGCGACTTTGTTTTATACTATGTAATGATTCTGTACAAGGTTACGTAGTATTATTATATCTTCTTTGACAAGGGTGAAGTCGGTCATGCTATTTTTTGCAAAAAATAATGATGCATGCGTATGTTTAAGGTGTGTATCGCCCAGCTCATCATTATCATCATCATATCAGCCATAGAACGTCCACTGCTGGACATAGGCCTCCCCTAATGATTTCCAATAAAACCGGTTGATAGCGGTTTGCATCCTGCGCGATCCTGCGGTCCCAATAAGGTCATCCGTCCACCTTGTGGGTGGACGTCCTACGCTGCGCTTGCCGGTACGTGGTCTCCACTCGAGAACTTTTCGACCCCATCGGTCATCAGTTCTCCGCGCTATGTGCCCTGCCCATTGCCACTTCAACTTGCCAATCAGCTGGGCTATGTCGGTAACCTTAGTTCTTCTACGGATCTCCTCATTCCTGATTCGATCTCGCAGAGAAACCGCCCAGCTGCTTCGGTATTTTTGATGCAACAAATCAAATTAATAAAATTTTAATAACGCCTGCTAAAATCTTCACTTCAAAATTGTTAAAGCGCCTGTTAAAATATTACATCAAAAGTAGTTAATTCAAGCTGTTCTGGTCTAGACCATATGTAGAAGATAAGAAAGGTCTAGACAGTCGTAGTGACACCTACGTCAGCTATCGTGAGGTCGTAGGTTCAATCTCGGTCTCAATCAGTGGCGTGACTACATCATCTGAGGCCCGTGGCAAATTCTTTAGATGGGCCCCCTCCCAATAAAACTTGTCGCGTTGTAATTTAATTTTAATAAACCACTTAATCCAGACGTTGTAATTTCATTTTCATAAACAATTACCCAACACTATTAATAATATTAAGTGTATTTTAGTTCAATACCTAGTAAATGTTATTTTCTAAAGCAGCAAGCAGGGGACACAAAGACTTTTGAATATTACTTTTGGAATTAATTACAAAATCTAGCCATATGAAATCTGAGCCAACGGGAAATCTTTCACGCGAGCGCAACGAGTACATTTATTTTTGTGATTTTATTATAAACTACAGGTTTTAATTTGATATAAACATCAGATAATGAGAAGAACAACCAAAAAACAGAAAATAATTAACATTGAACGCGAGACAGCGAGCGCGAAATTTTTTGGATGTTTTACATATTAAACGGAAAATTTGAGATGAGATGCGACTAAAACAAATATTTCAATTTGTACTAATTTAATTTGTAATTTGTGTAATTTGTTTTGTTTGTGTTTGTTGCGCGAGCGCAACGAGCGCGAAAAATTTACATGGTTTTTTTTCTTTAGAGTAGTAAAATTTAGAAATTTTGTTCAAAATGATGGGTTATGGCCTCTTGAGCCGGGGCCCCTCGGGTCGGGGGCCCGTGGCATTTTGCCAGCCCTGCCATCCTATAGTTACGCCACTGGTCTCAATCCAATGAGGTCTTTACAATTTATGTACTTACGTATTTTCGGTGAAGAAATACGTTGTGAGGCAACTTGCGTACCTACGTCCTACACGTACCTACGTACGCATAGACGGAATTCTATGGCGTATGTGAATCCACCAACCTGCACTGGGCTGGCGTGGTGGATATGGCCCAATCACCCTTTCTTCGTGGGTAGACCTAGATTCTCCAGTAGACTATTAAAAAAGGCTGTTACAGGAACAAGTACCAAGTAACATAATATATTACCACGTTATTTATTAAGTTATTTTTAACATGTAACTGCTATTGTGTTTTTTAGTTGTTTTAAACTGTTATTTTCGACGATGCTATTGCAGATATTTCTATTACAGTATTTCTGACATTTTAATTTGTTTTGTAATATTGTATTTTTATGTAATGTACCGAATTTTAATTAATTTATTGTAATATCATAGTTAAGATTCAATTCAATTGAGTACATAATTAATAATTGTTATTTTGACGATTCGTAGGGTGTTGCTTATCGTATATTTTTGTATACCAATGTATGTAATTATAATAAATAATTATCTATGAATATTCTGAAAATAAATGAATAATCATTTCATACAGTCAAATCCTTACTTTCTATGATTATAAATCCTAAAGTGTGTTCATTAGTTATTTCCTCTTTCACGCAGCAACGGAGCAACGGATAGACTTGATTATTGGCATGGATATAGTAGTTTGAAGTGACATATAAGACACTTTTCAACCCAAAAAAATTAAAAGGTTACTATGGGGCAGCACAAAAATGAAAATACGGCTAGTTTTCATATATGTAGATAATTTCCAGTATGAATCATAATCATTTATTTCAGAATATTCATTACATGTCATAAGTGTTAACCGTGATACATTATCAAAGTAAATTAAAAAAAAATCAAATCAACAAAAACCTGCATTATTATTAAATAAGCAGTCGGTAGTGTCAATATTACTAAAAATTAAATTAAGTAATTATTTAAAAAATGTCATAAAATATGTGATTAACTTAATAAAATAACATATAACTTATGTACCAGCTGTGTACTGATTCTGAACTTGATTGTTAAGAAATTCTTTATGGCTGTAAAACGTCTGCTCGACAAGCCATCTTTTGAGACGATGCTTAAAGCATACGAGACTCGCAGCAGTGGTGACACTGTCAGGCAACTTGTTGTATACAGCCGGCCACATGACATGCTATTTATACGATAGTCAAAATTTTATCATAAAATATGGCCCTAGTATGAATGAAGCAGCTTTTTCATCGGCCATCGCTCGAGTTTTTATCGGGGCGGAGGATATGTCGCATCGTCCGCCATCCGTCAACGTCGCGCGCACCACGCGCCGATTTATGGCGCCACTGCAGCACTTGGGCGGGAAAAAACACAGATCCCATAGAAACATAGATATATACTAGAGGGGTAATGTGGTCAGTTGAGAATGTTTTTAAATAAGATAATCTTTGTTTTGAAAAAATATTTAGTGTATTTCCGCTATCTTGTTAATATATTATTTGTAAAAAATATGTACATAATATAGTGTAGTGATATTTATTATTATTTTATCTATTTTGTGAAATTAAGTTTTTAAAAGTTTAATTACTGTAATATTATTAATTGTGATTTTTTTAAATGCCCTTATAGGTACTTATTTACCTACAACAAGATAGCGGAAATACACTAAATATTTATTCAAAACAAAGATTTGAAGATGAATATCCGCAAAGTAACGCCTGATTCAATCAAATAAGATAGAATCTAAAGATTCATCGGTTTAATATAGCACGATTAAAAAGAGAAATGAAAAATATTGCGACTAGATGGGTTATTCCGGACTTTTAGACAAGGGAAGTCAAATCTGAATACATAAATATAATTATACTAGTTTTTACCCGCGGCTTCGCCCGCATACGCAAATATCATTATATTTATAGCCTATGTGTTATTCAGAAGTTTTTGCGTGAAAGAGTAACAAACATCCATCCATCCATCCATCCATCCATCCTCAAAAACTTTCGCGTTTATAATATTAGTAGTAATTTATAGCCTATGTGTTATTCTGATATATTAGCTATACTATTGCAAAGTTTCATCTCAGTCCGATCAGGAGTTTTTGCGCGAAAGAGTAACAAACATCCAAACATCCATACATCCATCCATCCATCCTCACAAACTTTCGCGTTTATAATATTAGTAGGATATATATTGTACTCAACAGTTCTGACAGCAGTTTGGAAGAGTTTCCACTCCTAAATAAAATTGCCCACAGTGACAACAGCATTATCAATCTGTCATTTACAGATATCTGTGCCTGGATAATCATACTAATATTATAAATCTGAAAAGTTGGTTGGTTTGTTCCTCTTTCACGCAGCAACGGAGCAACAGATCGACTTGATTTTTGTCATGGTTATAGTTCAAAGGCCGCAAAGTGACACAGGCTAATCTTTTTATCCCTATAAATATTCTAGCTTTGTATCCTTAAAAAATAAAAGGTTCCTGTGGGATAGCACAAAAGTTAAAATACCACGCGGGCGGAGCCGCGGGCAAAAGCTAGTTGGATATAATTCTGTTGTCAATTGAGGCAATTCTCAGCCCGAAAAATGTGTGGAAAATCACTCCTAGATTTGTCAAAGCTGTCAAAATATGTATTAAAATATGACAAGAATTTGATGTTCCGCAAAGAAAAATCCGACAACATCCACCGAATCGAGTTATTTTTCTTGTCTCTGTTAGAAATTAGTATTTTAATGTAGTAACACTCATTTCATGTAATATGTCAACGTCAACTGTCATATAGTTGTTTTGTCTTGTATCTCCTTATTTCTGCCTCTCCACGGCATGTGTGTATTTTTCTTTATCATTTATTTGTTGTTAGATTAATCTGTAAATATTGATATAATCATACATTAAAGAACATTGAAGATGTTGATTAATGAATAATAAACGGAATCAATGTGATCCACGACCTGATATTTTAACAGTCTCTTTGTAACTCGTATTTGTATTGCATTTATTTCTCTTTCGGATTTGTCGTTCGACCACATTATACTCTGGTATCTCTAGTATCATGCATTTAACAATATGTCCTATACAAAAATACAAATACAATACAAAAAGATTAATTTACCAAAAAGTTTACATTAAACCTTAGCACATATAGGTAATTAAATGTAGATTATTTCTAGTTTAATGATAAAAGGACATGTCCACAAAATGTATGGAGGCTGGTATAATAATAATCAAAAATTCTAACCACAACACTCATTACATTTCGAGAAAGTTTATATTTTTCTGAGTCTATTACAACAGTTAAAAACAAAAAAGAGCCCTCCGGTTTTTTATAAATTAATTTTGAATTTATTAGGATAAATAAATATATTTGGCTCAATAGATAGTTTATCTCTAGCAACCCTGATTAGGTAACCTCAAAATTGTTAAATAAAAGCTTTTTTACCAATTAGACACACTAAAAGGGTTTTTTTGTTACATTGTTACAACTAGGTAACTGGTCACACTGTACTGTACTGTACCAGCCTTTTTAGTAGTCCACTGCAGGACGTAGGCCTACCCATGAAGGGTGATTGGGCCATATCCACCACGCGGGCCCAGTGCGGGTTGGTGGATTCACATACGCCATCAAATTTCTTCTACGGACGTATGCAGGTTGCCTCACGATGTTTTCCTTCACCGAAAAGCCTGTGGTGTGAAATTCCGTACATAAATTCCAAAGAACTCATTGGTACGGGACCGGGGATTCGAACCCACGACCTCACGATTGTAAGGCGGGTGTCACTACTGGTCACACTGGTAGGTTATAATGATTCATTTTTGCAAATTAAGCTATGAATGTGGAAGAATCAGCTACGAATGCAAGTAAAATAACGATAGAAGCACTTTATCATTGCTAAACTACAAAAAGTAAAAAAAAGTAATAAGCTGTATTGTTATTTTTCATACAATTTATTTATCGCATTAAAAAAAAATTGAAGGGGTGAAAAAAATCTAAATTAGATATTTTTGAGAAGCCCATAAAACAAGCTTTCAAATGATGTATATGTCGCAGGCAATATGTATGATTCCGCCGTTTACATACGGCGTCGTCAGTTTAAAAACGCTCGCAGTTATGTAAAATGCCGAAGGCAATATGTATTTTGCCGTGGCATTATATATTATGCCTAAACATTTGATTGACAATTGAAACGCCGTATACATAATGCCGCGGCAAATTAAAGTATTTAGTTCTGTTTCTTTCCACGCGCGTCGCTGTTGATCAAAACAAACAAAATGGCGTCAAGTAGTGGTTTTATGACCCAAGAAAATATTGAAAATACTACGTGTACAAAAGGCTTTTCGCAAAATACTTGTGATTTTAAAGACATTTTTTATTATAGCGAATTAAATAAAAGTTCCGATTCTTAAACGAAAGCAATAAACACGCCGGGTACAACTTACAAGGTTTTTCGGTACTTAAAAAATGCTAAGGTGTCCATAGAATCTGGTGTTCCGAGGACTCCTGAAATATACAGGAGTCTTCCGATTGTTACATATCGACCATCGTTAAAAAATGGTCAGAGGATATAAATGGAGGCTAACCTAAACAATTGAAGTCGAAATACCTTAGATAAGTGCTTAAATTATGTTGGTTAGTTAAGAAAGAGTATATTATTATACATACATAACGGAGGACAAACTCGTAATAAGGACATATTGTTTCTGGCGCTTCGCCGGCCGCTGCCGAGGCACGCTCGCTTCGCTCGCTCGGCTCGCGCGTTGTTTTCACTGTTCAAACCTAACCTAACCTACAAACCTTATATAAGTTTGGCCTAAGGTCACTAAGTTTGGTCCACTTATCCTGGCGTAAAAGTCAAGAGGTCAAGTCTTGGAGTCAAGATCAGTATTTCCCCACCCTTATACTCCCACATCCCATCGCATTCCGAAGGTCGGTTTAGGCTCAGTGCCCCCTTTCGTACACTCCGACCGTTAAACAAACTATATATCGAGATTATACACGATCTGATTGAAATGATTTGTCTGAAGTGTGTTTTGTCATGGTCACCCTAAAACTACAACCGACGTTGAAATTATTACAATTGATCGAGTTGTCATTTTGCCTTCGGCATTTTACATAACTGCGAGCGTTTTTAAACTGACGACGCCGTATGTAAACGGCGGAATCATACAAATTGCCTGCGACATATATAATATCATCTTGGTGCGATTTTTCTCTGAATAATATAGGTACCACTTGTGGACGTCACCTTTAGTAATTAGTAATTTCTACTACAGTTTTCTAATGTAAATAAAAGGTTTGCAGGTTGAATCGCGGGCCCTGCACTAGGAAAATCCTGTATCGCGGGGCCCAGAACAAATTGGTTGCCAAGGTTTAGAGTTAATGCGGCTTTTAGTTTATTAAAGGTTGAGAACAGAAAAGAAAAGATTATCTACTATTATTACTATTAATCAAACTTTTGCCTATTTTCCTTAAAATATGGCTATTTTGAGTTTTATATACATCCACACTAAAATTGACTTAGAACAACATTCATACAGGGTCACTGGTAACTTACAGTAAATCTGCTGTTCCATACAAAATGTTCATTGACTCTCCACAAAATATAATATAAAACCAGCTGTTCCGTGGATACGGAAAAGCTGGCTTTTGCAGCTTAGCAGTTTGTTTGTTTGTCCCACAATTAGCGTTGTTCGAAATTTTGAACAAAGTTTTGTACACATCTGAATGTCCCTGCACTTTGTAGAGCAGCACTCTTTATATCATGACATGACTCCTCACTGATCACTCTGCCTTTTACTTTAGGACCAACCCCCCAAATGGCGGCAAAAATATCAACTATTTTATACGTTTTTCATTATTTATTGTCAAAAGTCAATTAACCTTTTTTGGCCGACGAACCACCGGAGGAGGTATACAATTCGACGCGTATATACATATATATGTATTTTATGTTTAACCACGCATAACTTTTTTTATAGTAGTCCAATTTCAATAATTCTTTTTTTATTGGAAAGAATATACTTCGAAATTGGTCCCATTTAAATGTTATCGAAATCGGCTGAGCCGATTAATAATTAATTCAAAACATAGATTTGAAGATGAATTTCCGCAAAGTAACGCCTGATTCAATCAACTATTGGCTGAGCCATTTTTGATAAATCAACAATAATGTGAAAAATGCTACATCGATCCGTGCATAATATTTGCGTTCTAGCGATGCGTCCCGGCTTCGCACAAATGTTTTGTACATATGAACATTTCTCTTGAATTACTTACTCTATCTATTAAAACAAACTGCATCAAAATCCGTTGCGTAGTTTTAAACATATAAGCATACATGGGGACAGACAGCGGAGAGCGCCCTAGTTTTATACTATGTAATGATTCTGTACCCGGGTGAAGTCGGTCATTCTATTTTTTGCAAAAAATAATTATGTAGGCACTGAACAGTTGTGTTTTCGCGATTTCAAAGTTAGTCTCACAGTGGAAGTAGTCCAGAATGATGTAGCTACCCACCCAAACGTTTAGCAAACTTCAGTACTACTAGGCTTTTGTAAGCTCGTGATATTATGAAGCTACTGAATATTTTTACCGCATTTATTTCTACGGCAGAGGGCTCTGTTGACGACATTGATAAGTTGACGCTATTCGAACAATTATTTGCAACTAGATGGCTCGGCTCTAATATAGATTTTTCCGAACAAAAACGACATATTCCTGTGCAATCATTTAGTTCACACTTTTGACCACTATTATAATAAGTTGGTAGATCTTTATGAGTACGTTGATTTATTTTTTGGTTGTTGATTCATTGTATGGCGAATGTACTATTATCGTCATAGCAGAGATAATAAATTTTAAAATAAACAGATTCAATATTGTTTCTTTTTAGGGTTCTGTACCTCAAATGGAAAAAACGGAACCCTTATAGGATCACTTTGTTGTCCGTCTGTCCGTCTGTGTGTATGTCAAGACTCTTTATCTCGGGAACGCGTAACGATATCGAGTTGAAATTTAAACTGTATACGTATATCTATGATCTCTTGCAGTTGTGTAAAAAAAAACTTCTCAGTTATCGTACAAAAAAGTTAGAGCCGTTTATGTCGTAAAAAGCAGCACATTTCGCACTCATAAAAATCAAAACCTACCGGGTACTTCCCGTTGACGTAGAACTATGTAATTTGACGAGAAGCATTGTCTCAGAGTCCTAATATAGGAATAAATCTGAAAACTGTACATTTTTATTTAAATCACAAAAAAATAGGGCCTCAAAATTCACAAAATAATGGTCAAAATTCAAAGTGAGTAAATCGTAACATGTAAGGTATCATATAAAAGAACTTCATTAGCACATGCTAAACAGGGTTATATTAACAATGTGTTTGTATGGAACCCTCGATGTGCCAGCCTGACTCGCACTTGTCCGGTTTTTTTAAAGAATATACGTTATTACTACATTAAAACTACCGTGAGTATTCATCATAACTATAACAGAATACGGCTAAAACTCACGTTATAATTATACGGTACGGTGAGGATGGAGTTCTAAATACTCTGAAACTGGTTGGATTCCTTGCGGATCGACCGTATAATTATAACGTGAGTTTTAGCCGTATTCTGTTATAGTTAATATACGTTATTGTTTTTTAAGAAAACAACAATAACGCGTATATGAAAACGAAGCGAGTCGTTCGACAGCAGCAAATTCATGCCAGCGGCGGAGTGGAGTGGGGATTTGCGCAGCTTGTACCTAACTTCACAGAAGCCAGTAAGTTTAATTTGACAGTATTCGTCACCGATGAGTTTCTTTAATATTTATGCTCTGTCACTACTGATTTTTCCGCACTAATCCACTAACCCGCACTGGGACAGCGTGGTGGAAATGACCCAATCACCCTTCGTGGGTAGGCCTACGTCCTGCAGTGGACTATTAAATAAAAAAGGCTGGTACAGTACTACTGATTTTTCAGTGAAAGAAAACATCTTGAGGCAACCTACATACCTACGCCCATAGAAGATAGGTATTCGATGGTTTATGTAAATTCACCGACCCGCACTGGACCAACGTGGTGGATATGGCCCAATCACCCTTCATGGGTGGGCCTAGGCCTGTTCAGTACTGGAATATCAAAAATACCGGTATAGTATAGGTATCAACTGTAGCACGTGTACTGTTGGACATAAACCTCTTATTAAATTGTGCCTTTTTTTTTCGAAAATTTTAAGGTTGCACATACCTACGAGTAATATGATCAAGGCTGGTGCTAATGGTTACTCCAAACTTGATTATGTTCAAGTGAAATGTGTCATGTAGTTTGTAATGTAGTAAATTGTGGTTCGCGGATCGTGTGTATTCCAAATACACAAAAAATTAGAAGAAGCTTAGAAAAATTATTAATTACTAGTTTTTACCTGCGGCTTCGCCCGCATACGCAATATATCATTATAATTTATAGCCCATGTGTTATTCTGATATATAAGCTATATTATTGCAAAGTTTCATCTCAATCCGTTCTGTAGTTTTTGCGTGAAAGAGTAACAAACATCCATACATCCATCCATCTATCCATCCATCCTCACAAACTTTCGCGTTTATAATATTAGTAGGATTAAAAATTACTTGGAGGCCTTTGAAGTACAGATTTTATTTTAGCGCCCTCTGTTAGAACTTGAGAGTAATACACTACAGTGAGTCTTTTGATAATGCCCTTACTTATGCTCTGATAAGGAAAAAATAATTATAAGTACACCCGTAGTTTGTTGTCAGTTCATAGAAAAACCAACAGATGGCCCTGAAGAGTTTGGGCAAAAAGAGAACCATCGTGGCGTTACGATGAATTCAATAAGATTTTAACCAGCAGCAAAGAAGATATAATAATACTACCCAGCAGCCAAGGTACCGACTACTTGGTAGACGCGAAACTTATTAAAACCTTATAATTTGCTTTCATTTAGTGTCTGTACCAGCCTTTTTAATAGTCTACTGCAGAACGTAGGCCTACCCACGAAGGGTATTTAAATTTAGTGTCTACCAAGTATCAAACACTCTTAGTTTTCCAAGGTACTGACTGCTTGGTAGACGCGAAACTTATGAAAACCTTATAATTTGCTTACATTTAGTGTCTACCAAGTATCAAACACTCTTACTTGTACTAGCAATTAATGATAGAGCAGTGTTGCCAACGTAACAAAGTTAGTAAAATGGCACACGGGCGACCTCACCTACGAAGCTTATTTTTTTACACTCTACCAATGAGTTCTTGACAGCGCTCTCAGCGTAGTTTGCGTAGCTTTTTCTCAGCGATCACTGAAGTTAAGCAACGTTCAGCACCGGTAATATTTAGATGAGAAAATGCGGAGGTATTTACAATTGAGCGCTAACGTGGCTCGGAAGTTTCCGATTGTATCCACCAAAGCGCCATGTCAGAGGCCTTCAGGCGGCTTTGAGAAATCTAACACTAGGGCTTACCACTCGGCTTTCACGAACTTACATTTTTACCGATGAGTTTGACGACCTCTTGGAATTCATGCACAGATTTATACTGTACTGTATCAGACTTTTAATAGTCCACTGCAGGACGTAGGCCTACCCACGAAGAGTGATTGGGCCATATCTACCACGCTGGCCCAGTGCGTGTTAGTGGATTCCCATATGCCATCAAATTTCTCCTACGGACGTAATAATTATGCTGGTTGCCTCACGCACGATGTTTCCCTTCACCGAAAAGTGCGAAATGGTGACGTCCACAAGTGGTATATTATTCAGAGAAAAATCGAACCAAGATGATATATACATCATTTGGAAGCTTGTTCTATGGGCTTTCCAAAAAAATTTAATTTTGACTTTTTACCCCTCCATTTTTTTTTAAATGCGAGATATAAATTGTAAGAAAAATAACCATACAGCTAATTACGAGTATTTTTTCTAGTTTAGCAATGATAAAGTGCTTCTATCGTTATTTTACTTGCATTCGTATTTGCTAAAATTAAAAATTATAACCTATCAGTGTGTCCAGTTAGTAGGTAAAATGTGACTAAAAAACACTTAAAAAGTGTGTCTTATTGGTAAAAATGCTTTTATTTAACAATTTAGAGGTGACTTAATCAGGGTTGCTAGAGAAAAACTACCTATTGAGCCAAATATATTTATTTATCCTAATAAATTTAAAATTAATTTTTAAAAAATCGGAGGGCTCCTGTTTGTTTTTAACTGTTGTAATAAATTCAGAAAAATATGAATTTTCTCGAAATGTAACGCGTGTTGTGGTTAGAATTTTTGATTATTATTATACCAGCCTCCATACATTTTGTGGACATGTCCAGTACATAAAATCACAAGTCTTCTTTTAGTCCAGGTTTTGCGTAGTTTACTCAAACTTTCGCGTTTGCGTGTGACTCCATGCATTTTGGTTAGTTCTTCCTTGTTTCCGCCAGGGACGGATGAAAAATGTATGGAGCCATAGCAACAGCTGTAGCTTCAATTTACCTTTAAACCTGGACTAACCCCTCTGATGTATAAAGTTCAGTATGCTGAGTGTGAGTTTTGTCGTAAACATGTTGCGAAGAAATGTAAAGCGCCACTAGCGGCGCGTTTTTGAAACACAACAAGTTCATACAAATTACATGCTTACGCGTCGCCGAAAAGCGCGCCATGTTTACGACAAAACTCACACTCAGCATACAGTAGTAAAATAACTAAAACACAGCGCGTAAATATTAATTTAGAGAGAAGTCAGGGTTTAATTAAAATACTTATATGCCATCTTGATATACAGGTTTATAGGTAACTTATGAGAACAGGTAACCTCATGAGAACAATTTTATTACACCAATCAGAATAAACTTGTAGATACTATACGTCCAATTGATAAAAAATCTGCTTATATTTAGTATTTTTAATTTAATTTATACTTAGTAATTTTTAGTTTTTCGAATGGTAAAATTTTAATTTACTCGTACATTGTCGGGGTTGGCCTCGTAAAAAAAGTTAATGATCTTGATATACTAAAGTTCGCACTAACAATGCTGACTTCGCACTAACACATCGTCAATGCTCGCTCCTGCTCTTACTCAGTATCTTGATCATTAACGCATACGTAAAAGGTTCAAAAATAGAGGATCTGTTTTCTATTTCTATAAATAATATCCCTGTTATGAATACATATATGTATACGTACAAGAATCGTTCGTTTAAACATATGAGATACAAGATAAGAAACTAATTAATATGTAATATTAATTTACACTTATTTCATCAAGAGATGCTTCTGGAGTGGGAGTAGGGGCGCTGCTACTTTGCTGTAAGTCTGCCGATACGCCTGAAACAACAACGAGCAACAAAGTAAACGATTTTTACTTCTTTTTAACCGCATTCATAACGGAAAGTTTTCAATTATAAATCGAAATCTGTTGAGTTAAGATCTGGGCAGCAGGCGTCGCGTCGCTTGGTTTGAAGTTAATAAAAGCCGTTAATTTTCTACGACATGCCATCGGATGCCTTCAAAAAATTTACCCCAGGGCTAGCTACACGGCTTAAACGAACTTACATATTACATGTTTTTTTTTAATGCATTTTAGGATGATACAGTACCGTCAATGTGAGCAGGACAGTTGTATAGAAACTTGGCCCCGACGTAGGACCACGAGTGGCACATTATAGTGGGGCGGTCTCCGCGCGCGATCTGGTGCGATATGTCGCGAGTGAACATCGGCTCGCTGTCGCATATCTTGCCGAACTTCAGGATTCCTGTCATACAAACCGTAAATATTAGCAGGTCGCTCTGCAGTTTATGAAGGTACGTTCAGACGGGCGGCACATTAATTCGTATGTGAACTGAAGTGAACTTATCGTGTCGCAGCTAGGCTAGGGTCGCCATTTGAATAATTGTTGCCTTAGAGGAATCCTTCTGTACTTATTATTATTATGATATATATTCTATTGTTATACTTAGATTCCATTGGTAATTTTGTAGATATAGTTCTCTCATTCATGTTGAAATATACCCCAGATTGACAAAATATGTCTTGAAGCCACGGCTTAATAGACACCGCTCAGTTGTCAATAATTTTCTAGTAATTTTTGTTTCTCTCGAGCAGACGTCGTTGAGCACTAGTGCGAGGGAGACATCCTCACCAACTTGATCTAGAGGTAGAACGCCGTTGTACGGTTATTATCATTACCTGGTACAGGCCGTCTACTGCTGAATATAGACTTCCCATACGGATTCCTGATATTTTATTAGCCCCGGTTTGAAGTGGATTGCATCCTACGCGTTCCTGTGGACTTAATTATATCCATTGCCGTTGCTGGTGTGTGATCTCCATGCATTCTGTACCAGTCTTTTTAATAGTCCACTACAGGACGTAGGCCTACCTACGAAGGGTGATTGGGACATATTCACCACGCTGGCCCAATGCAGGTTAGTGGATCCAAATACACCATTGAATTTCTTATATGGACATATTAATATTCACCGAAAAGTCAGTGGTGTACAAATCTATACATAAATTACAAAGAACTCGGGAGTTCTCAGGAGGACATAGAAGTACGGGACCGGGATTTGAACCCATGACCACAAGATTGGTACACAAGATAGACCACTAGACAACCACGGCTCCATTAATGTCCCTACTGTACTAAACATGTCTTGTATGTTTTGTTCCTCTCAAGCAGACGGCGCTAAACACTAGTTTGAGAGAGGCGTATTCACCTGCTTCAATCTTGAGGTAGACCGGCATATAGTTATTCATGTCGAGGATGGCAGGCGTGTGCTTCGTCCAGGTTTGCTTCCCGTATTCGTACATCTTCGTGATGTTGTTGTCATCCTGTCCCACGACTGCACAGTGGAAATAAGTTGAAATTATTAATCAAAAAAAGTTAAACCAAAAACAATATAAAATCAGCTTTCCATTAGTTACATTTTTTGTCGATAGTCAGTGGACGTTTTCTATGGAAGATCTATTGTTTTTCTATTGGGCTGCACTGCTGGTCCCATATCAAAAGTTGTTCGTTCACTTTGACGTAAGTATTAAACGTTTGTACCACTTGTACTGTCTCGCCGTCGTACGACAATCTCGTGGTGACTTACAGAAGTTATAAGTGACGTGTGAGTGGTTTACTTTGCCCCAGCTCACTTGTAAGAGCGCCTCATCCCGCGCGCGCACCGCTCCGTACCACTCAAACTGCTCGCCGTGGTACGACATCTCTTACATATCCTAGCTACTCACAGAAGTTATAAGTGACGTGTGAGTGGTTGACTCTGCCCCAGCTCACTTGTATGAGCGCCTCGTCCCGTGCGCGCACCGCTCCGTACCACTCGAACCGCTCGCCGTCGTACGACATCTCTTACATATCCTAGTTACTCACAAAAGTTATAAGTGACGTGGGAGTGGTTGACTCTGCCCCAGCTAACTTGTATGAGCGCCTCGTCCCGCGCGCGCACCGCTCCATACCACTCGTACCGCTCGCCGTCGTACGTTATCTCTTTAGGGTAGAAATGTCGGACGAACGCCAAGCCCTCGTACTCGCAGCCTGCAAGCCACAGAAAAAGTTTCAAATACAAGTGAGGAATAGCTGAATATCTGTACAGATGTAAGATCAAGAACAGCCCTGGATGTGAGTGCGACCCCGATGTCTCCGAGACGGTCTGGCACGTGCTCATTGATTGCCCCAGATTCTCGGCCGCACGACATGACCTCGAAATAATGATAGACAGAAATCTAGTGGTCTCGGATCTCCATAACATCTTAGCAGATCCAAAAAGTAGACAATTTCTTCTGTCCTTCATGGAGAGGTCATTCAGAATAGCGGCCAAAAGAAACTCTACTCTTCACTCCAACCAACCAAACATTCCAGCTGCAACACTTCCCACTGCAACACTTCCCACTACCTTACCATCCCGCACTACGTTAATACTTTCCACTATACCTAACATCACCATACTTCCTTCCACTCTAACACTTGATCCCATTCCGACACACTTAACACTCACACAGTCCACTGAAGCGACGCAGAGCGCAATTCCCGTCCGAGAATTACCACCCTCAAAAAGCGTAACCATCGATAAAATTCTGGAAAACGCGGAAAAAGGGGCTCCTGGGGTTCGTATTCGTGGTGTGGCTCTCTTCATGGACAGCAAGAGAGAAAGATTCGGAATAAGCTTTTGCCAAGTCAGGGCCCGGAAACGCGTCCGCTTGTCACCAGGACTAGCATGTCTTCTTAACGGGAGCACCGCCAAAGTAACAATGAAGCGGAAATCCTACGACGCTATGCCAGTGTGTGAGGCAGGCGGCCACCAATTCCGACTGGTGAGATCGAAAAACAAAACGATTGCACTAGTCGAGTGGGGCGTCCAGTCACCTTTCACGCAGGCTAGCTCATTGCTTGAACATCTTAGCATACAAGGAGACAGTCCCCGGGTGATAAGCGTGGATGCGATGGTGGTTGAACGATTAAAAGCTGAAGCCGTAGACCAGCTGGGTTGTATCAAAGCCTCTGAACACCACGAGGTTGTCGTATATGAGGACAGAGGAGAAAATCTGAGTTTTCTGAAGTCCCCAAGTAACGACCCTAATAATGCAACAGACAGCTGGGGCCATCCCATTCCAAGTTCAGCCAGGGTGGCATCTGGTTCAGAAAGAGCAGAGCTTAAAGCAGCTTCTGAAGGAACTGTATTCCGCCCAAGTGGTAACTGTGGCACTATATCAGGTTTTTTCAGTGCTGCAGCGCAGAGTTTGTTCCGATTCACACCCAAAATTCCACCTCCACAGACAGCGGTGACCTCGAGAGTGGTTTCACAACCTCAGGTAACCCGAACGAGAGCCGACATGGGACAGGTCGATTCGCCCCGTTATATCTTGACCTCGGCCCCACGAGACCACGCAAGAAACGCCTTTATCGAATACCTGGCCTTATTGAGAGCGACAAAACTTGTCAATCTCAAGAACTGCGACAACATTCTGGAGTTCTTTAGGCTAGGCGGTCCGGTAAGTGAGAGTCTACTAAAATCGAGACTCGAAGAGGCAGAAGCAGCCATAAACAATAATGTCACTTCCCAAGTCATCAGAGGGACCATGAAAGGACAGCATATGGCAGCTTACAGTGCAGAAAGTGGTTTCGTGGAGCTGAATGAGAGAGAGACGGAACGAATAGGAAGACCGAAATACGCGATACCATCGAACGACCCAATTGTAGTCACCGCCAAGTCCACCAAGATAATGCTGGACGACAGAATCCTTGAGATGGCTAAAGCCATTGAAAGAGGCTCGGACGTCGAGGCAGGCTGGGAAAACTGGGTGGTACCAAAGATACAATGGGTCAACGGGGGTACCAGGTTGTGGCAAGACAACATGGGTGATTCGACACTTTGATGTGGACAGGGACGCTATCATCACTACAACAACAGAGGCAGCAAAAGACTTGAGAGAAAAGCTATCGCACAGAATAGGAGATTTGGCAAAATCCAGAGTGCGAACCATGGCTTCATCCCTCGTCAATGGTTTTGGAAAAGAGAGCTTCAGCCGCCTTTTGGTGGATGAAGCTCTAATGAACCACTTCGGGGCCATAATAATGGCTGCAAGGCTGTCTGGTGCTAGCGATCTTGTCCTCATTGGAGATGTCAATCAGCTGCCTTATATCGACAGAGAAAATCTCTTCGAGATGAGGTACCATCGCCCGACCCTGGTTGCAAACATTACCCAGGAGTTGCTCTGCACACATAGGAACCCAATGGATGTCGCGTATGCGTTGAGGGAAATATACTCAGGTATATATTCCTCAGCTCCCCGTATTAGGTCTATTGAGCAGAAAAGATTCAAGGGGGCTCAAATATCCAAAACCCTCTCCAACACCCTTTTCTTAGTGCATACACAAGAAGAAAAGGAGATCCTCAGCCAGGGTTATGGAGAGGGCGCAGGATCACGTACCCTTACCATCCACGAAGCTTAGGGACTAACGTACGAGTCGGTAATCGCCATCAAAACTAAGCCTGGAATGAAGCTACACCAGAGCGTGTCACACGCTGTCGTTGCATTATCACGGCACACTGGAACTTTCATTTACTACGCCGACGACATCGAAGATGATGCCATAAGCCGATTCGTGCGGCGAGCATCCTCCGCGTCATTGAGGGCCATCAAAGAGTACAACCTGCAGATGGCCATCAGAGATCGGAACGAGGCGGTAATGGAGGCTCTGGGCCGGGAGGAGGCAACAGAGTTGTTATAGAATATCTAGAGTTTAGCATTGCGTGCATGCCTTGAGCATTCATTCTCGCCATCGATGGCTCCTTCTTGCGGCGGCGTCGTGTGTCGGGTCGTTCTCTTCCCTAAAATATGGTCGAGGAGAGCGATGGCTGGCACATGCGTCACACTCGTAATCGGGTGCTGCATGCGGGTCGCCGGTCTGCTTGTGGCATTCACGCAATGCACCGAAACTACTAACTTAGGCTAAAATTTAAACTAACCCATCTCTATTGTAGGTACTAACTCTTTTTGTACAGTAAAATCGAATAATTGAATATTTTAGTAAACAAAAGGCACAGACCCTGGAGTCTGTGGTTTGTAATTTCCCAATAAAAAAAATAAAAAAAAATACAAGTGCCGCCGCTTGTAGCACTAATTAATGTGACTGTATACGCCAAATACGGTCTCGCTTGCACAATTTTAGGTAAACAAACATACACAATCACATCATGTGAATTACCAAAAAATTGATGGTATGCATTTATCATTATATTGCGCACTTTTCGAAGTTCTTTTCGTTTTAATTTGATAGGTACTCTCTAAGTCTACTCATAATTATTTCTTTTACCTAATTAAACAAAACATTCGAACAACATTTTTCTTATAAGTAATATACTTAAACCTAGATGAGGTTTGACTTAGACCTACTCCTCTTTTAAATCAACAATGATTATTATAATTATCTGGATTGTTTATCAAAATCATGCGACTTCACAATTAACAGGAAAAATTAATAATATATTTATGCAAAAAAATGGCAAAAACTAACTTTAATCGTGTACAAAATTAGAATAAGTACCTAGTTTATTCTAATCGATGTATACAATTTTTATATTATTGTTGATTTCACAAAAACGGCTCAGCCGATTGTGATATGAAGTAGATCTACCAAACAAACAATAATTATTAAAATCCGACTGCTCTTTACAAAGTTTTTTTTTTTTTTATATCGAATAGGTTCGCGTTTGACTACACACTGCCTGATGTTAAGCAGATGTGCGGTCTAGGGTGTAGCACGCTTACCTAGAAGATACCTATTTACTCGGGATTTGAAGACATCCACGTTGTACTTTAACGGGAAGACAGACCCAGGCAAAGCGTTCCACATTCCGGCTGTTCGTATGAGGAATGAGGATTCGAAACGCTTGGTTCTAACGCGCGGAATGTCCACCATAAAAGGGTGGCGCTTTGGTCGCGTCTGTCTAGCCGTACGATAGAAGCCTTTCTTCAGGGGCAGGGGGGACCAGATTGTGCAACTCCTGGGCGCACTGCGTTATGCGTGGTTATACTGTTAGATTATAAGATTATTCCATATTAATTTACACAAAAATTGAAAATGTAAGTTAGGAACTTGACACATCACGGACTAGCAACACTACAAAACGAAGGGGGAGAAAAACAACATGGAAGGGTGTCGGGGTTAGAAAAACAAAAGTATTAAGGAAATAGACGAAAAGGACATAAAAATACAGGAAAGGTAGTTGAAAACGTGAGGGAAGTCACAAAGTTAAGTATGCATTAATTACTTTACAAATAGGGGTTCATACTAAGGGTTAAATGTTGAGAGAAACCTGTGAGGCCTTAGGACGCTAAGTAATAGGTATCTTGAATGTACATACTCGACGATTGATAATGTTACTCCATCCTCAGATCAAGTAAAAAGTCATTCCGTCACTAATGTTATTCTGTAGAATACATATGACTCCCAGCCTCCCGAACAAGCCGGTTTCCGGAAGGGCTTTGGCACCATGGACCACATACATACGCTGCGGCAGGTTATACAGAAGACCGAGGAGTATAACCTGCCACTTTGCTTGGCGTTTGTGGACTATGAGAAAGCCTTTGATTCGGTTGAGACATGGGCTGTGCTTGAGTCTCTTCAACGATGCCGTATTGACTATCGGTACATTGAAGTGTTTGTATAATAACGCCACTATGTCAGTTCGAGTACAGGAAGATAGCTCCAAGGCGATCCCTTTGAAGAGAGGCGTAAGACAGGGAGACGTAATATCTCCGAAACTGTTTACTACTACTCTGGAGAACGCCTTTAAGCTCCTGGAATGGAAAGGACTCGGCATCAACATCAATGGCGAATACATCACTCACCTTCGATTTGCCGACGATATCGTGGTCATGGCAAAGTCGATGGAAGAACTCAGCACGATGCTCGAAGGCCTTAATCAAGTCTCTCAACAGGTGGGTCTTAAAATGAACATGGATAAGTGGTGTGGATCTTAGTACTAACTGATAAGGGACGGAAATGAAACAAGCGTTCTTCACTGTGGTTAGTTTAATACTGCGGCGCACGCCGCTCGTTCGCGCGCTCATACATCACATTCCCTCACACTTATTTGAGGCCCTGGCAACAACAATAACAAAATTAATATGCCTTATTAGAAAAATTTCTTATAATTAACTTTACTTAAAGTTCTACGCATTCGGCCAGGCGTTGAGGGGAGCTCCGAGGCCGCTGGTATATCTAGGTTACTCGCACACGGGCTCTCTTCAACGCTCGGACCTCCTTCATCCTGCGCCTCTTCCCACTGTTCCCCGTCCCCCTCCTCGTCAGGCTGGTCCTCGTTGGTTACGGTAAGGTCTCGTTCTCGAACGGCCTCGGCCGGCGCCGCCACCGACGGTGGTGCCACCGGTGACGTAGGCGCGGCCGCTCGTGACGTCACGTTAGTTTCATCGAGGTCTACGTGTCCGGGGGCCGAGGAAGAGAGCGGCGGGGCGCTTGCTGAAGGAGCCCATGATGGAAGTCCGGAAGTCGTTGGTAAATAAGTATCTAGACCTTCCGAGCTTCCATCAAATACATTATTGGCGCATTTTGACGAATTCATATTTTTTTTAATTTGATCTATATGTCTCACGCCAGTCTCATCATAGTTTTCAAAATAAATTTTAAATAACCTATTACCTATTTTATCTATTATCTTACCTACCTCCCATTTAGCTTTTCTGGCAATAAACCACCTCGCCCATACGATCTCACCAATGTCGAACGATCTACTTTTATTTAATTTTACTTCATTTTTATTGTTTTCGACCTCACATTTGTGACTAGGTTTAATCAAGTCTAATCTCGATCTTAAATTCCTACCAAACATGAGCTCGGCCGGCGATGCACCGGTACTGCAGTGTTTTGAGTTCCGATAATCAAATAAAAAGCCTATTAGTTTTTCGTGAATTTGATGAGGTGTTTTATTGCCTTCAATTAATATGCATTTAATCATTTTTTTGCAAGTTTTCACGGAGTTTTCCGCTTGCCCATTGCTAATCGGATGATAAATTACGCTGTTTAAATACTCGATTCCATTATTTTCACAAAATTCTTTGAATTCTCGCGAACATATTTTAACATCGTTGTCTGACACGATTACATTTGGTATACCAAAGGTCGAAAACAAAACTTTCAGTTTCGCAATTAATGCGCCAGTGGAGGTGTTACCGTTCATATTAATGCATTCCAGCCATTTACTGTACGCGTCGATAACAACTAGATACACCGATTGCCCTATAGCCATATAGTCTATGTGCAGGCGGTGCCAGGGCGCTGGCGGGCGCGGCCAGGGTGCGGGGGGCGCACGCGCCGGCGCACTCGCTACACTGGCGCACGCGGTGCAACTACCTATATAACGTTCGATATCTAGGTGTATTTGAGGCCACCACATCCTGGACCTAGCTATATTTTTTGTTTTGACAATACCGAAATGAGCTGAATGCAATTCCTTTAACATTTCTGCGCGGAATATTGAAGGAATAACTATACGATGGCCGCGAAAAAGACATCCATTAATCACTTCCAATTCTGATTTACAATTAAAATACGGCGCTATACTTTCGCATTTTATTGAACGAGGCCAACCTTGTTTCATGTACTTAATTACAGTGATTAATGTCTTATCATCCCCAGTAGCACTCTTGATGCGGTCGAACGAAACCGGTTTGGTATTAGCGTCTAAAAATAGAAGGGGGATTTGTATGTCTCCTTCGTTGGACTCGACACTTTCATAGCTTTTATTCGACTCTAAAGATAACGGCGCTCGGGAAAAATAGTCAGCCACTACATTATTCTTTGAGCTAATATACTGCACCGTGAAATTATAAGCAGATAAAATAATTGCATACCGTTGGAGACGGAGCGCGGCCGTTACCGCAATTCCGTCTTTCTTACCAAATATCGACAGAAGAGGCCTATGATCAGTTCTCAAAATAAACGGTTGTTGACAGCCGTATACATATTGATGAAAACGCTTAACGCCAAAAATTATAGCTGTGGCTTCCTTCTGAATTTGACTATAATTCTTTTCGCTTTGCGATAAGGAACGCGAACCGAATGCGATCGGTTTTTCCGAGCCATCCGGCATCACGTGACCTAAAACACAACCTAACCCTTCGGGACCGGCATCAGTGCTGAGGAATAAAGAAAGACGCGGGTCAAAGTGCGCAAGCACGCGCTCCGAGGCTAGTTCGCTGCGCACCGCGTCCATTGCTTGCTGGTGTCGAGCCTGCCACCGCCATGTCGCGCCCGCTCGTAACAATTCGTGCAGAGGATGTAGTACGGCGGACGCGTTCGGAATGAAATTCCTATAATAATTAACTATGCCTAGAAATCTTTTTAATTCCGTAACATTAGTGGGTGACGGGGCTTTTAAAATTGCTTGTACTTTATCAGATGATGTTCTAAGGCCGTTTTCATCAATAGTGTAACCTAAATAAGTTACACTTTCTCGGAAAAACTCACACTTATTTTTTTGAAGTCTCAGTCCCGCGTTTTGCAATCTACTCAATAGTTCACGCAGCCTAGCTATATGTAAGGTTCTATTGGGAGCTGTGAGGCAAATATCATCGTACCAGCATGAGACGCCTTCGATGCCCGCTACTAATGTTTCTATCGCGCGTTGAAAAATTGCTGGCGCATTTGCAAGGCCATAGACCAGACGAGTGTACTTAAAGAGACCTTTGTGTGTATTGATAGTGGTCAGCTCCTGTGATGATTCTGTTAATTTAAACTGATTATACGCATTGCTTAAATCTAGTTTGGAGTAATGCTGACCGCCACCAATCTTTGCAAAAACCTCTTCAATATGAGGTAAAGGGAATTTATCTATTTTTAGGACTTTATTTAATGTACACGAAAAATCTCCCGCAATTTTAACCTTGCCATTATCTTTCGGGACTGGAACAATAGGAGTACCGTATTCAGAATATTCAACCGGGACTAAAATTCCAGCTGCAACTAGTCTATCTAGTTCTTTGTCGACTTCCCCTTTTAGGGAAAAGGGCACGGGGCGTGGCTTAAAAAATTTTGGAACTGCATTTTCTTTTAAATGTAATTGAACTTCAAATTTGTTAAAACATCCGAGTTCGTCTTTCCATAGATCAGGGTAATCGCTTAAAACTTGTTGAATGTCCACTGGTGCATTAATACGAATGTTATTATTGTCACATGTAGGTACCAAACTCAAATTGAACTGGCTCATAAAATCGCGCCCCAGTAGTGGGGGACCACCTTCTTTAAAAACATAGAATTGAATAGCATGTGACTTATTATTAAAAGAAATTTGACAAGAAAAATAACCTAGTGGCGCGATCTTATGTTTTGTATATAAACAGAACACAAGATCGGTTTTACACAGCTTAAATTTTCGGAAATGTTTTAAATAAAATAATTCAGACATAACGCTTCGTCCTGCACCACAATCGAGTTCCATTGGAAATTTATTACCGTCTATAGATACATCCAACATAATAGGCTCATACTTAACATACCTCATATTAAATAACGCGCATTCCTTGCAGTCGTGGTCGTCATCATTCGCGGTCAAATTATTTAATTCAACACTGATCTTTTTCGCACTGCACATTTTTTTAAGATGCCCCGTGGCATTGCAAATTAAGCACTTGTATTTTTTAAACTTGCAATTTGCCGACAAGTGGTTACGTAATCCGCACACAGCACACCGTGGCCCAGCCGTCGCCGCGGGGGCGGCCTGCGCCGGCGCCCCTTGCGCGCGGCGCTCGCCTGCCCTGTACACTGGTTCTTCTTTCACCAAGTGTCCCCCGGCTCCGTCGCATGCACGCGCAGCTCGAGCACATGCAGCCTGCTGGGCTACTTCTAACGCTTTTGACAGAGTGAGGGTTTTCGAGTCGTGCTCGAATAAACGGTCCTTTTCTCTGCTAGCTTGCAATCCAAGCACGAATTTGTCCCTCAGTAGCGTTTCTAGTTCTGCACCAAAATCACAATAGACAGCAAGTCCACGTAAGCGCGCCATCCACTCTTCTAGACTTTCCGACTCGGACTTTGTAGCATCGTAGAACTTGGCTCGGTCAGCAAACGTGGAACGCTTCGGTTTAAAGTGATCGTTAAGCGCTGTAACCAAATCATTCCACGAAACTTTGTCTAATTCTCGTGGGTAAATCAGATTCTTCGCCAATCTATACGTCTCGTCGGAGAGATGCGTCAGTAAAATGGCGCACCATTTGTCGTCCGGCACGTTGTTGATTTGAATAAAGTTTTTGAGTTTTCCTAGAAAAATCTCAAATTCTTGATAACGATAATCGAACGAGGACACACTGCCGATATAATTCATAGTTAAGCAAGCGTAAAGTTCTTCTCGTCGCCAAGTGGTGTGGATCTTAGTACTAACTGATAAGGGACGGAAATGAAACAAGCGTTCTTCACTGTGGTTAGTTTAATACTGCGGCGCACGCCGCTCGTTCGCGCGCTCATACATCACAATAAGACAAAGGTCATGTGTAATTCTCATGTTGTACCCACACCTATTTCAGTTGGGAACTCGGTTCTTGAAGTCGTTGACTCGTACGTCTACCTAGGACAAGTAGTCCAGTTAGGTAGGTCCGACTTCAAGAAAGAGGCCAATCGCCGAATCCAACTCGGTTGGGCAGCGTTTGGAAAATTGCGTAACGTCTTCTTGTCCGACATACCTCAGTGCCTCAAGTCGAAAGTTTTCGACCAGTGTGTGTTGCCAGTGATGACTTATGGCACAGAAACGTGGTCTCTCACTATGGACCTTATTAGTAAGCTCCAAGTAGCCCAAAGAGCCATGGAGAGGGCTATGCTCGGAGTTTCTCTGCGAGATCGAATCAGGAATGAGGAGATCCTTAGAAGAACCAAGGTTACCGACATAGCCCAGCGGATTGGCAAGTTGAAGTGGCAATGGGCAGGGCACAGAGCGCGGAGAACTGATGACCGATGGGGTCGAAAAGTTCTTGAGTGGAGACCACGTACCGGCAAGCGCAGCGTAGGACGTCCACCCACAAGGTGGACGGATGACCTTATTAAGACCGCAGGATCGCGCTGGATGCAAACCGCTATCAACCGGTCTTATTGGAAATCATTAGGGGAGGCCTATGTCCAGCAGTGGACGTTCTATGGCTGATATGATGATGATGATGACATATGACTTGTAATAATGATGTTACTGTACTTGTTAATCTGTATAAAATGTAAAATGTAACCTGTTAAAGTTTCAGGTTGCCTATTGTGTTAAAGTGTATGTTGAAGGTAATATAATAAATGCTGTATCTAATGACTTACATCTGTGTTTACAATTGTGTTTTTCCTAACGAATTTATTAAGTCTAGCCTCCTAAAACATCATCATAATCTAGGTTATCTTTGGAGTGTTGGGTTCTAGTCATAGGTTTAATCTCTAAACTAACAGGGATCAGTAGACTGTCGCTCAGTATCATTTCATCAACTACCTTACTTTAGGAAATTACTAGGCTTGAAGTAGGCACTCTTCCCAGATTTCACCTCATGAGGGAGATTACTACTGTAGCTGGGTTATCATATAGAGAATTGCCAGGATATACATGTACCACCCTAATACTCCTGTTCTAACAATACATAAAAAATGTAGTACGCGTTGACTTGAGAAACGCCTCCGTTATTTCGTCGATTAAAGACTATAGATAAGTACTTGCCTGTCTTATCGAGCACGAATGTGTCCAGCTCATCCACCACGGGCCCGTCCTTCCCCGTCCACGTGTCATTGCTGATCTCTACTGACTCCGGCACGGCCAGCCCGCACAGCAGCTGCAGCGAATCTGGAGTTCCTTCACCCAAGACCTGATGCACTCCGTGGATGAAACCGAGCAACAATGACGTCAAGAAATATCTACAAAACATTTTACTAATAACCTCTGGACTAGCGGTAGATACGGTCGTTGTATAGGTTGGTCTATGTTCAGCAGGGAACTGTAATCTCTTTCCAGTATACTAATTTAAATGTAGGTTAAGTTTAATATAGATCTGTGTCTGAAGTAAATGGTTTTAATTGTTTTATTTATAACAAAACCCGGCACAGCACAGGACGCTGTCGTGATGAAAAATAGAGCAAATGGATGTGAAAATGAATCCAGCGTATTTAGTATTTATATGTGTGTCTATACATTACTAATCGCTTTGTACATGTATAGGTTTATTTACAGAGTGTTCTGTCTTAGGCATAAGGCAAAAGTAATTGAAAATGATGAATCTCTTGTAAGATTGTTTGTCGTACTTATCTTTTTTATCTGGCAAAAGTGTCTTTATTAACTACAACAAAATACAATACTTCTTTTTAAGCTTAAACTATATACATTATACTACTATATAAATAAATAATAAATATTTTGGGACATCTTACACACGGCCTCTGATCCCAAACTAAGCAAAGCTTGTAATATCGCTGCCAGACACAATATACTACATATACTTTTAAATACATACTAATATAGATAGTAACTAAATAACACCCAGACACAAAGCAAACATTTATGTTCATCACATAAATATTTTTGCCCTGGTGGGGATCGAACCCACGCCTCTTTGGTCCAGAAGTTAGGGTCACCAACCACTGAGCCACCGAGACAGTCAGTATAAAAAGTCATTGAATCATCCACTATCAATTTTGCTTTGAGAATAGCAACGATTGGGTAAAAAAGTACATAATGTAATTAATAATTATGTACCTACTAGTTTTTACCCGCGGCTTCGCCCGCATACGCAATATATCATTATAATTTATGGCCTATGTGTTATTCTGATATATAAGCTATATTATTGTACAGTTTCATCTCAATCCGTTCAGTAGTTTTTGCGTGAAAGAGTAACAAACATCCATACATCCATCCATTCATTCTCACAAACTTTCGCGTTTATAATATTAGTAGGATATATAAAGTGCCGTGTGAGTTCAAAAAATATATATGTATTTTCCTAGCTACACGTGCCCCCACTCTCAACCTTCGACGTATATTGCGTATGCGGGCGAAGCCGCGGGTAAAAACTAGTTATCCATATACACGAAATAAAAATACGTGTCTAGTAAGTATCATATTTGTTAATCTAATTCACAGACGAATTCTATCTTTTCAGTCAGATAACCTATTGTCGTTTTTCCTCTGCCGATGTGAATGCAACGAAAAGTTACATGAATATCCCAAAAATCCGGTTTTAAGCAACGAAATGTAGCGACTTTTGGAGGCGTATATACTCATCAATCATCTTCACTTTGAAACAATTTTTGCTATTTGACCAACTGTGAAATTACAAAAAAAAACAACTGTTATATAATTATGTTTTGCAAAAAATAGCATGACCGACTTCACCCTTGTACAGAATTCGCGAATATTTCGCACGGATCGATGTAGCATTTTTCACATTATTGTTGATTTATCAAAAATGGCTCAGCCGATTTCGATAAAATTTAAATAGGACCAATTTCAAAGTATATAGTATAGTATTTCTTTCCAATAAAAAAAGAATTACTGAAATAAGACTACTACGAAAACGGCCGCATGCGGCCCGCGAGGGAGTGCCCTACACATTTCAATCTGCATAGGAATCGTCAGTCAGTGGATCTGGTAGAAGGTGCTGTACTGAAAAAGAAGAAAAGTATGGCGG
The DNA here is from genome assembly GCA_949316475.1 of Hypomecis punctinalis. Classification (NCBI taxonomy): domain Eukaryota; kingdom Metazoa; phylum Arthropoda; class Insecta; order Lepidoptera; family Geometridae; genus Hypomecis; species Hypomecis punctinalis. The sequence continues at coordinate 16,847,825 of OX438822.1, forward strand.
CCATATTAAAAAAAAACATATCCAACATTTTTTTTCGCCAGTGAAATAGGGGACCCCAAAAACCCCCGGATGCAAAAAATCAGCCCCCTCGGACCATTTTGAAATTTGACCGCCATCTTGAATCCGCCATCTTGAATTTTCATCGATCCCACTAGGTAGTTCTCCCGATTCCCTGTGACATTTGGTCAAACACTCCCCATCCAAGTCGTACCGTTTCCGAGCTATTGACGTTTCAATTTTGTATGGTGGCCATGTTTTTCTTGTTCGGGAGCCATCTTTTTTTTCAATTCTCCAAAGAGGTCTCAGGGGTTCCTCTATTTTTAGTTCAACTGCTTTCTCAATATTATTTACCGTTTTCGAGATACCAGGGCATCTCATCATCAGGGTACGACTTTCTTCCAATTTCAATTTCCCAGAGGTTGTGGACCACCCCCAATACGACTTTATATTCGACTTTTCCTCCCACACCCTCCCTTATACCTTTTACATTTCTCTATGATAATATTCGCGTCGAATTGTGTACTTCCTCCGGTGCGGTGGTTCGTCGGTCAAAAAAGGTCATCAACTCTCGACAAAATGTATGTAATAGCTGATGTTTAAGCGCTGGCCCCATAGTGCAAGTTGGTCATAATGATGTGTGCGATGATAATAATATGTCCGTCGTCTAGCAAGCATCCTGTATAATTACAACAACGTAGGTTCGTATATAATATTAGATATCAGTGCCGCGTGTGATCAAATTCTATTGGCAGGAAGATAGCTCGACGTAAAATCCAGAAATATGATCTAACATGATTAGTTCGACCATATTTCTGGATTTACTAGCTTATTTACTGGTTCTTGCCATACCTACATCCATCCATACACAGGACGCCCACTTCAAGACATTCTGTAGCGATGTGGTTGGTTTTCGAGAGCATAGGCCTCCCCTATGAAAAGCTGTGAATTATGATCTACTAAACAAACAAAAAACAATATCAGTTCATAACTGGCGGAATATTTTTTTGTTTGTATGTCACGCAACATACAAACAAAAAAACATATAATATGTTTTAATTGAGAACCTCTTTTTTCGAAGTCAGTTAAAGACTGGACTCCACTCATACACTAGCGATCTCATTTATATATTATAAATCCGAGAGTGTTTGTAGGTTTAATGATTTGTTTGTTTCTCTTTCAGGCAACAACAGATTGCGTGACTGACTACATTTTTTTCGTTTTTACTCGTAGTTTAAAGATCGATGAATGTCGTATGGGATTTTTTACAGAGAAACATCCCAGTTACAAAAAGGAAAATTCGGTAAAAATATAATTGTAAGGCCCTTTTTAGAGCTAAATCTAGTTCCCTTAAGCATCATCGATGAATATCATAGATTTTTTAACTCTAAACTCTAACAGGTTCCTATGGTGTAACACAAATATCTACCAAAAATTAACGCGGGCGAAGCCGTGGGCAAAATCTAGTAATAAATAAAAGTACTATTGATTATAAGTGGATGTGTGACATAGTTACATTACCGTGTAGTTAACATTACTGATAGGCATTCACATAGATCGAGTCAGGAATGAGAAGATCCGTAGAAGAACCAAGGTTACTGACATAGCCAAGGGGATTGGCAGGTTGAAGTGGCAATGGGCAGGGCACATAGCGCGGAGGACTGATGACCGATGGGGTCGAAAAGTTCTCGAGTGCATACCACGCACCGGCAAGCGCAGCGTAGGGCGTCCACCCACAAGGTGGACGGATGACCTCATTAGGACCGCAGGATCGCGCTGGATGCAAGCCGCTATCAACCGGTCTTATTGGAAATCATCAGGGGAGGCCTATGTCCAGCAGTGGACGTCCTATGGCTGAAATGATGATTGACAAAGACACATAAAAATATAGAAACTAAAGTATCGAGTTTTACAAGCAAGTAGAAAGCAGTGACAATCGATGCAGACATCACAGATCAGCAGAACTAGATTCTCTTCTGTGGCAGACACTGCCCTAATAGCATATCAAGCCTACGCATTTTTTCAGTTTAGTGAAATAATAGATTTTTGGAGCAACAGACGATATTGAAATCATGTTTAATGCCCCAAAAATATATTCGTATACTAGCCAACACCAAACTTAACAAAAGTAACACATCGCTGTACTTTGAATCTTAACTCATTTATTTCAAAATATTATTAACAGTAATAGTATCAATTTATATATTACAGAAATCTATTTAACTGTAACAATAAGAACATTAATTTTATGAACTGAAAAGGAAAAAGGCGATAAAATATTTTTAACAGCTTTTTGTATTTTTCTAATAATAGTGAAATGTCAGCGGTGAAGTCAGTGTAGTTGCAGTCATTTCTAAATTTATGGATCAATTGACTGTTTGTATCAGTCGACCGAAACGTCGGGATGAGGAGGTATTTATTTATCTCGTAATTTTAGTGCGCGATTAGTCCCGTAGTATATAATAATAATGTTTGTATCAGTCAATAAATTTTCAATCGGATACACTTTAACATAAGTATGTTATTAGAATTAACATAGTTTAACGTACAAAATACTATTGCTTATCAAAATGATGAGAAATATCATATATTTAAACATTGATAAAATTTACTGTGGATTTATACATTAGAATACCTACATATTATGTATATAATTATGTTTATTAGGCGATTGGTATTTAAATTAGATGTAAATAATCCATGAAATTTTTATTCCACAATTGTCTGTATGGTACTTTGTCATGTACTTTGATTTCTAAATATTTTAAACACCTTAGTTTACTCACATCAACAGCATTGAAAGCACTTATCATACTAGAATATCCAATTTTAAGAAATTCAACATTCAAGCTATTTGATAAAACGAACACCACTACTTCATCTATCAAATTTTCATGCTGTTGCACAAAGGCACCTTTGAATAAACAGAAAGTCTTCAAATTTTCAAATAGTTTTATCGCTGATTTGTTTACTTCGCATTTAGGTACATAATTTGTAAAAATACAATTGCTAAAGATCAAACTTTCAATGCGTTCAAATCTAAATGTTCGTCTCGTTCAAAACTTAAACTTCTCAAATGATGACCAATTTCGTTAAAAGCCTCTTTCGCGTGGTTTCCGTAATAACTGTAATCTTCTAAATGCAATTGGCTCAAATAATTGAAACCAACAAGAGCACTAAAATCGATATTTTCATTTTTGCCACCAGAAATAATAAGTCATCAATCTATCAATGGACACATATCAACCAGTAACAGCATCTGTTCAGACGTATTACTAACACCGGGAAATGATTTAAGTTTAGTAAGTTTTGCTGAATGATCAATTTGAAACGCTATTTCTTGTACAGCTTTTATAAGGTCAAAATGAATGCTTGCCGCTACACAAATATTTGTCTCCCCATCCGTCTTCGCCGCGATACTCACATACTTTCCCTTCTCTACAACATTCTCTTCAAACCTTCTTCTCCTTCATATTTACGCTCTCGCTTCACTTTTCTCTGTGACACTCACTCTGTCAATCTTAGATCTTCTAGCAATCTCCTTCTTTCCACTCCATCTCATTCTACTATTTTTTATGATTTTTCTTTTAGTGTCCGAGCAGTAGCACTCTGGAATGACCTTCCTGTGACTATCAGACGTGCACAGAGCGTTGAATCTTTCAGGGCCCAGGTTCAGCAACATTATCTCGCAAAGCTCTCTCTGACTGATCCACATATCACTCCTCGTTATTAATTTGTTTGTAATATATTTACGTATATGTATGTTTATTTTTATTGTATGTATTATTTGAAGTATTTATGTATGGCTATTATTATGTAGTTTATTTTATTGTTGATTAGGAATTTTTGGTTTTCATTATTTTATTATTATTATTTTGTTTTTACGTTTACACCGTCCTTGTCGTATTTACGTTTCCTCGCATCCAAGAGAGGTTGTCTGGAAGAAATCGCTTTTAGCGATAAGACCGCCTTTTGTGCCTTTTCTGTCTTTGTTTTTTTTGTTATGTTTTCTTGTTGGTGTCAATAAAGTGTTGTCGTATTGTATTGTATTGTAAATATTTTCTACACTTTCACAAGATAACATAACCGTTTTAAAACAGTCAATGTTCGTTGCTATTTCTATGTGGAAAGTTTTCAAATGACACATTTTAGCAAGTAAATGAACAGAGTTATTATTTATTTCTGTTATGAAGTCTAATTCCTCGATCAATTTACAGTTATCAACTATACACATTAAAATGTCGTCACCTATTTCGCCAGATATACCTAATTTTAAATATTTAAGATAACGTGATGTTTTCAGGATCTGCATGTTCTAAACAATCTGGCCAAATATTATCAAAGTCGGCTTATAAATAGCGCAAGAGCAAATTTCCTAAATTTTTCAGAGAAATGGCCAATACAATGGCCGTGTTAAAACGAACTTCACATCGTTTCGGTCAAAAACTATTTATTTGTCCGCTTTTTACACTTACATCCAAACATAGCGAGATACGTGCGGACAGGTTGATTCACGATCTAATTTAAATGACTGTTCACATCGATTGCTTAGCTAGTTCACAGCAGCTCGCACGCGGAGTCTGGCGCGCAATGAAACACGTGTTACACGATAAGTTCAAGGTTTTCGGTCAATTTTTATCGCCCGTCGAGATAATAAGTAAAATAACTGCTGAGAACATCGAGATACTGATAAATAGAAATAGAAATAATCTTTATTGCGTTGCTGTGTACATACAATTAGATGTTATAAAAAATACAAAAGTTCAAACAGCCTGCCCATTTCGGGCGTACAATAATGCACTTACAATAAGATTAAAAGTTAATTACCTACCTAATAAATCAAAATTAAAAATAAGAGTTGGCATTATTAATTTATAAATTAGGTAAGCCAAAGATAATTACTTTGTGATTTTCAAAGTATTCTTTACTTGAGTAAAATACCTTTGAAATTAGCCAGGACTTCAGCGTCCTTTTAAAACTATTACCTTCTAATATCTTTATATAAAATGGTAGACAATTGTAAACTTTTATTGCCATAGCATAAGCGCTATTTGAAAACATGCTGTTGTTAAATTGAGGAATACAGATGTCGTAATTATGTCTGGACCTTTTAACATCGGCGCGGTTTGACTTTATGTCACTAAAATATCTTTGATTATTTTTAACAAAAACGCAAGTTTCATAAATATAGATACCTGTAAGGGTAAGGAAGTTATAAGTTTTAAACACATCGCGGAGAGTATCGGTGCTATCTAGCTTAAATATAGTTCTTAAACATCGTTTTTGCATAATAAACGTTGAGTAAAGAGAATAAAGCACACAGGACTCGGCTTTATTGATACCGAGCAACACGATCAAATCTAATTTAATGTCAATGTCAAAGTAGTTTGAAACTATTGCTTCGCACTATTTTTCGCGATTTTTAGTGTTTGTGTAAAGACTGGCATATAATTACGAGTTTCATATTTAAAAGAATGAAAAATCCGGAAAAAACGGAAGTGTGAAATAAAGGAGAATTCAATTCAGTGCAAGAACTGAAGCAGCTAGTAAGGCATCTTGAATATCAACATCTTGTGTTGTATTCCTGATATTTGAAGAAGTTATACCTAGCACCAATTTTTTGAGAATAAAATTATTAGATGTTGGGAACGGGTTAAATTGAAACAACTAACTCAATTCAAAAAGATAATTTTTAATCTAATTAAACAATTAGGACAAACTCTAGTTCTAGTTTCAAAGTCATAACGAGACGTGTCAGACGGGTACATTTCCACAAGCACTAATTTACTACAGACATTACAAAACGTATTATTTTAACTGGTACCTATATTTCATATATAGGTACATCATTATGTTGGTAAAATACTTTTGGAGTTGCGAAGTAGTAATGGTTCGAGAAGAAGTGCTGCTGCGTTTGCAGTGCAGTTCTACTTCAAACTTTAACTACATTGGCTTTCGACGTTTAGACAGTGCCGCCAAGTTACACTTACGTTATCTTTAGACCTCGCAGTCCCATCGAACTGTTTGCAGATGAATTATCCATCAGTACTTCGTATTCAGAGTTATCGGTTCTGCGAAGATAAATCATTCGTTCCAGTCTCGTCCTGAAGAAACGACGTCGTTTGTAGGAAGAGAAGCACGCCACGGCAGCGGCGGCAACTGCAACCAGCAGCACGATGGACACCGACGATACGATCACTGTAGTGGACGAATCACTGGTCGTAGATATCTTTTCAGTGGACTTAGGAGTAGTCACACCAATTGCATCAGATATAATAGTTGAATTAGGAGTCACCACACTTTTAGGATCAGATGCAGTATTATTAGCTTTAGTACTTGAATTAGATGTCACCACATTTGCAGCATCAGATGCAGTATTATTAATTTTAGTACTTGAATTAGATGTTACCACATTTGCAGCATCAGATGCAGTATTATTATCTTTAGTACTTGAATTAGATGTCACCACATTTGCAGCATCAGATGCAGTATTATTTGCTTTAGTACTTGAATTAGATGTCACCACATTTGCAGCATCAGATGCAGTATTATTATCTTTAGTACTTGAATTAGATGTCACCACATTTGCAGCATCAGATGCAGTATTATTTGCTTTAGTACTTGAATTAGATGTCACCACATTTGCAGCATCAGATGCAGTATTATTTGCTTTAGTACTTGAATTAGATGTCACCACATTTGCAGCATCAGATGCAGTATTATTTGCTTTAGTACTTGAATTAGATGTCACCACATTTGCAGCATCAGATGCAGTATTATTATCTTTAGTACTTGAATTAGATGTCACCACATTTGCAGCATCAGATGCAGTATTATTTGCTTTAGTACTTGAATTAGATGTCACCACATTTGCAGCATCAGATGCAGTATTATTTGCTTTAGTACTTGAATTAGATATCACCACATTTGCAGCATCAGATGCAGTATTATTTGCTTTAGTACTTGAATTAGATGTCAGCACATTTGCAGCATCAGATGCAGTATTATTTGCTTTAGTACTTGAATTAGATATCACCACATTTGCAGCACCAGATGCAGTATTATTTGCTTTAGTACTTGAATTAGATGTCACTACATTTGCAGCATTAGATGCAGTATTAATACCTTGAGTACTTGAATTAGATGTTACCACATTTGCAGTATCAGATGCATTATTATCAGCATTAGTTGTAGTCGATACATTCGGAGATAAATTGCTAGGCGTAAGAGATGAGACTCCATCAGCCGTAGCTTTAGGGTTCTGTGGAGTCTCCCTGCGAAGTCGATGTAGTTTCTGATTCCCTTGCCATTTTGATGACAAGGTTTTCATGTTCTTGACTTCTGGTTTCGTATCAAGTATCCAAGCTGCCGCCCCCACCACCAGCACCCCTGCTAGCAGCAGCCGTATTACAGCACGCATATTTACTGACACAGTCTGGGTTTCACTGGCTTTTTTCTCGTAGTTTAAGTTAAAGATTGATTGTTATTTTATTTTTCAGCATACACTTGATTTATCTTTCAAGGTTTTTTTGTTAAATTTATCGAGAAGCTATATTTAAAATCACTTTAACACGATAATCGTTCTAGTAATTGATACAAATGATACATAGTATGGTTTTAACTAGGTAAGTATTAATTTTAAATTGTCATTTTTCCTCGGACTCAAATGGAGTACTGCGAGCTATTATATTATGTCTTTGACTAATACTAGCAGGAAAACATGCGGGAATACCGCAATAATAGGTTTTGTTATCGCGAAAAAATACATTGGGTACTTTGTTTATTTCATGTTGTCTTTAATTTCAATTAAACGTATGTTTAAATAATAAATGTAGATAAGTAGCGCGTTTATCAAGTTTTAACTTGACCTTGTGGTGATTTTGCAGAAGTTTGTTTCATAGCAGTGTTTCTTAGTAATTATCAAAATTATTTTATTCTAGCTTTTACCCGTGGGTTTTCCCTCGTGATATTTATATTTTTGTGCTATCCCATAACACATTATTTTTTTGGGTTCCATACAACTTCGCGCTTCTTCCAGATGATGATCCATGAGGTCAATGTCTCCTTTGCGCGGATGATCTCAAACTTTTTCTTGAGATCAAAACACCCAGCAACTCAGTAAGACTACTGGATGACATCAACTGCATTTATGAGTGGAGTATCAAGAACAAAATGCTATTTAACCTGGGCAAATGCAATGTCATGACCTTCGATCGGAAGAAAAATCCAACTCACTTTGGTTATCTTTTACACGACTTAACTATAAATGGAGGAAGTCATATCGAAGATTTAGGTGTAACTTTTGATCGTAGCCCCACTTTTCACGATTACGTCACTAACCTTGCTAAAGACCCTTAGTGTCAGTAGAGAGGCATTTTGTCGTCTTGGCTTTGTACGACGCAACTCCAAAGATTTTGGAAACCTTCAAGTAGTCAAAACTCTATACAGCTCTCTGGTCAGAAGCAAACTGGAGTCGAGTGCTTGAGTCTGGAACCCGCATCATGTCACTTACGCCCGGATTTTGGAGAAGGTCCAAAAAGCATTCTTAAGATTTCTATGTGTATATAAGAAACAATGTGATTATTATCCATTCCTATACCCGACAAAATTTTTACTTGGCCAACTTGGCTACAATTCCTTAGAGGTAAGAATAATTCTAGACCAGCTCCTTACCTGCTGCAAAGTTCTTCGAGGGTCAATTGATTTCATTGAGTTGCATAATTTGCTATGTGTCTTATTTGTACCAGATGAATCTAGTTTACCGTCTAACAGACGGGGTCAGATGCCGAGCCTTTTCCACGTCCATTTTTTGACCATAGTCGCACTGTAGCACACTCTATGTCTCCTCTGTTGGGCTCTCACACTCAGTTCAATGCACTCTTGTCTGCCAACACTGATTACGATATTATTTTTGACAAATGGAGATCGATTGTAGCCGTCCTCACAGCATACTGTGAAAATCTCACCGACCAGTGGGATCGTAACAAGCCAGCTGGTAGGTACTTCGTTTGTTATCGAAGTAATGTAAATTTATGACATTGCATCTAATTGTGACACTGTATCTGCTAATTTTGTTCACGTGAATTGCAGATTGCAGGTCACAGTTACATGGTCGCGCTCCCTAGATGGCGCTAGTGGTAAAATTAAATCGCGATGTTGTTTGCTTCTCGCCAATAAATCACTGTATACTGGAGATCAGACCTTTTATTTGTACCCCCGTGTACAGATTTTGTGTTTGACATTTTATAATTTTATTATTGACACTGTGTGATGATTATTGACACTTGTTTATTTAATTTTAGTCTTATTTTCGTTCCGTATTGTTACTTTTTTCCTTTTTAATATTGTAAGGCAAATTTTACTGATTATGGTCGTTATTACCTCAATAAAGAAATTTGTATTTGTATACCCAAAGGGTAAAAATGGTACCCTATTACTATATCTCCGCTGTCCGTCTGTCTGTCACCAGGCTGTGTCTCATAAACGGTAATAGCTAGAACGTTGAAATTTTCACAAATGACGTTTTGTTGTAGCCGACAACAAATGCCAAAATCAGAAAAAAGAAATGTAAGCGGTTTCCCAAACATTAAAATAAAAATCGAACAAGAGTGAGTCAAGCTCGCCCACCGAAGGTTCCGTACAAATCCCAAAAATTGTAAGAAACCGGGAACTAATTGGTTATAACCTCAGGGAAGAAAGAAAAAACCTAACGAAACTAGTTGACAAAGAAGATTTTTTTTTACATTTCTCCTCATAAAACGAAAAATACGTACTAAGCGTAAAAATAATCAAAACTCAGTTATAGTTTACGGAAGTTATTTCATAATTAATCGAGTCTCTCAACAGGTGGGTCTTAAAATGAACATGGACAAGACATAGGTCATGTGTAATTCTCATGTTGTACCCACCCCTATTTCATCTCATCCGACATACCTCAGTGCCTCAAGTGGAAAGTTTTCGACCAGTGTGGGTTGCCAGTGATGACTTATGGCACAGAAACGTGGTCTCTCACTATGGGCCTTATTAGTAAGCTCCAAGTAGCCCAACGAGCCATGGAGAGGGCTATGCTCGGAGTTTCTCTGCGAGATCGAATCAGGAATGTCCGATGTCAGAAAATCCGTAGAAGAACCAAGGTTACCGACATAGCCCAGCGGATTGGCAAGTTGAAGTGGCAATGGGCAGGGCACATAGCGCGGAGGACTGATGACCGATGGGGTCGAAAAGTTCTCGAGTGGAGAGCACGTACCGGCAAGCGCAGCGTAGGACGTCCACCCACAAGGTGGACGGATGACCTTATTAGGACCGCAGGATCGCGCTCGATGCAAGCCGCTATCAACCGGTCTTATTGCAAATCATTAGGGGAGGCCTATGTCCAGCAGTGGACGTCCTATGGCTGACATGATGATAATGATTTCATAATTATAATACCCTACATGATACTATTAACTCACTTTGAAGTTTAGACGCCCTCTTCTTGCATTTACCCTATTTCTTCAGATTAAATTAAAGATGTGATTTCAGATTTATCACTAAATGTGTACTCTAAGGAAATGCTCCTTGCCAAATATCATCATCATCATTATCAGCCGTGGGACGTCCTCTGCTGGACATAGGCCTCCCCCATGGATTTCCAATAAGCCCGGTTGGAAGCGGCCTGCATCCAGCGCGTTCCTGCGGTCTTAATAATATCGTCGGTCCACCTGATTGGTGGACGTCCTACTCTGCGCTTGGTGTGTGGTCTCCATTCGAGGACTTTACTGCCCCATCGGCCATCAGTTCTTCGAGCTATGTGTCCTGCCCATTGCCATTTCAACTTACTAATCCGCTGGTAATGCCAAATATCATAGTTCTAGATTAACGGGAAGTACCGAAATATGCTGCTTATTGTAACACGGCTCTAACTTTTTTCACGACATCCAATGAAGCTTCAATGTTACAGAGCTGAAAGAGACTATAAATTAGCGTACCTATATGGTTTTAGTTTTAACTTGATACCTCCACGCTTTCTCGGAATAGATTATTCTCCAAAATCTCGTTATTCACCAAAAAACAAAGTCAAAATCCCCAAATTGGGGAGAAAGATTATTTCAATTCTTCACACAATAATATAACACCGCGGAGCCTGGCCAAATATTATGTACCTACCTGATATCCTACGGTCCTTTGGCTCCCAATTTGATATTTTGTTCTTTAGGGTTCCCTATCTCATAGGAAAAGAAAAGAACCCTTGTAGGATCACTTTGTCGTCCATATGTCAAGACTTTTTTTTAGTTTTTTGAATTGCGTAACTTTGCGGAAGTTCAAATCCTTGATTATACAAAGTCTACTTGCTCAATTCTACACCGGACCTCAAGATACAGGCTTAGCCGAGTTTGAGGCCCCCTGGAAATTGTAACTAATGTATATTTGTTGTGGTAATAAATTATTTTGTATTTGTATTTGAATAAAAAAATAGTTTGAATAAATATTCCGCCTTGTCGTAGGCATAATAAGTCAAGGGTACCATTCAATAAACAAAAAATCACAAACAAAATTAGGCAGAGCGGAGATACACTAAATATTTATTCAATACAAGGATTTGAAGACTTTTTCTTGGGAACTCGTAAAATTAACGAACTGAAATTAAAACTTTAAGTTAATATCTATTGTCTCTTGAACTTAAAAAAAAACTTCTCAGTTATTGTCGAAAAAAACTTAGACAGACAATAAATAACCGATACTGTACTGTACTGTACCAGCCTTTTTAATAGTCCACTGCAGAACGTAGGCCTACTCACGAAGGGTGATTGGGCCATATCTACCACGCTGGCCCAGTGCTGGTTGGTGGATTCACATACGCCATCGAATTTCTTCTACGGACGTATGCAGGTTGCCTCACGATGTTTTCCTTCACCGAAAAGCCAGTGGTGTGTAATTCCATACATAAATTCCAAAGGACTCATTGGTACGGGACCGGGGATTTGAACCCGCGACCTCACGATTGTACGGCGGGTGTCAATACCTCTTGACCACCACGGCTTACCCGATACTGAATAAGTCTGAAAACTGTATTAGGGTTCAATTAAATAATCACAAAAAATAGAACCTCAATTCAAAACCGAGTTCCAAACAGAAATCAGGGTTCGTACAACAAGGGAACATGACTTTCGTCTTGTCCATGTTCATCTTAAAGACCCACCTGTTAAGAGACCCGATTGAGGACTTCAAGCATCGTGCTGAGTTCTTCCATTGACTTTATCATGACCATGACAAGCCAGCCAAAATAGCTTTGCTAGCCAAGGGGGCGTCCATAAATTACGTAAGGTGTTTTTTTTAATTTTCTGACCCTTCCTCCCCCGTTGGTAAGATGTCGTGAGATTTTGTTCAACCCCCTCCCCCATACCCCAATCTCACGTGAGATTTTTCAGAATGTGGGTTTCTTACGTAAACGCGTTGGGTTGTTATTGTAGAAAGAGAAAAAAACAATTTGCTTCGTGCTTTTATTTACGACTAGTTAAGACTAGTAATCAATATTGCTGAGAGTTATAAATGTAATAAAAATTTAACCATAGAATACTTAAATCATGACTACTATGATAAAAAGAAAAGAATATGGAATAATGGCGCGAAAACATGGGACGGGCTACACTGTACCGTAAATTCAGACAAAATTGAGCAATTTGGTATAAAATAAATATGGTGGTTTGATATTCAGTTGATGTATAACGTCAAAGTATGAATAATGAAATTATTTTCTTTCGAACGAATTAGTGAATAATCTTAATCGCATTAGTATTATCAGCATGTACATAAAATTTGGATTGAATGGACCAAAATAGTATATTTTTTTTGTTTCAATCAGAACAAAAATAGCGTGATATTGGTCGAGACCCTCCCTCTCCCTAACGTGAGATTATATGAGATTTGACTCGACCCCCTCCCCCCTAAATCATCTCACGTAATTTATGGACGCCCCCCAAGATAAGTAAAGTAAGCCCAAACACGACGGGCCTGTCTTGTTTAGTAGAGGAGTGCTATGACTATCTTCCGGCCAGCTCCATGGTACCATGTTATTGCATTGTCACGCGATATACATATGCGAGCAAAATTTCAGCTCAATCGGAAACCAGGAAGTGGACTAATTTAACTTGCAATATATAAACTTCTAAATAAGTCATTGTTACGAGACCGGGATTTGAATCCACCACATCTATTGGTATTGTTTAAAAATAGAGTGCCGACGTAATTAAAACAGAATTTAAAAACAGCTTACCCAATGATATAAGCTCATGTTTCTGGATTTTACGTAAACAATACTATTTGCGAAATGTTGTGCAAACTACATTTTCCTACCTATTATAGCTGTTATCAATACCGTACAAGGTGCCCGGTCGGTGTTCGTGTTGTATTTTTAGGGTTCCGTACCTCAAAAAGAAGAAACGGAACCCTTACAGGATCACTTTGTTGTCCGTCTGTCCGTCTGTCCGCAACGCGTAAAGATATCGAGTTGAAATTTAAACTATATATGTATATCTATGGTCTCTTGCAGTTGTGTAAAATAAAAACTTATCAGTTATCGTATAAAAAAGTGAGAGCCGTTTATGTCGTAAAAATCGCATATTTCGACTCTCACAAAAATTAAAATTCCAATTAAAAAAGGTACTTCCCGCTGACCTAGAACTATAAAATTTGGCAAAAAACATTGTCTCAGAGTACACATATAGGAATAAATATAAAAACTGTATATTTTTATTTAAATCACAAAAAAATACAGCATAGATTCACAAAAAATGGGTTAAAAAAAATTAAAAATATTCATATAAAAGATCTTCATTAGCACATGCTAAAACAGGTTCAACATTATATTAACAATTTTCGATGAAGAAAAGAAAAAGAAAACTTTTTTCTCGATGATTATACTATAGAGATTTTAACAACTTACTTCCTAAAATTGTGAAATTTTCTGAATTTCTACGGAACCCTCGGTGTGCGAGCCTGACTCGACTTGTCCGATTTTTGACCTAAAATATATCTGGGCCGTGGGAAAGTTGCTCATCTGTTTGACATGAACGTAGACAAGATCCCTTAAGTTTAATTTACTTTTTAAATCTACCAAGGCATTTGTAGTAATGTGTATCTATCTAATGCGCGAGAGCAGCCACAGGTATTTTTCAATTTATAGTCTTCTCTCACTACACACTTTCTAAATAACCCCGTGTATTTAGAATATTACAAACTTTTCTCAAGTAGGTATTTCTATCTCGAACACCCTGTAGATGAACACCTACATGTGAAGTACGTAAGTTATTATATTATTAATAACAAACACGCGGTGCTTATTCCAGATTGCTCGCTTTATATGAATTGATTGTTCAGGTTTCAAAATGCTCTTCCAGTACTATTTTATTGCAATTTTAATTACTTTTTCATATTGTGAGATCGTAGACAAAGTGAAACCGCTGGAGTCGCTGAAGCTCCTGTGCGACATGACCGCCCCGAGCCTGGCGACGGCCAACCACAACTCCTGGACGAAGTGGTATGATCCAGCGAAGGACAACCTGGACAGATATGTGCAGCTGAGGACGGGTTAGTGGGAAACGTTCGCTTAAATGCTATGACATGAAATAATAAATATGTATTTGACAGATACAGATCAATGGATATTATATTTAATATTTATAGGCTTTCGTCATATCTAATAATAGACCGATCGCGTATTTTTTACTGTCGATAATGTTTAAAATTTCCTGAACATACTTGTAAGCCGCCAGGATAGTAGATCGATTTTTGCGAAAACCGTATTGAAAATTATCAAATAAATTGAATTTTTCGCAGAATTTTTGCATTATTTTTTCAAATATTTTGGACGATGTAGGTAGGAGTGCTATCGGTTTTTAGTTATGTGGGTTAAGTTTAGATGCCTTTTTATATATCGGCATCCATTACAAGTTAAATAAAAGCTCATAAATAGACCTGGATTTAAATCCGCCACATCTAATGGCTTTGTTTGAAAATAAAGTAGGTACTTACCTACCTACTTAATTAAAATAGAGTTTAAAAACAGCTTACCCAATGAGATAAGCTCATGTTACTGGATTTTACGTAAAACAATACTATTTGCTAAATGTTGTGCAAGCTACATTTTCCTACCTACGAGCTGTTATCAACATCATACAGGGTGCCCGGCCGAACTGCGTGTCGTATTTTTGACCTAAAAATATCTGGGCCGTGCCACAGTATAACATAACATTATGTATTTACTGTGGCCGTGCGCAAGTTTACAATTATAGTCATGATTATACTTCTTAAGTTTTGTTTCTTTGAAATTACATAGTTTACATAGTAGTAATACGTTAGCGTTCGCCTTTCAGCCACTATCTTGAAAGCAAAGAGTCTATTTTTTTCTATGTGGGTAGACACAGTTGGTGTGGGGTATCCTCTGTGCGGTAATCATTCAGTGTTTTAGTGCCTCGCCGATCAGTCACGTTTTTATTTTTCTAACAAAAAGTGCAAACGATAGTGAATGGTAGTCAACAAAAACGACAACAGTGATGCAGTGATGCAAAAGTTCCCGATTAATCGGGAGATCTACTGATTTTAGCTTTTCTCTCCCGATATCCCAATTTGAGGACCTTGTCTCCCGATTTTTACATTGTACACTTAAAACATAGTATTATTTACCATTACAAAGATGATAATACTGAAGGTGACCTGGTAACACTAAGCCAATGCACGGGTGGGTATAAATTAAATGCTCTTTGACACGGAGATTTTCTTAAAATTCTTACCAGAAGCCGTCTAGTCTCAATTTCAATACCACAAAACATAATATACAGAAATCCTTTACAATAGAGTCGAGTTTATTATTGTCTGGTGGGGAATTATTTCGTGTTGTTTGGCGAATCTGCTGAGATGTTTAGTTTATTATTTAGTGACTAGTGTAGAGAATAATCGTTCGTCCGCACTGTTTTTGAGACAAAGGAACTTCAATTTTCGATTCAAAGTTTTTTTTGTGTAAATTGTTGTGTGTATTTTGTGTGTTGTTAGCTGAGATGTCCAACTCCGATTAATCTAATACCTAAAATAGCTCAAGTACCAGTACCACAGTACGAAAACGAAAAAAATACGAGCTAAAATAATTATTAAGAAGAATGGGAAGCACGATCTGAATGCTCGAATTGGCTAAAAACAGTCTTAAAGGGAAAACATAACAATTTATCTAATATAATGTTATAAAACACTGTTGTTTTATTTGACAAGTAAATCTCCCGATTTCTCCCGATTTTTACCTGGAAAATTGCCCGATTTTTAATAGTTCACTTTTGCAACACTGCAGTGATGTTATATTCAAGAACGAAGACAAGGAGAATCGGTAGGAAGAAAGGATAATTGTTAATTGTGATAAACGCAAGTTTTATTTCCGTGTCAGTATCTACATCAACAAATTCTATTCGGTACTTCTGCTAGTCAAGCATACGACCAGGAAAAGCCACGAAATAAACTCATTTTGACGAGTGAAAAAGTGACAGATATATACTTTGCCATAACGCTGTCTCGTTCTGACACTACGAACGAAATAATTCGTGGCGTGCATAATGGTATTTAAAATTAATTGATTGTTGTTTTTACCTTCATAACCAATTTAAAGATATTGTGAATATTTACTAGGACTATATCCGTATCTAACATGTGGCATATTGTCACTTTTCAAAAGTGCTGTGTTCATCTTAAGGGGATGATACCTTCACGACAATTGGAATTTTTTTAAAATTTGGTTGATATTGTGACTGTGTACATTTACATGGAATGTTACCCTCACGCTGATCAAAATTAAAAAAGACTAAGCTAATATTTGCAAAGCTCATCAACCTAGATATTATCGATCAATCTAAAAATAATTAAATGTTGTTATTACCTTCATAATCAAATTAAAGATATTGTGAATAGTTACTAGAACTATTTCCGTATCTAAAGTGTGGCATTTTGACAATTTCCAAAAGTGTTGTGTTCATCTTAAGGGGATGGTACCTTCAAAATAGTTGGAAGTTTGAAAATTTGGTTGACATTGGATATGTGTGCATTTATCAATCAATCAATCAACCACTTTATTTAGCCCGTGGGCCTAGGTTAACAAAGTTGTTATAATTTAATACATATATAAATGTCCTCTAGGTCCCGCTGTGATAAGCGTACAAGCGTTTGTATAATACATAATAGGTCATTAGAAAATTAACAATTACAATTAACAAACATTAATTACAATTAAACAAATGTCAAAAAATACAGAGATAAATGTCAATGAAAATAAAAAATATAGGTACCTGTCAAATTTAAATATTATATTTGTGATTCAATATATTTGTCTTTTAAGAACTCGTCTAGGGAATAATATGCCTTAGATAAAAGGAATTCATTTAGTCGATTTTTAAAGCTATGTATATTATCCCAGTTTCGAATAGATAACGGAAGTTTATTATAAGTAAATAATGGAAGCCATACAGAACACACTTTTTGACATTAATGATGGTTTAACCTTACTAGGGTACCTAATGTTTTTTTCTCTTCTACTAAATTTAAATTGAATGTAACCTGCAAACATTCACAATCATTAATAAAATACTACTTTGTGCTGATGTTAACCGACTGGGTCGAACCAGCACTTAACATAGTGATTTTTCACTTTCAATGCAAAGCCTTCCCAGGCTTAGACCCATTCCTCGAACTGAACCAAACTGTATACGAGATTTCACATAAACTTACAAGAAAAATAAGAAGTATCTAAATCGCATAAACCTGCTAAATAAAATAATAAAACCGGACAAGTGCGAGTCAGGCTCGCACACCGAGGGTTCCGTACAAATCCAGAAAATTTCACAAAATTGAGAAGTAAGTTTTTTTTCACTTTTCTCGTCATACATCGAAATTACTGAAAATGTTAAAATAATTAAAAACCTGTTTTAGCATGTGCTAATGAAGTTCTTTAATATGATACCTTACATGATACGATTTACTCACTTTGAATTTTGAACCCATATTTTGTTCTATGTCAAAGGGAAGGACCCTGTAGGTTTTGAATTTTGTGAGTGCGAAATATGCGGTTTTTTGCGACATAAACGGCTCTAACTTTTTTAAACGATAACTGAGAAGTTTTTTTTTACACAACTGCAAGAGTTTATCGATATACGTATACAGTTTAATTTCAACTCGATATCTTAACGCGTTCCCGAGATAAAGAGTCTTGACATACACACAGACGGACAGACGGACAACAAAGTGATCCTATAAGGGTTCCGTATTTTCCTTTTGAGGTACGGAACCCTAATAACAATATGAACTTATACAATAAGAAGAATCAGATTGTCTCATCTTGCATATTTTTAAAGTTCTAACTTATTGTTCTTTTTAGAACACAGAGATACAGCATATTATAAGCCAAGTATTAATACAACAAGTATTAATCGAATGGATGGGCTTATAGGTAGTGATCATCCAACAAGGCCATGGACATTTTTTCTCTCCATAGTGGAGGATCTTCCATAAATATCAGTTCTTTTTTTTTATTTCCTGTGGGTTTGCGTTTGACTACATACTGCCTGATGTTGAGCAGATATGCGGTCTAGGATGTAGCACGCTTACCTAGAAGATACCTACCAATTTTTGTCAAATAAACATATTTCATTTCATTACCTATTTACTCGGGATTTGAAGACACCCACGTTGTACTTAAGCGGGAAGACAGACCCAGGCAAAGCGTTCCACATTCTGGCTGTTCGTATGAGGAATGAGGATTCGAAACGCTTTGTTCCAACGCGCGGAATGTCCACCATAAAAAGGTGGCGCTTTGGTCGCGTCTGTCTAGCCGTACGATAGAAGAAAGGGGCAGGGGGGACCAGATTGTGCAACTCCTGAGCGCACTCTCCGAAGTGAATCCGATAAAAGGCCGACAAACACGCCACCTTACGTCGATGCTCAAGACTTTGCAGCTGCGACTTAGTCAAGGTGTCGTTGTCAATCAGCCTCCTGGCTCGCCTCTCAATCGACTCCATAGCCTCCAGTTGATATTTGGCAGAGCCATCCCAAAGGTGAAAGCAGTATTCCATGCAAGACCTGACTTGTGCTTTATAAAGGCTAAGTAGTTGCTCAGGTGTGAAATACCGTCTGACCTTAGCGCGAACACCAAGTTTTTTGGAGGCTAATTGGGCTTTTGACTCTATGTAAGAGACAAAGTCAAGAGTCGATGAGAGCAAAACTCCTAATAGTTCCAAGCTGCCAGTTACAGTTTGGAAAAATTGGGAAAATATACTTTTCTTATTCGGTAAAATAAAATTGACACATTCAAAACAAAAACTATACCGAAATCTAGCCCTGAGACCAGAGTGCAACAACAAAATCAAGAAGATTGCTAAGAGCGAAAATTACAAAAAGAGTTGATACTTAAAATAAGCATCAGAGGCCTCCGCTCGCAGCATACCGCTCCGGGCAAGCGCAGCGGTAGCAGTGTGTTTTTCAACCAGCGGCGCTCCGAGCTCACGCCTACGGCGGCGACGTCGTCGGAAGCAAAAGCCACAAAGGCGGCCGTGGTAACTTTTATCTAATCCTTGCTGTCCTACATACAGCCAGCGTCAGGTGAAACACCGCTGCACTCTGTATGTTTTTTATTCTTATGATCACTACCAAGGACTCGATCATATTATGGGTGTGATGAGAGGCAATGAGATTTCGTTTTCTTAACTAATTTCTCAATCTCATAATCCAAAGAGCACAGTGTTTTTTCAGTTTTACTGAGAAACACTATAAAACAAACAAATTGTAAACAAGTTGCTAATATTAAAGTCTAAGCAGGCTTGTCCAAACTGATCATTATTCAAATATAATGTTTCAGTAAAGAAACTGATACTGATTCTGTACAGTTTTACTATCTTAATATGAACGAGAACTAAGTTTTTAGTCTCGATGAAGTTTTTTGACATAATTATGTTTATTGAACGTTTTTTAAGGACATATCCTTACAAAATGTTGTCTCACCGTTGAGAAAACATACAAAAAACTAGAACTGAATATTTTTCGTATCATAATTGCCTTGATATCTAAGATTCTACTTACCATCTATTCATTCAGAAAATCTGAAATAGTAACTACACAAGTTTATTTACACGAGTACTTTATGTCAAAATATTTTTTGCAATTAACACAAAAATGCTTTGCGTTACTCATCCAAATCATATTTGAATCTCAATTTAATTAGTTGTTCTGTAGTTCATTTCTAAATATTACTTAAAAAGCGCGCGCAACAAAGTCTACTTGCTCAATTCTACACCGGACCTCAAGATACAGGCTTAGCCGAGTTTGAGGCCCCCTGGCAATTGTAACTAATGTATATTTGTTGTGATAATAAATTATTTTGTATTTGTATATGTTCTTACTGAATAAAAATGAAAACAAGATGAACAAGAGTTGCGATTATTTCAATCGAAACTCGCTATGAAATTAGTAACATGGTATTCTGCAATAGAATCTAGCTAAATGTATCAAAAGAATTGCAAACACTTTGCCATGATTATAAATAAAGAACCACATAATATGACATTATGTCATTAAATTTTATGCAAGACAATCTTCAATACAATTGTAAGAGCAGTAAAAACTGTTAAAACAACAGAAAAACTGCTGTCTAGATTTCAGTTATCGAATGCGCCGACGGAAGCGAATTTCAGTAAAGTTATATTCAAAAATAATATAAAACTATCTAGAGATATGACTGTTTTCATAGGCGCTAGGATATTCTTAAAATAATTAAAGAACTGCTTTGTGTTACGATTACGGTGTATCATCACATCTGTGATCTTATCGTACCTACGTTTACGTACGTCTTCAGCTGGAAATCATATTTCAGCTTCACCCACGTTTCACGCTAAATACGTATAAAAATACGACTCGTATTTTGATGATTATTATCTTATTCGTATTCTCTGATCAACCACAATAAAAAAGTGTTTGTTTCAAATTACAAACCTATTTATACTATACTAGCTGCCCGTCCCGGCTTTGCCCGGGTATGATTGGCTATACATATACTTACCACGTAATGTAGGTATGCATCACACACATGCTAGACATACCGGATGAACCATTATGATGAGTTAAAACCTACCCAAATCGCGAGAGTTTCCGTAGTCTTAAACTGTTCGAAGTTTATGAAAAAGAGATAGTAGGTATTGGCATATCTAAATAAAAGTGAGTTCGTATGTGTCGGGTGGCTGTACATATTATATAGCCCTGATTTCAGAAAATGACAATGATGAGAATGAAAGCGACGTTAAAATATTAGAGACCCACAGTCTATACATTCTACCTATGTAAGTTAGTTTCTTGATCTTGTCTTCACTCGAGAACTTTTAAAAACATTGGACATCAGTTCTACTTCTACGAATTGTGTGTCCTACCTAAGGCCTCTTCAACTTGCTAACCCAAAGAGCTGTGATGGAAGGAATCGAAGCGCTGGCATCCAACGTGTTCCGGACGTCACGACCAGATCTTAGATTCACGTGAAGACCTTCGCTACACTTGCCAATGCATTGTCTACATTCGAGAACTTTAAGGTCCCATCGACAATTCGTTTCACATACTATGTGTACGGGCGTAGCTACCGCAGTATCAGCCGTGTCAATAATACGGGGCTCCCGGGCTACAGGGGCCTTAACGTGTATAAGCAAAACCTAGTAAAATGTTATCCACAATGTCACTTAATCTCGTGCTTCCCGAAAAAAAATCATCTCTTTTTTTCCCGGGTTAAGTATTCTTCCAAAAGTTGTCCTAATAGGCAGAAATTTTATAACAACTGAAATCGTCTTCAGCTAGACTGACTTAGCTGATATAGGTAATTATATTCTATTCATTATCAATTTCCCGAAAAAAAGGCAAGAAAAGTGTATATTACGAACTTTGTGTATATTTATAAAAGAACAGTTATTACGGCTTAACTATTATAGTTAGATATATGCTGTCGCGACACTTTTTGTAGATAATGATGAGTTCTGCAAAGTCGTAGTAAATGATTTTGTTCTATCATCAATAGTTTTCGCAGCGCACGCGACGTAAGGAATTTTACAGGTCTTTTTTTTACACCTTATGTTACATTATTGAAGTTTTAGTAAGGATCCCTAATTATTTTTAAAAATATAATATAGCCTATGTTACTCGGGGATAATGTAGCTTTCCAAAGGTGAAATAATTTTTGAAATCGGTCCAGTAGTTTCGGAGCCTATTCATTACAAACAAACAAACAAATCTTTCCTCTTTATAATATTATAAGTTAAGTAAAGTATAGAAATACATATGGCAGATGCAAAAAGAAAAATGCATCAAGCTCAGTATACAATATATAAAAACCCGAACAACAAATAATAATAATTAAGACTGGATTTCAGGTGTCATACTCCCTGGCAGGACCACATCGTTATATGTATATATATATATAATAGATAGTGGAAAAAAATGTACATAATTAGTACAAATTTGTACAGAAATATTAAAATTTGTACATAAGTACTTTTAGCGTAATCGTCAAATGAATGTGGTCCTGCCATACCCGAAATATCAGCTTTTTCAAGGAGGTGATGCATGTCAATAATTGTACAGAAATTGTACACCTCAAAAGCGCTTACAGCTTTGGTCTATGTTAGGTGAATGAAATTTTAATCACGTTTCATTATTTCGCAGAAAAGTGCGCTGTTTTAATTTACATAGCAACGTGAGATCAGAAATGGATTGTATTTGAGTAGGCGTTGTCATATATTTTGTAGTCGCCATTTCATTCCAAAGACGTGCACTGTTGGACATAGGCCTACGCTATAGATCTCCAATAAGATCGGCTTGAGGTGGCTTGAATTCAGCTTGATTCTGCGGTCTCAATGAGATCGTCCATCTAATGGATGTCTATCCTAGGGTGCGCTTGCCGGTGCGTTGTCTCCACTCGAGAACCTTTCTACTACCTCATTAGTCATCAGCCCTCTATGCTAAGTGCCCTGCCCACTGGCATTTCAACTTGCCAATCCACTGGGCTAAGTCGGTAACTATGGTTCATGTTACTTCTACAGATCATGTTACTAAGACTGTTTATTACCTAAACCTATTAACAAGTTTATTTCTTTCAACTATTTGTATATTGTCTTCCATTCATACGTACGCTTCATCGTAATAATTCGAAGGGTATTCTATTAATATGTTATTTTAAGAAGTCAAAAAAAAATATATGGGATACCGAAATAATGACTGGGCGTAAAGCAGTGAGACAAAATAAATATTTAAATCGATGACTTTAAAATACACATTTGAGCTGTAATTAGGAATTCAAAACCATTAAAATACAAATTCTTGCGAAAAAATAATCGTATGAATGCTTCTTTTCTAATGAAAATTTTATGGGTAACAAATAGTGACAAAGCAACCTTTTACATAATTCATCTTTCATATCATATTATGATATGATATGATATGAAAGATGAATTATGTATTTGACAGATACATATCAAAGGTTAGGAAAGACGTCATTGACGCCCAGTGACCATATTGTGTACGCGATCTGATGTTCGACTACGCTTTTTCTCCTGCTCGCGCTAGTTACTCGCGCCGAGAAAGTGAGCGGGAGGAAAAGCGAATTCGAACGCCTGAATACATAGACAGCCAGAATACGGGGATCTGTATTCCCGATAGAGTACAATCCCTCAAAAAACGTTTTCATGTCAAATTTTGCCGATACGAGACTAGGTCGTTACGTTCCCCGAACTAGCCTCTATGTTGATACTGCGACCACCCACGCAATATCACGCCACTGCATTCCGCAGCCCAGACGCAGTGTCAGCAAAGATAAGCCCGAGCTTTCATTAGAACTTAAGGTGTAGGTTTAAACAAGTTTAATATCAGCTTCACTAGGGTTAAGATGTGCCTAGCATCGGTACAATTAATATAAGTTTTAGAATTAATTAAATTGTAATTTTTAAAAAGATAATTAAACGCTCTCGAAAGTTAACTAGGTACTTAAAATAACTTATTGATAGTGAGAGCTGTAGTTTCGTCTTAAATCTCAAAACCTAGCGAAACAAAAATATTAAGTGGAAACAACGGTCAATGGTTAACTGAATCCCCTGATTGTCTGGTCGCAGGTTGCACATGCCGCGAGTTCAGCTACGGCGTGGGGTTCCAGCAGCAAGACCGCGCCTTCCTCCCGGGGGTGGTGCTGGAGTGGCAGGGCGCTGTGCGCTCGCGGGACTTCGCCATGGTTAACGTCTACCCCGACGCCGAGTCTAACTACGCCCTCTACAGCTTCTGTGAGTACTGCCAGATACTAATAGTAGTAGTTATGATATAGACCTGCTGGAGTGGAGTGGCAGGCCGCCGCGCGCTCGCGGGACCATGGTCAAGGTGCGCCTAGTCCTACCGCGCCCTCTACAGCTTCTGTGAGTACTGCAGGCTCCAGATACTAATAGTAGTAGTTCTTCCAGCAATAGACCTCGCGGCACATCTCTAACTGAATCTTCATAAGTCGACGCGCTCTTGACTCATACTGGCAAGTCTTGTTAAGATTCAGGTAGACACCATCGACATCCGATTCGTCCGATCACATCACCAAAGTCGTCCGATTAAACAAATTGCAGTGAACAAGCGCTATAAAACCCGGATAAAGAGGAGAGGAAAATAATATTTTTGAACTGTAATACGGTAATACAAAAAAAGCAAAATTTGGACTTGGTGACTTTTAGAAGTCTAAGCCAATATCGACCAATAATGTTTTATCCTAAGGTCAGGGAAATCAAACGACGTCCAGTGTTTTCCATACATGATGTATATTTTCCATTTTATACATGAGTCAATGAGTTAAGTACATTTGCCATTTTCACATGATGAGTATATTTATGAGTTACATAACTCTACCATTTAAACCGTTGTATAAGTACTTAAAATATTCTATGCCTTTTGTATAACAGGCACGAGTGCCGTCTACTCAGTCTAGTCGTTCTGAAAGCTCTGCTGCCCAAATTATCAAAGCCCTGCGATTATGCTATGGAACAAAGAGGTATTGTACCATAATGAAAACAATGTGAAGGAAAGAGAAATACATACTCGCAAACATTACATGTTAGAATGAGATAGAGTAGCCTTCGTATAGTAACCCTACAGCTCGGCCATCCTACTTCTAGCGAGTCCCATCGCTATGAATGAGTAAGCAAATCTTTTAAATAGTAAAAGTCAAAGATAAACGGCTAATTAGCACCCCGACTGTCCAAAATAGTAGATTCTCTATTCAATAAAAGGTTATTACAGTCCAAATTATTCATCGTAGTTTCAAAAATGTACTGTTCTGAAATGCGAAATATCTATTTAGTATTAACTATTCAGTTCAAGCTTTGTTTATGATAATTATTTGCATCAACTATAATATATTCAATCATGTACGTATTTTATTTTAATTCAAAGCCATTTTTCTATCTCTTAATTTGACAGAAGCAATATTTTTAATCTAGGCCACAAAACATCGAATAAGTCAAATTAACATCAAGATCAAGTAGTAATGATAATCATTAACATATTTATAATCATATGATATTATGATTGCCTATATAAACCAGATAGTCACTAACTTCACTAAATTATATGTATAACCTAAATAAACATTCATTGCTGCTATAATGCAGTAGTTTAAATCAAATTGGTTCACCATATCGACATTAAATTTCAATTACTATTGACTTTTTTATATTCGTGTGTTTTTTATTTTTTTGGAGTGTCACGTCTGCTCGTTATCACTAGAATTGTTATCGTATGATTTGGTTACCAAATCTCTTTTAAAAATCGTTCAAAGTTAAATCTTGTAAACTGCAACTACGGTTTCCAATTATATGCCTCGCTTACAAGTCAGAAATGTGCCCGCAATCAGAAATATGTCATTGAGGAGGATCTCGGTAATTCGGTATGGTCCTTGGTATTTAGTGTTAACTATTGAAACTTACCATCATACGGCAGCTATCTCTCCACTCAACTATGTCTCTCTCTTACTGGGTCTTTTTCATTGTGTTGGTTTGGAGTATTCCTGCGTTTAATATATATAAACAGCGCCGCTTACCTGTTGCTCCTTAATCTTTTCTCCTGTTTTTCACCTTCTTTCAATTCTTCCATGGGAGCGTTTATAAAAGTTTTACGAATTACCTCACCTTTTGTTTGGCTTATGAAATACGGCAGTTCGAGGTTTTTTTGTAGTTTTATCTTTTTGCTGTGTTGATATCTACCTGTTTGTCAGAAATATGTTCTTCCTAGGATTGGTCGTAGTTTCCATAGCTAAAAGCTGACAAGGCGTCTAGTATTATCCCGTTAAATCGATTTACCTGCTCATTTTACCATGGGGTAGATGTTGCATTTTGGACCTACCTGAATTGTATGTGTCGTGAAATGTCTTGTTAGTAAGACTAATACTTTTGTCAGTAATAAGACGTGAGGGAACTCCAGAGTAAGTGATGAAATTCTTTATCTTTCATACCAAAGTACAGTTAAGTACTTTATAAACTCATCAACCAGTGCTAATATTAAGTAATAATCCTTTTTTTATTTCTAATTATTATTTTTTTTTACCCCGTCATCGGACAATTGAATCGGATGTACTGCTCAACCGTAGAGCTAGATTCCTGCTGAGGCCATCTTGCGTTTGAGCTCCAGGACGATATTCTATTGTGTAAGCATATTCCTAGAGTTGGACCTACCATCATTCAATTCGGGATACGAAATCACGTTTTTCCAGGGACAATCTAAAGCCACCTCTTCTTGGGACTACTGGGCAGAGCTCCTCTAGATAAATCTCACTTAGAACCATCGGCATGAAGAAGAAGAGAAGCATTCCAGTCCGTCAAAATTAGTTTCTACAAGGTAGATTCTGAACCGGTTTAACGAAGTGATAACCGCTAATGTCTCCGATTCGTAGAAATGCCACTAACGTTTGTCGACCGTAGTTTTATGGCTAAAATAGGACTCTAGTTGCAGCGCATCATTCGAGTTCTTTTCTAGGAGTATTCCTGCCAGACCTTGTTGGCAAACATGCGTATGGAGTTCCGTTCCGCAATTATAACAGCATGTTATAAAGCAAGGATTAATATATTAGTAAATACTTATCCCTTTTTAATTTACTTACTGTCCAGAGCCACTCGGAGTGTTATTTCATAACTTTTGACAAATCGTCTCAAGAATTCCAATAAACTCAAAAACTGACGTACATACCTCATGTTGATTCTTTGGCTAAGGGAATTCGGAGATCGCTTCTACTTTCACATGCCTGGACGAATGCTGTCCGCGCTTACCACAATTCCGAGGAGATCTATTAATTCGAGAACAATGCACTTACTTTCTTTTAACTCAAGCCCTTCCCTTTATTATTAACAATCGCACTTTCGTCTAATCTTTGTGTCTTCATCGAAACCTTTAGACGGTATAAGCACGTTGTCCATGTATAGTGTATACGCTAGCATTTTATCTTACCTTAATTCCTGGAGTTATTGGAAAAGTTAACATCTTTGACAGAGCAGTGTATAGCAAAAACGCTCCATGTTCGTTCCTGATCTTGTACTGACCGTGAAATAAATAATATACCTTACCTCAAATCAAAATCTCGAAACCCACCATCAATAATGGACTTTACGATCTATGATCTCCTCCATCAATTACGGAATGCTACAATGCATAGTCTCCTACAACATATAAGCCAACCATATATGTCAGATTCTAAACCTCTACAGCAACGTGAGATATTCTCAAACGGCGAGTACAAATTTCCCCCAATACCTCCGAGCATCGATAAATTTGGTTTCGGTTTGAAACTCGTTCAGTGATTTCAAAGTTCAGAGACTTGGTCTCACTCACCTCGATAAATCTGCCCAAATCGACTTGATAAGAAATTGATGATCCATTTAGCTTAACGTTGAGAATGTATTTATTAATAACCTTATTTTAGCTGTAAACCCCAAAACCCGTTTTTGTTTGAAATCATTACCTGACACTTAGCCCTTTTCTGCTTCGTTTCCAACCCTGTTCCTAGGACAGTTAGATGTTTGATGGCCGAAACGGTTACAATATTTATTACATTTCAGGGCAAGTTTGTAACATTTATTGCTAGAATATCCGACTTCTTGACAATCGAAACATTTAATGTCCGAAGTCGTCGTACCTGGTTTGAAAAATCCCTTATAGTTTGGATTGGGTCCAAACTTTCTTTCATTTAGTCTGCGTGTCGCGCTCAGAGTTTCTCTCGCCTGACTGACCTTAATGGTTCGGAAATATTTCAATACCTGTTCCAGATCCTTAAGCTGCTCAGTAGGGTGTGGACACCAACCTTTACCGTCCGATCCTCAATGTCATGTAGTACAAATTTACTGCCTGCCTGCCTACTATAGATTTTACAACTATTTAACAAATTCATCTTCATACAATTAAATGTTTCTAAAAGCTCTCCATACATCACTATCTTAGCTCTCTTAATTATATTTTCCATTCCATCTGTGAATGTAACATCGAAGTTGGATCCTAGTTCTGTGTTGTTTGTACACCAACCAGTTTAGGTTTAGAGTAGTAGATAATTTCTTTCTATATCTATCCATAAATTTTGGCACATTCTTCTACTTCAGTTATCCATGTCACAGATTGCTCTTTAATTACTCGTAATAGGTGAATTCCGGTATCACATTCGTATTGAATGCCATTTTAAGTTTGTCAGTGCTTTTAAATTATTCTAAAATTAACAAAAACTTATCTATTAGCTTACTATTAAAATCATCCATTCTTCAGATATAAATACTTCAGTGGACTCGCCCTCGTCTGGAACTTGCTCGTTTCCTTCCATATGTATTAGTTTGCATTTTCTGAACTCGATCCTTCGGTATATAAGTGTATGTCCTATCCTTGGACTCACGTACATCCCTCCTGGGCCCAGTCCTTGGGTCCCATGCGCTTATGCGCTAGTCCTGTCCTTGGACTCTCCCTCACATCCCTCCTGGGCCCAGTCCTTGGGTCCCATGCGCTTATGCGCTAGTCCTGTCCTTGGACTCTCCCTCACATCCCTCCTGGACCCAGTCTTCGGGTCTTATGCGCTTAGGCGCTAGTCCTATCCTTGGACTCTTACTCACATCCCTCCTGAACGCAATTTTCGGGTCCTGCGTGGTAGTCTTGTCCTTGGATCCACGTATATCCCTTCATGACTTCATATTCGGGTCAATCACTTCAGGTGCATTCGTCGTTATTCTCCGTTTGATTGAAATCTGAAACTTCCACGAACAGACTTAATAAAGTGTTTATAGACATAATTTATCGCCCTATTATTTATGTAGTTATATATAACTTCATAGTAGCACGTCCTATTCTTCCTATTGCATTTCGCAGTACGTCATAATTATGTACACTGTTACAGTACGCGCATCAAAATAAAATATGTTAAATAAATATGCCGTATAAAGTCAGCGTATTAACTTGGTAGCAAATATTTCATCCATGCCTGTAGTGGCATGACTGCAACATCGTTGTGATATTAATATCGTAATCATAAGATCCGAAAATATTTTTCTAGTATATTCTCCCAATAGCTATACTGGTATACCAATTTTGAAATTTTCGTGGCTTCCATTTGGCCCCTTTTGACCATCCAGCAGTAGTTGCCCAACAAACATCCTTGGACTCTAACCTTGATACCGCTTTTCCATTTTAAATATGTCCTCACGAAACCTTATTTGTTCATGCTCATAATTTACCAAATTTTTAAGGAAAACTCCGGATACGTCTTTAATTTTCAGCGATATAGTGCACCCCAAAGCTTCTTCTGTGCCAATAGAGGCTCTTTATAAAGTTTTTAATCATTCTTCACCTTTATAAATATTTCCGGAAATTAACCTCGTCAAGCTCATCAAGAAGAATTAGTCTCGATCATCATAGTATATAACAAAGTCG
Source organism: Hypomecis punctinalis (assembly GCA_949316475.1). Classification (NCBI taxonomy): domain Eukaryota; kingdom Metazoa; phylum Arthropoda; class Insecta; order Lepidoptera; family Geometridae; genus Hypomecis; species Hypomecis punctinalis. The sequence continues at coordinate 16,877,774 of OX438822.1, forward strand.
CTTCGCTGTCTGTCTGTCCCTATGTATACCCTATGTGTATCTTTAAAACTATGCAACGGATTTTGATGCGATTTTTTTCAATAGATAGAATGATTCAAGAGGAGGGTTTATGTGTATAATACACCTGTGTGAAGCCGGGGCGGGTCGCTAGTTTAAAAATATTAAGTGTGTTCTCATAACGAAGGTAAGTACCTACTCAAAACACGATCGGCTATCACAGTTTCTGTAACAAACCACGTTGACCAGTAGTAACAATCATTGTAGTACATATTTCCTCGACCAACGTAGCACGTGTGTCATAATTATTCATACTTAGGGTTAAATAATGAGTAAAGCAAAACAAATAGGTACTCAACAAAAGTATTTCGACGGCAAGGTAACATATAAACACAAGCCTCAACACAATACTTATGGGTGTAAAATAAACTCTGATTACAAAGACAACACTTCTTTGTTCCAGCCTTCTAGCTTTACCTTCGTTATAATCGTCATGTTAATATTATTGAGCGATACGATGTTTTATTTTAGTAAGGACTAAAACCATGGATGTATCTAATCATGGATAAGAATAAAAGTCACTTTGAAAAATTATCTCTGCCTTAGAAACTGCACACCGTAGAATCGACTGTGATATTTAGAAAACCAGCACATTCGTTTTTTTATTATTATTATATCGACATGGCGTATCATGTCACTACCATGATTTCACGCATTTTAGGCTGTGCCGACGCCATTCCAGAAAACATCTTAGCTTTAGATATTCTACTTTATTTCCGATATCCATGATGCTATTTCAAAAAAACATCTCGGCCCTTGATATTCTACCTTATTTCCCACGTTAAAGATATTCTAGAAAATATTTTGGTGTTAAACATTCTGCCTTATTTCCCACATCCACGACACGACATTCTAAAAAAAAATCTTGGCTTTCGATATTCTACCTTACTTTCCACATCCATGACGCCATTCCAGAAAACATCTTGGCTTTAAATATATTATTTTCCACATCCATGACGTCGTTCTCGAAAACATAATTATATTGGGTTTAGATGTTCTACCATATTTCCACATCCCTGACCGCAGTACGCATTACTTAAATGAACAGCAGAATAATTTGCTTTCGCCAACTTTGTTAGGATCTATATAACCATCGAAAACCACGTTACCGTTAAAATAATTATACCTTCATAGTTTTTTTTTTTTTTAGTTAATTAGAGCTAGTTACAAAAAATCACGCGCTTCCGTTCAAACATGTTCGTAAACATTACCGGATGTTTACGATTAATCGAAAAAAATAATAAAGAAAAATTGGATGATTTTTTTCTAAATTACTCTTGTAATTTCTTTGTGCATTTCGATCACAGTCAAAGACAGGTCCTCCTCCTTTTGTGAGTTGGTTGAAAAAAAGGAAAAAAAAACAAATTCGCTGATCACATTACCTAATAGAAATGACCAAACACAAAGAAAATTCTAGCGTGTCTATACGTTTGGGTTAGTTAAAAAAAATGCAACAGCAACTTACGTTTTTCCGAGCGAGCGAGCGTGGCAAGAAAATGATATATTTTCTTGTTATCCCCTCTTCTGACCTTTTATCCTAAGGTCAGGGAAATCAAACGACGTCCAGTGTTTTCCATACATGATGTATATTTTCCATTTTATACATGAGTCAATGAGTTAAGTACATTTGCCATTTTCACATGATGAGTATATTTATGAGTTACATAACTCTACCATTTAAACCGTTGTATAAGTACTTAAAATATTCTATGCCTTTTGTATAACAGGCACGAGTGCCGTCTACTCAGTCTAGTCGTTCTGAAAGCTCTGCTGCCCAAATTATCAAAGCCCTGCGATTATGCTATGGAACAAAGAGGTATTGTACCATAATGAAAACAATGTGAAGGAAAGAGAAATACATACTCGCAAACATTACATGTTAGAATGAGATAGAGTAGCCTTCGTATAGTAACCCTACAAATGATAGATGACCAATATCGGTTGATAAATAGCGCTGTAGTAAAATTCCACCTTAATTTGAGTTACCCCTTCAAAGCATTTAATTTTATTTCATTCATTTTTGTTTTTGAAAATCCCCTTTTACTCAATTTAACGAGCTGGTTACTCTCGAGTTTTTGACCTCCGCCACAGCAGCGACGGATATACTATAAGTTTAAATTTCTGTGTGTGTATCTGTAACCAGGATCGATTTGCTTTTTTTCTGTTTGAAAAATGAATTTATTGGGAGTGTTCTTAGCTGATCCATAAAAATCTTTTCAGCATTTCAGTCATTTTAAATTAGTCAGCTCTTTTTTGTGCTATCGAAGCTGTTTTGTTTTTGTAGTTATTGGCGAAGATAACAACAACATCACGGAAATGTACGAGCACGGCACGCACCGCTACTGGCAGCAACACACGCCCAACATTCTGAACCAAGATCGCTACGTCCCGTTCTACCTCAGGATCAAAAACGGTGACGACATTTCTCTCGCTCCGATAATAAATATTTACATATTTATAATGTTTTTTTGTAAGAAAATTTGAACTGAAAAATAGAAAATACTTGGGCTATTATAATGAATTATTATCAAGCCTTTATTTACTGAAAAATACAATTGTTACTTAAGTATTTCATAATTTCTAGTCCAGCTACTTTTTTGACATCGTCTACCAATCTCATCATCTGTCTTCCTCTTTTTCAAACTCAAACTCAAATCATTTATTTTCACATATGAAATTTACATGCAGTTCTTAATTAACATGTTTGTATGACCCTGATAAGGGTATGGCAATTTTATTATTTGTATTGGAACGATTTATTATAATGTTTTCTAGACTATCGTTAAAAAAATCGTATAATGTGTAATAGCATTTGGATAATAGAATAATTTTTAGTTGTTTTACAAAACAGTTTTCCTTCTCGATATCTTTTAGATTATTTGGCAGTTTACTAAATATTTTTATAGCCATAGAATGCGGGCTGGAACTACTCATTGCAGTAGCCTTTATGGGGGGCCCATTTAGTGGATGGCAAGTCACCACCCGCCTTAATATTTTGAAATGAGGCATCACTTGGCGGGTGCCGCACCTCATTACATAATCCAGTTTTGTATAACACCCAGAAGTTCACCGCAATAACCCATTATTTTTTCAATTCATTACTCACAATAGGCTCTTTGTACCTTCACCCCTACAACATAGTTAAATGATATTTAAAAAGGGCCTCTCAGTGTTGGCTTCGGCTCCACTGATGCCCATCAAAATACCGGGCTTGGCCCGAGAGATGTATATCAAATAATAAATGAATAATTGTAAAAAAAAAAAAAAATATTTTGGGACATCTTACACACGGCCTCTGACCCCAAACTAAGCAAAGCTTGTGATATGGCTGCCAGAGATTGATATACTACATATACTTATTTTTAAATACATACTTATATACTCGTATATACTCGTAGCAACTAAATAACACCCAGACACAGAGCAAACACTTTTGTTCATCACATAAATATTTGCCCTGGGTGGGGATCGAACCCACGCCTCTTTGATCCACAAGTTAGGGTCACTAACCACTGAGCCACCGAGGCAGTCATTTCAATTATTTTGAGCACTGTGGAATTATAACTTTTTGAGTTATAAAAGAAAATTTAAATTTTTAAATTTGCACATAGCCCATAGGTCACTGATGAAACAAACATATTTTTTAGCCAATTATGTTTTTCTAGCACTCGACCATTTAGTGACATCATAGAAATTGGTTCATATCATCATCATAATAATTGTTATCATCTATGAAAGCTTATCATACGCGTGTCACGACACGCACTTCACAACTTATTTGAACTCGCTTAAAAAACTTTTTATTAACTAATAAGGTGGCTGATAGAAGCTGTGTAATGCCGAGTGCTAGTCTTGACATGGCTTGGTTGTTTCCAGGAACAATGGTGTTTGGCAAGCTGTGCGAGCCCGAGCCGCTGTTCACACTGGACGTGCCGCTGGCCGTGGAGCGCGGCGACCGGCCCAGCGTCCTGTACTGGACCAAGTCGTTCTTCGGAGCCAAGTACCTCAGCGATTGCCCCTAACACTACAGGATAATGTCTTCATGCAGTATGTAGTGTATAAATGATAGGTGTTTCTTTGCAAAGTGCAAAGACCTGTAAAATACTCATAATTATGAACAACTATTACTTCTATAGCGTAATGTAGAAATAAAAATCAGATTTTTCCAGATTGTCCTCGGCCGAGGGTATTACAGCAAACATTACTCAAAATTACTTATTTATTTTTAATTTATTTAAAATAGTTTTACATGATATATTCAAAATAATTATATGTTAAATTATTAAACTAGTGACAATACCTGCCGGAAAGTGTTTTCCATACCAACACACATAGTGATCACTACCTTTGTTGTATTTTATTTGTTTGAAGTTTTTAAGTGCACAAGATGGAAGCAATACAGGAATCGTCCCCACCTTTTGTTTCTCACGGAGACGCAGATTGCTGGTCCATCCGACGTGTCGTATCTTTCCTACCCAGGGTACTCCCTGGAGCACCGTTTCAAACCACGTGCGGGTGTATGCGTGTACGCCCGGGATGACATTTGCTTTCTGCGCCTTCGTAGGTTTGAAGACCCTTCATTTTCTGTGCTCTGGGCTTTGGCGGACACTGGCGTAGAGAAAATTATCTACGCCTGTGTATACCGATCACATAGCGGAGACCAGGAGACGACCAGACTCACCGAATACCTTAGTGAGGCGGCGGATGCTGCTCAGCTCAGCTACCCTTCGGCCCAATTAGTGATCCTGGGGGATTTTAATGGCCACCATAAAGAGTGGCTTCACCCATACCTGGACACAAACCATGCTGGGCTTGAGACGCGCAAGCTTGCTTTGACACTTGATCTCACCCAGCTGGTTCAAGGCGCCACACGGGTACCTGATGTTGACTCGCACACGGCCTACTGCTTGGACCTTCTGCTGACTACCGATCCAGACCGTTATTCAGTGGCGATCTCCCCACCGTTAGGTACATCTGACCACTGTCTGGTGAAATCTGTATCCGTCTACTCCCCATCAGACCCCAGTCCCAAAGGGTCACGGCGCGTGTGGCGGTACAAGTCAGCAGATTGGGATGAGATGCGGTGTTTTTTTGCTTCTTATCCTTGGCAGCCTGTTTGTTTTTCTTCCGATGATCCTTCTGCGTGCGCGGATGCCGTGACAGAGGTGCTTCGTACCGCCATGGAATACTTCATCCCATTTTCGGACGTGCCTCTGTCTAGCAAGGCTCGGCCCTGGTTTGGGCCTGAATGTGGACGCGCCGAAGCGCAAAAGCATCAGGCATACCTGGCTTGGGTCGATGCTCGAAACCGTAAGTTGAGGGACGTTCGTCTGAGGAAGAAGGTTTACAATAGGGCTGCTAGGTCCTGCAAAAAGGTTATGCGGAGGGCTCGCTTTGACCACATTAGTCGAATAGGAAACAAGCTTGCTTCTTACCCTGCGGGTAGTAAGGCATTCTGGTCCCTAGCTAAATCGGTTGAAGCGAACTTTTGCCGCCCCTCACTGCCTCCGTTGCTGAAACCCAATGGTTCACTGGCCCATACCGCGGTGGAGAAAGCAATTTTATTTGCATCTCAATTTGCTGAGTCTTCGCGTCTAGACCCCGGTAGTGCGAGACCTCCAACTTTGCCAAACTGTGACACTGTAATGAGTGAAATACACATCCGGCAAAAGGAGGTCCTCAAAGTTCTCCGCAGTCTAGATGTGAACAAAGCCAGTGGCCCTGATGGTATTCCGGCCATTGTATTGAGGACTTGTGCGCCTGAGCTGTCGCCTGTGCTGACTCGCCTCTTTCGCCTATCTCTGAAGACAGGTCAAGTGCCCAAATCTTGGAAGCTTGCTAACGTGCAACCTGTACCCAAGAAGGGCAGCCGTGCCGACCCTGCCAACTACAGACCAATTTCGATCACGTCTATACTCTGTAAGAGTATGGAACGTGTTCTTAATAACAGACTCCTGGCCTACCTGGAAACGAATGACTTACTCAGTGACTGCCAGTACGGCTTTCGCCGAAACCGGTCTACTGGGGACCTTCTAACGTACGCCACACACATCTGGAGTGAGGTCATGGAGAAGCACGGGGAGGCGTTGGCTGTCTCTTTGGACATTTCCAAGGCTTTTGATAGGGTCTGGCACGAGAGCCTTATTGGCAAGCTTCCATCTTACGGCCTGCCTGCTGATTTCTGCACATGGATATCAGATTTCTTGAGGAATCGGTCGATACGAGTTGTCGTTGATGGCTGCTCGTCAGACCAAATGGCTATCAATGTCGGTGTTCCTCAGGGGTCTGTGCTCTCTGCGACACTCTTCCTACTGCATATCAACGATCTGCTTAAGCCCGGGATCTTTGGGTACGCAGATGACAGTACAGTCGTGGAGAGCTACACATCCGATGCAAGAACCAGCGGGCCACAGATCGAGTTATACAGAGAGGCTATGGTTGAACAGCTCAACTTGAGTCTGCAGGCGGTATCCGACTGGGGTGATGCTAACCTGGTCAAGTTTAATGCCACAAAGACTCAGGGCTGTCTGTTTTCGGCCAAAAAGAGACCCTTTCAATTGTCTCCCGCTTTCCGTGATGTCTCCGTTCCGGTAACTGACAGCTTGGAACTATTAGGCGTTTCACTCTCATCTTCTCTTAACTTTGGCTCTTACATAGAGTCCAAAGCCCAATTAGCCTCCAAAAAACTTGGTGTTCTCTCTAAGGTGAGACGGTATTTCACACCTGAGCAACTGCTTTGTCTTTATAAAGCTCAAGTCAGGTCTTGCATTGAATACTGCTCTCACCTTTGGGATGGCTCTGCCAAATATCAACTGGAGGCTCTGGAGTCTATTGAGAGGCGAGCCAGGAGACTGATTGACAACGACACCTTGACTAAGATGCAGCTGCAAAGTCTTGAGCATCGTCGCAAAGTAGCGTGTTTGTCGGTCTTTTACTGGATACACTTCGGAGAGTGCGCCCAGGAGTTGCACAATCTGGTCCCCCCTGCCCCTTTCTTCTATCGTACGGCTAGACGGACGCGACCAAAGCGCCACCCTTTTATGGTGGACATTCCGCGCGTTAGAACCAAGCGTTCCGAATCCTCATTCCTCATACGAACAGCCGGAATGTGGAATGCTTTGCCTGGGTCTGTCTTTCCGTTAAAGTACAACGTGAGTGTCTTCAAATCCCGAGTAAATAGGTATCTTCTAGGTAAGCGTGCTACACCCTAGACCGCACATCTGCTTAACATCAGGCAGTGTGTAGTCAGGACATAAAACGTTGCCACAGAATGGGTGGTTCATCTTCTGTAGATCGTCCTAGGCCGATCCTTTTCAAGGTCAGAGATTTGCCAGTTCGAGCAAAAATATGGTCGCAGAAGAGTAATCTAAAGGGCTCTGGTGTCACTGTTTCCGAATTCTTGACCAAAGCGCGTCATGATACCTTCATGGCAGCGCGGCAACGATTTGGTTTAGCCAAGTGTTGGACCCGCGACGGCTCCGTCTTCGTCGTGACTGCGGATGGAGTAAAGCATCGTGTCACCTGCCTAGCCGAATTGAACAAAATTGAGGCAGCCTCGGGGGCCGCGGCGGCACAGCCAGAGGCCAGTGCCGCCCTAATAAAGGTGCCTTCGATAAATGAGCGATCCAAGCGTATGGTGAAACCTAAGATGCACAAGTAAATCAGCCGTATTTTTGTTGCCGGTTTCATTAGTAATTACTTTTAGTTTTCACTTTGACAAGGTACGTTAAATGTTTTGTTCATTGCGTACGGTGATCTTTTTGAAGCGTAGGTAGTTTCAAATAGGATCTAATGTAATTTTTCTAAAATTTGAGTTTTACATGGAAATGTCCAAAATGAATTAAAGTTTGAAATGTTGCTAGATCTCTTTCACCAAAGTAACCACCACTAGTGCACTGGCGTTGTCGATTCTCAGTCAAGACAAATTAGATGAGTATCTGTATCCTTTACATGAAGCTTGCAATGTTTAGTTGATTGTTGTAGCATTTATGTTTACAAAATCTAATCAATAATTTTCATAATTTCATTGTGTACAAAGCTTTTACTTTATGTTAATTTTTAGTACATTAAGAGTGTATTATGTATTGAGATGGCAGCCCTGTTAGTCTGAAGACTTTGACGTATGAAATTGACTTTGTCGCAATATTCTTGGCGTCGCATGATTTCTGTATTTGCCAGTGACAAGCTTATTGTATAGATTTATTTTATTTTGATAAATTGCTTTCTTTTTCGTTCTCATGTTCTTAATTGACATCTCGGTGTATTTATTATTTTGTAATATGGTTATTATTTTTTTTTTTTACTTCTCAAAAACTTTGTAATATCGAAATATTTTGTTAATAGTTACTAAATCTGAAGCTTAAACCGGCAGGTGTTGTAAATTTAGGTATTAGTATATTTTGAAATATTTGATAGTTTAGCTTATATTTTTGCTAGGTATACATTTATATTTTATTATTATATAAATATTTATTATTTATATATATAGCTTGTATATTATATTATAATTTATTCTTGACAAGTAATGAAAAATAGTTTTGATGACAGCAGCGATGGCAGTGATGAATTTTTATCATTATCATCGTCCGATCAACAATCCTTAACTGACAGTTTTAGCAGTATTCCTAACTACGTACTGAGCTTTATATGTTTGAATGATTTATCATCAAACTATCTTATGAACGACGATTAATTACACCCTCTCACACACACTCATTCATTTACACACCTTCATTCAATAATACACAAACTAACATCCGGATATTGCAGTGTACCAGGATAGAATGAAGAAGAGGATACACTGTAATATTTCGCACACTCACACATACACTTCATACACATTTGCTTACACAACATACATCTTACTCAAAGAGAGGAACATTTTACACACACACGTGCATACCATTCTTATTCATAAGTATATTGTGCATTTCGCTGTGGGAAGATTGTACGTTGTACGTTATACCTACCTACCCTACATAATAATATTATATAATTTAACTATTTGATTTGATTTGGATTTAGTGGTCGCTATTTAAGCCAAAGAGTCTTCACTAATATTTTTATAAACCCTACTATTTGCCTACTTGTGAATGCAAATGTGTGATCGTAATGGGTACATAATTTTAACCAGGTATTCCTGCACGCAGCCTACCTGCTACTTGTATAAATGCTTGTATCTACCTGCTAGTTGCAATGTATGCAACACTGTAGGTATTCTAATTGTATTCAGTGTAGGTATTAAAATTATATTAGGCCCAATCCATGCATCTGTATTTAAAGTTGTAGAATATAGGTTTTTGTTGTTTATATAGTAAGATCGGTAATTAATTTTACTTAGTGTAGGTTAGGTTACTTAGTGTAGGCATGCTTGCTTATACATAATAGGTTTATTAGTGATACAAAATTTTATATTTATTTATAATTGATTTTTTTATAAAGCACGATTCTATATTTTAATCGCTATCTAAATTCAAATTATTTTTTTTTTATGCTAGAAGTGAATGCAATAAGTGAGGGCGCTGTAAGCCGAAACACAGGCCACTGGCCTAGTTCGGCAACAGATATATATGTATTAATTTTATCTTATTCTAGCTAATTAAGTAATAGAAATGTTCTTTATTACTGAAATGTTTCGAAATTTGAAATAAAGAATTATTATTATCAACATATTCATTTATTTTCTTAAATCTAAGTTTTTTTACAATATTTGTATAAAAGAACAAAATACTATAAAAAAACCTAAACCTAGAGTGCCGCCGGCAGCGGGGCGGGGCTCAAGCTACCGGTGGTTGGGCCTACAGAGGAACCTTCTGACAATGCGCGCCGTGTCCAGAACGACCGCCTTCTGTATCTGACCCTTGACCCAACCATCTAGCGAGAGCCTCTTAAGGTGGTGGTCGAGACTCTTCGCTATTAAGCCGTTTACCGAAACGACTATCGGGACATTGATCGTCGAGTCCACATCCCACATGGCGGTAACCTCGTGAGCCAAGTCAAGGTACTTGCTGAGCTTGTCCTTCTCGGCCTTCACGAGGTTCTCGTCATGTGGAATGGTGACGTCGACGAGCACTGCCCGGCGTTGGGACCGGTCGATCACCACGATATCAGGCCTATTGGCGACAATAGTCCTGTCAGTGATGATAGAGCGGTCCCAATAGAGCAACGCACGACCATTTTCGAGAACTGGCGCCGGTGCGTACTTATAGTACGGCACCTCAGACTCGACAAGGCCGTATCGAAGAGCAAGTTGCTGATGGATAATCCTGGCTACTTGGTTATGTCTGTGCAAGTACTCGCCGTTGGCAAGATGAGAACAACCGGAAGTAATGTGCCTGAGTGACTCTCCGGGACGGTGGCATGCCCGACAAATGTCGACCGTACCGTCCTTCAGGATATACTTCCGGTAGTTGTTCGTCATGACAACTTCGTCCGCAATTGCACAGGCAAAACCTTCGGTTTCCCCAAAGAGGTCACCGAAGCGCAGCCAGGCCACCGACGCAAGCAGGTCCACATCGGGTCCTCTTAGGGCCCGATAGAACCGCCCGTGCAGCTCCTTGCTCTTCCATACCGCCTTGCGATCATCGGTGCTGAGCACCGATGGCCTGCGCCAGTTCTCCTTCGCCAGGGAGAGCGGGGTGAGGCCTCTGTCAACTGCCACCACATCGCAATGCATTCCACGCTCATTGTTTCGGAAATAATCCCGGAGACTGTATACTTCGCGGTTGTGGAGGTCCTTGGCATTTAAAAAGCCTCGGCCACCACACTTCCGCGGAATGTACAGTCTCATGACAGACGAGCGCGGGTGTAGCATGCGATGCAAAGTGAGCAGTCGACGGACCCTCCTATCCAGGGCGTCCAGCTCAGTCTGAGTCCACCCCAGTATGCCAAAGGAGTACATCAGCAGCGGCATCACCCAACCGTTGAAGGCGCGCACCTTGTTGCCGCCGGACAAAAGACTATTAAGTACTTTTGTCAGGCGACAAAAAAGCGCTCCTTCACCGATTTCTTGATGTCCACTGCCGATATACCCAACGACTCTGACATACCGAGGTACTTGTAGGTCTCGGCTTCGGAGAGAGACCTGATAGTCATCGTCTCAGAAAGTTGTAGATTCGGAGAATCCACAACTTTCCCTCGCTGTACATGCATGACCGCACACTTATCTACACCGAACTCCATTCTGATGGCGCTGCTAAAAACTTCAGTGGTCTTTAGCAACTTCACCAGGTCTTGGTATTTCGGTGCAAACAGCTTGAGATCATCCATGTACAGCAGGTGAGAGATAACTTCACCCTGTCTGCGAAGCCGATAGCCTAGCCCTGAATTCCTCAGCAAAGTGCTGAGAGGATTCAGAGCCAGGCAGAACCACAATTGACTAAGACTGTCACCCTGGAATATTCCCCGCTCAATCCTTATCAAGTCTTCCGGACCAACGGAGCCGTCTCCACCACCCGGTTGACGAAAGACTGTGGCCCATTGCCCCATGCATGACACTAAGAATGATTTTAAAGTTGTATCAATTTCGTACAACTCTAAAATCCTCTCGAGCCACGAATGAGGCACTGAGTCATAGGCCTTCTTATAGTCAATCCAGGCGGCAGAGAGGGCTCCCTTGTTCCGCCGGACTTGCTGGCTTATGGTCATGTCTATGAGGAGGAGCTCCTTAGTGCCACGGGACCCAACCCTACATCCATTCTGAGCATAGGCCAAAACGTTTTGTGCAACGACGTGCGCATTAATTTTGATAGTCAGAATGGATGTAAGGAGCTTGTAGATGGTAGGCAAGCAGGTGATGGGTCGATAGTTCTTTGCTTCCGTGGTACTACCGGACTTATGGAGCAGGAAGGTGACACCGGTGGTGAAAAAGCTAGGTAGAGAACCAACCTCGAGAGCTTCCTGGAATTGCGTTGCTAGGCGGTCATGCGAGCATCGAAACCATTTTATCCAGAAGTTGTGCAGCCCGTCCGGCCCAGGACTTTTCCAGTTCTGAGCCGTCCGGATTGCACAACTAACGTCTACGGGATCTATTAAAATAGATCCCATGGCTTCAATGGAATCGCATTTCCGCTCAACAACACGCATCCATTCACCCTCCGTGTGCTCGACGGGCACCGACCAGATGCCACGCCAGAAGTCGTTCATGGCGCTAGCATCCGGTAGCCGCTCCTCGCTCACACGTTGGTCACTTCTCTCCCAGCCTCGGTACACCTTCCTTTGGTCACTTTGGAAGAGGCGATTTAGCCAATATCGGTCCACACGCTCTCTGTAGCGACGAATGCGGTTTGCCCACGCATAGACTTTTTGTTTCAGATAGTCTATGCGTTCCGTGACACTGGCCAAATAGTGCTGGGGTCTGATACCAGTCCCGGCAAAGGCTTGTGTCACGAAACGCATGACTCGGGGGCGGTTATTCCCCCGGCTGAAACAGATTAGCTTTGCTATGAGAGTCCTAAACGAGTCGATACGCCGCTGGATCCGCACTTGCCACGCGGGCACACCCCCGGCGGGTCGCGGTGCACGGTTAGTGTCCGGAAACTTAACACGTGCAACGCGACACGCCGCGATGGCGCCGCAGTACAAGATCGAGTGGGTATCGACTAGGCCTTCACTAGCCCGCAAATACGAGGCTAGCAAAGAGTTCAGGGCTGCCATTAGCGCCAAATTACGTCTATGGGTGGGCAAACGTGGCAGTCGCGGCCTAGAGTCGGGTGCAAACCGATACTGGGAAATCGCGTCCTCCAAAGCCCTCCTCAGTTGCTCACTCACCTGGCTAGATACACTCATACTCACGCCATCTCCCTCGTCGACTGCAGGATCAGCCAGTGTCGCAGATGTCGCCGCCGACATCGGCACTGAAGCCATTGTCGGGGCTGACGACGCGACAGGCACGGGCAGGTCCCGCGTCGAGGAAGTAGTAGGGCGAGTAGGCAGCGACTCCAGGCGGAGCCGATCAATTACGGACTGATCCAGCAGCTTGCACCGGTGGATAGCCCGCACTTGATCCGACAGTCGTTGGGCAGTCTCGGCCACGGTCGGTTCAAGGGCCTGAAACAAAGGCAGCATTCTGGCACAGTACGCTGTCAAGTTAGTTCCCCCCTCTGTAGCCCCAAAGTACGCGCGCATGCAATTCTCGTTAATAGATTGAGTCCATCGCATGCGACGCACTATGCCACCGGTAGCGGGAGCGGATGGCGGGGCAGGATGCTCCACAGGCCCCAAGCGTGCCGGCAGCGGTGGACGGCCTCGTCGTCGCGCTGGTGGTCGTGGCGGCGGCGGCGTCCGTGGCCCGCTCGTGTCGCTCGACGAGCCGCTCGTCTCGCGGGTGGTGTGGAAATCATCACCCGACGATGCGCTCGGAGCTGACGACGAGGCGGGCGATGGTGGTGGTCGTGCGCCTGTTGTATCCGCTGTTATTTTTGTCTTAGACCTTGTAAACATTGTTCTGATTTGATTCTGTTATTTTCTTGACGTGTCATGTTGAATGTCAAATAGGTATTGGTGTCTCAAAGAGTTATCTTTGTGATAAGCATTTCAAAAATATGAAGCGAACGCAGGATTCGAACCATGCCCCTTCGGATCACTAGCCCGACGCTTTAACCACTGAGCTAGCTCGCCTCCTACGCAGGCTTCAAATTTCTGAAGTGCTTACATTTCCCAACTTATAGCGTTGGTGGCGCCACCTGTGATACCCGTATTAGACAGGTTATCACTCAACTAGAAGTTATTAGAACTTCTAAAGATTGACGAGAGATGACACACTGCTTAATCAATGTTATGATGTTTATTTTAAGTGCTTTCCACACTAGGTTTTTATCTCAAAGAGTTATCTTTGTGATAAGCATTTCAAAAATATGAAGCGAACGCAGGATTCGAACCATGCCCCTTCGGATCACTAGCCCGACGCTCTAACCACTGAGCTAGCTCGCCTCCTACGCAGGCTTCAAATTTCTGAAGTGCTTACATTTCCCAACTTATAGCGTTGGTGGCGCCACCTGTGATACCCGTATTAGACAGGTTATCACTCAACTAGAAGTTATTAGAACTTCTAAAGATTGACGAGAGATGACACACTGCTTAATCAATGTTATGATGTTTATTTTAAGTGCTTTCCACACTAGGTTTTTATCTCAAAGAGTTATCTTTGTGATAAGCATTTCAAAAATATGAAGCGAACGCAGGATTCGAACCATGCCCCTTCGGATCACTAGCCCGACGCTCTAACCACTGAGCTAGCTCGCCTCCTACGCAGGCTTCAAATTTCTGAAGTGCTTACATTTCCCAACTTATAGCGTTGGTGGCGCCACCTGTGATACCCGTATTAGACAGGTTATCACTCAACTAGAAGTTATTAGAACTTCTAAAGATTGACGAGAGATGACACACTGCTTAATCAATGTTATGATGTTTATTTTAAGTGCTTTCCACACTAGGTTTTTATCTCAAAGAGTTATCTTTGTGATAAGCATTTCAAAAATATGAAGCGAACGCAGGATTCGAACCATGCCCCTTCGGATCACTAGCCCGACGCTCTAACCACTGAGCTAGCTCGCCTCCTACGCAGGCTTCAAATTTCTGAAGTGCTTACATTTCCCAACTTATAGCGTTGGTGGCGCCACCTGTGATACCCGTATTAGACAGGTTATCACTCACACAGGTCACAGGTTATCACAAAGATAACTCTTTGAGATAAAAACCTAGTGTGGAAAGCACTTAAAATAAACATCATAACAGGTATTGGTGTCTGAGTTTTCTATTTATTTTTCAAAGTTCCATTGTAAAATATATCTGACTGAATGGAAATATAATTTAGTTATTGTTATTTTTGAAATACTGCAGAAAAATGCTAGAAAAAGTAATAAAATACAATATTTACAAAATTTGATCTTTATTATTATTATACTTTTATTTGTTTTACAACACACGGGTTGCCCCGGATCTTTGAAGGGCATTGATGGGGCCGAAACCAACACCAAGAGGCCCTTTTACAATCATCAAAATAAAAAAATACAGTTTTTGGGTGATAGGAAGAGGGAAACTAGTGTAAAGACGGGGAATAGGTACTTCTTAGGCTATTTTAATGAATTATTACATGATTATAAGCTGGTCTATGGAATGAGGTGCGGCACCCGCCAAGTGATGCCTCATTTCAAAATATTTAGGCGGGTGGTGACTTGCCATCCACTAAATGGGCCCCCCATAGAGGCTACCGTAATTTGGCGCCGGAGGGGCAACATTGGTGTGGACGGCTTAGGGTGTCGAGAGGTGTGCTGCGCTTTCACTAGACGCTACTCGCGGCGTTATGCCCTTTAACACTTCCACCCTGGAGCTTAGGTTCTTAGCTCTTGCGGTTTCCACTCCAAACCGGCCAGTTAAGGCAAGAGAGGAGTCAGGGGTCTCATTTAGCCCCAGGGAATCAGGGTTCGCGGTGTCGCCACTCACCGACGGCTCGCCACAAAGCCGCCCCTGCGATATTATTATTATCAACATATTCATTTATTTTCTTAAATCTAAGTTTTTTTACAATATTTATATAAAAGAACAAAATACTATAAAAAAACCTAAACCTAGAGTGCCGCCGGCAGCGGGGCGGGGCTCAAGCTACCGGTGGTTGGGCCTACAGAGAGAGGAACCTTCTGACAATGCGCGCCGTGTCCAGAACGACCGCCTTCTGTATCTGACCCTTGACCCAACCATCTAGCGAGAGCCTCTTAAGGTGGTGGTCGAGACTCTTCGCTATTAAGCCGTTTACCGAAACGACTATCGGGACAATGATCGTCGAGTCCACATCCCACATGGCGGTAACCTCGTGAGCCAAGTCAAGGTACTTGCTGAGCTTGTCCTTCTCGGCCTTCACGAGGTTCTCGTCATGTGGAATGGTGACGTCGACGAGCACTGCCCGGCGTTGGGACCGGTCGATCACCACGATATTATTATTATTCCTCTTTATTCAATTGAAATCACAGGCTTAGCCTGGTCCTTTATTAGGCATCAATGGAGCCTAAGCCAACATTGAGAGGCCCCTTTTACAATTTTATTATGAAATATAAAAACAGTGGTAGGTATAAAAAAGATAGCGTGAAATGGAAACTATGGCATATAAAATGACTTGAAATATTGTAACTGGGCTATTTTGGTGAATTTATTTTTTTTGGCTATTTTTATTATTATACACATATTTATTTAAAGTCTTAAATTTAAGTTTTTTTACAATATTTATCAAATAAAAAAAACAAAATACTATAAAAAAACCTAAACCTAGAGTGCCGCCGGCAGCGGGGCGGGGCCCAAGCTACCGGTGGTTGGGTATTATTATTATTATTAACTTATCGCAATCCATTGAAACTCAATTCTCTGATGTACCACAAAATCTGAATCTCATTCACATCAATGTCCAAAGCATCCCCAGACACATTATCGATATGCAGGCGTCTCTTGATAGTAACAATATTCATGGCATTTTGATCTCCGAAACTTGGCTTCAAGCTTCTCTTCCTTCTGTCTCCTTTACGTTACCTGGTTTCACTCTCATTCGGAATGATCGGGTTGGGCGAGTCGAAGGGGGTGTAGCTATCTATCTTCGTAATCATATTCCCTTCTCCATAATTAGTACATCTCCTCAGCCACCCCCCGATCACATCGGTGAGCATCTTTTTATTGAAATTCTTCTTTCCCATTCTAAGATCCTCCTTGGGGTTTATTACAGCAATTCTTCCCACAATAATTATTTTTCTTCTTTCGAAAGTATCCTCGAAAGTCTCATTCCATCTTACGATCATACTATTGTCATGGATGACTTTAACACATGCCTTCTAAAATCTGATCATCGTGCCAACAAATTACAAACTCTGGTTACGTCCTGTAACATGAACATTCTTCCTTTAAATGCCACTCATCACTTTCCCAATTCTGTCCCGTCTCTTCTTGATCTAGTAATGGTCTCTTCTCCACAGCACGTAGCAAAACATGGTCAACTTTCTGCTGATTTTTCCTACCACGATCTTCTTTTTCTTTCCTACAGTGTACGCCCACCTAAAGTTAAGCCACCTACTATAATGCAGCGTAATTTTGGTGGAATAAATCATGAAAATTTTAAAAATGACGTTGAGAGCATTGACTGGTCTCCTGTAACATCGGCAAACACAATAGACGACAAAGTTTTGGCCTTTAATGCAATTTTGACAGAGCTTTATGACGTACATGCTCCGTTTCGTGCTATTAAAATTAAACACTTGCCTGCACCTTGGCTCACTGACGAAATCAAATCCTTAATACATAAGAAAGTGGTGGCCAAAACGAAATATAATATGCATCCGAACGATGCAAATCACCTTCGTTATAATGAACTGCGAAATCGTTGTAACCGGGTGTGTAGGGATGCTCAACGACGCCATATTTTCAAATCTGTACAGGATAAAGACCCATCAAAGGTCTGGAAATTTCTCAAGTCTTTAGGAGTTGGCAAATCTCGTCAAGAAACTGTCTCTAAAAACCTAGATATTGATGCACTAAATCAGTATTTTTCTGCGTCTCCAATCATGGATGCTGCTGCTAAAGCTAGCACGCTAAATCATCTTTCAAATTTAGCCGCTCCAGACTTTCCTCCATTTGATTTTCGCCAATTTGCCGATTGTGATGTTAGAAAATCCATTTTATCCATTTCCTCAAACGCTGTTGGGCACGACTTGATAAGTCGTAATATGATATTACCTATCCTTGATTACCTACTCCCAGTTCTTTCTCATATTTTTAATTTCTCCGTTTCCAATGGCGTTTTCCCTTCCCTTTGGAAAGAAGCCCAAATTATTCCGTTGCCGAAAAAAGCCAATCCTGTCTCCTTCTCTGAATATCGTCCTATATCTATACTTCCATTCCTATCCAAAGTCCTTGAACGTCTAGTCCATAATCAATTAAACTTTTTCCTTACACGCAATAATCTCCTTAATCCCTTCCAATCTGGCTTCCGACCGGGACACAGCACGGTTACGGCACTTGTAAAAATCACTGACGACATTCTTCTAGGAATGGAAAATGGTGATTTAACCGTGTTGGCGCTCCTGAACTTTAGCAATGCTTTCAACTCTGTTGACCTTGACATCCTCCTCGCTATACTTGGCTCTTCTAACATATCTCCAACGGCAGTTGACTGGCTTCGGAGTTACCTGTTTGGTCGTCGGCAGAGAGTCCGCTTGGAGGAATCATACTCTTCCTGGTGTGATACGACAGCCGGAGTACCACAGGGTGGTGTCTTATCTCCTCTTTTTGCTATCTTTATTAACTCTATATCTCATAATCTTTCGTCATCCTACCACCTGTATGCAGAAGATCTGCAGTTATATTGCCAGGCTCCGCTTGGGTGGCTTTCAGAGGCTGTGGAAGCTGTAAACGATGACCTGTGTCGTATAACTGAGTGGAGTAAAACTTTTGGTCTAAAGGTAAACCCGGCAAAAACACAGGTCATTGTGATAGGTAGCTCCCGTAGTATCGCCCAAGTTGATTGGGATTCCCTTCCTCGAGTAGTTTTTGACGGTGTAACAGTCCCTTTTAGTGATACTGTCAAGAACCTTGGAATTACTCTTGACAAATCTCTCTCTTGGGGCCCACAGATTGCGGAAACGAGTCGTAGGATGTTTGCATCTGGAGGGTCTTTACGTAGGCTCCGTAACTTTCTTCCTATTACCACCAAAATTGCGCTTGCACAGTCCCTTCTACTTCCAATCCTTGACTACGCTGACGTCTGCTATCTGGATCTCACTCTAAATCTCGCTAAATAAACTTGAGCGACTTCAAAACTTCTGCATAAGGTTCATTTTTGGCTTGCGTAAATATGACCACGTCTCAGAATATCGCGCAAAACTCAAGTGGCTTCCTATTCATCGTCGCCGGGATGCTCATATCGTTTCTTTTCTTTACAATACTCTCTTCAATCCTTCTTCTCCTTCCTACCTTCAAGAACGCTTATTTTCCGGCGTTCTCTTCTAACTCGGTTTTTAAAATCATCTGAGAATCTTAAACTTGACTTTCCTAAACATAAGACAAACTTTTACGCTTCATCTTTTACTGTGGAATCTGTAAGATTATGGAATGAGTTACCGGTGGATATCAGACGCGCCCCATCACTGAATGTTTTCAAACAAAGAGTTAAATTGCATTACCTGTCTTCTTAGGTACATTATTGTTTCTGCTCGCTTTATATATTTATTTATTTAAGTAAGTATAAGTATTAATAGAATGTAATTATATAAGTAAGTTTATTTTTGTATTATGTAATACATGTATGTTTATGTGTCTAGGTAGGCATATACATTTATTTATTGGTTAGGTGTTAGTATTGCTTATTTTTTGTTTGTTATAAGTGTTCATTGTTTATTGTTTAAAATCTTTTTTGCTAAGGCCGCTGTTTTAGTTAATGTGCTATTTCCTGTCCGTTCATGGTTGCCTGGAAGAAATCGCTTGAAGCGATAAGGCCGCCATTTAGTATAACTAATTTTTAATGTTTTTATTTTTCATGTGTTTGTATTGTATTTGGTTAAGCTAATAAAGAATTATCTATCTATCTATCTATTTTTAAATTTAATTTCCCGTTCAATATTCTAATTATTGATCACGCCATCTACGAAAATGATTTTTATCGTGCTTCACACACTAGGTGTATAGAAACTTTCTTTTTTATGATAAACATTACAAAAATTGACGCGTTCGCAGGATTTAAACCTGCATCCTTCTGGGATTCCGGCCCAGATGCTTTGTCCATATTAAGCTAGAAACGCTTGTGTGCGAAGACGTCGAATTAGGGAATGTCTATCATGTTTACCAACTCAAATACTACGTTGTTGGAATGTTGGTCTCGTTAATGGTAAGAAGTTCTAATAATTTCACATTAAGTGACTGACTGGTTTAAACCAGTTCTCACAGATGGCGCTTCCAACAACGTAGTAACTAGTTGGTAAACTTGATAGACATTCCCTAATTCGACGTCTTTGCACACAAGCGTTTCTAGCTTAATTTGGACAAAGCATCTGGGCCGAAATCCCAGAAGGATGCAGGTTCAAATCCTGCGAACGCGTCAATTTTTGTAATGTTTATCATAAAAAAGAAAGTTTTTTCACGCCATCTACGATCAATTCAGTGAGTAAGTTTACTCAAAAATTGATAGATAGCGTTGAACCCTCTTAAAACGCACTATTGATGTATTTTACTCTTTTTGTTTGTTGTACCAAATATTGGATATTTAGTTATAATGCCTGGCTGTTTCTTTACTACCTACAAGAACAATTTGTATATGATTTGTTTGACAGAGAAGTAATTAGTGTAACAGTAAATGAATTCTTATCTTACGACTATGTGAAAGTAGCGAAATAGCCACGCGATAAATATTGACTAAGGTGTAGAGTTAGTAAAGTAAGAACATGTAGAGTTATATTATTCATATTCATATTCGAGTTAAATCCTGTAATGTGCATGAACTTAGAATAGTTTCACAAAAATGGGACAACAGATGGGGAACAACTGCCAAATTTTGTACATAATTCACGAAGACAAGGTTCCAAAGACTAGGCGCAACTGGGAATAATTCCGGAAATATTTTCTTCGACGGAAAAAAATATTTCCAAGTTATTTGAATCTCAAAATAAAATTGCATTGATTAAATGTTTGTTTACATTACATAGTCAATAAAATTGTATTTTAAATCAGATAACATCGAATCCTATGAAAAACATTGCACGTAAAAAGAGCCAAGTCATGCACACAATTCATTTACTGTAAAAACTTCGAGATCTAACGCTAAGCCAAGTCGGCTACCTAGGTAATTTATTCAGAATCCATTAATTGGAGTAAGTATCCATTGTTTTTAACTGTAGTCTGAAAGGACGGCATCAATTATTGAATATCTGAATTTCTGTAATAAACACTTGGGTTCGTGGTAAGTAAATTTTTGTATGACAAGGTTTCATTTGGCAGAATCATTCAGCGGCCGGCGAAGTGCAGAAACGAATCGCTTTTGTAAATTAGGTGTGAAACAAAAATTTGATTAGAACATGACAACCAACACACGAGCCAAGCGAGCGAAGCGAGCGTGCCGCGGCAGCGGCCGGTGAAGTGCCAGAAGTAAATTTTGAAGTAAATTTTGTAGATTAGGTATGAAACAAAAAGTAGGTTAGGTTAGAACATGACAAAAAACGACGAGCCGAACAAGCAAAGCGAGTGTGCCGCGGCAGCGACCGGTGTCTCAAAAGCAAATCACTTTTGTAGGTGTTGTGTAGGTGTAAAACAAAAAAAGTAGGTTAGGTTAGAAGATGACAACCGCACGAGCCGAGCGAGGGATGCGAACGTGCCGCGTCAGCGGCCGGCGAAGTGCCAGAAGGTAATCGCTTTTGTTTAATAGTTGTGAAACAAACAATAGGTTAGGTTAGATTAGAACATGACAACCAACGCACGAGCCGAGCGAGCAAAGCAAGGGTGCGGCGGCAGCGGCCAGTGAGTACCAGAACCAAATCGGTCCTTGGTTCACTAGTCTTTATATACATTAAACTACTGATCATGATCAACTCGTAAATTAGGGCCTTAAACTTTCAAAATATTTGTTGTAAAATTACATTTTGTTAAATGTAAAAAAATTATAAAAAGAACAATATCTGAAATGAAAAATATAGAAAAAAAAATATCATTCGAGATATTGCCTAAGTGAATTGTTTGATTTATTATTGGTTATAAAATGATTTTATGTAAAATAAAATATTTGTACATATTTCAAATAAAATATCACATACGAAACGTTGTTTGTAAAGTTAAACACTTTTAAAATGTAAAGTTTTTGGAACTAATATTATACGAATAGTTGGTTTTAAAGTGACATTTTGTCAAAAAATGTTTGTGAAACTATACTTTGCAGGTTCCTAACAGGTGGAGAAAAATTGTTCCGGCACTTTGCCCAGCATAGCGAAAACTGCCTCTGTGCCTTTCCGTCGCTAGCTACGTCGTACAATTGCGGGCTGGGTTACGGTTTGATTTCCATGACAACTTCTCTATACATTGTAACGGGAAATCCTGTTTGAGTAAATTTAAACCAACAGAGTTCCGTGCCAAATAAATTTATTAACAAAAACCCAACCTACTAACGAAAACAAAAAAAAATGACAGTGCCGCCGCCTCGTCCAGATGTTTTGTCAAATTAAAGCTTAAACTAATGCCTAGATCTACAATTATAACTAGCTTAGCTAAATTAGGTTCAGTTAAAACTAAGGCTTGAGGCTTAAAAACGGGTAAGAAGCCCCCTGAACATTCCCTATTGGCGAGTAGCACGGGACCGTGGTGTGTTAAGTCGGTAGCCGCGTTCTCAACCACGGATCGTTCCTACAGTAAAGTTATCATCAAGGCGTCCTCACGGGAACCTTGGCCCGTGGAAACGTCACGCCCCCAATGAAAAGTCATCCACACCAAAACGTCACCCACGCCAAAACGTCCTCTTATAAAAAACGAGACCACAAAGCTGTAGTACTACACTTACAATTTTACAATATAAGGTTTGGGCAATCTTCCCTCAGAGCAATTAAAAAATCAAGAAAGAATGTTGAGAAAGTGAGGCCGGCCAAAACTACGCTTCGCCGTGTAAAGACAATGACACACACATCAACGTACAAGGAAACTACGCCTTGGCTTGTCAGTCGAACTATGGCGGCGTAGCAGTGACACACTCACACATGTATAAAAAACCGGCTTCACTTGACTGTTCAACGACGTTCCCTCTTGATTTTTTTATTTGCTCTGACAATCTACCCCAACAAGCGAGGACTCTCATAAATGGTAAAACCCTTGCACATCTAAAATCATAATATCATAGTCACGAGATCAACAAAACAATTAACAACAGAAAATAAATTGGTTAGAAAAATCTAATTACATAATATTCGGGTAAAATCTTAAAACGGCGCTTAAATACGTTAACCACAACTACACCTCTTTACTGGATCATTCCAAGCTCAAAACAATCTTCAAAACAAATTTTAAACACGGCGGGCAAAAGTGGTGCAGATAGGGAAAATCTTAAAATAACATCAAAATAGCTTTAAACCCTTAATATACATAAATGACTTGTATAACTTAACAATAAAAAATGCCAGCCTGTTTTCCTATGCAGATGATACTGCCATTGTTTTCTCGGCAAAATCCTGGAATACTGTAAAAAACTATGCCGAGGCAGGTATGGCTCAAAATAGTACATCGTTATTGAATTGTTCAAAGCTTAAAACAACATGGAAACAAAATTTTGAACACATCAGGTATAGTGGGGCAGATAGGAAAATCCCCAAATAAAGATACAATAGCTTTAAACACATCGTTATTGAATCATTTTAAGCTTAGAACTTTTCCTCCACAAAAATTCAATAAATTGGGAAATTGGAAAATTTAGGAAAATCTAATTAAGGCTGAAATTGACTTTAACACTACTACATTAAAACTTAAACTTGTATTTTAATAATATCAAAACCAAATAATTACATCAAAACAAAGGTATGAGCGGGCTCGGAGATCATGTCAAAGTGTTAATTTTGAATATTTCATAAAAACTAAACATAAATGGTTATAATAACCAACAAAACAGAATTAATGCATGCTTCAGATCAATGTATTGGAATTATTGTAATCCAAGATCAACAAAATGATTTTAAGTGTAAATAATTTTCATCGCTAACGTTTGACGGAAAAGTCTAAAACAAACTCGCTTACCCGCTACACTCTGTATGTATTCTACTGGACTTTTCAACAAGAAATGGCCAGTCCCAACATCGTTCTACTCTTTAAGAGGCCATTCAGACTTCCCAGAATAGTTTAGGGAAGCATTATACATGTTCTTCAACGGAACGCTTTACCACGAGGTACGGGGTACCCAAAATCAAAGATGTCAAAAAATAATAATTTTAGCTCACCAGTTTAGAAGGACGAATAGTAATCAAATCCACGAAGACAGCACCCTCTCAGCAGATTGAAGCAGGTTCGCTTACACGGCAACGCGTGTCGCAGACCTACTCGTAACTTACAATTAGACAAAATAACTTCCTTAATCACAAAATAACATAAATCGGCAGCGCACGTTATTTGTATAGAAAGAAAACTACTCACTCGACAAATATATTGGCAACTAATGGAATCTCAACAACTCCCGTCAACACAATTTGTAAAAGAATTAAAACAAATCGAAGTGAAAATTAATTTACAAGGAATTTCATATACAAAAGATTAGTTGTTCATTTAATGAAATTTTCATACCTACTTCACATGTTTCAAGACAGTACACTAATGCCCGTCACAAGTGCAAAACGAACGCCGGAAATACGAAAATGTAAGTGTATTAGATCTATGAAAAAAACAGGGTTACAATATAATGTAACAATCCCCTAGCCTAGCCTGCCTAATTAACCTCGTTTATTAATTAGCCTAATTAAACCTAAGAAGTGTAGAAATTAATTTAAGAAACCTGTCTAAAATAAAACGTCAAATAAAATAAGTTTGGAAACTTGACTTGCTCTCAAATGTTCCTAGCTTTAGGTGTCCCGGATAGATGCCGCACTGAGATAGACGCCGCGTTTTCAAAAACTCCAATATGCGTAAATATCTATAACTTCTAATGCTAGTTATTACCTTGTCCATACCCCGCCCCCCACCGGCCAGACACTTGGCAGCGCGTACGACGACCGTGTGCGACTCTATGGGACACGAAAAAATTTTACGCGCGAAAATGTCCTTAATAACAGGTATATAACCTAAAGACGTGTTTTCAAAAGGTGTGTATTTTTTGTGATCAATATTTTGTTTTATTTTTTTTATGAATCGTAAAGTAAAACTATAACATTTGTTTTTAATGTGTATTTTGTGATTTTATTCTGCCTAACTTTTATGTATTTTTAAAAGGCATCTCCTTCACTAACCGGACAGATGCCTCGTTTTAGGTTGGGATGGATGCCTCTAGAGGCGTATAACCTTCCACCAAGGCATATATCCTTTACTTGTAAATAGTAAGTATTCACATGAAAATTAATTTATTTCAGTGCTTAAATTCCCAGAAAGTTCAAACGAAATTCGGGAACCATACCGCGTGCAAGAAAATGGTGTGGAAATAATCTGAAAGCTGCCTTAGTAGTTTTTTTACGAATCCCCTGAGATAAATATAAATTAATATAAACAGTTTCAATTAAGTACCTACTTGTAGTCATAAAAACATGTTTTTTTGTCGTCTGATCATTAAATTTTATATATTTTTGGAGTTTATAAAAAGGGAATCTAACCTTTTAACATATGGTTTTACAACAGGCATCTTAAAGGATAGAAAGGATATCTATCCTTTAAGATGCCCCAACACAAATACGTAAATATACTTAAATTATAACAAAAAAGCTAAGTAAAGGCGTTGAAAACTAAAAGCTACGAGTATCTATGTTTTTGTTTGAATTGAGTAATAACAAAACATGATAGGTGAAATGGATAGTTTTGTTGGAGAGTCTACCCTTTAACTACTTAACTTTTGTAAATAGTAAATGCTATTTTCAAAATTAATCTACGCACCATAAGTATATCATAAATACTTTATAGATCATGTTTACACATCACTAAATTTTAAAAAATGTATTTTTCAGTGTGGCATCAATCCTCCGGTCAAATTTATCAGGTAGAGGGACTATCCGGGGTGGGGCATGTATCCGTGATATTTTAGAGGTCTACAAAATTTCTTTTAGTTCCTATTATTCATGGCTTTGACTGTTGACCTCCTATACTAAACTGTTTTCTAAAGACCGTACTTTCTGAACTCATAACCAGTTTTTGAATCTCCTGATTACTACGAAGCTGTGAGACTATTTCAAAAAGTATTGCATCTATCCGGGACTTACCCTATGTCAAACTAGCTATGCAACCTGGTTTCACTCAATTATGAAGAAATTATAAATTTAACCTCATTAAAGAAATATCCTAAGATATTAAAAACGCATTATATATTGAAATAGACATTCAATATGACAACAATATGACACCTTACAAATCGTTTTGATAAATAATAAGAAATACCAATACTTAACTGTGAACCTCCCAGGTTCATACTATAATCAGGTACTACTAGCGCCATCTGCTTCCGGTTTACTTGATAGTAGACAGCTTACATTTTGATAATAGTATTCTGCAGTAAGGTACCTATCCTAATTATCTAATACATTTGCCAACTAGTACGTTAGTTTGGCCAGTGTTCGTCTAGTGATAGATCCTGCAATGTAGACCGCAAAAAGGTAAAGGAGATTCGAAAGACCTATCTGCCTAATAGATTACCTATGTTCAGAACAAAAACCCATTGTTTTACCTATTTTGACATTCTATGAACCTGTAAGTATTTTACTAATCTCAAATTTAACTGAAATATCTAACTAATGCCTGAAAAGCTATATAGAAATACTGATTCTAGAGCTTCTCTGTTTTATTTGAAGTTTATTTAGAATATTTTTTATTTTAAATATAGCATAGCTCTATAAGGCTAGGCAGATTTATGATAAACGTATGAAAATATAAGACTTGTGAAACGAGAAAGAAATTCTATTAAGACTTGAATTCTAGTTAACAAAGAAACTCTGTCGTTGATCATATATTAATTGTCAAACTACGAGTAATAAATAAAAGAGTAGATTTCGAAGAGAAAGAATAGTATTAATTTATTTCTGACAGTTATTTTAAAGTTATTAATTTTTATTTGTCAGAGATTATTATGATTTTATGTTTATCTCTGATTATTTACCTAGTCATGGTGCTTGAGAGAGCTGAAAACCATGAAACAATGACTCTACCATGCCTTCGGAAATCTAAGGCATTCCTGGAAAAAGAAGGCATAAGAAAGCAAGGCGTCGCGAGTGTGTCAGAACGTAGTATTTCGTCTATTTATCTACTTTATTTCATAATGTTAGGAAAATCATAACTTGCATGAATTTCAGAGTGTTCACAAGAAAGTCTCCTTTACCTATAGTAAATAGGTAAAGGTTAGAGAATCGACTTCGCCATATAAAATAATGTATAAATCAATATTATAATAAGCCATCAATAACTTTATTTAAAAGTGAGCGGAAATGGGAAACACAGGCCCAAGCTCTATCTGGCTTCAAGAGTTCTGCACACTGATGAAAATACAGCATTGATCAAGTAGCACTAACAGCTAGTATTCAAATAATGTATTGTAAAAAGTATTGAGATATAGCATAAGACAACTCTGCAATCCTCATAACAAATTAACATTAGATATAATCCATCTAAAAGAACACTCTGTCCCTCACAAGTTTCAATATAGTTAAGACTGGTAATAATATCGCGTTACTATAAAATTTAAACTCAAGTATCGTGGACTTCTTAAATAGGTTGCATGTTCACACATGATTAGAGCTGAAAAAGACAAATCATTAAAACATCTGTATTTCATACATAGAATACGCAATGGCGAGTAATTGAAACTTCCATCTCCCACTCTTGAGGAAATGTTTTGAACTTGGCCTTACTTCAATGAATTTTAATGTTTGGACTATAACATAATTGACGTTCCGAAGATGGAAAACCTTATATATCGGTAACATACTCGTACCTCCATAGAGCAGATGCAACGGCATGTAGGCAGATTCTTAATCTCGCATTAGTCCAATGTATTAAAATGGCTCTACCTCCTTAGAGAAGCAAACATTGCAAGTCAACCCATACAAGACCGCCATAAAAACCTGTAGACGTTTGTATACGGTTTGTACGCGGATTGGGAGCGAGCGTTCATTATGTAAAAGCGTGCAGTGCGATGCATCGCGCGCGTAGCATGGGACGCTCCAGCTCGCCCATACTTCAAGAAACTAGGAATCCTGACACTGACCGGCATGGTGATATATCAGGTGGCTGTGTATGCTAGGGCGAACCTAGCTGCGTATCCAGAGCGAGGCTCCACACACTCATGTCTTTTAAAATTAAATTAACCTTTAGTTTGTAATTGTAAATAATTATTTAGTTTGTACATTTCTTCTTTTGTATATAATTATATTCATACTTAGATGTGGTAGAATCGGCTTGATTTTTCTTTTCTGTTTATAAATAATTTATAGGATTAGGCCTGTTATTGGTTGTTTATATGTCTCTGTACAATTAAGTTTAATTATATTTTTGTGCTGTTGGCCTATAAACAAATAAATAAAATTAGATTAAAAAAATGGCTTATCGAGCAATCTACATCTACATCTACATCTACACTAATAATAATATTATAAAGAGGAAAGATTTGTATTTTTGTATTTTTGTATGTAACGAATAAACTCAATAAGTACTGGACCGATTTTAATAATTCTTTTTTCACCTCACGATTGTAGGACAGGCGTTACTACCACTAGACCACCACAGTTATATATCTCCGCCATTAGTGTGTCGATTTATGTTTTATTGGTAGTAAATAGGTACGCAGTGGCGTATCGTGCCTTGGAGGAGCCCTGAATCAAACATAGTTGGGGAGCCCAAATCACTCATTTCACACAAAAGAAACAAAAATGCTTGCATTAAATTGAAATAAATATATACCGCCTTACCGCAAAAGATTTAAACACTGTTTAGCCGTAGAATGTGTACTGTTAAACATTGTCTAAAGCCTGCGTAAAACTTTTGTGGTAAGACGGTTATTTATAAGTTGTCACTTCCTCCTAGAAATTGAGCTAGCCAAACAATTCAAATGAAATATACACTTTTCTTGCCTTTTTTTCGGGAAATTGATAATTGATAATGAATAGAATACAATTACCTATATCAGCTAAGTAAGTCTAGCTGAAGACGATTTCAGTTGTTATAAAATTTCTGCCTCTTAGGATAACTTTTGGAAGAATGCTTAACCCGGGAAAAAAAGAGATGATTTTTTTTCGGGAAGCACGAGATTAAGTGACATTGTGGATAACATTTTACTAGGTTTTGCTTACACACGTTAAGGCCCCTGTAGCCCGGGAGCCCCGTATTATTGACACGGCTGATACTGCGGTAGCTACGCCCCTACACATAGTATGTGAAACGAATTGTCGACCTTAAAGTTCTCGAATGTAGACAATGTATTGGCAAGTGTAGCGAAGGTCTTCACGTGAATCTAAGATCTGGTCGTGACGTCCGGAACACGTTGGATGCCAGCGCTTCGATTCCTTCCATCACAGCTCTTTGGGTTAGCAAGTTGAAGAGGCCTTAGGTAAGGCACACAATTCGTAGAAGTAGAATTGATGTCCGATGTTTTTCAAAGTTCTCGAGTGAAGACAAGATCAAGAAACTAACTTACATGGGTAGAATGTATGGACTGTGGGTCTCTAATATTTTAACATCGCTTTCATTCTCATCATTGTCATTTTCTGAAATCAAGGCTATATATTATGTACAGCCACCCGACACATACGAACTCACTTTCATTTAGATATGCCAATACCTACTATCTCTTTTTCATAACTTCTTACAGTTTAAGACTACGGAAACTCTCGCGATTTGGGTAGGTTTTAACTCATCATAATGGTTCATCCGGTATGTCTAGCATGTGTGTGGCGCATACCTACATTACGTGGGAAGTGTATGTATAGCCAATCATACCCGGGCAAAGCCGGGACGGGCAGCTAGTCGTTTTATAAGTACGATGAATTTTACAAACGGTTGACATAATTAATTTGATTTTTATTTGTATTTAATTTGATTTATTTCGACATTCGTACATTTTTTTCTTTATTATTAATTTTTAATTGATTGAAATTTTGCTGACATTGTGTGCGTGCTTTACTATTATTTAATTTTCAATTTAAGTTCTATGTTTTTTCGTAATTCTAAATGTATTACAATATTGCATTGAATGTTTACTATGTATACATATAATTTGTCGTGTAAATTGCCATTTTACGAATGACTTATGATATGACTTATGACTTATATTTATCAACCCGCAACGGGTCAGCGTAGACAATATGGTCTTGTCCCTATAGTGGAGCACTACATCGAAAGCAACTCGTACTCGTACATAATCGTAAGAAAATAAATATGTATGAGCATACATACCACTTCGTGCCTGCGAGGTGAACATAGGCTTATCCTCCTTGAGTCGATCTTAATTTGACATTAAAACATCCAAAATACTAATACAGTACTGAGCTGGATGTAACATTAACTGCTGAACGTATTTAAAACTTCTTCATGAATGTAATTTATAGAAAGGAATACGATACCAAAATAAAATTGTAACCATTTTCGTTCTTCGATAAAAAACATCCTGCTTCCAGCTTCATATTCTAGGGCATGGAACTGATTTCCCGTCGTTCTAACTGAAGAACAACCTTCTTTACTTTCCGGCACGAGATGTTCTTCGTTGCTTTATCATTTTAAGCTAGAATAACTGGAATATTTCAATAAAGCTGCATAAATAATTATAATTTTTCCCAAGTGAAGTCCTAACTGACAATCTCCGTCAACCCTCCGTTCCCTTTCTAATTCTCTTATTTAAATCATGACGTTTTCTTTACTAAGCGTGCTGCAAAGGGCCAATATACCTAGATAGTAGTTTTGTTGCTTTTTAAAATGTAATTAATTTAATTTACCTGTTTGTTTGAATATTTTTTGAATGAAAAGATTCTTTCAATCATATTTTAGAAAATATGATAAATACATATGAGAGACTCTTGACCTACAAGAATGTCTTCTTCCTATGCCTAACTACTCAGGTATGGACGACAAACCATCTGAGGTTTGTTACAGTAACTCGGAGTTTTGAGTTTGATGATAACAAAAATAACACACGTCAAGTGTAACTACACTCGACTCGTTGCGTCGTTGCGTAATTTTTAACAATAAATGTTTATTTAGAAATGTTGTCACATATGTTACATTAACAGGATTTGAATGCAAAAACGAGCACAAGCATTCTGTACACGTATTCTACGACCTTTTTTGTATCTGCCAATAATCGAGGACCAAAGATAGTATAATATAATAAATTAAATTAAGAAAGGACTTATGACTCTACCAGCTGGATCAGAATTTTTAGGGTTCCGTACCTCAAAAGGAAAAATAACGGAAACCTTATAGGATCACTTTGTTGTCCGTCTGTCCGTCTATCCGTCTGTCCGTATGTAAAGACTCTTTATCTCGGGAACGCGTAACGGTATCAAGTTACTCGAATATGCAGTGCCCGACAGGGTCCATACTGAACTTTGTTACAAACATCTTGTACTGTATGGAAGTATGAATAAATGAAATGAAGTTGAAATCTAAACTATATACGTATATCTATACGTCTCTTGCAGTTGTGTAAAAGAAATACTTCTCAGTTATCGTACAAAAAAGTTAGAGCCGTTTATGTTGTAAATAACCTCATATTTCGACACTCACAAAAATCAAAACATACAGGGTACTTCCCGTTGACATAGAACTATGAAATTTGGCGAAAAACATTGTCTTAGAGTACACAAATAGGAATAAATCTGAAATCTATAAATTTTTATTTAAGCCACAAAAAATGGGGCCTAGATTCACAAAATATGGGTTCAAAACTCAAAGTGAGTAAATCGTATCATGTAAGGTATCATATAAAAGAACTTCATTAGCACATGCTAAAACAGGTTTATAATTATTTAAACAATGTGTATTTTCGATGTATGACGAGAAAAGTGAAAAAAAAAAAAAAAAAAAGCTTTTTTGTCGATAATTGTAGTAGGTAGATATACTTAGAGATTTTAACAACTTACTTCCTATTTTTGTGAAATTTTCTGAATTTGTACGGAACCCTCGATGTGCGAGTCTGACTCACACTTGTTCGGTTTTTTCTTTTAAATATGGCCTGATCTTGCAAAAAAGTTTGAGTTAGTAAAAGCAATTTCTGACAATCTCTGCTCCGT
The DNA here is from genome assembly GCA_949316475.1 of Hypomecis punctinalis. Lineage (NCBI taxonomy): Eukaryota > Metazoa > Arthropoda > Insecta > Lepidoptera > Geometridae > Hypomecis > Hypomecis punctinalis. The sequence goes on from OX438822.1 coordinate 16,909,723, forward strand.
GTTTTTCGTATCTCTGCTCAGAGACAATATGCAAACCTAGTAGGCCACGCGCTTCAAACATTCGCTCTACAGGCTCCCCAGGTTCGACAACTACAGTTGTTCATGACAAGTAATAGCAGTAAAATAATACATCTACCTACAGAGTTTGATTGATACCACTCGGCAGTTCGGTACCGATAAAATTTAGTCGAAGACCTCGAGACCGAGAGTCGAGGGGAAGCCTAGGTCCAACAGTGTACGCCTTACATAAATAAAAAAAACCGGACAAGTGCGTGTCAGGCTCGCACATCGAGGGTTCCGTACAAACATATTGTTAAAATAATTAAAAACCGATTTTAGCATGTGCTAATGAAGTTATTTTACATGACACCTTACATTATATGACGTTTACTCACTTTGAATTTTGAACCCATATTTTGTGAAATTTGAGGCCCTATTTTTTGTGATGTAACTAAAAATGTACAGTTTTCAGATTTATTCTTATATGTGTACTCTAAGACAATGCTTCTCGCCAAATTTCATAGTTCTATGTCAATGGGAAGTACTCTGTAGGTTTTGATTTTTGTGAGTGTCGAAATATGCGGTTTGTTACGACATAAACGGCTCTAACTTTTTTAACGATAACTGAGAATTTTTGCTTTTACACAACTGCAAAAGACCATAGATATACGTATACAGTTTAAATTTCAACTCGATATCTTTATGCGTTCCCGAGATAAAGAGTCTTGACATACACACAGATGGACAGACGGACAGACGGACAAACGGACAACAAAGTGATCCTAGAGTTCCGTTTTTTTCCGTTTGAGGTACGGAACCCTAAAAACAAGTCATTGATACAAGACTGGGATTGGAATCCACCATATCTACTGGCATTGTTTGAAAATATAGTACTTCCCTACCTAGTACAGAGTTACTTTAAAAACAGCTTACCCAATGAGATAAGCTCATGTTACTGGATTTTACGTAAAACAATACTATTTGCTAAATGTTGTGCGAACTGTTATCGACACCGTACAGGGTGCCCGGCCGAAGTGCATGTTGTATTTTTTGACCTAAATATATCTGGGCCGTGGGCAAGTTGCTCGTCTGTTGGACATGAACATAGGCAAGATCACTTACGATTAATTTATTTCTTAAATGTATCTACTGAGGCAAATGTAGGTACCTTCCTAATGCGCGAGAGCAGCGACAGTTATTTTTTTAGGGTTCCGTACCTCAAACGAAAAAAACGGAACCCTTATAGGATCACTTTGTTGCCCGTCTGTCCGTCTGTCCGTCTGTGTGTATGTCAAGACTCTTTATCTCGCGAACGCTTATAGGTATCGAGTTGAAATTTAAACTGTATATGTATATCTATGATTTCTTGCAGTTGTGTAAAAGAAAAACTTCTCAGTTATCGTTTAAAAAAGTTAGAGCCGTTTATGTCGTAATAACCGCATATTTAGCACTCGCAAAAATCAAAACCTACAGGGTACTTCCCGTTGACGTAGAACTATGAAATTTGGCGAGAAGCATTGTCTCAGAGTACACATAGGAATAAATCTGAAAACTGTACATTTTTATTTAAATCACAAGAAATAGGGCCTCAAAATTAACAAAATATGGGTTCAAAATTCAAGTGAATCGTATCATGTAAGGTATCATACCTATATAAAAGAACTTCATTAGCACATGCTAAAACAGGTTTTTAATTATTTTAACAACGTGTTTGTACGGAACCCTCGACGTACGAGCCTGACTCGCACTTGTCCGGTTTTTTAGGGTTCCGTACCTCAAACGGCAAAAACGGAACCCTTATAGGATAACTTTGTTGTCCGTCTGTCCGTCTGTCCGTCTGTGTGTATGTCAAGACTCTTTATCTCGGAAACGCGTTAAGATATCGATTTGAAATTTAAAATATATACGTATATCTATGGTCTCTTGCAGTTGTGTAAAAGAAAAATTTCTCAGTTATCCTTTAAAAAAAGTAAGAGCCGTTTATGTCGTAAAAAACCACATATTCCGCACTCACAAAAATCAAAACCTACAGGGTACTTCCTGTTGACATAGAACTATGAAATTTGGTGAGAAGCATTGTCTCAGAGTACACATATAGGAAAAAATCTGAAAACTGTACATTTTTATTTAAATCACAAATAACTAGGGCCTCAAAATTCACAAAATATGGGTTCAAAATTCAAAGTGAATAAATCGTATCATGTAAGGTATCATATAAAAAACTTCATTAGCACATGATAAAACAGGTTTTTAATTATTTTAATGACGTGTTTGTACGGAACCCTCGATTTGCGAGCCTGACTCGCACTTGTCCGGTTTTTTTTTAATTTTAAGGGCTAAAGTAATAATTTTTCTTACTGTCACTAGTTATAACTAGTAATTTAAGTTATTTAGAAAGGGTTTTAAATCATAACACCGTTTCTAAATAACCCCGTGTAGTATAAAACAAAGTCACTTCCTGCTGTCTGTCCCCATGTATGCTTATATCTTTAAAAGTTTGCAACGGATTTTTTAGCGGTTTTTTTCAATTGATAGAGTGATTCAATATGAAGGTTTATAATCATATGTAAAATAAACCTGTGCGATGCCAGGGCGGGTCGCTAGTTAAAAATATTACAAACTTTTCTCAAACAGGTATTTGTATCTCGAACACCCTGTAGATACCTATATGTGAAGTACGTAAGTTATTATAAATAGCAAACACGCGATACTCATTACACATTGTTCGCTCTATATTGATTATTCATTCATGCCGAGGCAGTTGGGTTTCAAAATGCTTGTCCAGTATTATTTTATTGCAATTTCAATAACTTTTTCATATTGTGAGATTGTAGACAAAGTGAAACCACTGGAGTCGCTGAAGCTCCTGTGCGACATGACCGCCCCGAGCCTGGCGACGGCCGACCACAACTCCTGGAAGAAGTGGTATGAACCAGCGAAGGACAACCTGGACAGATATGTGCAGCTGAGGACGGGTTAGTGGAAACATTCATTTACAAATACTATGTTAGGAAGAATATTAACCTTTCCAAGTTTATATATTAGTGAAGTCGTCTTATTTGTAAAAAGGAACCCCAATCTTTTTCAAACTTTCAACCCCGGTAGTAGAAGAGAAAAAAACATTCGGTACCCTAGTAAGGTTAAAACATCATTAATGTCAAAAAGTGTGTTCTGTATGGCTTCCATTATCTACACTAATATTATAAAGAGGAAAGATTTGTATTTTTGTATTTTTGTATGTAACGAATAAACTCAATAAGTACTGGACCGATCTACACTAATAATAATATTATAAAGAGGAAAGATTTGTATTTTTGTATTTTTGTATGTAACGAATAAACTCAATAAGTACTGGACCGATTTTAATAATTCTTTTTTCATTAGAAAGCTACATTATCACTGAGTAACATAGGCTATTTTAATTGCAAGAAAAAAATAAGGATCCCTATTAAAACTATAATAATGTTACCCAAGGTGTAAAAAAATGCCTAAAATATTCTTTACATCGCGTGCGCTGCGAAAACTATTGATGATGGAATAAAATAATGTACTACGACTTTATAGAACACACCATAATTTACAAAAAATGTCGCGACAGCATATATCTAACTATTATAGTTAAGCAGTAATAACTGTTCTTTTATTCTTAAAAATTAATTGAAATACCGTCGCAGGAAAAGGATCTTAATTTGTATCTTGGTATTAATCCTTATCAAAATAAATTATTTCATATTCAAGACTGTTTCAATAGCTTTATGCAACTTTTTAAATTATTTAATTCAGACATTTTATTACAAAGATATCACGAGTTTAAAAATGTAAGTATTATAAAAGTTCCGTTTCGCTGCTCTCCCCGCTTGGCAATTCATGTACTTTGTACAATGTACATAATACAAAATTCACTTCGAGCAAATATCTATAGAGTTACAATCGTGAAAATAAAAGTCCGAGCCAAAATCCTGCCCAAACTACGTAGTGGGCAGGCTTTTTAGTTAGTCGTAAGGCGATTCCAAGCCGATTACAACGCCGCGCGATGCCAAAGTGCTCGGTTACAGGCACTTATTAGGTGACATAACGTCGAGATTCGAGGAAACGGGTCATTAAGAATTGAGAAGGGTGCTTGGGCCATATCCACCACCAGTGCCAGGGCCCAGTGTAGGTTGGTGCAGATTGCCACACAATATTTTCCTTCGCCGAAAAGCCAATGGTTTGAAATTCCGTACATAAGTTCCAAAGAAACTCATTGATACGGGATCGGGATTTGAACCCACCACCTCACGATTGTAGGACAGGCGTTACTACCACTAGACCACCACAGTTATATATCTCCGCCATTAGTGTGTCGATTTATGTTTTATTGGTAGTAAATAGGTACGCAGTGGCGTATCGTGCCTTGGAGGAGCCCTGAATCAAACATAGTTGGGGAGCCCAAATCACTCATTTCACACAAAAGAAACAAAAATGCTTGCATTAAATTGAAATAAATATATACCGCCTTACCGCAAAAGATTTAATCACTGTTTAGCCGTAGAATGTGTACTGTTAAACATTGTCTAAAGCCTGCGTAAAACTTTTGTGGTAAGACGGTTATTTATAAGTTGTCACTTCCTCCTAGAAATTGAGCTAGCCAAACAATTCAAATGAAATATACACTTTTCTTGCCTTTTTTTCGGGAAATTGATAATTGATAATGAATAGAATACAATTACCTATATCAGCTAAGTAAGTCTAGCTGAAGACGATTTCAGTTGTTATAAAATTTCTGCCTCTTAGGATAACTTTTGGAAGAATGCTTAACCCGGGAAAAAAAGAGATGATTTTTTTTCGGGAAGCACGAGATTAAGTGACATTGTGGATAACATTTTACTAGGTTTTGCTTACACACGTTAAGGCCCCTGTAGCCCGGGAGCCCCGTATTATTGACACGGCTGATACTGCGGTAGCTACGCCCCTGCACATAGTATGTGAAACGAATTGTCGACCTTAAAGTTCTCGAATGTAGACAATGTATTGGCAAGTGTAGCGAAGGTCTTCACGTGAATCTAAGATCTGGTCGTGACGTCCGGAACACGTTGGATGCCAGCGCTTCGATTCCTTCCATCACAGCTCTTTGGGTTAGCAAGTTGAAGAGGCCTTAGGTAAGGCACACAATTCGTAGAAGTAGAATTGATGTCCGATGTTTTTCAAAGTTCGAGTGAAGACAAGATCAAGAAACTAACTTACATGGGTAGAATGTATGGACTGTGGGTCTCTAATATTTTAACATCGCTTTCATTCTCATCATTGTCATTTTCTGAAATCAAGGCTATATATTATGTACAGCCACCCGACACATACGAACTCACTTTCATTTAGATATGCCAATACCTACTATCTCTTTTTCATAACTTCTTACAGTTTAAGACTACGGAAACTCTCGCGATTTGGGTAGGTTTTAACTCATCATAATGGTTCATCCGGTATGTCTAGCATGTGTGTGGCGCATACCTACATTACGTGGGAAGTGTATGTATAGCCAATCATACCCGGGCAAAGCCGGGACGGGCAGCTAGTTTATAATAAACTTCCGTTATCTATTCGAAACTGGGATAATATACATAGCTTTAAAAATCGACTAAATGATTTCCTTTTATCTAAGGCATACTATTCTCTAGACGAGTTCTTAAAAGACAAATATATTGAATCACAATTATAATATTTAGATTTGACAGGTACCTATATTTTTATTTTCATTGACATTTATCTCTGTATTTTTTGACATTTGTTTAATTGTAATTGTTAATTTTCTAATGACCTATAATGTATTATACAAACGCTTGTACGCTTATCACGGCGGGACCTAGAGGACATTTATATATGTATTAAATTATAACAACTTTGTTAACCTAGGCCCACGGGCTAAATAAAGTGATTGATTGATTGATTGAACGTCATTTCTCTGGCCAATGGTCGTATTGAGCACACAAACGCCATACCGTAGATAAACAGCTGATATTCGGTGGCACAAGAAACACCAGATGACTGCATGTCTTTCGTATTCAGGTCCCTCGCAAAATTTTACACGAAAATCTTTTTGTGGGATTGTACTTGATCGGAAATAGTCAAAGCCATTATTGCAACATATGAAATTTACATGCGGTTCTTAGTTAACAAACAAACAAACAAACAAACAATATCTTTATTGTACACCATATAACAGATACATTAATTTAGATTTTTTCAGATGTTGTACAATGGCGGCCTTATCGCCTTTGGCGATTTCTACCAGGCAACCTTTGGATGGACTGGAGAAAAATTAAATAATAGGAATACGGTCGGCGGTGTATACATACTGTGACAAATATTATACTTATATATCTTATAAATATACTAATAACGTGTAAAAATACATATAAAATACATAAATATATACATATATATAAATACATAATTTATACCAATTATAACTAGCACAAGGAGAGGTAATATTGATAAACTAGATTTTTAAATATAGGGAGGGATTTAGCCTGTCTGATAGCAACAGGCAGTTCGTTCCACAGCAGGACAGCTCGCAAAGTAAAGGATTTGGTGTAGGATAGGTTGGAGTGGGAGGATTGGAATTTTAGTTTCAGCGCACGGGCGGACCTCAAAGAATTGGAGTGACCCTGAATGAATTCAAAGCGTTCTTTGAGGTACATAGGAGTCGAAGGAATGAATAGGATTTTATATAGAAGAAAAAGGATATGACTATTACGGCGAAATCGAATGGGTAACCATTTGAGCTTTTGGCGAAATTCGGAGATGTGGTCATATTTGCGCAGGCCAAATATGAACCGTATGCAAAAGTTCTGTAAACGTTCGAGCTTGTCGAGTTGCTCTTCGGTTAAATCAAGATAGCAGACGTCAGCGTAATCCAATATTGGGAACAGAAGCGATTTCACAAGCGCAGTTTTAGTAGTAATCGGGAGGAAGTTTCGCAGACGTCTAAGTGACGCTGCAGAGCCAAAAATTTTGCGACTTACTTCTGCCAGTTGAGGATGCCAAGATAACTGTCTGTCAATAAGTATGCCTAAATTTTTTACAGTTTGGCTTATAGGTATAACAACTCCGTCGAACATTACTTGCGGGAGATGGAACCAGTCGATTTTGGAAATCATACGGGAACTTCCGATGATTATAGTCTGGGTTTTTGCCGGATTAACTGTAAGGCCGTATGACTTGCTCCAGTCCCTTATGCGCGCAAGATCACTGTTGGTGACTGCAATCGCCTGATGCAGCTGCCCTAAAGGAGCCTGTGTATAGATTTGCAAGTCATCTGCATAGAGGTGATAGGAAGAAGTAAGCTGTTTTGAGATTGAATTAATGAAAATTGCAAAGAGAAGTGGAGATAAAACGCCGCCCTGTGGTACACCAGCAGATATATTACACCAAGAAGAATAGGAGTCATCTATACGTATGCGCTGCCGGCGTCCAAACAGGTAACTACGAAACCAGTCAATTGCCGTTGGAGATACGTTAAGAGAGCGAAGGATTGCCAGCAAAATATCAAAATCCACATTATTGAACGCGTTACTAAAATCGAGTAGCGACAATACTGTCAAATTACAATGACCAATGCCATCCCTTATGTCGTCAGTTATTTTCGTAAGAGCAGTCGTAGTGCTATGTCCAGCACGGAAACCGGATTGAAGAGGGTTGAGGAGATTGTTTTTGATAAGGAAGGATGAAAGTTGTTGGTGGACAAGCCGTTCCAACACTTTGGACAAAAAGGAAAGGATGGAGATTGGACGGAAATCTGAGAAAGAATCAGGATTAGACTTTTTGGGAAGTGGTGTGATTTGGGCTTCTTTCCATATAGCTGGAAAAGTGCCCGAGGATATGGAAAAATTAAGGAGGTGCTGGATGACTGGGATGACTTCATCAAGAATGGGCATGATCATCTTCCGACTTATACAATCGGTACCTACAGCGTTAGAAGAAATTGACTGTATGCTCTTCTTAACGTCACAAGCGGAAAATTGATTAAACGCAAAGGATTCATGATCAGGAGGTTGGTGAGATGAAAGATTTTTTAGAGTAGCAGCTTTTACTGCTCCCTCAAAATTGGAGGATGCCGAGAAATGCTGGTTCAACAAATTAATATCTAATTTTTTAGGAATACTATCATCGCGAGATTTACCAACTCCTAAAGATCTGAGAAACTTCCAGACTTTTGCTGGATCACCATTTTCAACGGAGCTATGAATGTGTCGACGTTGTGCGTCCCTACACGCCCTATTGCAGATGTTGCGTAGATTTGTATATTTTTCTTTGCTGACGTCAGTTTGATGGTATTTGAACTTACTCTTGGCTACTAGCTTTTTGTGCATAAGTGTTCGTATTTCGTCATTTAGCCAAGGAGACGGTGCATGCTTCATTTTGACTTTGCGCAAAGGTGCATGAATATCATATAAACCAGTCAGTATCCGATTGAACTCACTGGTTTTATCGTCCATACTCGTAGCATTTAAGACACCAGACCAATTTAGCTTCTGTGCATCATGACGTAGGTGATCAAGGTTAATACTACCAAAACTGCGCTGCAAGAGAATTTTAGGTTTGACTTTAGGTGGGCGGATTTTGTATGATAGAAAAATAAGGTCATGATGAGAGATATCATCCGCCGCACACTGATCATGTTTAACAACATGATCAGGTGAAGATACGAGCATTATATCAAGAAGAGAAGGAATGCAATTTGGAGGATTGTGAGTAGCACGAAGGGGAAGTATGGTGAGATTAAGAGATGTAGCTAATAGCTCTAATTTTCTTGATCTATGATCCTGCTTAAGTAAGCAAGTATTAAAGTCACCCATGAGTATGGTGTGCTCGTAAGAAGTAGAGCTATTTTCTAATAATTTTTCGAGAGAAGAGAAATAATTGACATCTCGAGAGTGTGGATAGTAAACACCTAGGAGTAACTTAGTGTGATGCAGGACGACTTCAATGAGGAGATGTTCACCGGCATCGGAGGGAGGCGGCTGTGCAGACATGCTGACAACGGAGAAAGGAATATGTGTACGGAGATAAATAGCAACACCACCTCCACCCTTACCTGTACGATCATTCCTTATAAGTCGAAAACCTGGCAACGCCACAGAAGATGAAGGGAGAACTGGTTTTAACCATGTCTCGGAAATTAAAATAGCATGAATATTAGGATGTACGAATGACGCGAGTATTTCTGGAAAATGAGCCGTAATACTCTGGGCATTTATGTGAAAGACATTGAAGTTTTTAGGAACGTCACAGACAAGTGACTCTACAGAATCGGACAAGGAAGGCAAGCTACGGAAACTATCTGAGCTGTCGCTGTTAGATGTGGAAGATGAACATGTTTGGTATTCATAATCACTATCAGATAACATAAATTATAACTGGTATTAATACAAATATATAATAAATAACTAGATACAATAAATTATTCAATAAATAAATTTTTATAAATAGCAAGCAACCTGTTAGACTATCAAATCGTCCACCTGCCAGTTGTGTTTAGCTGGATAGAAAAAAAAGATTTAATTTGATACAACTGTAACACTGTGAGGGAAATGAAACAATATGATTATATTATTTACACATGCAGAAATTATGAACGCGATCACTAAAACTTTGTAATAATAGAGGTAGGCAAGCAAAGTTACAAAGAAAACATTTTAGACATGTTTAACATGTTTTGTTTAGTGATACATATGATTCTCGATTGACTTGTCGTTTGAGAGGCGAGCCAGGAGGCTCATTGACAACGACACTTTGACTAAGACGCAGCTGCAAAGTCTTAAGCATCGTCGCAAGGTAGCGTGTTTGTCGGCCTTTTACCGGATACTTACACTTCGGAGAATGCGCCCAGGAGTTGCACCATCTAGTCCCCCCTGCCCCTTTCTTCTATCGAACGGCTAGACAGACGCGACCAAAGCGCCACCTTTTTATGGTGGACATTCCGCGCGTTAGAACCAAGCGTTTCGAATCCTCATTCCTCATACGAACAGCCGGAATGAGGAACGCTTTGCCTGGGTCTGTCTTCCCGTTAAAGTACAACGTGGGTGTCTTCAAATCCCGAGTAAATATGTATCTTCTAGGTTAGTGTGCTACACCCTAGATCGCACATCTGCTTAACATCAGGCAGTGTGTAGTCAAACGTGAACCTATTCGATTTAAAAAAAAAAACTAAAAGACTCTATAAGGGTATGGCAATTATATTATTTGTATTGGAACGATTTATTATTATGTTTTCTAGATTATCGTTAAAAAATTCGTCTAATGTGTAATAGCATTTCGATAAAAGGATTATTTTTAGTTGCTTTATGAAACAGTTTTCTCTTTCGATACCTTTTAGATTATTTGGCAATTTATTGAATACTAGCTGCCCGTCCCGGCTTTGCCCGGGTATGATTGGCTATACATACACTTCCCACGTAATGTAGGTATGCGCCACACACATGCTAGACATACCGGATGAACCATTATGATGAGTTAAAACCTACCCAAATCGCGAGAGTTTCCGTAGTCTTAAACTGTAAGAAGTTATGAAAAAGAGATAGTAGGTATTGGCATATCTAAATGAAAGTGAGTTCGTATGTGTCGGGTGGCTGTACATAATATATAGCCTTGATTTCAGAAAATGACAATGATGAGAATGAAAGCGATGTTAAAATATTAGAGACCCACAGTCCATACATTCTACCCATGTAAGTTAGTTTCTTGATCTTGTCTTCACTCGAGAACTTTGAAAAACATCGGACATCAATTCTACTTCTACGAATTGTGTGCCTTACCTAAGGCCTCTTCAACTTGCTAACCCAAAGAGCTGTGATGGAAGGAATCGAAGCGCTGGCATCCAACGTGTTCCGGACGTCACGACCAGATCTTAGATTCACGTGAAGACCTTCGCTACACTTGCCAATACATTGTCTACATTCGAGAACTTTAAGGTCGACAATTCGTTTCACATACTATGTGCAGGGGCGCAATGTCACTTAATCTCGTGCTTCCCGAAAAAAAATCATCTCTTTTTTTCCCGGGTTAAGCATTCTTCCAAAAGTTATCCTAAGAGGCAGAAATTTTATAACAACTGAAATCGTCTTCAGCTAGACTTACTTAGCTGATATAGGTAATTGTATTCTATTCATTATCAATTATCAATTTCCCGAAAAAAAGGCAAGAAAAGTGTATATTTCATTTGAATTGTTTGGCTAGCTCAATTTCTAGGAGGAAGTGACAACTTATAAATAACCGTCTTACCACAAAAGTTTTACGCAGGCTTTAGACAATGTTTAACAGTACACATTCTACGGCTAAACAGTGATTAAATCTTTTGCGGTAAGGCGGTATATATTTATTTCAATTTAATGCAAGCATTTTTGTTTCTTTTGTGTGAAATGAGTGATTTGGGCTCCCCAACTATGTTTGATTCAGGGCTCCTCCAAGGCACGATACGCCACTGCGTACCTATTTACTACCAATAAAACATAAATCGACACACTAATGGCGGAGATATATAACTGTGGTGGTCTAGTGGTAGTAACGCCTGTCCTACAATCGTGAGGTGGTGGGTTCAAATCCCGATCCCGTATCAATGAGTTTCTTTGGAACTTATGTACGGAATTTCAAACCATTGGCTTTTCGGCGAAGGAAAATATTGTGTGGCAATCTGCACCAACCTACACTGGGCCCTGGCACTGGTGGTGGATATGGCCCAAGCACCCTTCTCAATTCTTAATGACCCGTTTCCTCGAATCTCGACGTTATGTCACCTAATAAGTGCCTGTAACCGAGCACTTTGGCATCGCGCGGCGTTGTAATCGGCTTGGAATCGCCTTACGACTAACTAAAAAGCCTGCCCACTACGTAGTTTGGGCAGGATTTTGGCTCGGACTTTTATTTTCACGATTGTAACTCTATAGATATTTGCTCGAAGTGAATTTTGTATTATGTACATTGTACAAAGTACATGAATTGCCAAGCGGGGAGAGCAGCGAAACGGAACTTTTATAATACTTACATTTTTAAACTCGTGATATCTTTGTAATAAAATGTCTGAATTAAATAATTTAAAAAGTTGCATAAAGCTATTGAAACAGTCTTGAATATGAAATAATTTATTTTGATAAGGATTAATACCAAGATACAAATTAAGATCCTTTTCCTGCGACGGTATTTCAATTAATTTTTAAGAATAAAAGAACAGTTATTACTGCTTAACTATAATAGTTAGATATATGCTGTCGCGACATTTTTTGTAAATTATGGTGTGTTCTATAAAGTCGTAGTACATTATTTTATTCCATCATCAATAGTTTTCGCAGCGCACGCGATGTAAAGAATATTTTAGGCATTTTTTTACACCTTGGGTAACATTATTATAGTTTTAATAGGGATCCTTATTTTTTTCTTGCAATTAAAATAGCCTATGTTACTCAGTGATAATGTAGCTTTCTAATGAAAAAAGAATTATTAAAATCGGTCCAGTACTTATTGAGTTTATTCGTTACATACAAAAATACAAAAATACAAATCTTTCCTCTTTATAATATTAGTGTAGATGTAGATTTTTATAGTTATAGAATTTGGGCTAGAACTGTGCACTGCTAAGTTAGACTTTAGTTTTACGAGTTTATGTCTATATTGTGATCTAATTTTGTACGATTTATCAGACGCTTTGTTAAAACATTCAGGGTGCTTTTTGACAAATTTGCATATTTCAAATATATAAACACCCTTCGTGGGTAGGCCTACGTTCTGCAGTGGACTATTAAAAAAAGGTTGATACAGATACAGAAATATATAAATAGATACCTGATTTCAAATTTTATAAAGTATGGTTTATGGAATTTTGGTTTGGTAATATCGGGAGATTTTATATTTGCGAGAATACGAATACATTTTTTTTTCTATTATGAATACTTCATGCAGAATAGTGTAAACGCACTATAATTCCCCCATAAAATAATTCCATATTGGAGCCACGAGGACGCAAAGGCATGATAAGCACTTTTAGCTGTCGGTAAATCTAGCAAGTCTGAGTTATTTAAGGGCGTAAGTGAAGCTGCTTAATCTAGTCTTAAGTTTTTTAATGTGTGCTTTCCAATTCGCGTGCGAGTCTAGTTCTATGCCAAGCAATGTCGCCGAGTTGACACATTCAATTTTATTGTTTTATCTTATGAAAATGAATTAATATTAAAAATTTATATCAAGCTTTTTGATAGGGCCTAAAGGGTAATATTTGTGTTTTTGAAAAATTTAATTCTAATTTATGTTCGCTCATCCAATTAGTTATTTTGTCAAATATTGCTTTAAAAGTATTATTTAGATGTATATCATTTGAGTTAACCATGTTTCTGTGACACAATGCATGAATCTCGTTAAAATTATCTTGTAGGAATGATCTGACATACAATACAAACGTAGCATGTACAAACCATGCTACGAGAGGTTTTTCCCGTGAAAGCGCTATTTTTACTGGTACTGTACATCGCGCAAATCTACGGGCCAACATATTACTTCTAACTGCCAACGCTCTACGCTCTCTCTCTCGATATCTTCAGCGTCTGTGAGGTCCTCCGAGACCCGGTGACCCAGGTACTTGAAACGTGACACTCTGGCCAAGGGAATGCCCTTCGATAATAAAGGGGAAACTTGGTTTATCTTGAAGCCCTTAGCCTGAAATACCAAGAGCTCACTCTTCTTTCCATTGTACCTGAGCCCATGTGTCACTGCGTATTCCTCACAAATACAGAGAAGCTTTCTTACAGCACTGATAGAGGCACCCAACAGCACCATGTCGTCGGCATAACTGATGTTGTTTATGAACTTTCCATCTATTGAGTAGCCAATGCCTGCGCTGTTCAGCCCCTCTATAAGCCCGTTGACATAAAAGTTAAAAATACGCGGTGAGGTTAAACCCCCTTGTCTTACTCCGCACCTGAGCCCATATGCGTCGGAAAATTCGCCCGCCCACCTCACTACATTCGTTTGATTGTTGTACCAATATTCAAAAATATCAACTACCTCATCCGGCATTTTAATGGGATAGTTTTAAAGAAGCAGCTAACACGATGATTCACGGCTTTGAGGTCCTTACACAACACTTATGTCGTGGTCGTAAGGTGTATTTTCGCTCACTTGGGTCGGTCTTCTGGTTTTAACGGTTTTTACGAAAATAATTTTCGCTTTATTCTTCGTAAATCTTCGTATTTTCGTTATTTCTTTGTATTATTGGCAAACGTGGTTTTAAGGGCTACAAACTCAAGTAAAATTCATAATGCCAGACAATATTTTACTTTTTTGAAATGCAAATGTGTGTGGAGGTACAATGTATCACGAACGCGGCACGTTCCGTTTCTACAGACCCACCACTACATTGTCTATGCGTTCTGGCATTCAACTTTGCTTTTCCTCCCGCTCGCGACCGTGGTGCGAGTAACTAGTTCGAGCAGGAGAAAAAGCAAAGCCGTACGTCAGAACGCGTACGTACTCGTACACTATACGCGTACAGTAAATTTTTTGCAAGACGGGGCTACAGCTCGCACTATCATAAAGTTATTAGATCTCATGTTTTAACCGTTGAGCCATGTCACAGGCCTCAGGGCTAGCCACCCGGCCTATAGGAACTTACTTACCTATGTAGCAATTAAGCTTCTATGTAGCATCTAATTCTAATTTTACAAACTACAACGCTAAAAACCGTAACTTTTTAACATTTAACGTAACAACTATTTGTATGGCAGAGAAGTACCTAATGAAAAGTGAATAAATCTTCACCTTACACTCATCTGAAGTAAGCGAAACAGCCGCGTATATAATATTGACTAAGGCGAAGAGTTCGCGAAGTAAGGATTGTAGAGTTAACGCGTACAGAGTTAGAAAGTTGGCTTTACATGAATCTGATAACTTTTTGATAGTGCCAGCTGCAGTCAGTTTTAAAGGGTGAAACCCAAAATGTCAAGCGGAAACACTGGTCAGTGATTAGCCTAAGCCCCTGTTATCCGGTCGCAGGTTGCACGTACCGCGAATTCAGCCACGGCGTGGGGTTCAAGTCGCGAGTCCGCGTCTTCCCCCCGGGAGTGGCGCTGGAGTGGCAGGCCGCCGTGCGCTCGCGGGACTTCGCCGTGGTCGAGGTCCGCCCCGACGCCGAGTCCTACCACGCCCTCTACAGCTTCTGTGAGTACTGCAGACTCCGGATACTAATAGTAGTAGTTCTCTCAACAGTAGATCTCGCCGCAAAGCCCGTCAACTAGATCTTCATAAGCCTCGACTCGCTCTTGAGGGTTGATCTAAACTGGCAAGTCTGGTTTGTATTATTATAACATTGTTCAATCATAAAAAGAATAATGCATATAATAAAGAGCAAGAACCGTAAATACTACCCCCTAGTCTCCCCTTATCTCCAATTTTGTCTGTTAAAAATAAGCGTTTATAATACTAGTATCTATTGCTTTTGTAGTTATTGGCGAAGATAATAACAACATCACGGAAATGTACGAGCACGCCACGCACCGCTACTGGCAGAAACACACGCCCAACATTCTGAACCAAGATCGCTACGTCCCGTTCTACCTCAGGATCAAAAATGGTGAGGACATTTTTCTCGCTCAGACAAATCAAATGTTTTATTTGACCAAATAAAATTTTGTCGAAAACTAAAAAAATATTAGTTATTCGTTAAATAGGTATTCACTGACAAAATTGATATACAATGAAGACGATTAGTGCTCCAGCGCATAAAGCAGTCAGGGCGCCGCGGCTAACTAACTTAGTACTTACTTAGTAACTACTCTTCCAAGACATTATGCAATAGTACTGCGTCGATCAATCTTTTATACCACCGGGGTCGCGACCGATCCGCGTACACGTACGAGTATAATCAATAAGCGGCCAGCGGTCAGCAGCAATATCGCAACCATACATACTGTGTCTGGGTGTTATTTAGTTACTAATATTATTTAGTTACTAATTATTATTAATTAATTATTTAATTAAGTATATATTTAAAAATAAGTATATGTAATATACCAGTCTCTGGCAGCCATATCACAAGCTTTGCTTAGTTTGGGGTCAGAGGTCGTGTGTAAGATGTCCCAAAATATTTATTTATTTATTATACAACCGGCCGCATTCAGTACAATATGGATTCAACTGATTGGTCAAGTGATGTCATTAAAAATTAAATCTTAGACATCATATTCTAATGAATAATTAATACACTGTGATCTATTTAAATAGGTTTCTATGCCAATCAGTGTAGGAAAAAACTGGGTACTTAATGTTAATGATTGTAATGTTGCAAACGTTAAGCGTTTGCAGGATTCCTAGCGATTTGGAAAATAAAAATATAGGACTGACCGTATAATAACACTTTTATTTACACTTTAAACAAAAAAACTGCACTTAGAGTCTCTAAGGTCAGCCGAAAGAAGGAAGCGTGGAACTAGAAATTAGGAAAGAGTGTCGAGTAGAAGAGCAGACGAAAGGATCGCGCAGGGGAGTAAGGGAAGCAGCAGAAGGCCCACGCAGGCGACAGGGAAGCAGCAGTAGGCCAACGCGCAGGCGGGCAGTGAGTCAGCCGGAGGCTCAATAGTGCGTCAATAGTGGTGTTTTTTTTTTATGAAATAATGATGATATGCTCTTTTCTGACGAGTCCTGGATGGAGGATGGAAGAACGTCCGGGAAAATTGTAAATAATAGTGTTATTATACGGTTAGTCCTATATTTTTTTTCCGAACCGCTAGGAACTCTAACCCCTAGGCAGGTAGCTTTGGGTAGGTCTCTGATTTCTTTTAACTAGTGGTGCTGCAAACGGGAAGCGTTTGCAGCACCACTAGTTAAAAGAACACATTTTTGTTTTATTCGTGACTTTGGCGCCTAATGTAACGAAATATAGTAAAATCGATGTAAACGGATATTGGACTAAGGCTTTCCCTAATTCCAACCAACTAATTTTTATTGAACCGATCCAAGTCAGCTTGCATTCTGCTATTCTGGTCTGGTCTAGCTAGCATGCTTTGTCCTGGACCACAAGATGCTCTATAGATTAAGTTTTTCGTTTGGAGATTACTCCGAATCAATTAAGATTGCTACAAGGGACTCCAGCCGTGTACAAAATTCCAATAGTTTGATCACGATCAGTACGATAGTTTTATCACAAATCAATGTATCATCGATGTAGCAATTTGTACATCATAAACGTAGTACCTACTATTCTTAGCATTGACTGATTATTTATTTAGGTGTCCTCTAATATTTATTTATTTACTGATTAATTGCAGGAACGATGGTGTTCGGCAAGCTGTGCGACCCCGAGCCGCTGTTCACGCTGGACGTGCCGCTGACCGTGGAGCGTGGCGACCGGCCCAGGATCCTGTACTGGACCAAGTCGTTCTTCGGAGCCAAGTACCTCAGCGATTGCCCATAGCACTAGATGATATTGTCTCGATGCAGTTTGTAGTATATACAGTGTGACTGGTAAACATTGAGCAACCTTTTAGGGGCTTATTCTGTACTTTATTACTATATACTACGGGACTAATCGCGCACTAAAATTATGAGATAAATAAATACCTCCTCATCACGATGTTTCGGCCGAGTTGCATCGACCATGGTCACGGGTAGAATGGAATGTGAAACAGCTGGTACCGCCAATTTAATTTGAACTTGAAAAATTGTCACTATGACAAACAACACTGACGGTATCTAACAATGTCCTTCTACCGTCACTACGCGATTTGCATTTGTTGACAACAGGATTCCACGACGCCGATAACTCCCGGTTGAAATTCTTATGTTTTTTGATTTCCACCGCTTCACGAACTATTCTTGAAAAATAGTTTCGATCCGTGGTGAGGACTTTTGGGTCGTGGAGCTCGATCTAATGACCATTACCCCCGTCAAGCAAATGCTCAGCTATAGCGGACTTCTGTATCTGGCAGTTTTCGACTGCCGCAATATGTTGTTTGATCCGTTCAGCAATAGAACGCTTCGTTTGACCTATGTAAGAACTTCCGCAGCTGCAATCTACCTTATGTACACCAGGAGTCTGAAACGGAATGACATCCTTCGGCGTTCTGAATTGGCCCAGTAGTTTGGATAAGGGAGGAGAGATACACTGTCTTGATGGAGTAATCCTTTAGCAAAGTCCCTACCTTATCCGTCACTCCTTTAACATAACACATGAAAACCGGCTGCCTCTCAACGTCAAAACTGAGCTTCCGATTCCTGCGTCTACCTAGGTCTCGCTTTTTTACATCATAACCATTTCTCTTTAAACGTCCCACACATGCGCTTTCTCAGTCGCTACATGTTCAGCGTCACAGAGGGCATCCGCTCTGTCCAGCAGCGCTTTGGGCACCAACTGCAAATGTCACGGATGATGGTGTGAAGTTGCGTGTATGTATCTGTCTGTGTGCGTGGGCTTCCTGTAAACTGTGTGTGCCAATGAGCCATCGGACATCACCATCACCTTAACGTCTAAGAATGGTAAAGTTTTTTCCACTTCCATCTCATAAGTGAACTTAATGTTAGGATGAATAGAGTTTATCTCAACTCTATTCATCCACAAACTGGTCAACCCCTTCTTTGTCTGCCTTCATTACGCAGAATACGTCATCCACATACCTCTTCCAAACCTTCATCGCAGCTGATTGTAAAGAAGATATTTCAAAAAGGGCTCTGACTAGGTACAGTAGTTAAAATAATCCGATAAACTATGATAAACAAATATGTAGAGTAAAACAACCGCATTAAATGCTTAATTTATGAGTACTTTCGCATTTTCTAATTTGATTTTTGTTCAGTCATTAAATTACTGCCATTTTAGCATATGTAAACTTTTTGATATAACCTACATATAAATAATAGCCAACATGTAAAAAATGCACTGAAGCAATGAAATAGGTTGCACAGAAGAGTTTAGTTTTGTTATCAAAACTTTTCAGACGTTAATGGTAGATCAAATTGACTTGAATTCTATTAGGACTTTATACGTTTCTTTTGTTTCATTTCGGTGTGTTTCCAATGGAATAGGAATTAGTATTTCATTGGTTTTTTCAGGTCCAATGAAGTTTATGTGTGATACTTCAATGTTTCAGCCCAGAACATTTATTTTTGAATCTGTGAGTGTGTTCTGGAAAAATCATAATATGGCTGCATTATATTATTTTCTTCAACTTGTGTTTCTGTCAGTGATAATTAGTTTGCCAATGCTTTACTGAGATCTAACTTGACCGCGACTTTTTTGGACTATGACGTGACTTAGACTGTAACTATTTTGATAAAATACTAAAAAAAGGTTCAATACTCAAACTTAACACTAGCAAATGCATAAACCATTTGACACCAAAATATAAAAGAAGAAGAGTATGGCCGCCTTATTTTCAAACAATGTCAATGTAATTTTCAATCCGAACACAAAAAAGTACTTTTAATGGACACTGTTATTGTAAAAAATAACGGGAAAATCATTTTCCGAAAGAAACGAAGCAAATTATGAAATACTGTACCCTTTGGTGGCCCATTTTCAATATATTTTTGCAATATCTCCTTTATGGACTTTTCAAAATGTTTCATCCAGATGTTTGCCATCACCGGTACCAGCGGGCTCCCCATGGCAACACCATCAATCTGGAGGTAGTATTGTCCACGATAAAGAAAGAAACTACCTTCAATGCAGTTCCTCAGCGGTATCATTAAGTTTCCTTTAACAATTCTCTGATCACTTCGAGGCACTCCTTTACCGGAACTTTGGTGAACAAAGATTCGACGTCATAGCTCACCATAATGTCATCTGGTTCCAGATTTAGGCCCTCAATGATTGATGTATTTATTTATCTCGTAATTTTAGTGCGCGATTAGTTTCGTAGTATATCATAATAATGTGTTCAAATCGCGAAAGTTTAAAAACAACACTTATTTTGTACATCAAAACTAACAACTTTTGTTCTGCGACTTTTGTTAAAACTAAAAAAAAAATTGGCGTTTCATGGAAAACTATTGTTCACCCGCGACTAAATGTATGGAACAGCTGATTTTTTTTTTAGATTTGACAAAAGTCGCAGACAAAAGTTGTTAGTTTTGATGTACAGAATAAGCCCCTAAAAGGTTGCTCAATGTTTACCAGTCACCCTGTATGAAACGTGTACAACATGCAGACTTTCCGTACAAACACAAATCATTATGAACAACTCTTATACTGCGAAATAAAGCAAGTAAAATCAGATTTTTCCTGTCTGATCACGCCATTTAAAGTCACTCAGTTTAGCTAATTTACTGGGAAATCGATAGATGGCGTTGAATTTTCTTAAAACACACTATTGATGGATTTTACTTCGTTTTGTTTGTTCTACCAAATATTGTATATTTAGTATTAGTGTGATTTATCGAATAAAAATTCAAAAGTATCAACTTGGCATTTTTTTTTTACAAAAGCACACGTTTTAACGATTGTTTAATTATTTTGCTGGGTCCGTACATGGTCCTTCTGTGGCCAGTAAAATGGCTAAGCGAAATAAAAGGTGCCTTTGGTAAAATTCCGGACTACGCACCAAACTGGAAAGGAGGGTTGCTACGAGAGCGGGAAGTGGGCAGTATTACACTTCCCAACCAGCAAGACTAGCTGGTGCTCCAGGGTGTCTATGATTGCGACGACTTGAATGTGTTACTTTAACTTTGGTTGCTCCTTAGAAGCAGCTCTGGAAAAGATCGACATTTTGTAAGTACATTTTCAACTTCATTTGATAGAAGATTTCAAATTGATGAAATTGTACGCCACGAGTCTTGCAGGCCTCAACGGAAGACCAGCGCCGGTTCTCTACGACCAGCACTACCCTTGCATTATTTGGGACCGATCTGTGGGGGCTCCCGGCCGAAGCGACGCGTGACCAAAATGCTGGTGTTTATTTGTCTCAACGTATAAGCATTGCCATTCAGCGTGGCAATGCTGCCAGCATGCTGGGCACTCTGCCAACTGGCAGTGGGCTTGAGCACTTGAATTATCTTTAGACCTTCAAGGGTCTGTGGATGATCCAATTGCTTTCTTTGTAGTAGTAGTGTAGGTAGTTATAGCATATATATTAATTTTTGTATAATATTGTAGTTAATAAAGGCACTTCTGCCCGTTGAAAAAAAAAAGTTATACGATACTCATGCTCCACTTAGAGCGATTAAACTTAAACATGCTCCTGTGCGCTGGCTCACAGATGATATTAAGGCCCTTAAACGCAAAAAGGCGATAGTTCATAGAAAGTACAAACTCAGCCCACTGAGCTTAACAGGTTGAAATACGTCAAGTTGCGTAATTGCTGCAATGTAGTGTGTAGGGACGCCCAGTGATGCCACATCTCAGAGTCACTTCAAGATAAAGATCCAGCAAAGGTCTGGAAGTTTCTTGGATCGCTTGGAGTGGAAAAGTCGCGATAATAAACTGTCCCTAAGAATTAAGATATTGACGCATCAAATAGTAATTTTCCCGCAACTCCTAATATGAATCCTGCTGTTAAAACTGACACATTAAAGTTTCTCTCCAATACTGCGGCTCCTGATCTACCTTCATTCTCTTTACGTCAATTTAATGCTTGTGATGTTAAGAAGAGTATCCTTTCCATTAACTCTAAGGCTGTTGGTTGTGATGCCATCAGCCGTAACATCATCATCATCATTTCAGTCATAGGACGTCCACTGCAGGACATAGGCCTTCCCCAATGATTTCCAATAAGACCGGTTGATAGCGGCTTGCATTCATCGCGACCCTGCGGTCCTAGTAAGGTCATCCGTCCACCTTGTGGGTGGACGACCTACTCTGCGCTTGCTGGTACGTGGTCTCCACTCGAGAACTTTTCGACCTCATCGGTCATCAGTTCTCCGCGCTATGTGCCCTGCCCATTGCCACTTCAACTTGCCGATCCGCTGGGCTATGCCGGTAACCTTGGTTCTTCTACGGATCTCCTCATTCCTGATTCGATCTCGCAGAGAAACTCCGAGCATAGCCCTCTCCATGGCTCGTTGGGCTACTTGAAGCTTACTAATAAGGCCCATAGTGAGAGACCACGTTTCTGTGCCATAAGTCATCACTGGCAACACACACTGGTCGAAAACATTCGACTTGAGGCACTGAGGTATGTCGGACGAGAAGACGTTACGCAATTTTCCAAACGCTGCCCAATCGAGTTGGATTCGGCGATCGGCCTCTTTCTTGAAGCCGGACCTACCTACTCGTAACTGGACTACTTGTCTTAGATAGACGTACGAGTCAACAATTTCAAGAACCGAGTTCCCAACTGAAACAATATTAGAATTACAAATGACTTTTGTCTTGTCCATGTTCATTTTAAGACCCACCTGTTGAGAGACTCGATTAAGACCTTCGAGCATCGTGCTTAGTTCTTCCATCGACTTTGCCATGACCACGATATCGTCGGCAAATCGAAGGTAAGTGATGTATTCGCCATTGATGTTGATGCCGAGTCCTTTCCATTCCAGGAGCTTAAAGGCGTTATCCAGAGTAGTAGTAAACAGTTTTGGAGATATTACGTCTCCCTGTCTTACGCCTCTCTTCAAAGGGATCGCCTTGGAGCTCTCTTCCTGTACTCGAACTGACATAGTGGCGTTATTATACAAACACTTCAGCAACAAAATAAGTGTTACTTGCGATCCAGTGGCAGGCATATGCTACCTCGTCGTGGCAGGCACTTTCGTAGGATCCGCAAGTGGAAACAGGTGTAGGCTGGCAGGTAAGCCACATGGATAGCCCGCCGATACAACCAAATTGACGTGTGCAAAAATCAGGAGTCCGTAATCATCATCGCCGGTTCGTTGGGGGGATCAATTGGGTCCACGGGAAGAAGCTATGGACAAACCAGACGGCAAATAAGTATCACTCGTATTTTTCACCGGGAAGATTCCAAGATCAAAAAGCTCATAATAATATCTCATATTTCGCGGTCTGGCCCGCGTTGTCTTAATAAATCCTTAAAATTATAAGCATAGCATGCCGTTAGCATGCGTTGTTGTACTTGCAATGATAATAGCCCACGGTCTGGCCCGCGTTATTTTTGTAGTTGTTTAAAATGATAAGAACCCACAGTTTGGCCCGCATTTTATTGGCATTTCCAGAAACTTTTAGTCTTTGGCGGAGTGGTGCGAGGCAAGAATATCTAGTGTAATCTGGTCTTGTCTATTTGACACCATTTTTGAAAGATTTCCTGCTCTCACACATTTCTACATAATTAGGCATATCCGACTATGATTTTTCTGTTCACTTATTACAACTAATTTTCCAAATTATATGTATCTGTATTCTAGGCTATACAAAATAATGATATCATTTTTAAATTACATTAAAAATATTAGAAATATTTAGGTAAAATATTAAAAACACCACTGCATAATGTGCCCTGCAATTGCTATGTTGGTATCGCCGGCGACTGCGTGTGGCCCTTAACTTTAATGTCAGCTTTCTTCTCTTTACTGGCCTGAAACAACAGATGGGTGATCAAGAGTATATAATAAGTCACCAGATTATTGTACAAATCGTCTGTTTACGATATATCGCGTCGAATTAAAAACTATCGATAGATTGTGAACGGATACAACGATGTACAATCTAACGCTTATATTTTCGTATGTTTAAAAACTAACAATGTAAAACGTCAAATTGTGAACTTGTGCGTAACAAAACATAGTTATGTTTCGCAAAAAATGGCATAACCGAGTTCACCCGTGTACAGAATCATTACATAGTATAAAACAAACTCGCTTTCCGCTGTTTGTCCCCATGTATGCTTATATCTTTAAAACTACGCAACGGATTTTGATGCAGTTGATTTTAATAGATAAAGTAATTCAAGAGAAATGTTTACATGTATTAATACACCTGTGCAAAGCCGGGGCGCATTGCTAGAACGCAAATATTATGCTCGGATCGATGTAGCATTTTTCACATTATTGTTGATTTATCAAAAATGGCTCAGCCGATTTCAATAAAATTTAAATGGGACCAATTCCGAAGTATATTCTTTTCAATAAAAAAATAATTATTGAATCGGACTACTACAAAAAAAGTTATGCGTTGTTATACATAAAAAAATATACGCGTCGAATTGTATACCTCCTCCGGTGGTTCGTCGGTCAAAAATCTTGGAAGAGTGATAATAAACCATGTCAAAAATGGATGAGCCCATTTTAATGAAATTTAAGCGACCACCTGACTTGGCATTTTTTTCTGCCTGTGAAGTATGATCTTACCAAACAAAAGAAGAATTATTGAAATCGGACTACACTGTAAAAAGCTATGCGTGGTCATACATTAAAAAAAATTACACGTCAATTAAATAACCTCTTCCGTTTCGTCGGTTAAAAACTCAACGTACAACAATTAGGTGACATATTTATATGTCTCTGGCTGCCAAGCTGAGTACAATCTTGGCTTAGTTTTGGGTCAGAGTAACTGTGTAATGATGTCCCTGATATATTTATTTCACTATGACGTTAAAAGTAAGTAAAACAGAGTTAAAAATATAATATTTCACGCAAAATTCTTAAAACTAATCTGAACTTGGGGCACATAACGAGCGTATTTTATAGCTATGTAATCATCCAACACCCTGCCTGCTGCTGTACACGTATAGTACAATTCAAACTAGGTAATTGGCAGCTTGGAAAACGAGGCCAGTCGCTGCGCAGCAGCAATTTATGTGTAGGCGGGCGTGAGGGGAGAAGGTTCTGCAACGAGTAGCGCACTTTAGAGCCGGGAGTAAGTTCGAAGCGATTTCTACCGTTCTACGCGGTTCACACCTTGGAGTATCTACGATCTACAATACATAAGACAATCGTTTTATTTTTTTAATTTCTTTCATTTTGATGTAGGGACCTGTGTACATGGTGTAGGTGGACTAAATAAATACATTTTGTCGGATCGGACAATATGTCTGAAAATGTTTGAATGGAAAATGTGTTTGAAACGTCTACTAAAAAAAACCGGACAAGTGCGAGTCAGGCTCGCACATCGAGGGTTCCGTACAAACACGTTAGGTTGTTAAATAGTTATAAACTTGTTTAAGCATTGCAAATGAAGTTCTTAAAATAATACTTCACTCACTTTGAATTTGTTCGAGTCAGGAAATAGATTTATATGTTTGCAATAAAACAACCTCGTACATCGACGGAGCAAGTTAAAACCGCGGGCTAACTTGACGCCAACGCCATCTAGTTTTGATATGAGTAAATACTGAGATTTAAACTGTTGCTTTAAGAATTGATTTTATAACTTATTTGATTTGATTGCTATTAAGTTTGATGTCTTATATTTATACAATTATAAATTTACATATAAATGTATATTTGAACTTATTAGAACTTACGATATTAGACAGAATTTTGGACCAATTTTTTGTGAATTTTGAGGCCCTATTTTTTGTGATGTACATAAAAATGTACAGTTTTCAGATTTATTCCTATATGTGTCCTTTGAGACAATGCTTCTCGCCAAATTTCATAGTTCTATGTCAACGGGAAGTACCCTGTAGGTTTTGATTTTTGTGAGTGCAAAATATGCGGTTTTTTACGACATAAACGGCTTTTTTATACGGTAACTGAGAAGCTTTTCTTTTACACAACTGCAAGAATTCATAGGTTTACGTATATAGTTTAAATTTCAACTCGATATCTTTACGCGTTCCCGAGATAAAGAGTCTTGACATACACACAGACGGACAGACGGACAGACGGACAGACGGACAGACGGACAGACGGACAGACGGACAGACGGACAGATGGACATTTATCAATCTGAATATTACATGTTGGAGGAAGTTTGTGATTTTGTTATTCATTGTTGAATTTGTTTAAGGTTAGGTAGGTATGTAATGTTATTGAATAATTTTAAGTAATCCGAAATTATTGAGTTTTTGAGTCGAAAGTGAGCAGATTTTACATAGTTATAGTCATACTTATTAAATTCAATGTTTTGTCACCTAATATAGGTTGACATTATATTATGACACTAGCTGCCCGCCCCGGCTTTGCCCGGGTATGATTGGCTATACATATACTTACCACGTAATGTAGGTATGCGTCACACACATGCTAGACATACCGGATGAACCATTATGATGAGTTAAAACCTACCCAAATCGCGAGAGTTTCCGTAGTCTTAAACTGTTCGAAGTTTATGAAAAAGAGATAGTAGATATTGGCATATCTAAATAAAAGTAAGTTCGTATGTGTCGGGTGGCTGTACATAATATATAGCCCTGATTTCAGAAAATGACAATGATGAGAATGAAAGCGACGTTAAAATATTAGAGACCCACAGTCTATACATTCTACCTATGTAAGTTAGTTTCTTGATCTTGTCTTCACTCGAGAACTTTGAAAAACATTGGACATCAGTTCTACTTCTATGAATTGTGTGCCCTACCTAAGGCCTCTTCAACTTGCTAACCCAAAGAGCTGTGATGGAAGGAATCGAAGCGCTGGCATCCAACGTGTTCCGGACGTCACGACCAGATCTTAGATTCACGTGAAGACCTTCGCAACACTTGCCAATACATTGTCTACATTCTCGACAATTCGTTTCACATACTATGTGTAGGGGCGTAGCTACCGCAGTATCAGCCGTGTCAATAATACGGGGCTCCCGGGCTACAGGGGCCTTAACGTGTGTAAGCAAAACCTAGTAAAATGTTATCCACAATGTAACTAAATCTCGTGCTTCCCGAAAAAAAAAAACTTTTGTACGGCTAAGCAGTGTTTAAAGCGTGTTTAAATCTTTTGCGGTAAGGCGGTATATATTTATTTCAATTTAATGCAAGCTTTTTTATTTCTTTTGTGAGAAATGAGTGAATTGGGCTCCCCAACTATGTTTGATTCAGGGCTCCCCAAGGCACGCTACGCCACTGCATACCTATTTACTACCAATAAAACATAAATCGACACACTAATGGCGGAGATAATATATAACTGTGGTGGTCTAGTGGTAGTAACGCCTGTCCTACAATCGTGAGGTGGTGGGTTCAAATCCCGATCCTGTATCAATGAGTTTCTTTGGAACTTATGTACGGAATTTCAAATCATTGGCTTTTCGGCGAAGGAAAATATTGTGAGGCAATCTGCACCAACCCACACTGGGCCCTGGCACTGGTGGTGGATATGGCCCTAGAACCCTTCATAATCCTGTATGTCCTGCAGCAGTGGACTATTAAAAAAAAGGCTAAAGTGTACGTGGACTATTAAATTATAGGTACATGTACATTAATAGCGGAAATTTTATGTAGGTAGATACATAATAAGAATATGACTGGCACTCTCGCTACTCAATAGATTACTACGCCATTGCGGTTTCATAATATATCTATTTTATATTAGCTCTTTAACCATTCGTCAAAATAATATGCAGTAAAGAAAAAAATTTTTTTTTTTAACACTTGAGACGATAATTTTACATTTGATGGCCTATATGAATACGGCAACCCACACTGGACCAGCGTGGTGGATATGGCCCAATCACCCTTCATGGGTAGGCCTATGTCCTGCATTGGACTATTAAAAAAGGTTGGTATATGTACATCGAGCAAATATCTACAGAGCCACAGTCTCTAAGTGAAAGCAGTAAAATAATGTCCGAGCACCGTCATACATACCGATTACCGATTTACTTATTTATACTAAATAATTTTCAATGACCCGTTTCCTCGATCTCGACGTTATATCACCTAATAAGTGCCTGTAACCGAGCACTTTGGCATCGCGCGGCGTTGTAGTCGGCTTGGGATCGCCTTACGACTAACTAAAGAGACTGCCCACTACATAGCTTGGGCAGGATTTTGGCTCAGACACTTTTTTTTACGATTGTGACTCTATAGATATTTGCTCGAAGTGAATTTTGTATTATGTACTTTGTACAAATTTCATGAATTGCCAAGCGGGGTGAGTGGCGAAACGGAACTTTTATAATACTTACATTTTTGAACTCGTGATATCTTTGTAATAAAATGTCTGAATTAAATAATTTAAAAAGTTGCATAAAGCTATTGAAACAGTCTTGAATATGAAATAATTTATTTTTACTATTAACTCAAGAGCTAATATGAAATAGATATATTATGAAACCGCAATGGCGTAGTAATCTATTGAGTAGCGAGAGTGCCAGTCATATTCTTATTATGTATCTACCTACATAAAATCTCCACTATTAATGTACATGTACCTATAATTTAATCGTCCACGTACACTTTAGCTTTTTTTTTTAATAGTCCACTGCTGCAGGACATACAGGATTATGAAGGGTTCTTGGGCCATATCCACCACCAGTGCCAGGGCCCAGTGTGGGTTGGTGCAGATTGCCTCACAATATTTTCCTTCGCCGAAAAGCCAATGATATGAAATTTGAACAAACCGTACATAAGTTCTAAAGAAAACTCACGGATACAGGATTGGGATTTGAACCCACCACCTCACGATTGTAGGAGAGGCGTTACTACCACTAGACCAACCACAGTTATATATTATCTCCGCCATTAGTGTGTCGATTTATGTTTTATTGGTAGTAAATAAGTATGCAGTGGCGTAGCATGCCTTGGGGAGCCCTGAATCAAACATAGTTGGGGAGCCCAATTCACTCATTTCTCACAAAAGAAATAAAAATGCTTGCATTAAATTGAAATAAATATATACCGCCTTACCGCAAAAGATTTAAACACGCTTTAAACACTGCTTAGCCGTACAGTTTGTACTGTTAAACATTGTCTAAAGCCTGCGTAAAACTTTTGTGGTAAGACAGTTATTTATAAGTTGTCACTTCCTCGTAGAAATTGAGCTAAACAATTCAAATAAAATATACATTTTTCTTGCCTTTTTTTCGGGAAATTGATAATTGATCATGAATAGAATATAATTACCTATATCAGCTAAGTAAGTCTAGCTGAAGACTATTTCAGTTGTTGTAAAATTTCTGCCTCTTAGGACAACTTTTGGAAGAATGCTTAACCCGGGAATAAAAGAGTTTTTTTTTTTCGGGAAGCACGAGATTTAGTGACATTGTGGATAACATTTTACTAGGTTTTGCTTTCACACGTTAAGGCCCCTGTAGTCCGGGAGCCCCGTATTATTGACACGGCTGATACTGCGGTAGCTACGCCCCTACACATAGTATGTGAAACGAATTGTCGAGAATGTAGACAATGTATTGGCAAGTGTTGCGAAGGTCTTCACGTGAATCTAAGATCTGGTCGTGACGTCCGGAACACGTTGGATGCCAGCGCTTCGATTCCTTCCATCACAGCTCTTTGGGTTAGCAAGTTGAAGAGGCCTTAGGTAGGGCACACAATTCATAGAAGTAGAACTGATGTCCAATGTTTTTCAAAGTTCTCGAGTGAAGACAAGATCAAGAAACTAACTTACATAGGTAGAATGTATAGACTGTGGGTCTCTAATATTTTAACGTCGCTTTCATTCTCATCATTGTCATTTTCTGAAATCAGGGCTATATATTATGTACAGCCACCCGACACATACGAACTTACTTTTATTTAGATATGCCAATACCTACTATCTCTTTTTCATAAACTTCGAACAGTTTAAGACTACGGAAACTCTCGCGATTTGGGTAGGTTTTAACTCATCATAATGGTTCATCCGGTATGTCTAGCATGTGTGTGACGCATACCTAGATTTCGTGGTAAGTATAATATATGTATAGCCAATCATACCCGGGCAAAGCCAGGGCGGGCAGCTAGTCTTTGTAATAAAATGTCTGAATTAAATAATTTAAAAAGTTGCATAAAGCTATTGAAATAGTCTTGAATATGAAATAATTTATTTTTATAAGGATTATAATACCAAGATACAAATTAAGATCCTTTCCTGCGACGGTATTTCAATTAATTTTTAAGAATAAAATAACAGTTATTACGGCCTAACCATAATAGTTAGATATATGCTGTCCCGACATTTTTTGTAAATTATGGTGTGTTCTATAAAGTCGAAGTACATTATTTTATTCCATCATCAATAGTTTTCGCAGCGCACGCGATGTAAAGAATACTTTAGGCATTTTTTTACACCTTGGGTAATATTATTGCAGTTTTAATAGGGATCCTTATTTTTTTCTTGCAATTAAAATAACCTATGTTACTCAGTGATAATGTAGCTGTTTACGCGAAAGTATAATAGATGGCGTTAGCTGCCCCTTAACTCACACAATCGCTATGTACAGTGATTTAGTATGGAAGCGTAATCAAAGAAGATATAATAATACTACGTATAGAACGGCCACTCGTTACCCCCCACCCGTTTGAGTCTTCCTCACTTCCACCCCGCGTCAGGACTCGTAAAATTCACTCTGCGCGCGGGTTGCACAGGCCGGTGATTTCGACTACAAAAAATACAGACTTACAATGGGGAAGACGTGTGCTGTTTATGGCTGTTCTACAACAATTCGCGACAAGATATCATTTCATTATTTCCGTAAAGATAAAATAAGGTACCTTATTTACTTTTAGTAGGTAGATAATATTGCTATAAAAATTATGTCATTCAAATTTAGTTCCTTTCTCTTGATAATTTGTTTCAAATAAAATAAATCGCTTACTTTTAGTTACAGTGCTGTCAAATTATTATGAATTCATTATACTTTATAAGCACTAGAATGATATTCATTTTTGTAAATTTATTTCGCATCTAGCTCACATCCGCATGAAAGTATGGCGGACCGGTCGTAAAGTACGCCAAGATAATTCTGCGCGCGGCCAAAATTGGGAACTAATTCAATGCTGATAGAGAATTCGTAATGCTACCAACATAACGTACGTAGCGCCGCTACTCGCGCGCATAATCTCTCGTTCGCTCGTCGTGCTGATCACAGATAGAGTTGCCATGGGCGTGAAAATACTAGTAATCATCGTAACGCAACTGTTACAGAATATCGGTATCGATATGCAATGTATTGTTTCGCGTTAACACATACATACCTAGTAGATAAGTGCTAATTTGTATTTGTATATGTTCTGTAAATAAACGAACATGTATATAACAATGAGTTAATATGTACAGTCCTATAATTTGTAGTAATTTTTTCTACATAAATACTAATACTAAATATTTTTTCATACATAAAGAATTAGATTTTGTTAATCTCACAATAAATGACAAAGATAAACTTTGTCAAAGTTTCCCGAACTAGGGAGTTATACTTTTCTTTTTTATTTTTGCTTTTCGCGGAGATGATTTACATAAGACAAAATGTTTGGAACATGCGTTGTACGGGCCCACGTCCGCGCCCGTCTTGAGCCCGCCCTGTCCTTAATCATACCTCAACGAGCTATATCATTAACAATTTTTAAATCATTGTTTTGAATAAATATTTAGTGCTACTTAATTGACATCAGAAAAAAATCGTGTCAAATATTATTTAATAATTATCTATCTAACGGACTAATTATATTTTTTTTTGTCATCAAGCCAATAATACCTTTTACAAAAAAATCTTCTAGACATAAGATTTTTTTTTGTAAAAGGTATAATTGGCTTTTTTGTCATCAAGCCAATTATACCTTTTACAAAAAAATCTTCTAGACATAAGATTTTTTTTTTAAAAGGTATTAGGTTAGGTTAGGTTAGGTTAGGTTAGGTTAGGTTGGGGTGCTGTGGCCGGAAACCTCCCCGTGGTGCACCCTGGGAATCACTTGGTAACTTCCTTCGCGGGATCTTGCCAAGTGATTGCAGATATCCGGTCGGGGGTCTTCTATGCGCGCCCCTCTCTCTACCCTGAGGAGCGCGTGCAGAAGACATTTGGGGGGTTGTGCTCAGTTCTGACCTGAGCTCGTTTGGGATTATGATGGATCAGTAGTTTCAGTTATAGATACTACTGATAAATCATAAGTCCTAAACAGGGGTTGGAGACCTCGTGTGGTCTCATGGCAGTTGGCGATATGGGTTCTCCACGGTTGCCTCTGAGTGGCAGAGGATCCGATGGATGTGAGCTCTCGCCGCTGCGGGAGGGACGTGCTCGGTATGTACTCACACTACTGCCGAGCAGGCTCTTCGGAGCCAGCGTCGTACATCGGAGCCCTGCTTGCGGCTGCGGTCACGTCTCGTGGCTTGCGGCAGGACCGAGGGTCTTGGCTTAGTCGCCCGGACCGCGAGGAAGAAAACCTCTATAAAAAATCACCCCAAATCCTAAGCGGCGGCGCACCGTGAGAGGATGCATGGCCACTGGGCAGGTTGGTCGCGAGTGCGTTCCCCACAGGAATACCGGCCGACACTCCTGATGGGTTACACCCTAGGCTTACCTAGGTACAGGGGGCACTACCTGGGTGGACCGTTTATTTCCCCCATACTCGTGGGACTAGTATGGAATGTTCTCAAAATAAAAACAAAAAAAACCAAATTTACGATGAAGAGCGGGTAGGGCTCTTTTTGAGTCCGGCTGAGGACTCTGACTCCTCAGCACTCAGCATGGTGACCGTGGGCTCACGGTCATCTTCAAGATTGGCGGCGTCTAAGCGCAAGCGAGATGCACGCGTGGCGAAGGATGGTGACAATGGTGAGCAGGCAAGCTCCGGCAGTGAGTCGGATGCTCCAGCCGCCAAGACCGTACCAAGACGGAGCAGAGGCCGACCACCCACAACGGGTGAATACGTCGGCCTTGCTGCAGCCAAGGCGGCCCTTGTAGCTGCTGAAAGAGAGGAGATGGAGCTGAGGGCCGAGCAGGAGGTTGCTCAACTCGCCCATAAGCTCCGTCCAGCTGGCTCAAGACAGAGCCGTCTTTCGGAGTCCTTCCTAGATTCGGGAGTGGAACCAGCGGCCGACCTCAACCAGAGGGCCTTGGACTGTGTGGCCACTATCAATGCAGTGGCCACCAAGTCCAAACGCTTAAAGGGCCCATTCGTAAAAGCCCTGAAGGAAGCGGCATCCACCATCCAGCAGGTGGTCGAGGACCTGCATAACAGGTCCTCCACAGAGGAAACCAGAAACCTGGAAACGGCCAACAAGCGCCTCCAGGCGGAGGTGTCGGATCTCCGTAAGGAGATAGAGGAGCTTCGCAAGGAGATGCGGGCCCGTAACGCTCCGGCGCGAATGTCGCCTGAGAAGCACGGACAGAGGGGGTCACAATGCTCGGCCGACCTAGAGCAACCAATCCTGCGACAGGTTGGCGGCATTGTAAATGCCAGGTTTGAGGCATTGGAAGACCGCCTCTTGCCGGAGAAGCGCGGCCGTCCCCCGCTGGCGGTGGACCGCAAGGCTTCAAAGCCGGATACGCCAGTGACGGTGAACCGCAGGAGAGAGTTCCTGAAGTCTACCAGCACCTTGGCTAAGCCGGAAACATCAGGTGCTACAGCAGTGCCTGAAAAGACCCAGCCCTTGGTAAAGGGGAAAGGCAAGGGCAAAAAGTCCGCGAAAGCCCAGGACCCAGTAGCAGTTCCTACTGCAGGTCCGTCGAAGCCTCAAGCGCCACAGGAGTCCGCAGTCAACGACTGGGTGACTGTGGTTAGGCGAGGCAAGAAGCAGGCTTCCACCAAGGCCCCTCCGACTCAACGGAGCCAGCCCAGCGCGGCGAGGCAGCAGCAGAATGCTGCGCCCCAGCGGGCTAAACAGAACGCTAAGCCAAAGCTCCGCGTTCCACGCTCTCAGGCCGTTGTGATCACAATCCAGCCTGGAGCAGCGGAGAAAGGCGTAACATACGCCGATGCCTTAGCAGAGGCCAAAAGGAGGGTGGATCTGTCCCAGATAGGGATAACCGCCCTCCAGTTTCGCAAGGCCGCCACAGGAGGTCGCATTCTGGAGGTGCCTGGCGTCACTAGCGGTGACAAAGCGGACTCCCTCGCTGCAAAGCTGAGGGAGATCTTTGACCAGGAGGACGTTAAAGTCTCCAGACCGACCAAGAGCGCTGACTTGCGCATAACCGGCCTGGACGACTCCATCACAAAGGAGGAGGTTGCCGCAGCCATCGCCAGGCTGGCACAGTGTCAGGCCGACCTTGTCAAGGTCGGCGACATTCGGTGCAACCCCGCGGGCATCGGATCTGTTTTCGTCCGATGTCCAGTGGCGGTTGCCAAGAAGGTGACCAGCAACGGTCGGCTACTGGTTGGGTGGGTCTCGGCGCAGGTCAAGCTGCTGGCCGCGAGACCCATGCGCTGCTTCCGATGTCTGGAGGTTGGACACGTTCGGGAGCAGTGCAAGGCGACCACGGATCGTAGCGAGCAGTGCTACAGATGCGGTCAAGTGGGCCACAAGGCGGGCGGGTGCTCCGGCGAGCCGCACTGCACAGTTTGTGCGGCTGCGAATAAGCCGGCGGGACACCGCGTGGGGAGCGGGGCGTGCGCCCAGGCTTCCAAGAAGAAGAAAGGAAAGGTAGCTGCCGTGGCCAAGTCCCAGCAGCACCCATCCCTCCCATCGACTCGGGAAGCGCAGGCGCAAATGGAGGCGGATTAAAATGGCACTCAGAGTCCTCCAGGCAAACATCAACCACTCCGCCAGAGCTCAGGATCTCTTGCTCCAGAGCATGGCGGAGTGGTTGATTCCAATTGCGATTGTGGCGGAGCCATACCGCATCCCCTCCAGAGATAACTGGATGGGTGACAGCCAGGGCTCAGTGGTCCTAGTGACGCAGGCGGCAGCCGGTTTTCCTCCGGTAGATAGGGTGATGGCTGGCCGCGGCTGCGTGGCTGTTCTGGCGGGGGGTATCGCCTTCATAGGTGTTTACTTCTCCCCGAACAGAAGCCTTGCCGACTTCGAAGCCTGGCTGGGAGAGGTGGAGTCTCTCGTTCACCAGTGTCGTCCCCACCAGGTGTTGATTGCTGGCGATTTCAACGCCAAGTCAACCCTGTGGGGATCGCCTGTTGCAAACGAGAGAGGTGAGCCGGTGGAGGAGTGGGCAATGGCACTAGGGCTGCTGCTCTTGAACAGGGGGTCGATGCACACGTGCGTGCGGCAACAGGGGGGGTCGATAGTGGACCTCACTTTCGCAAGCCCCACCCTGGCGCGCCGTGTGCAAGACTGGGAGGTACTGGAGGGTGTGGAGACGTTGTCCGATCACCGGTACATCCGGATGACCGTCTCCCCTCCAGTGGCCCCGAGCCGCCCTCCGACAGAGAGGTCGCCACGATGGGCCCTGCGCCGCATGGATAAGGAGCTCCTCGTTGAGGCTGCCATCGTCCAAACGTGGGTACCAGGTCCCATGGACGCAGTCGAGGTAGACGCCGAGGCGGAATGGTTCCGGGAGGCGCTGACCGATGTCTGCGATGCCTCCATGCCTCGCGTGGGAGCACTGCCGCCACGTCGGAGCGTGGATTGGTGGACGCCTGAGCTAGCCCATCTCCGCGAGGAGTGTGTGGCGGCCAGACGTGCATACACCAGAGAGCGCCGACGGCGGCGGCGGAACCCGGTCCGGGAGGAGGAACTATACGCCTCGTATAGACAAGCGGTCACCTCGCTGCAGGTCCAGATCGCGCGAGCCATTGACGGTGCCCGAGCGAGTTTGCTCGAGGACCTCAATCGTGATCCCTGGGGAAGGCCATACAAGATGGTCCGCAAGAAGCTCCGGGCATGGGCGCCACCACTGACGCAAACCATGCAGCCGGACTTCTTGCAGAGCGTGGTCGCCACCCTGTTCCCACAGGCGGGCGACTACGTGACCCCAGCGATGGCCTTCCCAAGGCGTCGCGTTGAGGTTGATGCAGAGGCCGAGGAAGTCCCGCCAGTTTCCCAGGGGGAACTCGCAGCGGTGGTGCTGAGGCTCAGGGCCAAAAACACAGCACCAGGTCCGGACGGAATACCCGGACGCGCCTGGGTGCTGGCGTTGGAAGTTCTCGAGCCTCGCTTTCGGGACTTCCTCACGAACTGCCTGAGGCAGGGTCGCTTTCCGCGCCGGTACAAGAGCGGTAAGCTCGTACTGCTGCGCAAGGAAGGCAGACCCGCTGACTCGCCGGGGGCCTACCGCCCGATCGTACTGTTGGACGAGGCTGGCAAGCTCTTAGAGCGCGTCATTGCCGCCCGTCTCAACAGGCACTTGGAGCAGGTCGGGCCAAACCTGGCCGAATCGCAGTTCGGATTCCGCAGAGGCAGGTCCACCATCGATGCGATATCGAGGGTGAGGGCCTTTGCGGAAGCGGCCGTATCCCAGGGAGAGGTCGTCTTGGCGGTGTCATTGGACATAGCCAACGCCTTTAACACCCTCCCCTGGGACTGCATCAAAGAGGCACTGCGTTGCCACGAAGTGCCGCCTTACCTGTGCCGGACCCTCGATGACTACTTCTCGGAGAGAGAAGTAGTCTAGTCACGAGAGAGGGATGGGGCAGGTGGGAGATGTCTCGCGGAGTTCCACAGGGCTCGGTCTTGGGACCAGTCATGTGGAACTTCGGATACAACTGGGCGCTTCGTGGTGGCCACCTGCGTGGCATCGACGTCGTGTGCTACGCTGATGACACGCTGGTGTTGGCTCGCGGGGCGACGTATCGAGATGCGTCAATCCTGACCACGGCGGGCACGGCTCAGATGGTGAGCCGAATCCGGCGCCTAGGGCTAGAGGTGGCCCTAGACAAGTCCGAGGCCGTTTGCTTCCACGGTCCTCGGAACGCGCCACCAGCCGGAGCGGAGCTGGTCGTGGGTGGTGTTCCCATCGTCGTCGGCAAGACGATGAAGTACCTCGGTCTCGTCTTAGACAGCCGGTGGGACTTCCGGGAACATTTCAAACGACTAGCTCCGCGGCTCGTTGGAGCAGCGTCGGCTCTGGGTAGCCTGCTCCCAAATGTGGGAGATCCGAACGCTGCATGCCGCCGCCTCTACACGGGGGTGGTCAGATCAATGGCACTCTACGGAGCGCCGATCTGGGCGGACGCTCTGAGCGCCCATAACACCCAACTGCTGCGAAAACCGCAGCGGTGTATGGTGCTCAGAGTGATACGGGCGTACCGCTCCGTATCCTATGAGGCGGCGTGCGTTCTGGCCGGGACGAGTCCATGGGACCTGGACGCCGAGATGTTGGCGAGCATCTACCGCCAATTGTCCTGTGCACGGTCCAGGGGTGATTTTGCTCCCCCTGAAGTTGTCAGACGTTGGCGGAGAAGGGGCCGAGAATTGGCCATGGAGCGGTGGGCGCGCAGGCTCGAGGAGCCGTCTGCTGGTCGCCGCACTGTCGAGGCTTTCCGACCGATCCTCCGGGATTGGGTCACTCGTGAGGATGGGGTTCTCTCGTTCAGGCTCGTGCAGGTGCTCACAGGGCATGGTTGCTTTGGCGAGTACCTGCATCGAGTCGCCGGGAGAGAACCCACACCGGTTTGTCACCAGTGTGGCGACCAGACCGACACGGCGCAGCATACGCTGGAGGTGTGTCCGGCGTGGACAACCCAGCGGGCCCAGCTCGTGGCCATAGTGGGGGCGGATCTCTCGCTGCCAACCGTTGCTGCGGCCATGGTTGGTAGCGAAAGATCCTGGAATGCGGTCCGGGACTTCTGCGAAGAAGTCCTGGAACGCAAAGAAGCCGACGAGCGCATGAGGGAGGACGACATTGCGAGCCTCCCTATGCGCAGAAGGCGCCCCAGAGGAAGGCGTCTAGCACACGACCGCCTGCCTCCATAAGGGGAACTCTGGGTGGCTGGGCTTGGGGAAGCCCGCCATCCGTTCGAGAGTTCCCCGAGACTGCACGATGTGTCCCGTGTTTCGGCACATCGTCGCAAAGCCGGGTGGAGCTCGCTGTGGGTAGAGCTCCCCGAGTTGGGTCCGGGTGCGGACAGCGTTGTCGGGGCCGCGGAAGAGTGCGGAAGCGTGCCCGTAGCCCCGACATAAAGGCGCAGTGGCGGAAACACCCCAGGTTTTTAGTGGGTATGCCACCGACTAACGGTGGAGACTCCCACATAACCACCGGCCTCCCCAGGTTTGGTGGTATCCATAAAGGATTTTCCTGGGTCAAAAAAAAAAAAAAAAAAAAAAAAAAAAAAAAAAAAAAAAAAAAAAAAAAAAAAAAAAAAAAAAAAAAAAAAGGTTAGGTTAGGTTGGGTTAGGTTGGGGTGCTGTGGCCGGAAACCTCCCCGTGGTGCACCCTGGGAATCACTTGGTAACTTCCTTCGCGGGATCTTGCCAGTTGATTGCAGATATCCGGTCGGGGGTCTTCTCTGCGCGCCCCTCTCTCTACCCTGAGGAGCGCGTGCAGAAGACATTGGGGGGATCAGCTCGGTTCTGTCCTGAGCTCGTTTGGGATTATGATGGATCAGTAGTTACACCTTTAGTTTCTACTGATAAATCATAAGTCCCAAACAGGGGTTGGAGACCTTCTGTGGTCTCAGGCAGTTGGCGATGTGGGCTCTCCACGGATCCCTCTGATTAGCAGAGGGGCCAATGGATGTGAGCTCTAGCCGCTGCCGGGAGGGACGTGCTCGGTATGTACTCACACTACTGCCGAGCAGGCTCTTCGCGAGCCAGCGTCGTATATCGGAGCCCTGCTTGCGGCTGCGGTCACGTCTCGTGGCTTGCGGCAGGACCGAGGGTCTTGGCTTGGTTGCCCGGACCGCGAGGAAGAAAACCTCTATAAAAAATCACCCCAAATCCCAAGCGGCGGCGCACCGTGAGGGGATGCATGGCCACTGGGTAGGTTGGTCGCGAGTGCGTACATCGCCAGAGTACCGGCCGACACTCTTGGTGTATTTAGGCTTACCTTGGTACAGGGGGCACTACCTTGGTGGACTTTTTATTTCCCCCATACTCGTGGGATCAATATGGATAACGCAAATAAAAAACAAAATCTTGACGAAGAGGGTTGTGGGCTCTTTTTGAGTCCGGCTGAGGAGTCTGACTCCTCAGTGATGAGTATGATGACTGTGACATCACAGTTGTCACAGAAGACGGGCGCTACCAAGCGCAGGCGCAACCAGCGCCATGGAGGAAGTGGCGATGAGGGCAACCTCAGCTCTGGCGGCGAATCGGACGCCCCAGCTGTTAAGGTCCTCATCGAGCCAAGACGAGGAAGAGGTCGTCCGCCCACAACGGGCGAATACGTAGGCCTCGCTAAGGCCAAGGCGGCACTTGTGGCCGCAGAACGAGAAGAGCTGGAGTTGCGGGCCGAGCAAGAGGTCGCTCGGATGTCCCAAAGACTCCGCTCTTCTGGATCGGCGCCATGCCTCCTGTCCCTATCTTCGGAGACGGGCGGGGAGCTGGCCTCCGACCTTAACCAGAGGGTGCAGGATTGCGTGGCCATGATTAATCTCGTGGCCACAAAATCCGGCAAATTAAAGGGTACCTACACCAAGGCCCTAAAAGAGGCGGCGTCCACCATACAAGTGGTGGTGGAGGACCTCCACAAGAGGACCTCTACCGACGAGACGCGGAACCTGCAGGCCGCTAACAAGCGCCTGCAGACCGAGAAGGCTGACCTCCGCAAGGAGATCGCGGAGCTCCGCACACTGATGGAGACACGAGCGGCTCCTGTCCCCGCGTCTTTCGGACAATCTGTCCAGAGGGTGGACTCCGAAGACTTGTCGCAGTCCATCATGCGACAAGTCGGTGGCATGCTGAGCGCGCGGTTCGAGGCTCTGGAAGATCGCCTTCTTCCGGAGAAGCGAGTCCGTCCGCCGCTTGCCGCCGATAAAAAGGCGGCAGTCACGGCCGGCCCTGGGGCTGCCCCCGCGAACAGGAGGAAAGAGTTCCTCAAGTCCGCGGCTGCACCGCAGGAGCCGGGCCTATCGAGCATGGAAGACTTGCCAGCCGTAGCTCTCCCATCTGCCCAAAGCCCTAAGAATAAGGGCAAAGGCAAGGGGAAGGGCAAGGGCAAGGGCAAAGTCACGCCTGTGGTGCCCGTGGTGCCCGAGGTGCCCGCAGTGGTAGCTCAGCCGACTCCGTCGTCATCGTCGAGCCAGAGCTGGTCTGTGGTGGCAAAGAAGGCCCCCCAGCAGAAGAAGGCGACCGCCATGGTGGCTCCTGCTCCGGCTGCACCGCAGAGGCGTGCTCAGCAGCCGCCCAAACGCGCGACTCAGCGCACCACGGAGGCGCCTAAGCTTCGCGTGCCCCGGTCCTCGGCTGTGATCATCACGATCCAGCCCGAGGCCCTGAAAAGGGGAATCACCTACGCGGATGCTCTGGGCGAAGCAAAAAGGAGGGTCGATCTTGCCCAGATTGGGATCACGACCCTCCAATTCCGTAAAGCGGCAACTGGTGGTCGGATCTTGGAGATACCCGGCACCACCACTGGAGAGAAGGCGGACTCCCTCGCAAATAAGCTGAGGGAGATCTACAACTCGGAGGAGATCCGGGTCTCCAGGCCGACTAAGTGCGCGGACTTGCGCATTAGCGGCTTGGATGACTCGGTCACCAAAGAGGAGGTAGTGGCAGCCGTCTCTAGAGTCGGTGAGTGTCAGGTGGACCTGATAAAGGTCGGCGACATTCGTCGCAATCCAGCCGGCATAGGTGCCACCTTCATCAGCTGCCCAGTGGGGGTAGCAAAGAAGGTGGTGAGTGGTGGCCGCCTGAAAGTGGGGTGGGTGTCAGCCCAGGTCAAGCTGCTGACCGCACGGCCGATGCGCTGCTTCCGGTGCCTCGAAGTGGGGCATGTCCGGGAGCAGTGCTCTTCAGAGGTGGACCGGAGCGACCTTTGCTACCGGTGCGGTCAGCCTGGCCATAAAGCGGGCGCGTGCACCGTTGCGCCGCATTGCGCAGTTTGCGCCGCGGCTGGGAAGCCAACGGGACACCGCGTGGGGAGCAAGGCTTGTGCCATGCCCACGAAGAGAGGAAGGAGGGTAGCTGCCGCGGCCAGGTCCCAGCAGCGACCTTCCCCACCCCAGAGACAGGGAGAGGCTTCGCACATGGAAGCAGATTGATATGGCCCTGACTGTCCTTCAGGCCAATATCAACCACTCCGCCAGGGCTCAGGACCTCTTGGTCCAGAGCATGGCGGAGTGGTTGATACCCATATCAATCGTGGCGGAGCCCTATTATGTGCCACCAAGGGACAATTGGTCGGGCGATAACGAGGGACGAGTGGTGATCGTCACCCAAGCAGCGGCGGGCTTTCCTCCACTCGAGAAGGTAGTGAGGGGGCGAGGCTGTGTAGCTGTTGTGGCGGGGGGTGTCGCCTTTATAGGCACTTACTTCTCCCCCAACAGGAGCCTCGCCGAGTTCGAGAGCTGGCTTTCCGAGTTGGAATCTCTTGTCCAACAGTGTCGTCCAAACCACGTGCTGATTGCTGGCGACTTCAACGCCAAATCAGCATTGTGGGGATCGCCTGTTGCGAATGAGAGAGGCCAGCCATTGGAGGAATGGGCAGCTGCCCTTGGTTTGCTGCTGCTCAACACGGGGACGGTGCACACGTGTGTGCGGCAACAGGGAGGGTCCATTGTGGACCTCGCGTTCGCGACCCCTACCCTGGCGCGCCGTGTGCAGGACTGGGAAGTACTGGAGGGAGTGGAGACGCTGTCCGATCACCGGTATATCCGGATGACCGTCTCCCCCCCAGGAGTCCCGGGAGGTCCGAGCCGCCCCCGAACGGAGCGGTCACCACGATGGGCCCTCAAGCGCTTGGATAGCGAGGTCCTCTTGGAGGCGGCTATCGTGAAGGCGTGGATCCCGAGATCCGATGCAGTGGAGGTAGACGCCGAGGCGGATTGGTTCTGCGAGGCGTTGACACAGGTGTGTGACGCCTCCATGCCCCGAGTGGGTTCCCTGCCGCCGCGTCGCAGCGTGTCCTGGTGGACGCCTGAGCTGGCGCACCTCCGCGAGGAGTGTGTGGCCGCTCGGCGTGAATACGCCAGACAGCGCCGGCGCCGTCACTGGGACCCGGACCGGGAGGCGGAGCTGTACGCCTTGTACAGGCAAGAGGTCACCTCCCTGCAGACGGAGATAGCGCGAGCCAAGGATAGTGCCCGTGAGAGCATGCTCGACGCCTTGGACCGCGATCCGTGGGGAAGGCCGTACAAGTGGGTCCGGAACAAGATCCGCGCATGGGCGCCACCCTTGACGCAGACCATGCAGTCGGACTTGTTGGAGAACGTGGTCGCCACCCTGTTTCCACAGGCGGGCGACCATGTGGCCCCAGTGATGGCATTCCCCTCTAATCGTGGGAGGGTCGAAGCTGCAGAGGCTGAGGAAGTGCCGCCCGTTTCCGAGGGGGAGCTCGCGGCGGCAATCCTGAGGCTCAGGGCCAAAAACACGGCTCCTGGCCCGGACGGTATCCCCGGACGGGCTTGGGTGCTGGCGTTGGAGGTTCTGGAGCCGCGGTTTAGGGACTTCCTCACGGACTGCTTGAGGCAGGGCCGCTTTCCACGGCGGTACAAGAGTGGGAAACTTGTGCTGCTGCGCAAAGCGGGTAGACCTGCTGACTCGCCGGGGGCCTACCGCCCGATTGTGTTGTTGGACGAGGCTGGCAAGCTCTTGGAGCGTGTCATTGCCGCCCGTCTCAACAAACACCTGGAGCAGGTCGGGCCAAACCTGGCTGACTCGCAGTTCGGCTTCCGCAGAGGCAGGTCCACCATCGATGCCATATCGAGGGTGAGGGCCTTCGCGGAAGTGGCCGTATCCCGGGGAGAGGTCGTCGTTGCGGTGTCGCTCGACATCGCAAACGCCTTCAATACCCTCCCCTGGGGCTGCATCAAGACGGCACTGCGCTGCCACGAGGCACCCGCCTACCTATGCCGGACCCTCGACGACTACTTCTCGGATAGAGACGTAGTCTATCCGACGAGGGAGGGATGGGGCCGGTGGGCTATGTCCCGCGGAGTTCCACAGGGCTCGGTCCTGGGACCAGTCATGTGGAACTTCGGGTACAACTGGGTGCTTCGAGGTAGCCGCCTGCGTGGCATCGACGTTGTCTGTTACGCCGATGACACGCTGGTGTTGGCTCGCGGGGCGACGTATCGGGATGCGTCGATCCTGGCCACGGCGGGCACGGCTCAGATTGTGAGCCGAATCCGGCGCCTAGGGCTAGAAGTGGCCCTAGAGAAGTCCGAGGCCGTCTGTTTCCACGGACCTCGGCGCGCGCCGCCAGCCGGAGCGGAGCTAGTCGTTGGAGGTGTTCCTATCGCTGTCGGGACGACGATGAGGTATCTCGGTCTCGTCCTCGACAGTCGATGGAATTTCCGCGAGCACTTCAAGCGATTGGCTCCGCGGCTCGTCGGAGCGGCTTCGGCTTTGGGAAGCCTTCTCCCAAACGTGGGTGGGCCGAACGCCGCATGCCGCCGCCTCTACACGGGGGTGGTGAGGTCGATGGCGCTTTACGGCGCCCCGATCTGGGCGGATGCTCTGAGCGCCCATAACGTTGCACTTCTACGGAGACCGCAACGAGTTATGGCGCTCCGAGTGATACGGGCATACCGCACCGTATCGTATGAGGCGGCGTGCGTCCTGGCCAGGACTGCTCCATGGGACTTGGACGCCGAGATGCTGGCCGGCGTGTACCGCCAAATGGCCGATGCACGGTCCGGGGGTGAGTTCCCTCCCC
The DNA here is from genome assembly GCA_949316475.1 of Hypomecis punctinalis. NCBI lineage: Eukaryota > Metazoa > Arthropoda > Insecta > Lepidoptera > Geometridae > Hypomecis > Hypomecis punctinalis. The sequence goes on from OX438822.1 coordinate 16,953,143, forward strand.
CCGAGGTGATAAGGCGTTGGCGGAGACGTGGCCGGCAAGCGTCCTTGGAGCGATGGGACCACAGGCTGGAAGAGCTGACTGCTGGTCGCCGCACCGTTGAGGCATTCCGACCAATCCTCCGGGACTGGTTGGCTCGCGAGGATGGGGTCCTCTCCTTTAGGCTCGTGCAGGTGCTAACGGGGCACGGTTGCTTCGGCGAGTACTTGCACAGAGTCGCCGGGAGAGAGCCCACACCGGAGTGCCACCAGTGTGGCGACCGCGAGGACACGGCGCAGCACACGCTGGAGGTGTGTCCAGAGTGGAACACCCAGCGTGCCCAGCTTGTGGCCACTGTGGGGGTCGACCTCTCGCTGCCGGCCATTGCACGCGCGATGGTGCGGAGCGAGACCGCCTGGAGCGCGGTTCGGGACTTCTGCGAAGAAGTCCTCGGGCGCAAAGAGGCGGACGAGCGCACGAGGGAGGACGACATAGCGAGCCTCCCCATGCGCAGAAGGCGACCTCGAGGCAGGCGGTTAGCTCATGACCGACTGCCTCCATAAGGGGAACTCTGGGTGGCTGGGCTTGGGGAAGCCCTTCACCCGTTCGAGAGTTCCCCGAGACTGCACGATGTGCCCCGTGTTTCGGCACATCGTCGCAATGCCGGGTGGAGCTCCCAGTAGATAGAGCTCCCCGAGGAGGGTCCGGGTGCGGACAGCGTTGTCGGGGCCGCGGAGGAGTGCGGAAGCGTGCCCGTAGCCCCGACATAATGGCGCAGTGGCGGAAACACCCCAGGTTTTTAGTGGGTATGCCACCGACTAGCGGTGGAGACTCCCACATAACCACCGGCCTCCCCAGGTTTGGTGGTATCCATAAAGGATTTTCCTGGGTCAAAAAAAAAAAAAAAAAAAAAAAAGGTTGGGTTAGGTTAGGTTGGGGTGCTGTGGCCGGAAACCTCCCCGTGGTGCACCCTGGGAATCACTTGGTAACTTCCTTCGCGGGATCTTGCCAGTTGATTGCAGATATCCGGTCGGGGGTCTTCTCTGCGCGCCCCTCTCTCTACCCTGAGGAGCGCGTACAGAAGACATTGGGGGGATCAGCTCGGTTCTGTCCTGAGCTCGTTTGGGATTATGATGGATCAGTAGTTACACCTTTAGTTTCTACTGATAAATCATAAGTCCCAAACAGGGGTTGGAGACCTTCTGTGGTCTCAGGCGGTTGGCGATGTGAGCTCACCACGGATGCCTCTGATTGGCAGAGGATCCAGTTGATGTGAGCTCTCGCAGCTGTCGGGAGGGACGTGCTCGGTATGTACTTACACTACTGCCGAGCAGGCTCTTTACGAGCCAGCGTCGTAAATCGGAGCCCTGCTTGCGGCTGCGGTCACGTCTCGTGGCTTGCGGCAGGACCGAGGGTCTTGGCTTGGTTGCCCGGATCGCGAGGAAGAAAACCTCTATAAAAAATCACCCCAAATCCCAAGCGGCGGCGCACCGTGAGGGGATGCATGGCCACTGGGTAGGTTGGTCGCGAGTGCGTACCTCGCCAGAGTACCGGCCGACACTCTTGGCGTATCTAGGCTTACCTTGGTACAGGGGGCACTACCTTGGTGGACGGTTTACTTCCCCCACACTCGTGGGAACAATTATGGACTGTTCAAATAAACTAAACAACAAAACTGACGATGAAGGTAGTGGACTATTTCATAGTCCGGCAGAGGAGTCTGACTCCTCTATTATGAGTTTGGTGACTGTGGCATCAGAGTCATCACAGAGGACGGGCGCTTCTAAGCGCAGGCGCAACCAGCGCATGGGAGGAAGTGGCGACGAGGGCAACTTGAGCTCTGGCGGCGAATCGGACGCCCCAGCTCTCAAGGTTGTCATCGCGCCGAGACGGGGCAGAGGCCGGCCACCCACTACGGGTGAGTATGTCGGTCTTGCCAAAGCTAAAGCGGCTCTTAATGCTGCTCAAAGAGAGGAGATGGAGCTAAGGGTCGAGCAGGAGGTTGCTCAGATGACCCAAAAGCTCCGGTCGGCAGGGTCAGCCCCATGCCTTCTTTCTGCTGCGGCGACTGAGTTGGGCGCAGAACCCGCCTCAGTATTAAACAAGAGGGCGCTGGACTGCGTGGCTACGATCAACCTTGTGGCCACCAAATCCGGCAAACTTAAAGGGACCTTTACCAAGGCCCTTAAGGAGGCGGCGTCCACTATTAAGGACATTGTCGAGGATCTCCACACAAGGTCCTCAACGGATGAGACCCGTAAGTTGCAGGCTGCCAACGAGCGTCTGCAGTCAGAGGTGTCAGATCTTCGAAAGGAGATAGCGGAGCTCCGTCGAATATAGGAGACGCGCGCTCCTCCTGTTTCCCCGCCCTCGGGACAATTCTGGGCGAAGGAAATCAGGCCCGCGGATCCCGACGACCTGACGCAGTCCATCATGCGACAGGTCGGTGGGTTAGTGAGTGCTCGGATGGAGGCAATTCAAGATCGCCTTCTCCCCGAAAAGCGCATACGTCCGCCACTCGCAGCTGATCGCAAGTTGGCTGCAAACGCAGGGGCTACTGCGGTTGCGGACAGAAGGAAAGAGTTCCTGAAGTCCGCCAACGCATCAGAGGAGCCAGGCTCTTCGGGCCTAACGGACCTGCCGGCCGTTGACCTCCCCCCTGCCAAAGCCCCTAAGGCTAAGGGCAAAGGCAAGGGAAAGGGCAAACAGGCCGTGAACAAGGGCAGCTCGGCTGAGCCCCCGAGTGCGGGGCCAGCCAGCCGCCCAGCGGCGGAGGTGCAGTCACCTCCCTCAACGAGCAACAGTTGGGTGGAGGTGACCAAGAGGAAGGCTCCAAAAAAGGCGAGTGGCAAAGGGACTGCTCCAAAACAGCAGGCCACGGCTCAGCCGCCGAAACGCACTGCTCAGCGCAGCACAGAGGCGCCAAAGCCAAAGCTCCGCGTGCCACGTTCTTCGGCTGTGGTTATAACTCTACAGCCGGAGGCCCTGAAGAAGGGCATCACGTACGCGGATGCGTTGTCAGAGGCAAAGCGGAGAGTGGACCTGAGCCAAATTGGTATCACGTCCCTCAAATTCCGCAGGGCGGCTACTGGTGGTCGGATGCTGGAGATCCCCGGCTCCACCACCGGAGAGAAAGCAGACTCCCTCGCTGCAAAGCTGAGAGAAATCTTTAGCCAGGATGACGTCAGAGTCTCCAGGCCGACCAAGAGTGCTGACTTGCGCATCACCGGCCTGGATGACTCTGTCTCAAAGGAGGAGGTTGCAGTAGCCATCGCCAGGGCAGCACAATGTGAAGCCAACCTTGTCAAGGTTGGTGACATTCGGTCCAACCCCGCGGGTCTCGGATCAGTTTTCGTCCGATGTCCAGTGGCGGTCGCCAAGAAGGTGACCAGCAATGGTCGGCTATTGATTGGGTGGGTCTCGGCGCAGGTCAAGGTGTTGGCCTTGAGACCCATGCACTGCTTCCGGTGTCTAGAGGTTGGACACGTTCGGGAGCAGTACAAGGCGACCACGGATCGTAGCGAGCAATGCTACAGATGCGGTCAAGTGGGCCATAAGGCGGGCGGGTGCTCCGGCGAGCCGCACTGCACAGTTTGTGCGGCTGCGAATAAGCCTGCGGGACACCGCGTGGGGAGCGGGGCGTGCGCCCAGGCTTCCAAGAAGAAGAAAGGAAAGGTAGCTGCCGTGGCCAAGTCCCAGCAGCACCCATCCCTCCCATCTACTCGGGAAGCGCAGGCGCAAATGGAGGCGGATTAACATGGCACTCAGAGTCCTCCAGGCGAACATCAACCACTCCGCCAGAGCTCAGGATCTCTTGCTCCAGAGCATGGCGGAGTGGTTGATTCCAATTGCGATTGTGGCGGAGCCATACCGCATCCCCTCCAGGGATAACTGGATGGGTGATAGCCAGGGCTCAGTGGTCCTAGTGACGCAGGCGGCTGCCGGTTTTCCTCCGGTGGAGAGGGTGATGGCTGGCCGCGGCTGCGTGGCTGTTCTGGCGGGGGGTATCGCCTTCATAGGTGTTTACTTCTCCCCGAACAGAAGCCTTGCCGACTTCGAAGCCTGGCTGGGAGAGGTGGAGTCTCTCGTTCACCAGTGTCGTCCCCACCAGGTGTTGATTGCTGGCGATTTCAACGCCAAGTCAACCCTGTGGGGATCGCCCGTTGCCAACGAGAGAGGTGAGCCGGTGGAGGAGTGGGCAATGGCACTAGGGCTGCTGCTCTTGAACCGGGGGTCAATGCACACGTGCGTGCGGCAACAGGGGGGGTCGATAGTGGACCTCACTTTCGCAAGCCCCACCCTGGCACGCCGTGTGCAGGACTGGGAGGTACTGGAGGGTGTGGAGACGTTGTCCGATCACCGGTACATCCGGATGTCTCCCCCCCAGTGGCCCCGAGCCGCCCTCCGACAGAGAAGTCGCCACGATGGGCCCTGCGCCGCATGGATAAGGAGCTCCTCGCTGAGGCTGCCATCGTCCAAGCGTGGGTACCAGGTCCCATGGACGCAGTCGAGGTAGACGCCGAGGCGGAATGGTTCTGGGAGGCGCTGACCAAGGTCTGCGATGCCTCCATGCCCCGCGTGGGAGCACTGCCGCCACGTCGGAGCGTGTATTGGTGGACGCCTGAGCTAGCCCACCTCCGCGAGGAGTGTGTAGGCGGCCAGACGTGCCTACACCAGGGAGCGCCGACGGCGGCAGCGGAACCCGGTCCGGGAGGAAGAACTCTACGCCTCATACCGTCAGCAGGTCACCTCGCTGCAAGTGGAAATCGCGCGAGCCATAGACGGTGCCCGAGCGAGTTTGCTCGAGGACCTCAACCGTGACCCCTGGGGAAGACCATACAAGGTGGTCCGCAAGAAGCTCCGCGCATGGGCGCCACCACTGATGCAGACCATGCAGCCAAACTTCTTGGAGAGCGTGGTCGCCACCCTGTTCCCACAGGCGGGTGACTACGTGACCCCAGTGATGGCCTTCCCTAGGCGTCGCGTTGAGGTCGATGCAGAGGCCGAGGAAGTCCCGCCAGTTTCCCAGGGGGAACTCGCAGCGGCGGTGCTGAGGCTCAGGGCCAAAAACACAGCCCCAGGTCCGGACGGAATACCCGGACGCGCCTGGGTGCTGGCATTGGAAGCTCTCGAGCCTCGCTTTCGTGACTTCCTCACGAACTGCCTGAGGCAGGGTCGCTTTCCGCGCCGGTACAAGAGCGGTAAGCTCGTACTGCTGCGCAAGGAAGGCAGACCCGCCGACTCGCCGGGGGCTTACCGCCCGATCGTGCTGTTGGACGAGGCTGGCAAGCTCTTAGAGCGTGTCATTGCCGCCCGTCTCAACAGGCACTTGGAGCAGGTCGGGCCAAACCTGGCCGAATTGCAGTTCGGGTTCCGCAGAGGCAGATCCACCATCGATGCGATATCGAGGGTGAGGGCCTTTGCGGAAGCGGCCGTGTCCCGGGGAGAGGTCGTCTTGGCAGTGTCATTAGACATAGCCAACGCCTTTAACACCCTCCCGTGGGACTGCATCAAGGAGGCACTGCGCAGTCATGAAGCGCCCCCCTACCTGTGCCGGACCCTCGACGACTACTTCTCGGAGAGAGAGGTAGTCTACCCCACGAGAGAGGGATGGGGCAGGCGGGAGATGTCTCGCGGAGTTCCACAGGGCTCGGTCCTGGGACCAGTCATGTGGAACTTCGGATACAACTGGGCGCTTCGTGGTGGCCACCTGCGTGGCATCGACGTCGTGTGCTACGCCGATGACACGCTGGTGTTGGCTCGCGGGGCGACGTACAGGGACGCGTCGATCCTGGCCACGGCGGGCACGGCTCAGATGGTGAGCCGCATCCGGCGCTTGGGGCTAGAAGTGGCCCTGAGTAAGTCCGAGGCCGTGTGTTTTCACGGTCCTCGGAACGCGCCACCAGCCGGAGCGGAGCTGGTTGTTAGTGGTGTTCCCATCGTCGTCGGCAAGACGATGAAATACCTCGGTCTTGTCCTAGACAGCCGATGGAACTTCCGGGAACACTTCCGACAACTAGCTCCGCGGCTCGTCGGAGCAGCGTCGGCTCTGGGTAGCCTGCTCCCAAATGTGGGAGGTCCGAACGCTGCATGCCGCCGCCTCTACACGGGGGTGGTCAGATCAATGGCACTCTACGGAGCGCCGATCTGGGCGGACGCTCTGAGCGCCCATAACACCCAACTGCTGCGAAAACCGCAGCGGTGTATGGCGCTCAGAGTGATACGTGCGTACCGCACAGTATCATTTGAGGCGGCGTGCATTTTGGCCGGGACATGTCCATGGGAATTGGACGCAGAGATGTTGGCGAGCATCTACCGCCAATTGTCCTGTGCACGGTCCAGGGGTGATCTTGCTCCCCCTGAAGTTGTCAGACGTTGGCGGAGAAGGGGCCGAGAATTGGCCATGGAGCGGTGGGCGCGCAGGCTCGAGGAGCCGTCTGCTGGTCGCCGCACTGTCGAGGCTTTCCGACCGATCCTCCGGGATTGGGTCACTCGTGAGGATGGGGTTCTCTCGTTCAGGCTCGTGCAGGTGCTCACAGGGCATGGTTGCTTTGGCGAGTACCTGCATCGAGTCGCCGGGAGAGAACCCACACCGGTTTGTCACCAGTGTGGCGACCAGACCGACACGGCGCAGCATACGCTGGAGGTGTGTCCGGCGTGGACAACCCAGCGGGCCCAGCTCGTGGCCATAGTGGGGGCGGATCTCTCGCTGCCAACCGTTGCTGCGGCCATGGTTGGTAGCGAAAGATCCTGGAATGCGGTCCGGGACTTCTGCGAAGAAGTCCTGGAACGCAAAGAAGCCGACGAGCGCATGAGGGAGGACGACATTGCGAGCCTCCCTATGCGCAGAAGGCGCCCCAGAGGAAGGCGTCTAGCACACGACCGCCTGCCTCCATAAGGGGAACTCTGGGTGGCTGGGCTTGGGGAAGCCCGCCATCCGTTCGAGAGTTCCCCGAGACTGCACGATGTGTCCCGTGTTTCGGCACATCGTCGCAAAGCCGGGTAGAGCTCCCTGAGGGTTGAGCTCGCCGAGATGGGTCCGGATGCGGACAGCGTTGTCGGGGCCGCGGAAGAGTGCGGAAGCGTGCCCGTAGCCCCGACATAAAGGCGCAGTGGCGGAAACACCCCAGGTTTTTAGTGGGTATGCCACCGACTAGCGGTGGAGACTCCCACATAACCACCGGCCTCCCCAGGTTTGGTGGTATCCATAAAGGATTTTCCTGGGTCAAAAAAAAAAAAAAAAAAAAGGTAAGGTTGGGGTGCTATGGCCGGAAACCTCCCCGTGGTGCACCCTGGGAATCACTTGGTAACTTCCTTCGCGGGATCTTGCCAGTTGATTGCAGATATCCGGTCGGGGGTCTTCTCTGCGCGCCCCTCTCTCTACCCTGAGGAGCGCGTGCAGAAGACATTGGGGGGGGGAACAGCTCAGTTCTGTCCTGAGCTCGTTTGGGATTATGATGGATCAGTAGTTACATCTTTAGTTTCTACTGATAAATCATAAGTCCCGAACAGGGGTTGGAGGCCTTCTGTGGTCTCAGGCAGTTGGCGATGTGCTCTCCACGGATCCCTCTGATTAGCAGAGGGGCCAATGGATGTGAGCTCTAGCCGCTGCCGGGAGGGACGTGCTCGGTATGTACTCACACTACTGCCGAGCAGGCTCTTGGCGTATGTAGGCTTACCTAGGCACAGGGGGCACTGCCTGGGTGGACTTCTTATTTCCCCCATACTCGTGGGAACAATTATGGAAAGTTTCACAAACAAAAATAAAAATAATGATGAGATGGATTGCGGACTCTTTTTGAGCCCAGCGGAGGAGTCGGACTCCTCAGTTGTAAGTTTGATGACCGTTGCTTCGGAGTCATCACAAAAGATGGGCGCTCCTAAGCGCACGCGTGCCGCACGCAATAGAGGAAGCGGTGACGAAGGCCAATTAAGCTCCGGCGGCGAATCAGACGCCCCGGCAGTAAAAATTGTCCCGAGACGGGGCAGAGGCCGCCCGCCCACAACGGGCGAGTACGTAGGCCTCGCTAAGGCCAAGGCGGCACTTGCTGCTGCAGAGCGCGACGAGTTGGAGTTGAGGGTCGAGCAGGAGGTAGCTCAGATGACCCAGAGGCTTCGCTCATCTGGATCGGCGCCATGCCTTCTGTCTGCTCAGTCTTCTGAGATGAGCGCAGAGCTAGCGTCCGATTTAAACCAGCGGGTCCAGGACTGCGTAGCCACCATCAACCTAGTAGCTACAAAGTCAGGAAAATTGAAGGGTACCTTCACGAAGGCCCTCAAAGAGGCGGCATCTACCATACAGATGGTGGTGGAGGACCTCCACAAGAGGACCTCGAATGATGAGACGCGGAACCTGCAGGCCGCTAACAAGCACCTGCAGACCGAGGTAGCCGATCTCCGCAAGGAGATCGCCGATCTCCGCTCACTGATGGAGACACGTGCGGCTCCTGCCTCCACGTCTCAATCAGTCCAGAGGGTCTTGGACCCCGAAGACTTGTCGCAGGCGATAATGCGGCAAGTCGGTGGCATGATGAGCGCGCGATTCGAGGCTCTGGAAGATCGTCTTCTTCCGGAGAAGCGAGTCCGTCCGCCGCTTGCCGCCGATAAAAAGGCGGCAGTCACGGCCGACCCTGCGGTTGCCCCCGCGAACAGGAGGAAGGAGTTCCTCAAGTCCGCGGCTGCACCGCGGGGGCCGGGCCCATCGAGCGTGGCAGACTTGCCAGCCGTAGCTCTCCCCTCAGCCAAAAGCCAAAAGAGTAAGGGCAAAGGCAAGGGGAAGGGCAAGGGCGGGGCCACGACGGTGGTGCCCGAAGTGCCCGCAGTGGTGGCGCAACCGTCGACTCCCTCGACGTCGACGGACCAAAGCTGGGTAGTGGTGGCAAGGAAGGCCCCCCAGCAGAAGAAGGCGACCACCAAGGTGGCTCCAGCTCCGGCTGCACCGCAGAAGCGTGCTCAACCGCAGCCGCCCAAACGCGCAACTCAGCGCACCTTGGAGGCGCCCAAGCTTCGCGTGCCCCGGTCCTCGGCTGTGATCATCACGATCCAGCCGGAGGCCTTGAAGAAGGGCGTAACATACGCGGATGCCTTGGGCGAAGCGAAGAGGAGGGTCGATCTTGCCCAGATTGGGATCACGAACCTCCAATTTCGCAAGGCGGCAACGGGTGGTCGGGTCTTAGAGATACCCGGCACCACCACTGGAGAGAAGGCGGACTCCCTCGCAAACAAGCTGAGGGAGATCTACAACTCGGAGGAGATCCGGGTCTCCAGGCCGACTAAGTGCGCGGACTTGCGCGTTAGCGGCTTGGATGACTCGGTCACCAAAGAGGAAGTAGTGGCAGCCGTCTCCAGAGTCGGTGAGTGCCAGGTGGACCTGATAAAGGTCGGCGACATTCGTCGCAACCCGGCCGGCATTGGCGCCACCTTCATCAGCTGCCCAGTGGGGGTAGCGAAGAAGGTGCTGAGTGGTGGCCGCCTGAAAGTGGGGTGGGTGTCAGCCCAGGTCAAGCTGCTGACCGCACGGCCGATGCGCTGCTTCCGGTGCCTCGAAGTGGGGCATGTCCGGGAGCAGTGCTCTTCAGAGGTGGACCGGAGCGACCTTTGCTACCGGTGCGGTCAGCCTGGCCATAAAGCGGGCGCGTGCACCGTTGCGCCGCATTGCGCAGTTTGCGCCGCGGCTGGGAAGCCAACGGGACACCGCGTGGGGAGCAAGGCTTGTGCCATGCCCACGAAGAGAGGAAGGAGGGTAGCTGCCGCGGCCAGGTCCCAGCAGCGACCTTCCCCACCCCAGAGACAGGGAGAGGCTTCGCACATGGAAGCAGATTGATATGGCCCTGACTGTTCTTCAGGCTAATATCAACCACTCCGCCAGGGCTCAGGACCTCTTGGTCCAGAGTATGGCGGAGTGGTTGATACCCATATCAATCGTGGCGGAGCCCTATTATGTGCCACCAAGGGACAATTGGTCGGGCGATAACGAGGGACGAGTGGTGATCGTCACCCAAGCAGCGGCGGGCTTTCCTCCACTCGATAAGGTAGTGAGGGGGCGAGGCTGTGTGGCTGTTGTGGCGGGGGGTGTCGCCTATATAGGCACTTACTTCTCACCCAACAGGAGCCTCGCCGAGTTCGAGGGCTGGCTTTCCGAGTTGGAATCTCTCGTCCAACAGTGTCGTCCAAACCACGTGCTGATTGCTGGCGACTTCAACGCCAAATCAGCATTGTGGGGATCGCCTGTTGCGAATGAGAGAGGCCAGCCATTGGAGGAATGGGCAGCTGCCCTTGGTTTGCTGCTGCTCAACACGGGGACGGTGCACACGTGTGTGCGGCAACAGGGAGGGTCCATTGTGGACCTCGCGTTCGCGACCCCTACCCTGGCGCGCCGTGTGCAGGACTGGGAAGTACTGGAGGGAGTGGAGACGCTGTCCGATCACCGGTATATCCGGATGACCGTCTCCCCCCCAGGAGTCCCGGGAGGTCCGAGCCGCCCCCGAACGGAGCGGTCACCACGATGGGCCCTCAAGCGCTTGGATAGCGAGGTCCTCTTGGAGGCGGCTATCGTGAAGGCGTGGATCCCGAGATCCGATGCAGTGGAGGTAGACGCCGAGGCGGATTGGTTCTGCGAGGCGTTGACACAGGTGTGTGACGCCTCCATGCCCCGAGTGGGTTCCCTGCCGCCGCGTCGCAGCGTGTCCTGGTGGACGCCTGAGCTGGCGCACCTCCGCGAGGAGTGTGTGGCCGCTCGGCGTGAATACGCCAGACAGCGCCGGCGCCGGCACTGGGACCCGGACCGGGAAGCGGAGCTGTACGCCTTGTACAGGCAAGAGGTCACCTCCCTGCAGACGGAGATAGCGCGAGCCAAAGACAGTGGCCGTGAGAGCATGCTCGACGCCTTAGACCGCGATCCGTGGGGAAGGCCGTACAAGTGGGTCCGGAACAAGATCCGCGCATGGGCGCCACCCTTGACGCAGACCATGCAGCCGGACTTGTTGGAGAACGTGGTTGCCACCCTGTTTCCACGGGCGGGCGACCACGTGGCCCCAGTGATGGCATTCCCCTCTAATCGTGGGAGGGTCGAAGATGCAGAGGCTGAGGAAGTGCCGCCCGTTTCCGAAGGGGAGCTCGCGGCGGCAATCCTGAGGCTCAGGGCCAAAAACACGGCTCCTGGCCCGGACGGTATCCACGGACGGGCTTGGGTGCTGGCGTTGGAGGTGCTGGAGCCGCGGTTCAGGAACTTCCTCACGGACTGTTTGAGGCAGGGCCGCTTTCCGCGGCGGTACAAGAGCGGTAAACTTGTGCTGCTGCGCAAAGCGGGTAGACCTGCTTACTCGCCGGGGGCCTACCGCCCGATCGTGTTGTTGGACGAGGCTGGCAAGCTCTTGGAGCGTGTCATTGCCGCCCGTCTCAACAAGCACCTGGAGCAGGTCGGGCCAAACCTGGCTGAGTCGCAGTTCGGCTTCCGCAGAGGCAGGTCCACCATCGATGCCATATCGAGGGTGAGGGCCTTCGCGGAAGTGGCCGTATCCCGGGGAGAGGTCGTCGTTGCGGTGTCGCTCGACATCGCAAACGCCTTCAATACCCTCCCCTGGGGCTGCATCAAGACGGCACTGCGCTGCCACGAGGCACCCGCCTACCTATGCCGGACCCTCGACGACTACTTCTCGGATAGAGATGTAGTCTATCCGACGAGGGAGGGATGGGGCCGGTGGGCTATGTCCCGCGGGGTTCCACAGGGCTCGGTCCTGGGACCAGTCATGTGGAACTTCGGGTACAACTGGGTGCTTCGAGGTGGCCGCCTGCGTGGCATCGACGTTGTCTGTTACGCCGATGACACGCTGGTGTTGGCTCGCGGAGAGACGTATCGGGATGCGTCGATCCTGGCCACGGCGGGCACGGCTCAGATTGTGAGCCGAATCCGGCGCCTAGGGCTAGAAGTGGCCCTAGAGAAGTCCGAGGCCGTCTGTTTCCACGGACCTCGGCGCGCGCCGCCAGCCGGAGCGGAGCTTGTCGTTGGGGGTGTTCCTATCGCTGTCGGGACGACGATGAGGTATCTCGGTCTCGTCCTCGACAGTCGATGGAATTTCCGCGAGCACTTCAAGCGATTGGCTCCGCGGCTCGTCGGAGCGGCTTCGGCTTTGGGAAGCCTTCTCCCAAACGTGGGTGGGCCGAACGCCGCATGCCGCCGCCTCTACACGGGGGTTGTGAGGTCGATGGCGCTTTACGGCGCCCCGATCTGGGCGGATGCTCTGAGCGCCCATAACGTTGCACTCCTCCGGAGACCGCAACGAGTTATGGCGCTCCGAGTGATACGGGCATACCGCACCGTATCGTATGAGGCGGCGTGCGTCCTGGCCAGGACTGCTCCATGGGACTTGGACGCCGAGATGCTGGCTGGCGTGTACCGCCAAATGGCCGATGCACGGTCCGGGGGTGAGTTCCCTCCCCCCGAGGTGATAAGGCGTTGGCGGAGACGTGGCCGGCAAGCGTCCTTGGAGCGATGGTGCCGCAGGCTGGAAGAGCCGTCTGCTGGTCGCCGCACCGTTGAGGCATTCCGACCAATCCTCCGGGACTGGTTGGCTCGTGAGGATGGGGTCCTCTCCTTTAGGCTCGTGCAGGTGCTTACGGGGCACGGTTGCTTCGGCGAGTACTTGCACAGAGTCGCCGGGAGAGAGCCCACACCGGAGTGCCACCAGTGTGGTGACCGCGAGGACACGGCGCAGCACACGCTGGAGGTGTGTCCAGAGTGGAACACCCAGCGTGCCCAGCTTGTGGCCACTGTGGGGGTTGACCTCTCGCTGCCGGCCATTGTCAGGGCGATGGTGCGGAGCGAGACCGCCTGGAGCGCGGTTCGGGACTTCTGCGAAGAAGTCCTCGGGCGCAAAGAGGCGGACGAGCGCACGAGGGAGGACGACATAGCGAGCCTCCCCATGCGCAGAAGGCGACCTCGAGGCAGGCGGTTAGCTCATGACCGACTGCCTCCATAAGGGGAACTCTGGGTGGCTGGGCTTGGGGAAGCCCTCCACCCGTTCGAGAGTTCCCCGTGACTGCACGATGTGCCCCGTGTTTCGGCACATCGTCGCTATGCCGGGTGAAGCTCCCTGAGGGTTGAGCTCCCCGAGGTGGGTCCGGGTGCGGACAGCGTTGTCGGGGCCGCGGAAGAGTGCGGAAGCGTGCCCGTAGCCCCGACATAACGGCGCAGTGGCGGAAACACCCCAGGTTTTTAGTGGGTATGCCACCGACTAGCGGTGGAGACTCCCACATAACCACCGGCCTCCCCAGGTTTGGTGGTATCCATAAAGGATTTTCCTGGGTCAAAAAAAAAAAAAAAAAAAAAAAAAGGTTAGGTTAGGTTAGGTTCCCCCCCGAGTGGGTTCCCGCCTTGTCGTGGCGGGGGGGCTTAGTAGCCAGGTAGGGCCAACCTGGTGAACCAAGAGGAACCCGTGGTGGGGCCGCCTCTCCGGGTCTTGGGCCTCGACAAGCCCGTGCGGAGGCTGGCCAAAGTAGGTTGCGTGCCTTATGGGGGGCACCGCAACTGAGGGGGGCTGCAGTGTCGTATGGGAGGCACTGCGGCTGAGGATTGGAGGCCGCGGCGGGAGAGGACTGCTGGTGTGTCGTTGCCACTTTCCCTGCCTTCCGCGGCCTCGACGGGGTCGCCACCGTTTTGATGGCGGACGCGGTGGGGCTGCAGGGGAAGAGGAGTGTCGGTATGTCGTCGGCCGCTCTCCCTATCCTCTGCAGCCGTAGTGGCAGGCGCGGGGCCACTTAAATTGACCCGTCGCATCGGGACCAGGGCTGTCGGACACGGGTACTGTCTGACGCCCAGTGCTGGTTGGTCCCAGGTGGGGGATGACGATGTGTCTGGTGTTCGGCACATCGTCATTCTGGAGGGAGCTTACGCTCTGAGGTGGGGCCCGGTTTGGGCCAGCGCTGTTGGGTGCCGCGGAGGAGTGCGCAAGCGTGCCCGTAGCCCCGACGCCAAGCGCAGTGGCGGAACACCCAGGGGTTTTGGTGGGTATGCCGACCAGTGGCGGGACTCCCACATAACCACCCGCCTGCCCACGAGGTGTGGTGGTATCCATAAAGGATTTCCCCTGGCTAAAAAAAAAAAAAAAAAAAAGGTTAGGTTAGGTTAGGTTAGGTTAGGTTAGGTTAGGTTAGGTTAGGTTAGGTTAGGTTAGGTTAGGTTAGGTAGGTCGTTGTCCCCCCCCGTGGGTTCCCGCCTTGTCGTGGCGGGGGGGCTTAGTAGCCAGGTCTTGCCAGCCTGGTGAAGCTAAGCGGAACCCGAGGTGGGGCCGCCTCTCCGGACTTTTTCCCCAAGTCCGTTCGGAGGCCGGCCATCGAGTAGGTAGGTCGTTGTTAGTGGTGCCTGCCCCCTAGCCCGCTCTGCACCCTCCATGGTGGGCTCTGCATACCTCCTCTGCATCCCCCATAGGTACGCTCTGCACCCTGCTGAGGTGGGCACCATATCCGACTGAGGTGGACTGCAGTATCGCTCTTGCGACACTGCGGCCGTGCCCCTTTTGGGGCGGGGGCCGCGGCTGGATGGGTCTGGCGGTGTGTGGCCTACTGCCCACCCTACCTTCCGCGGCCTAGACGGGGTCGCCACCGTTGTGATGGCGGACGCGGTGGGGCTGCAGGGGAAGAGGAGTGTCGGTATGTCGTCGGCCGCTCTCCCTATCCTCTGCAGCCGTAGTGGCAGGCGCGGGGCCACTTCAACCGACCCGTTGCATTGGGACCAGGGCTGTCGGACACGGGTACTGTCCGACGCCCAGTGCTGGTTGGTCCCAGGTGGGGGATGACGACGTGTCTGGTGTTCGGCACGTCGTCATTCTGGAGGGAGCGCAAGCTCCGAGGTGGGGCCCGGTTTGGGCCAGCGCTGTCGGGTGCCGCGGAAGAGTGCGAAAGCGTGCCCGTAGCCCCGACACCAAGCGCAGTGGCGGAACACCCAGGGGTTTTGGTGGGTATGCCGCCCAGCAATGGGCGGAGACTCCCACATAACCACCCGCCTGTCCCGAGGTGCGGTGGTATCTTTAAAAGATTTCCCCTGGACAAAAAAAAAAAAAAAAAAAAAAAAGGTAGGTCGTTGTCGGGGTGCTGTGGCCGGAAACCTCCCCGTGGTGCACCCTGGGAATCACTTGGTAACTTCCTTCGCGGGATCTTGCCAGGTGATTGCAGATATCCGGTCGGGGGTCTTCTCTGCGCGCCCCTCTCTCTACCATGAGGAGCGCGTGCAGAAGACATTGGGGGGTTTGCTCAGTTCTGACCTGAGCACGTTTGGGATTATGATGGATCAGTAGTTACACCTTTAGTTTCTACTGATAAATCATAAGTCCCAAACAGGGGTTGGAGGCCTTCTGTGGTCTCAGGCGGTTGGCGATGTGGGTTCTCCACGGATGCCTCTGTTGGCAGAGGATCCAGTGGATGTGAGCTCTCGCCGCTGTCGGGAGGGACGTGCTCGGTATGTACTTACACTACTGCCGAGCAGGCTCTTCGCGAGCCAGCGTCGTAAATCGGAGCCCTGCTTGCGGCTGCGGTCACGTCTCGTGGCATGCGGCAGGACCGAGGGTCTTGGCTTGGTTGCCCGGACCGCGAGGAAGAAAACCTCTATAAAAAATCACCCCAAATCCCAAGCGGCGGCGCACCGTGAGGGGATGCATGGCCACTGGGTAGGTTGGTCGCGAGTGCGTACCTCGCCAGAGTACCGGCCGACACTCTTGGCGTATCTAGGCTTACCTTGGTACAGGGGGCACTACCTTGGTGGACTTTTTATTTCCCCCATACTCGTGGGAACAGTTATGGAACGTTCAACAAATAAAACTTTTAATGATGAAGATAGGTGCGGGCTCTTTTTGAGTCCTGCTGAGGAGTCTGACTCCTCAGTGTTGAGTCTGATGTCTGTGAACTCACAGTCATCAGAGAAGATGGGCGCTACTAAGCGCAAGCGTAGCTCACGCAAAAAAGGAAGTGGCGACGAGGGCAACCTGAGCTCTGGTGGCGAATCGGACGCCCCAGCAGTAAAGATTGTTGTCGCGCCAAGACGGGGCAGAGGCCGGCCACCCACAACGGGTGAGTATGTCGGTCTTGCCAAAGCCAAAGCGGCTCTTAATGCCGCGCAAAGAGAGGAGATGGAGTTAAGGGTCGAGCAGGAGGTTGCTCAGATGACCCAAAGGCTCCGATCAGCAGGGTCAGCCCCATGCCTCCTCTCTGCAGTGGCGACTGAGTTGGGTGCAGAGCCCGCTTCAGTCCTTAACAAGAGGGTGCTGGACTGCGTGGCCACGATTAACCTTGTGGCCACTAAGTCCGGCAAGTTGAAAGGGACCTTCACTAAGGCCCTTAAGGAGGCGGCGTCCACGATCAAGGACATCGTCGAGGACCTCCACACAAGGTCCTCAACAGACGAGACCCGCAAATTGCAGGCCGCCAACGAGCGCCTCCAGACTGAGGTCTCAGATCTCCGAAAAGAGATAGCGGAGCTCCGTCGCATGATGGAGACGCGTGCAGCTCCCGTTTCCCCGCCCTCGGGACAGTTCTGGGCAAATGAAACTAGGCCTGCAGACCCAGAAGACCTGACGCAGTCCATCATGCGGCAGGTCGGTGGGTTGGTGAATGCGCGGATGGAGGCGATTCAAGACCGTCTCCTCCCTGAAAAGCGCACACGCCCGCCACTTGCAGCCGATCGCAAGTTGGCTACGAACGCTGGGACTTCTGCGACTGCGGACAGAAGGAAAGAGTTCCTGAAGTCCGCTTCGCAGGAGCCGGGCCCTTCCGGCTCAGCGGAACTGCCGGCTGTTGACCTCCTTTCTGCCAAAGTCCCTAAGGGTAAGGGCAAAAGCAAGGGGAAGGGCAAACAGGCCGCGGCAAAGGCCAGCCAGTCTGGACCCCTGAATGCGGGGCCAGTCAGTCACCCAGCGACGGAGGCGCAGCCACTTCCCTCAACCAGCAACGGTTGGGTGGAAGTGACCAAGAGGAAGGCCTCGAAGAAAACGAGCGGCGATGGGGCAGCTCCGAAACAGCAGGCCAAGGCTCAGCCACCGAAACGCCCTGCTCAGCGCGTCACGGAGGCGCCGAAGCCAAAACTCCGCGTACCTAAGTCCTCGGCTGTTATTATAACAATACAGCCGGATGCCTTAACAATGGGTATCACGTACGCGGACGCTTTGACGGAAGCCAAGAGGAGGGTGGACCTAAGCCTCCTTGGCATCACATCCCTCCAATTTCGGAGGGCGGCGACAGGTGGTCGGATGCTGGAGATCCCCGGCACCACCAGCGGAGATAAGGCGGACTCCCTCGCTGCTAAGCTGAGGGAGATCTATAACTCCGAGGAAATCCGGGTCTCCAGACCAATGAAGCGCGCAGAGCTGCGCGTCAGTGGTTTGGATGACTCGGTCACCAAGGAGGAGTTGGTGGCAGCGATCGCCAGTGCTGGGGGCTGCCAAGCCGACCTTATAAAGGCTGGTGACATCCGCAGAAATGCGGCAGGAGTGGGAACGACCTTCGTAAGCTGCCCAGTAGCTGCGGCGAAGAAGGTCGTGGGAAATGGTCGCCTGAAGGTTGGTTGGGTGTCGGCCCAAGTTAAACTGCTGGCGGCCCGACCGATGCGCTGTTTCCGGTGCCTTGAAGTGGGGCACGTCCGGGAGCAATGCACCTCGGACGTGGATAGGAGTGGCATTTGCTACCGATGTGGCCAGCCCGGCCACAAGGCGAGCGAGTGCTCTGGTGTGCCACACTGCGCAGTTTGCGCGGCCGCGGGTAAACCACCAGGGCATCGCGTTGGGGCAAAGGCATGCGCCTTGCCCTCCAAAAAGCAAGGCCGGAAGGCGGCTGCTGCGGCCAAGTCCCAGCAGCGACCATCCCCACCCTCGACACAGGGCGTGACGGCGTCAATGGATGCCGATTAATATGGCCCTAAGGGTACTACAGGCGAATATCAACCACTCCGCCAGGGCTCAAGACCTCCTGGTCCAGAGCATGGCGGAGTGGTTGATACCTATTGCAATTGTGGCTGAGCCTTATCGTGTCCCACCACGGGACAATTGGTCGGGTGACAATGAGGGTCTTGTGGTGATCGTGACCCAAGCAGCGGCGGGCTTTCCTCCAATCGAAAAGGTGGTGAAGAGGCGAGGCTGTGTAGCTGTTGTGGCGGGGGGTGTCGCCTATATAGGCACTTACTTCTCCCCCAACAGAAGCCTCGCCGATTTCGAGGGCTGGCTTTCCGAAGTGGAATCTCTCGTCCTACAGTGTCGTCCCCACCAGGTGCTGATTGCTGGCGACTTCAACGCCAAATCGGCAATGTGGGGTTCGCCTGTTGCGAACGAG
Organism: Hypomecis punctinalis; assembly: GCA_949316475.1. Classification (NCBI taxonomy): domain Eukaryota; kingdom Metazoa; phylum Arthropoda; class Insecta; order Lepidoptera; family Geometridae; genus Hypomecis; species Hypomecis punctinalis. Next base: position 16,971,428 of record OX438822.1, read on the forward strand.
AGAGGCCAGCCATTGGAGGAATGGGCAGCAGCCCTTGGTCTGCTGCTGCTCAACAGAGGGTCGGTGCACACGTGCGTGCGTCAGCAGGGAGGGTCGATAGTGGACCTCACGTTTGCTAGCCCTACCCTGGCGCGCCGTGTGCAGGACTGGGAAGTACTGGAGGGAGTGGAGACGTTGTCCGATCACCGGTACATCCGGATGACCGTCTCCCCTCCAGGAGTCCCGGGTAGTCCAAGCCGCCCTCGAACAGAGCGGTCACTGAGATGGGCCCTCAAACGCCTGGACAGCGAGGTCCTGCTGGAGGCGGCCATCGTCCAAGCGTGGATCCCGACGTCGGATGCAATGGAGGTTGACGCCGAGGCGAAGTGGTTCCGGGGGGCGTTAACAGAGATCTGTGACGCCTCCATGCCCCGAGTGGGCTCCCTGCCGCCGCGCCGCAGCGTGCACTGGTGGACGCCCGAGCTAGCTCACCTCCGCGAGGAGTGTGTAGCAGCTAGGCGTGAATACACCAGACAGCGCAGGCGCCGGCATTGGGACCCGGACCGGGAGGAAGATTTGTACGCCTCGTACAGGCAAGTGGTCACCTCCTTGCAGACCGACATAGCGCGAGCAAAGGACAGTGCCCCAGAGAGGATGCTCGACGCCTTGGACCTCGATCCGTGGGGAAGGCCATATAAGTGGGTCCGGAATAAAATCCGCCCATGGGCGCCACCTTTGACGCAGACCATGAGGCCGGACTTGTTGGAGAACGTGGTGGCCATCCTGTTTCCACAGGCGGGTGACCACGTGGCCCCAAGGATGGGTTTCCCTTCGAATCGTGGGAGGGTCGAGGGTGCAGAGGCCGAGGAAGTGCCGCCCGTTTCGCAGGGGGAACTTGCGGCGGCAGTCCTGAGGCTCAGGGCCAAGAACACGGCTCCTGGCCCGGACGGAATACCCGGACGGGCTTGGGTGCTGGCGTTGGAAGCCCTTGAGCCCCGATTCAGGGACTTCCTCTCGAACTGCTTGAGGCAGGGCCGCTTTCCGCGGCAGTACAAGAGCGGCAAACTTGTGTTGCTGCAAAAAGCGGGCAGACCTGCAGACTCGCCGGGGGCCTATCGCCCGATAGTGCTGTTAGACGAGGCCGGGAAGCTCTTGGAGCGTGTCATTGCCGCCCGTCTAAATAAGCACCTGGAGCGGGTTGGGCCAGATCTGGCTGAGTCGCAGTTCGGCTTCCGCAGGGGCAGGTCCACCATCGATGCCATATCGAGGGTGAGGGCCTTTGCGGAAGCGGCCGTGTCCAGGGGAGAGGTTGTCGTTGCGGTGTCTCTTGACATCGCGAACGCCTTCAACACCCTCCCCTGGGACTGCATCAAGGAGGCACTGCGCTGCCACGAGGCACCCGCCTACCTATGCCGGACCCTCGACGACTACTTCTCAGTTAGAGAGGTAGTCTATCCGACGAACGAAGGATGGGGCAGGTGGGCCATGTCACGTGGAGTTCCACAGGGATCGGTCTTGGGACCAGTCCTGTGGAACTTCGGGTACAATTGGGTGCTCCGAGGCGGCCGCTTAGGTGGCGTCGACGTCGTGTGCTACGCCGACGACACCTTGGTCCTGGCTCGCGGGGGGACATATAGGGATGCGGCAATCCTGGCCACAGCGGGCACGGCTCAGGTCGTGAGCCGAATCCGGCGCTTGGGGCTGGAGGTGGCCCTTAACAAGTCCGAGGCCATTTGTTTTCACGGGCCTCGTGACGCGCCACCGGCTGGGGCAGAGCTGGTCGTGGGAGGTGTTCCTATCGGTGTCGGGGCGACGATGAGATATCTCGGTCTCGTCCTCGACAGCCGATGGAGGTTCCAGGAGCACTTTAAGCGACTGGCTCCAAGGCTCATCGGAGCGGCCTCAGCGCTGGGAAGTCTTCTCCCGAACGTGGGAGGGCCGAATCTCGCATGCCGCCGCCTCTACACAGGGGTGGTGCGATCAATGGCGCTCTACGGAGCGCCGATCTGGGCGGATGCTATGAGCGCCCACAACGTTGCGCTCTTGCGGAGACCGCAACGGTTCATGGCGCTCAGAGTGATACGGGCGTACCGCACCGTGTCGTATGAGGCGGCGTGCTTGTTGGCCGGCACCACGCCTTGGGACTTGGATGCCAAGGGGCTGGCCAGCATATACCGCCGGCAGTCTGATGCGCGGTCCAGGGGTGATTTCGCTCCCCCTGAGGTGATAAGACGCTGGCGAAGGCGAGAACGGCTTCTGGCCGTGGAGCGGTGGCAGCGCAGGCTGGAAGAGCCGTCTGCTGGTCGCCGCACTGTTGAGGCGCTCCGACCTATCCTCCGGGTATGGTTGGCTCGGGAGGGGGGGATCCTCTCCTTCAGGCTCGTGCAGGTGCTCACAGGGCATGGTTGCTTTGGGGAGTACCTACACAGAGTTGCCGGGAGGGAGCCCACACCGGAGTGCCACCAGTGTGGCAACCGCGAGGACACGGCGCAGCACACGCTTGAGGTGTGCCCAGCTTGGGACACCCAGCGTGCACAGCTCGCTGCTGTAGTGGGGGTCGACCTCTCGCTGCCGGCCATTGCACGCGCGATGGTGCGGAGCGAGACCGCCTGGAGCGCGGTTCGGGACTTCTGCGAAGAAGTCCTCGGGCGCAAAGAGGCGGACGAGCGCACGAGGGAGGACGACATTGCGAGCCTCCCCATGCGTAGAAGGCGCCCCCGAGGCAGGCGTCTAGCACATGACACATTTTTAGTGGGTATGCCACCGACTAGCGGTGGAGACTCCCACATAACCACCGGCCTCCCCAGGTTTGGTGGTATCCATTAAGGATTTTCCTGGGTCAAAAAAAAAAAAAAAAAAAAAAAAAAAAAAAAGGTTAGGTTAGGTTAGGTTAGGTTAGGTTAGGTTAGGTTAGGTTAGGTTAGGTTAGGTTAGGTTAGGTTAGGTTAGGTTAGGTTAGGTTAGGTTAGGTTCCCCCCCCCCCCGAGTGGGTTCCCGCCTTGTCGTGGCGGGGGGGCTTAGTAGCCAGGTCTGTCCCAACCTGGTGAACGAAGAGGAACCCGAGGTGGGGCCGCCTCTCCGGGTTTTTCCCCAAACCCCTGTAGAGGCTGGCCAGTAGGTCGGCTTGCCGACTGAGGAGGACTGCGGTGTCGCGTTCATCGCGAGGCCGCGGCCGAGCCCATCGAGGCGGGGGCGGCGGCGGGATGGACGGGCGGCGAGGAAGCCGCTGCCTATCCATCCTGCCAGCGGTCCTAACGGGTGCCGCCAACGTGTTGGCGGAGGCGGTGGGGCTGCAGTGGAAGAGGAGTGTCGGTATGGCGATGGCCGCTCTCCCTATCCTCTGCAGCCGTAGTGGCAGGCGCGGGGCCACTTTAATTGACCCGTTGCATCGGGACCAGGGCTGTCGGATACGGGTGCTGTCCGACGCCCAGTGCTGGTTGGTCCCAGGTGGTGGATGACGACGTGTCTGGTGTTCGGCACGTCGTCAATCTGGAGGGAGCGCAAGCTCCGAGGTGGGGCCTGAGGAAGGCCAGCGCTGTCGGGTGCCGCGGAGGAGTGCGAAAGCGTGCCCGTAGCCCCGACACCAGGCGCAGTGGAGGAACACCCAGGGGTTTTGGTGGGTATACCGACCAGTCGGCGGGACTCCCACATAACCACCCGCCTGCCCACGAGGTGTGGTGGTATCCATAAAGGATTTCCCCTGGCTAAAAAAAAAAAAAAAAAAAAAAAAAAAGGTTAGGTTCCCCCCCGAGTGGGGTGCTGTGGCCGGAAACCTCCCCGTGGTGCACCCTGGGAATCACTTGGTAACTTCCCTCGCGGGATCTTGCCACTTGATTGCAGATATCCGGTCGGGGGTCTTCTCTGCGCGCCCCTCTGTCTACCTTGAGGAGCGCGTGCAGAAGACATTGGGGGGATGAGCTCGGTTCTGTCCCGAGCTCGTTTGGGATTATGATGGATCAGTAGTTACACCTTTAGTTTCTACTGATAAATCATAAGTCCCAAACAGGGGTTGGAGGCCTTCTGTGGTCTCAGGCGGTTGGCGATGTGGGTTCTCCACGGATGCCTCTGTTGGCAGAGGATCCAGTGGATGTGAGCTCTCGCCGCTGTCGGGAGGGACGTGCTCGGTATGTACTTACACTACTGCCGAGCAGGCTCTTCGCGAGCCAGCGTCGTAAATCGGAGCCCTGCTTGCGGCTGCGGTCACGTCTCGTGGCTTGCGGCAGGACCGAGGGTCTTGGCTTGGTTGCCCGGACCGCGAGGAAGAAAACCTCTATAAAAAATCACCCCAAATCCCAAGCGGCGGCGCACCGTGAGGGGATGCATGGCCACTGGGTAGGTTGGTCGCGAGTGCGTACCTCGCCAGAGTACCGGCCGACACTCTTGGCGTATGTAGGCTTACCTAGGCACAGGGGGCACTGCCTGGGTGGACTTCTTATTTCCCCCATACTCGTGGGAACAGTTATGGAACGTTCAACAAATAAAACTCTTAATGATGAAGACAGGTGTGGGCTCTTTTTGAGTCCTGCTGAGGAGTCTGACTCCTCAGTGTTGAGTCTGATGTCCGTGAATTCACGATCATCAGAGAAGATGGGCGCTACTAAGCGCAAGCGTAGCTCACGCAAAAAAGGAAGTGGCGACGAGGGCAACATGAGCTCTGGTGGCGAATCAGACGCCCCAGCAGTAAAGATTGTTGTCGCGCCAAGACGGGGCAGAGGCCGGCCACCCACAACGGGTGAGTATGTCGGTCTTGCCAAAGCCAAAGCGGCTCTTAATGCCGCGCAAAGAGAGGAGATGGAGCTAAGGGTCGAGCAGGAGGTTGCTCAGATGACCCAAAGGCTCCGATCAGCAGGGTCAGCCCCATGCCTCCTCTCTGCAGTTGCGACTGAGTTGGGTGCAGAGCCCGCCTCAGTTCTTAACAAGAGGGTGCTGGACTGCGTGGCCACGATTAACCTTGTGGCCACTAAGTCCGGCAAGCTGAAAGGGACCTTCACTAAGGCCCTTAAGGAGGCGGCGTCCACGATCAAGGACATCGTCGAGGACCTCCACACAAGGTCTTCAACAGACGAGACCCGCAAATTGCAGGCCGCCAACGAGCGCCTCCAGACTGAGGTCTCAGATCTCCGAAAGGAGATAACGGAGCTCCGTCGCATGATGGAGATGCGCGCGGCTCCCGTTTCCCCGCCCTCGGGACAGTTCTGGGCGAATGAAACTAGGCCTGCAGACCCAGAAGACCTGACGCAGTCCATTATGCGGCAGGTCGGTGGGTTGGTGAATGCGCGGATGGAGGCGATTCAAGACCGTCTCCTTCCGGAAAAGCGCGTACGCCCGCCGCTTGCGGCCGATCGCAAGTTGGCTGCGACCGCTGGGACTACTGCAACTGCGGATAGAAGGAAAGAGTTCCTGAAGTCCGCTTCGCAGGAGCCGGGCCTTTCGGGCTCTGCGGACCTGCCGGCTATTGACCTCCCTTCTGCCAAAGTCCCTAAGGGTAAGGGCAAAGGCAAGGGGAAGGGCAAACAGGCCACGACCAAGGGCAGCCAGCCTGAGCCCCAGACTGTCGGGCCAGCCAGCCGACCAGTAGCGTTGGAAGCGCAGCCACTTCCATCAACCAGTAACAGCTGGGTAGAGGTAACTAGGAAGAAGGCTTTGAAGAAGACAAGCGGTGGAGGGGCTGTTTCCAAACAGCAGCCCAAGGCTAAACCACCGAAAGGCGCAACACAGCGCGTCATAGCGGCGGCCAAGCCAAAGCTCCGCGTACCGCGCTCTTCGGCTGTGGTTATTACCATACAGCCGGATGCTCTGAAGAAGGGCGTTACGTACGCGGAAGCGTTGTCGGAGGCAAAGCGGAGGGTGGACCTGAGCCAGATCGGCATCACGTCCCTTCAGTTCCGCAGAGCGGCTACGGGTGGTCGGATGTTGGAGATCCCCGGCACCACCACAGGAGAAAAGGCAGATTCCCTCGCTGCAAAGCTGAGGGAAATCTACAACTCAGAGGAGATCCGAGTCACCAGGCCTACTAAGTGCGCAGATCTGCGTATTAGCGGGCTGGATGATTCGGTCTCCAAAGAAGAAGTGGTGGCAGCCATCTCCAGTGCTGGGGATTGTCATTCCAACGCTGTTAAGGCCGGCGACATTCGCTGGAACGCGGCCGGATTGGGGACGATCTTCGTCAGCTGCCCGGTTGCTGTGGCCAAGAAAGTCGTTGGCAATAGCCGCCTGAAAGTCGGATGGGTCTCGGCGCAGGTGAAGCTTCTAGCTGCTAGGCCATTGCGCTGTTTCCGGTGCCTCGAAGTGGGGCACGTCCGGGAGCAGTGCACCTCGGATGTTGACAGGAGTGGCATCTGCTACCGGTGTGGCCAGCCCGGCCACAAGGCGAGCGAGTGCTCTGGCGTGCCGCACTGCGCAGTTTGCGCGGCCGCGGGTAAACCACCAGGGCATCGCGTTGGGGCCAAGGCATGTGCCTTGCCCTCCAAAAAGAAAGGCCGGAAGGCGGCTGCTGTGGCCAAGTCCCAGCAGCGACCATCCCCACCCTCGACACAGGGCGTGACGGCGTCAATGGACGCCGATTAATATGGCCCTAAGGGTACTCCAGGCGAATATCAACCACTCCGCCAGGGCTCAAGACCTCCTGGTCCAGAGCATGGCGGAGTGGTTGATACCCATTGCAATTGTGGCTGAGCCCTATCGTGTCCCACCACGGGACAATTGGTCGGGTGACAATGAGGGTCTTGTGGTGATCGTGACCCAAGCAGCGGCGGGCTTTCCTCCAATCGAAAAGGTGGTGAAGAGGCGAGGCTGTGTAGCTGTTGTGGCGGGGGGTGTCGCCTATATAGGCACTTACTTCTCCCCCAACAGAAGCCTCGCCGATTTCGAGGGCTGGCTTTCCGAAGTGGAATCTCTCGTCCTACAGTGTCGTGCCCACCAGGTGCTGATCGCTGGCGACTTCAACGCCAAATCGGCAATGTGGGGTTCGCCTGTTGCGAACGAGAGAGGCCAGCCATTGGAGGAATGGGCAGCAGCCCTTGGTCTGCTGCTGCTCAACAGAGGGTCGGTGCACACGTGCGTGCGTCAGCAGGGAGGGTCGATAGTGGACCTCACGTTCGCTAGCCCTACCCTGGCGCGCCGTGTGCAGGACTGGGAAGTACTGGAGGGAGTGGAGACGTTGTCCGATCACCGGTACATCCGGGTGACCGTCTCCCCCCCAGGAATCCCGGGAGGTCCAAGCCGCCCTCGAACAGAGCGGTCACCAAGGTGGGCCCTCAAACGCCTGGACAGCGAGATCCTGCTGGAGGCGGCCATCGTCCAAGCGTGGATCCCGACGTCGGATGCAATGGAGGTTGACGCCGAGGCGGAGTGGTTCCGGGGGGCGTTAACAGAGATCTGTGACGCCTCCATGCCCCGAGTGGGCTCCCTGCCGCCGCGCCGCAGCGTGCACTGGTGGACGCCCGAGCTAGCTCACCTCCGCGAGGAGTGTGTAGCGGCTAGGCGTGAATACACCAGACAGCGCAGGCGCCGGCATTGGGACCCGGACCGGGAGGAAGAACTGTACGCCTCGTACAGGCAAGTGGTCACCTCCTTGCAGGCCGACATAGCGCGAGCAAAGGACAGTGCCCGAGAGAGGATGCTCGACGCCTTGGACCTCGATCCGTGGGGAAGGCCATATAAGTGGGTCCGGAACAAGATCCGCCCATGGGCGCCACCTTTGACGCAGACCATGAGGCCGGACTTGTTGGAGAACGTGGTGGCCACCCTGTTTCCACAGGCGGGTGACCACGTGGCCCCAAGGATGGCTTTCCCTTCGAATCGTGGGAGGGTCGAGGGTGCAGAGGCCGAGGAAGTGCCGCCCGTTTCACAGGGGGAACTTGCGGCGGCAGTCCTGAGGCTCAGGGCCAAGAACACGGCTCCTGGCCCGGACGGAATACCCGGACGGGCATGGGTGCTGGCGTTGGAAGCCCTTGAGCCCCGATTCAGGGACTTTTTCTCGAACTGCTTGAGGCAGGGCCGCTTTCCGCGGCAGTACAAGAGCGGCAAACTTGTGTTGCTGCAAAAAGCGGGCAGACCTGCAGACTCGCCGGGGGCTTATCGCCCGATAGTGCTGTTAGACGAGGCCGGGAAGCTCTTAGAGCGTGTCATTGCCGCCCGTCTAAATAAGCACCTGGAGCGGGTTGGGCCAGATCTGGCTGAGTCGCAGTTCGGCTTCCGCAGGGGCAGGTCCACCATCGATGCCATATCGAGGGTGAGGGCCCTTGCGGAAGCGGCCGTGTCCAGGGGAGAGGTTGTCGTTGCGGTGTCTCTTGACATCGCGAACGCCTTCAACACCCTCCCCTGGGACTGCATCAAGGAGGCACTGCGCTGCCACGAGGCACCCGCCTACCTATGCCGGACCCTCGACGACTACTTCTCAGTTAGAGAGGTAGTCTATCCGACGAGCGAGGGATGGGGCAGGTGGGCCATGTCACGTGGAGTTCCACAGGGATCGGTCTTGGGACCAGTCCTGTGGAACTTCGGGTACAATTGGGTGCTCCGAGGCGGCCGCTTAGGTGGCGTCGACGTCGTGTGCTACGCCGACGACACCTTGGTCCTGGCTCGCGGGGGGACATACAGGGATGCAGCAATCCTGGCCACAGCGGGCACGGCTCAGGTCGTGAGCCGAATCCGGCGCTTGGGGCTGGAGGTGGCCCTTAACAAGTCCGAGGCCATTTGTTTTCACGGGCCTCGTGATGCGCCACCGGCCGGGGCAGAGCTGGTCGTGGGAGGTGTTCCTATCGGCGTCGGGGCGACGATGAAATATCTCGGTCTCGTCCTTGACAGCCGATGGAGGTTCCAGGAGCACTTTAAGCGACTGGCTCCAAGGCTCATCGGAGCGGCCTCAGCGCTGGGAAGCCTTCTCCCGAACGTGGGAGGGCCGAATCTCGCATGCCGCCGCCTCTACACAGGGGTGGTGCGATCAATGGCGCTCTATGGAGCGCCGATCTGGGCGGATGCTCTGAGCGCCCACAACGTTGCGCTCTTGCGGAGACCGCAACGGTTCATGGCGCTCAGAGTGATACGGGCATACCGCACCGTGTCGTATGAGGCGGCATGCTTGTTGGCCGGCACCACGCCTTGGGACTTGGATGCCAAGGGGCTGGCCAGCATATACCGCCGGCAGTCTGATGCGCGGTCCAGGGGTGATTTCGCTGAGGTGATAAGACGCTGGCGAAGGCGAGAACGGCTTCTGGCCGTGGAGCGGTGGCAGCGCAGGCTGGAAGAGCCGTCTGCTGGTCGCCGCACTGTTGAGGCGCTCCGACCTATCCTCCGGGTATGGTTGGCTCGGGAGGGGGGGATCCTCTCCTTCAGGCTCGTGCAGGTGCTCACAGGGCATGGTTGCTTTGGTGAGTACCTACACAGAGTTGCCGGGAGGGAGCCCACACCGGAGTGCCACCAGTGTGGCAACCGTGAGGACACGGCGCAGCACACGCTTGAGGTGTGCCCAGCTTGGGACACCCAGCGTGCACAGCTCGCTGCTATAGTGGGGGTCGACCTCTCGCTGCCGGCCATTGCTAGGGCGATGGTTCGGAGCGAGACCGCCTGGAGCGCGGTTCGGGACTTCTGTGAGGAAGTCCTCGGGCGCAAAGAGGCGGATGAGCGCATGAGGGAGGACGACATCGCGAGCCTCCCCATGCGCAGAAGGCGCCCCCGAGGCAGGCGTCTAGCACATGATCGCCTGCCTCCATAAGGGGAACTCTGGGTGGTTGGGCTTGGGGAAGCCCGCCATCCGTTCGAGAGTTCCCCGAGACTGCACGATGTGTCCTGTGTTTCGGCACATCGTCGCAATGCCGGGTAGAGCCCCCTGAGGGTGCGCTCCCCGAGGAGTGTCCGGATGCGGACAGCGCTGTCGGGGCCGCGGAAGAGTGCGGAAGCGTGCCCGCAGCCCCGACATAATGGCGCAGTGGCGGAAACACCCCAGGTTTTTAGTGGGTATGCCACCGACTAGCGGTGGAGACTCCCACATAACCACCGGCCTCCCCAGGTTTGGTGGTATCCATAAAGGATTTTCCTGGGTCAAAAAAAAAAAAAAAAAAAAAAAAAAGGTTCCCCCCCGAGTGGGTTCCCGCCTTGTCGTGGCGGGGGGGCTTAGTAGCTGTGGCTTATGGGCGGCCACAGTGAAGCTAAGAGGAACCCGTGGTGGGGCCGCCTCTCCGGGTTTTTTTCCCCAAACCCATGTAGAGGCTGGCCAGTAGGTTGGTTCGCCGACTGAGGAGGACTGCGGTGTCGCGTTCATCGCGATACCGCGGCCGAGCCCATCGAGGCGGGGGCGGCGGCGGGATGGACGGGCGGCGAGAAGGCCGCTGCCTATCCATCCTGCCAGCGGCCCTAACGGGTGCCGCCAACGTGTTGGCGGAGGCGGTGGGGCTGCAGGGGAAGAGGCGTGTCGGTATGGCGATGGCCGCTCTCCCTATCCTCTGCAGCCGTAGTGGCAGGCGCGGGGCCACTTTAATTGACCCGTTGCATCGGGACCAGGGCTGTCGGATACGGGTGCTGTCCGACGCCCAGTGCTGGTTGGTCCCAGGTGGTGGATGACGACGTGTCTGGTGTTCGGCACGTCGTCAATTCGGAGGGAGCGCAAGCTCCGAGGTGGGGCCTCAGTAAGGCCAGCGCTGTCGGGTGCCGCGGAAGAGTGCGGAAGCGTGCCCGTAGCCCCGACACCAGGCGCAGTGGAGGAACACCCAGGGGTTTTGGTGGGTATACCGACCAGTGGCGGGACTCCCACATAACCACCCGCCTGCCCACGAGGTGTGGTGGTATCCATAAAGGATTTCCCCTGGCTAAAAAAAAAAAAAAAAAAAAAGGTTAGGTTAGGTTCCCCCCCGAGTGGGTTCCCGCCTTGTCGTGGCGGGGGGGCTTAGTAGCCAGGTCTGTCCCAACCTGGTGAACGAAGAGGAACCCGAGGTGGGGCCGCCTCTCCGGGTTTTTCCCCAAACCCCTGTAGAGGCTGGCCAGTAGGTCGCTAGTCGACTGAGGAGGACTGCGGTGTCGCGTTCATCGCGATGCCGCGGCCGAGCCCATCGAGGCGGGGGCGGCGACGGGATGGACGGGCGGCGAGGAAGCCGCTGCCTATCCATCCTGCCAGCGGCCCTAACGGGCGCCGCCAACGTGTTGGCGGAGGCGGTGGGGCTGCAGGGGAAGAGGCGTGTCGGTATCGCGATGGCCGCTCTCCCTATCCTCTGCAGCCGTAGTGGCAGGCGCGGGGCCACTTTAATTGACCCGTTGCATCGGGACCAGGGCTGTCGGATACGGGTGCTGTCCGACGCCCAGTGCTGGTTGGTCCCAGGTGGTGGATGACGACGTGTCTGGTGTTCGGCACGTCGTCAATCTGGAGGGAGCGCAAGCTCCGAGGTGGGGCCTCAGTAAGGCCAGCGCTGTCGGGTGCCGCGGAGGAGTGCTTAAGCGTGCCCGTAGCCCCGACACCAGGCGCAGTGGAGGAACACCCAGGGGTTTTGGTGGGTATACCGACCAGTTGGCGGGACTCCCACATAACCACCCGCCTGCCCACGAGGTGCGGTGGTATCCATAAAGGATTTCCCCTGGACAAAAAAAAAAAAAAAAAAAAAAAAAAAAAAAAAAAAAAAAAAAAAAGGTTAGGTTAGGTTAGGTTAGGTTCCCCCCCGAGTGGGTTCCCGCCTTGTCGTGGCGGGGGGGCTTAGTAGCCAGGTAGGGCCAACCTGGTGAACCAAGAGGAACCCGTGGTGGGGCCGCTTCTCCGGGCTTTTGCCTCCAAGCCTGAGTAGAAGCTGGCCAAAGTAGGTTGCGTGCCTTATGGGGGGCACCGCAACTGAGGGGGGCTGCAGTGTCGTATGGGAGGCACTGCGGCTGAGGATTGGAGGCCGCGGCGGGAGAGGACTGCTGGTGTGTCGTTGCCACTTTCCCTGCCTTCCGCGGCCTTGACGGGGTCGCCACCGTTTTGATGGCGGACGCGGTGGGGCTGCAGGGGAAGAGGAGTGTCGGTATGTCGTCGGCCGCTCTCCCTATCCTCTGCAGCCGTAGTGGCAGGCGCGGGGCCACTTAAATTGACCCGTCGCATCGGGACCAGGGCTGTCGGACACGGGTACTGTCTGACGCCCAGTGCTGGTTGGTCCCAGGTGGGGGATGACGATGTGTCTGGTGTTCGGCACATCGTCATTCTGGAGGGAGCTTACGCTCCGAGGTGGGGCCCGGTTTGGGCCAGCGCTGTCGGGTGCCGCGGAGGAGTGCGAAAGCGTGCCCGTAGCCCCGATACCAAGCGCAGTGGCGGAACACCCAGGGGTTTTGGTGGGTATGCCGTCCAGCAATGGGCGGAGACTCCCACATAACCACCCGCCTGTCCCGAGGTGCGGTGGTATCTTTAAAAGATTTCCCCTGGACAAAAAAAAAAAACAAAAAAAAAAAAAAAAAAGGTTAGGTTAGGTTAGGTTAGGTTAGGTTAGGTTAGGTTAGGTTAGGTTAGGTTAGGTTAGGTTAGGTTAGGTTAGGTTAGGTTAGGTTCCCCCCCGAGTGGGTTCCCGCCTTGTCGTGGCGGGGGGGCTTAGTAGCCAGGTAGGGCCAACCTGGTGAACCAAGAGGAACCCGTGGTGGGGCCGCTTCTCCGGGCTTTTGCCTCCAAGCCTGAGTAGAAGCTGGCCAAAGTAGGTTGCGTGCCTTATGGGGGGCACCGCAACTGAGGGGGGCTGCAGTGTCGTATGGGAGGCACTGCGGCTGAGGATTGGAGGCCGCGGCGGGAGAGGACTGCTGGTGTGTCGTTGCCACTTTCCCTGCCTTCCGCGGCCTTGACGGGGTCGCCACCGTTTTGATGGCGGACGCGGTGGGGCTGCAGGGGAAGAGGAGTGTCGGTATGTCGTCGGCCGCTCCCCCTATCCTCTGCAGCCGTAGTGGCAGGCGCGGGGCCACTTAAATTGACCCGTCGCATCGGGACCAGGGCTGTCGGACACGGGTACTGTCTGACGCCCAGTGCTGGTTGGTCCCAGGTGGGGGATGACGATGTGTCTGGTGTTCGGCACATCGTCATTCTGGAGGGAGCTTACGCTCCGAGGTGGGGCCCGGTTTGGGCCAGCGCTGTCGGGTGCCGCGGAGGAGTGCGAAAGCGTGCCCGTAGCCCCGACACCAAGCGCAGTGGCGGAACACCCAGGGGTTTTGGTGGGTATGCCGCCCAGCAATGGGCGGAGACTCCCACATAACCACCCGCCTGTCCCGAGGTGCGGTGGTATCTTTAAAAGATTTCCCCTGGTAAAAAAAAAAAAAAAAAAAAAAAAAAAAAAAGGTTAGGTTAGGTTAGGTTAGGTTAGGTTAGGTTAGGTTAGGTTAGGTTAGGTTAGGTTAGGTTAGGTTAGGTTAGGTTAGGTTAGGTTAGGTTAGGTTAGGGGTGCTGTGGCCGGAAACCTCCCCGTGGTGCACCCTGGGAATCACTTGGTAACTTCCTTCGCAGGATCTTGCCAGTTGATTGCAGATATCCGGTCGGGGGGTCTTCTCTGCGCGCCCCTCTCTCTACCCTGAGGAGCGCGTGCAGAAGACATTGGGGGGAACAGCTCAGTTCTGTCCTGAGCTCGTTTGGGATTATGATGGATCAGTAGTTACATCTTTAGTTTCTACTGATAAATCATAAGTCCCGAACAGGGGTTGGAGGCCTTCTGTGGTCTCAGGCAGTTGGCGATGTGTGCTCTCCAGGGATCCCTCTGATTAGCAGAGGGGCCAGTGGATGTGAGCTCTCGCCGCTGCCGGGAGGGACGTGCTCGGTATGTACTCACACTACTGCCGAGCAGGCTCTTCGCGAGCCAGCGTCGTATATCGGAACCCTGCTTGCGGCTACGGTCACGTCTCGTGGCTTGCGGCAGGACCGAGGGTCTTGGCTTGGTTGCCCGGACCGCGAGGAAGAAAACCTCTATAAAAAATCACCCCAAATCCCAAGCGGCGGCGCACCGTGAGGGGATGCATGGCCACTGGGTAGGTTGGTCGCGAGTGCGTACCTCGCCAGAGTACCGGCCGACACTCTTGGTGTATCTAGGCTTACCTTGGTACAGGGGGCACTACCTTGGTGGACTTTTTATTTCCCCCATACTCGTGGGAACAATATGGAAGTTTCTAAAAACAAAAAACCAATCGATGAAGAAGAGGGATGTGGGCTCTTTTTGAGTCCAGCTGAGGAGTCTGACTCCTCAGTTACGAGCATGATGACTGTGACATCACAGTCGTCAGAGAGGGGCGCTACCAAGCGCACGCGCAATCAGCGCAAGAGAGAAGGTGATGAGGGCAACTTGAGCTCTGGTGGCGAAGACGCCCCAGCTCACAAAGTTGTCATCACGCCAAGACGGGGCAGAGGCCGACCACCCACAACGGGTGAGTACGTAGGCCTCGCTAAGGCCAAGGCGGCACTTGTGTCCGCAGAACGAGAAGAGCTGGAGTTGCGGGTCGAGCAAGAGGTCGCTCGGATGTCCCAAAGACTCCGCTCTTCAGGATCGGCGCCATGCCTACTGTCCCTATCTTCGGAGACGGGCGGGGAGCTGGCCTCCGACCTCAATCAGAAGGTACAGGATTGCGTGGCCATGATCAATCTCGTGGCCACAAAATCCGGAAAATTAAAGGGCACCTACACCAAGGCCCTAAAAGAAGCGGCGTCCACCATACAGGTGGTGGTGGAGGACCTCCACAAGAGGACCTCTACCGACGAAACGCGGAACCTGCAGGCCGCTAACAAGCGCCTGCAGACCGAGGTGGCTGATCTCCGCAAGGAGATCGCAGAGCTCCGCACATTGATGGAGACACGAGCGGCTCCTGTCCCCGCGTCTCTCGGACAATCTGTCCAGAGAGTGGACACTGAAGACTTGTCGCAGGCAATAATGCGGCAAGTCGGCGGCATGGTTAGTGCGAGGTTCGAGGCTTTGGAGGATCGCCTTCTTCCAGAGAAGCGAACCCGCCCGCCGCTTGCTGCCGACAGAAAGGTGGCAGCCACGGCCAGCCCTGGGGCTGCCCCCGCGAACAGGAGGAAAGAGTTCCTCAAGTCCGCGGCTGCACCGCAGGAGCGGGGCCCATTGAGCATGGCAGACTTGCCAGCCGTAGCTCTCCCCTCAGCCCAAAGCCTAAAGAGTAAGGGCAAAGGCAAGGGGAAAGGCAAGGGCAAGGGCGGAGCCACGCCGGTGGTGCCCGAAGTGCCCGCAGTGGTGGCGCAACCGTCGACTCCCTCGACGTCGACGGGCCAAAGCTGGGTAGTGGTGGCAAGGAAGGCCTCCCAGCAGAAGAAGGCGACCGTCATGGCGGCTCCAGTCCCGGCTGCACCACAGAGGCGTGCTCAACCGCAGCCGCCCAAACGCGCGACACAGCGCAATACGGAGGCGCCTTCGCCCAAACTTCGCGTGCCCAGGTCCTCAGCTGTGATCATTACGATCCAGCCGGAGGCCTTAAGAAAGGGCATCACTTACGCCGATGCTCTGGGTGAAGCAAAGAGGAGGGTTGATCTCACGCAACTAGGGATCGCAACCCTCCAATTCCGGAAGGCGGCTACTGGTGGTCGGGTTCTCGAGATACCTGGCACCACCACTGGAGAGAAGGCAGACTCCCCTCGCAAACAAGCTGAGGGAGATCTACAACTCGGAGGATATCCGGGTCTCTAGGCCGACTAAGTGCGCGGACTTACGCATTAGCGGCTTGGATGACTCGGTCACCAAAGAGGAAGTAGTGACAGCCGTCTCCAGAGTCGGTGATTGCCAGGCCGACCTCATCAAAGTCGGCGAGATCCGTCGCAACCCGGCCGGCATAGGCGCCACCTTCATCAGCTGCCCAGTGGGGGTAGCGAAGAAGGTGCTGAGTGGTGGCCGCCTGAAAGTGGGGTGGGTGTCAGCCCAGGTCAAGCTGCTGACCGCACGGCCGATGCGCTGCTTCCGGTGCCTCGAAGGGGGGCACGTCCGGGAGCAGTGCACTTCAGAGGTGGACCGGAGCGATTCTTGCTACCGGTGCGGTCAGCCTGGCCACAAGGCGAACACGTGCACGGGTGCGCCGCATTGCGCAGTCTGCGCCGCTGCTGGAAAGCCACCCGGGCACCGAGTGGGGAGCAAGGCTTGCACCTTGCCCACAAAGAAAGGAAGGAAGGTAGCTGCCGCGGCCAGGTCCCAGCAGCGACCTTCCCCACCCAAGAGACAGGGAGAGGCTTCGCACATGGAAGCAGATTGATATGGCCCTGACTGTTCTTCAGGCCAATATCAACCACTCCGCCAGGGCTCAGGACCTCTTGGTCCAGAGCATGGCGGAGTGGTTGATACCCATATCAATCGTGGCGGAGCCTTACTATGTGCCACCCAGGGACAATTGGTCGGGCGATAACGAGGGACGAGTGGTGATCGTCACCCAAGCAGCGGCGGGCTTTCCTCCACTCGAGAAGGTAGTGAGGGGGCGAGGCTGTGTGGCTGTTGTGGCGGGGGGTGTCGCCTTTATAGGCACTTACTTCTCCCCCAACAGGAGCCTCGCCGAGTTCGAGGGCTGGCTTTCCGAGTTGGAATCTCTCGTCCAACAGTGTCGTCCAAACCACGTGCTGATTGCTGGCGACTTCAACGCCAAATCAGCATTGTGGGGATCGCCTGTTGCGAATGAGAGAGGCCAGCCATTGGAGGAATGGGCAGCTGCCCTTGGTTTGCTGCTGCTCAACACGGGGACGGTGCACACGTGTGTGCGGCAACAGGGAGGGTCCATTGTGGACCTCGCGTTCGCGACCCCTACCCTGGCGCGCCGTGTGCAGGACTGGGAAGTACTGGAGGGAGTGGAGACGCTGTCCGATCACCGGTATATCCGGATGACCGTCTCCCCTCCAGGAGTCCCGGGAGGTCCAAGCCGCCCCCGAACGGAGCGGTCACCACGATGGGCCCTCAAGCGCTTGGATAGCGAGGTCCTCTTGGAGGCGGCTATCGTGAAGGCGTGGATCCCGAGATCCGATGCAGTGGAGGTAGACGCCGAGGCGGATTGGTTCTGCGAGGCGTTGACACAGGTGTGTGACGCCTCCATGCCCCGAGTAGGTTCCCTGCCGCCGCGTCGCAGCGTGTCCTGGTGGACGCCTGAGCTGGCGCACCTCCGCGAGGAGTTTGTGGCCGCTCGGCGTGAATACACCAGACAGCGCCGGCGCCGGCACTGGGACCCGGACCGGGAAGCGGAGCTGTACGCCTTGTACAGGCAAGAGGTCACCTCCCTGCAGACGGAGATAGCGCGAGCCAAAGACAGTGGCCGTGAGAGCATGCTCGACGCCTTAGACCGCGATCCGTGGGGAAGGCCGTACAAGTGGGTTCGGAACAAGATCCGCGCATGGGCGCCACCCTTGACGCAGACCATGCAGCCGGACTTGTTGGAGAACGTGGTTGCCACCCTGTTTCCACGGGCGGGCGACCGCGTGGCCCCAGTGATGGCATTCCCCTCTAATCGTGGGAGGGTCGAAGATGCAGAGGCTGAGGAAGTGCCGCCCGTTTCCGAAGGGGAGCTCGCGGCGGCAATCCTGAGGCTCAGGGCCAAAAACACGGCTCCTGGCCCGGACGGTATCCCCGGACGGGCTTGGGTGCTGGCGTTGGAGGTTCTGGAGCCGCGGTTCAGGGACTTCCTCACGGACTGCTTGAGGCAGGGCCGCTTTCCGCGGCGGTACAAGAGTGGGAAGCTTGTGCTGCTGCGCAAAGCGGGTAGACCTGCTGACTCGCCGGGGGCCTACCGCCCGATCGTGTTGTTGGACGAGGCTGGCAAGCTCTTGGAGCGTGTCATTGCCGCCCGTCTCAACAAACACCTGGAGCAGGTCGGGCCAAACCTGGCTGAGTCGCAGTTCGGCTTCCGCAGGGGCAGGTCCACCATCGATGCCATATCGAGGGTGAGGGCCTTCGCGGAAGCGGCCGTATCCCGGGGAGAGGTCGTCGTTGCGGTGTCGCTCGACATTGCAAACGCCTTCAATACCCTCCCCTGGGGCTGCATCAAGACGGCACTGCGCTGCCACGAGGCACCCGCCTACCTATGCCGGACCCTCGACGACTACTTCTCGGATAGAGATGTAGTCTATCCGACGAGGGAGGGATGGGGCCGGTGGGCTATGTCCCGCGGAGTTCCACAGGGCTCGGTCCTGGGACCAGTCATGTGGAACTTCGGGTACAACTGGGTGCTTCGAGGTGGCCGCTTGCGTGGCATCGACGTTGTCTGTTACGCCGATGACACGCTGGTGTTGGCTCGCGGGGAGACGTATCGGGATGCGTCGATCCTGGCCACGGCGGGCACGGCTCAGATTGTGAGCCGAATCCGGCGCCTAGGGCTAGAAGTGGCCCTAGAGAAGTCCGAGGCCGTCTGTTTCCACGGACCTCGGCGTGCGCCGCCAGCCGGAGCGGAGCTTATCGTTGGGGGTGTTCCTATCGCTGTCGGGACGACGATGAGGTATCTCGGTCTCGTCCTCGACAGTCGATGGAATTTCCGCGAGCACTTCAAGCGATTGGCTCCGCGGCTCGTCGGAGCGGCTTCGGCTTTGGGAAGCCTTCTCCCAAACGTGGGTGGGCCGAACGCCGCATGCCGCCGCCTCTACACGGGGGTGGTGAGGTCGATGGCGCTTTACGGCGCCCCGATCTGGGCGGATGCTCTGAGCGCCCATAACGTTGCACTCCTCCGGAGACCGCAACGAGTTATGGCGCTCCGAGTGATACGGGCATACCGCACCGTATCGTATGAGGCGGCGTGCGTCCTGGCCAGGACTGCTCCATGGGACTTGGACGCCGAGATGCTGGCTGGCGTGTACCGCCAAATGGCCGATGCACGGTCCGGGGGTGAGTTCCCTCCCCCCGAGGTGATAAGGCGTTGGCGGAGACGTGGCCGGCAAGCGTCCTTGGAGCGATGGTGCCGCAGGCTGGAAGAGCCGTCTGCTGGTCGCCGCACCGTTGAGGCATTCCGACCAATCCTCCGGGACTGGTTGGCTCGTGAGGATGGGGTCCTTTCCTTTAGGCTCGTACAGGTGCTTACGGGGCACGGTTGCTTCGGCGAGTACTTGCACAGAGTCGCCGGGAGAGAGCCCACACCGGAGTGCCACCAGTGTGGCGACCGCGAGGACACGGCGCAGCACACGCTGGAGTTGTGTCCAGAGTGGAACACCCAGCGTGCCCAGCTTGTGGCCACTGTGGGGGTCGACCTCTCGCTGCCGGCCATTGCCCGTGCGATGGTGCGGAGCGAGACCGCCTGGAGCGCGGTTCGGGACTTCTGCGAAGAAGTCCTCGGGCGCAAAGAGGCGGATGAGCGCACGAGGGAGGACGACATAGCGAGCCTCCCCATGCGCAGAAGGCGACCTCGAGGCAGGCGGTTAGCCCATGACCGCCTGCCTCCATAAGGGGAACTCTGGGTGGCTGGGCTTGGGGAAGCCCTCCACCCGTTCGAGAGTTCCCCGAGACTGCACGATGTGCCCCGTGTTTCGGCACATCGTCGCTATGCCGGGTGAAGCTCCCTAAGGGTTGAGCTCCCCGAGGTGGGTCCGGGTGCGGACAGCGTTGTCGGGGCCGCGGAAGAGTGCGGTAGCGTGCCCGTAGCCCCGACATAATGGCGCAGTGGCGGAAACACCCCAGGTTTTTAGTGGGTATGCCACCGACTAGCGGTGGAGACTCCCACATAACCACCGGCCTCCCCAGGTTTGGTGGTATCCATAAAGGATTTTCCTGGGTCAAAAAAAAAAAAAAAAAAAAGGTTAGGTTAGGTTAGGTTAGGTTAGGTTAGGTTAGGTTAGGTTAGGTTAGGTTAGGTTAGGTTAGGTTAGGTTAGGTTAGGTTCCCCCCCGAGTGGGTTCCCGCCTTGTCGTGGCGGGGGGGCTTAGTAGCCAGGTAGGGCCAACCTGGTGAACCAAGAGGAACCCGTGGTGGGGCCGCCTCTCCGGGTCTTGGGCCTCGACAAGCCCGTGCGGAGGCTGGCCAAAGTAGGTTGCGTGCCTTATGGGGGGCACCGCAACTGAGGGGGGCTGCAGTGTCGTATGGGAGGCACTGCGGCTGAGGATTGGAGGCCGCGGCGGGAGAGGACTGCTGGTGTGTCGTTGCCACTTTCCCTGCCTTCCGCGGCCTCGACGGGGTCGCCACCGTTTTGATGGCGGACGCGGTGGGGCTGCAGGGGAAGAGGAGTGTCGGTATGTCGTCGGCCGCTCTCCCTATCCTCTGCAGCCGTAGTGGCAGGCGCGGGGCCACTTAAATTGACCCGTCGCATCGGGACCAGGGCTGTCGGACACGGGTACTGTCTGACGCCCAGTGCTGGTTGGTCCCAGGTGGGGGATGACGATGTGTCTGGTGTTCGGCACATCGTCATTCTGGAGGGAGCTTACGCTCTGAGGTGGGGCCCGGTTTGGGCCAGCGCTGTCGGGTGCCGCGGAGGAGTGCGCAAGCGTGCCCGTAGCCCCGACGCCAAGCGCAGTGGCGGAACACCCAGGGGTTTTGGTGGGTATGCCGTCCAGCAATGGGCGGAGACTCCCACATAACCACCCGCCTGTCCCGAGGTGCGGTGGTATCTTTAAAAGATTTCCCCTGGACAAAAAAAAAAAAAAAAAAAAAGGTTAGGTTAGGTTAGGTTAGGTTAGGTTAGGTTAGGTTAGGTTAGGTTAGGTTAGGTTAGGTTAGGTTAGGTTAGGTTAGGTTAGGTTAGGTTAGGTTAGGTTAGGTTCCCCCCCGAGTGGGTTCCCGCCTTGTCGTGGCGGGGGGGCTTAGTAGCCAGGTAGGGCCAACCTGGTGAACCAAGAGGAACCCGTGGTGGGGCCGCCTCTCCGGGTCTTGGGCCTCGACAAGCCCGTGCGGAGGCTGGCCAAAGTAGGTTGCGTGCCTTATGGGGGGCACCGCAACTGAGGGGGGCTGCAGTGTCGTATGGGAGGCACTGCGGCTGAGGATTGGAGGCCGCGGCGGGAGAGGACTGCTGGTGTGTCGTTGCCACTTTCCCTGCCTTCCGCGGCCTCGACGGGGTCGCCACCGTTTTGATGGCGGACGCGGTGGGGCTGCAGGGGAAGAGGAGTGTCGGTATGTCGTCGGCCGCTCTCCCTATCCTCTGCAGCCGTAGTGGCAGGCGCGGGGCCACTTAAATTGACCCGTCGCATCGGGACCAGGGCTGTCGGACACGGGTACTGTCTGACGCCCAGTGCTGGTTGGTCCCAGGTGGGGGATGACGATGTGTCTGGTGTTCGGCACATCGTCATTCTGGCGGGAGCCTACGCTCCGAGGTGGGGCCCGGTTCGGGCCAGCGCTGTCGGGTGCCGCGGAGGAGTGCGAAAGCGTGCCCGTAGCCCCGACACCAAGCGCAGTGGCGGAACACCCAGGGGTTTTGGTGGGTATGCCGTCCAGCAATGGGCGGAGACTCCCACATAACCACCCGCCTGTCCCGAGGTGCGGTGGTATCTTTAAAAGATTTCCCCTGGACAAAAAAAAAAAAAAAAGGTTAGGTTAGGTTAGGTTAGGTTAGGTTAGGTTAGGTTAGGTTAGGTTAGGTTAGGTTAGGTTTTTTTTTTTTTTTAAGTTATAGTTTGAGTTAACGCATTTGTGGGGACTCGATGCTATCGGTTTACTTCTTGCCCCCACGCGTGCGAGAGAATAGTTTTACATAATTAGTTGTTTTATTTGAAGTGAATTTAATATTTAGATGTTTAATATTTACTTCGCAGTATTTTTAATGATTTAATATAAGTGATTTTAATTTAATTTTTTTAGTTATTATTTTTTCCGTGCAAAATAAGTTAATTGGTTTGAATTGATATTTGGGATTTAGATTAAGAACTTATATTCTTTTGAGCATTTTGTGGTTATATTGATTTGGTTTAGTAGATTAGATGTTTATATTTTATTAATTTAATTTTTAATTTAATTTTTTTTTTTTTTTTTTTTTTTTTTTAGTTATTATTTTTTTTCCGTGCAAAATAAGTTAATTGGTTTGGATTGATATTTGGGATTTAGATTAAGAACTTATATTCTTTTGAGCATTTTGTGGTTATATTGATTTGGTTTGGTAGATTAGTTGTTTATATTTTATTATTATTTTATTTTTTTTTGTTGAGTTGAGAATGATGTAGTATATTTGATGTTTAATGAGATTGTGAAGCTAATTTGTTATGTTGAATTTGATGATCTTGATCGTGAGATTGTTTAGGTTATGATGGAGAAGTGACGCAGGAATGATGCAGTTCCGATGCCAGGGTCAATGTTGATGAGGTGATTGGTGAGAGTGATTGAAGAATGATGCAGCTCTGACGCCAGCCCGACCGGGCCTTGTTGGCGTCAGAACCTCATCACTATTTACTTATATTACATATACAGTTATGCGATTTTGAAATCCTATATCAAGCTTTGTTATCAGATTTACATTTTACGTTCCTACTTTGGTGAGTTTGATGACGGAAGGAGTGATGCAGTTCCGACGACGGACCGACACAGTCAGTAACATCGTTATCAGAACTGCATCACTTTCGCAGTTTTACAGTTTAATTCTTATAATCTAAATCATCCACCCAGTCACACATGTTACACAATAATGCATGCTATTCTGCAAACACATAGTACAGTTTTCTTATTGTAATGTTTATAAATAAGTTTTTTTTTTTTTTTTTTTTTTTATTTTTTTTTTTTTTTTTTTTTTTTTATTTTTTTTTTTTATTATCTTACTCTATTCTTATGTAGTAACTTTTGACAATTTATGCAAACAATCTTACATCTAATAATTATATTGGATTGACATTCTACGTTACTACTATGATGTGATTGATGGGTGATGTTGATAGTTCTGATGTCGGGCCGGCATAGCCGGATAGGCAGCAGCACCATCATCAGAACCGCATCACTTTCACAGTTTAGCAGTTAAGTTTTTATATTCTAATTAAACATTATTTTCTTTTGTTTTTGTATTTACATGTATACGTGTCACAATACTTTGCATGCAATCCCGCAGGTAATCAATACAGTTCGCTAATTTGATGTACATTTTACATTCCTTTTCTTGACTGAGATTGATGAAGGGAAGACTGATGTGCAACTTATTCGCCGTAGTCCGTTTTAAGACGGATTAGCTCGGTTTGTTTAAGAATAATTGGACATTGTTTTGATGTAGCGCTGTGTGATATTTTATTAGTGTTGTTGATGGGGTTATTTTCACGTTTGGAGTGGTGGTTATAGCAGTTGTGGCATTTGACCATATTTTTTTCCCCTTTGTGTGGGCATGTTTGGTAGGTGTGGTCGGGTTTAGCGCAATGTGAGCAGACGGTGATATTCTTTTTGCACCATTTTTTTGTATGTCCAAATTGTAGGCAGCTGTAGCATTGCAGCAATGGGACATGATCCTCTGCATGGACTTGTTGTTGGTCGATGTTTATTCTGCCAATTTTTTGCATACCGTTCCATATTTTAGTTGAAACCATGAGGACTGCGTTGTACAGTCTGGGGTTTTTGTTGAATTTTTTGAATTTAATCTCTAGGTCATCGCTGTTGTTGTAGTTTAGTTTTATTTCTTCGTTTTGCTGAATTATTATTTCTTTAAGAGCTTCTATTGGCGTTTTATTTAGGATTCCCTTGAGAATGATCATAGGTTTGAGTTCAGTGCCTGGCTGGGCTACTAGTTTATCTTTAAATTGCCTGTTGGTTTTATCTATTGCTATGTTACGCTGTTCTATGTTATCGAAAGTGATTTGAATCTTGTTATGTGCTATTATTCCTCTTTTGATAGGTGCAAAGTTGGTATCTTTGAAGTGGATGTTTTCCTGCCACTGTTCCATGATTTCTTCCGCTTGCAGGTTGTTTTCCTTTGTGGTTACTATCATTGTCGGCTTGTATTTAGGTGTTTTGTTTGGTACTCTGGGCTCTGGGGTTGATTCTTTCCTGCCGATGGCTTCTTGAATAGTTGTTATCTGGTTAGCTATGACGGTCAGATTATGTTCTAGCTTGTTGTATTCATCAGAGATTTCTTTGGTTTGTGTCTCTTTCATGATGTTATGGTGTAATGATTTAGAGATATTTTCCATTTTGTTTTCTACTTTAGCTATTTCTTTCTCAATGACATCTCTGATTACGCCTACCGGTCCACTATCGTAGCCATATCTGTTGTTTACAGTGAAGTCGAAATCTATTTTGGTGCAGACTTCTGTGGTTTGCATATTGATGTTCATTATAATTTCAGTAATGTGTTCTCTTGTTGCCTTGGTTATGGTTTTGTTTTTGTTCTCAGATAGTAAAGCGTGAAGTTCGCTTGTCATTGCACTGATGGACATCTTATGGTTGTGGAGAAGTTGAGCGGTTTTACACATAGTATTGCGCTGTGATTGACCAGCATGGGCGTCGCGCTGTGATGTTACATTGGATGTTGTACTCCGAGGTGAGGATAGCTGTGAGTGTGTATTACCTTCATCATCAGAGGTGCGCTCCTGCTGCGTTTGTGCGTCTGTTTGACCAGGATTGGAGACTGCCTGTTGGTCGGGGGTGGGGGTGGTTGACATCTGCCGGGCTAAGGTGGCCCTGTCTGGAGATCGTGTCAGGACCATATTTGTAGCAATTTTGAAAGTCACTGGTCACTAAGTCACTGCGTTTTATTATTAATGTTATAGTCACTTTGTTGAAAAACTGAAGAGATTCTGATGACAGGTTGACGGATCATCAGGCACTCATCATTTACATGATTTTGATTACTTTCGGAAGCACATTTGATGTAAGTCGTCACTTTTCAATCATTGATGGAGAACTGAAGTAATTGGCGAAGCACGTTGATGAAGAAACTCATCATTTACTTCATTTTTGATTATTTTCAGAAGCACACTTGTTGTTAGTCATCACTTTTTCAGTCATTGATGGAGAACTGAAGTAATTGGCGGAGCACTTTGATGATGAACTGAAGCGAATGGCGGAGCACGTGAAATCGCGTCCGATCTCCACGGCTGCCGGGGGGCGACTCGGTTAGGTTAGGTTAGGTTAGGTTAGGTTAGGTTAGGTTAGGTTAGGTTAGGTTAGGTTAGGTTAGGTTAGGTTAGGTTAGGTTAGGTTAGGTTAGGTTAGGTTAGGTTAGGTTAGGTTAGGTTAGGTTAGGTTAGGTTAGGTTAGGTTAGGTTAGGTTAGGTTAGGTTAGGTTAGGTTAGGTTAGGTTAGGTTAGGTTAGGTTAGGTTAGGTTAGGTTAGGTTAGGTTAGGTTAGGTTAGGTTAGGTTAGGTTAGGTTAGGTTAGGTTAGGTTAGGTTAGGTTAGGTTAGGTTAGGTTAGGTTAGGTTAGGTTAGGTTAGGTTAGGTTAGGTTAGGTTAGGTTAGGTTAGGTTAGGTTAGGTTAGGTTAGGTTAGGTTAGGTTAGGTTAGGTTAGGTTAGGTTAGGTTAGGTTAGGTTAGGTTAGGTTAGGTTAGGTTAGGTTAGGTTAGGTTAGGTTAGGTTAGGTTAGGTTAGGTTAGGTTAGGTTAGGTTAGGTTAGGTTAGGTTAGGTTAGGTTAGGTTAGGTTAGGTTAGGTTAGGTTAGGTTAGGTTAGGTTAGGTTAGGTTAGGTTAGGTTAGGTTAGGTTAGGTTAGGTTAGGTTAGGTTAGGTTAGGTTAGGTTAGGTTAGGTTAGGTTAGGTTAGGTTAGGTTAGGTTAGGTTAGGTTAGGTTAGGTTAGGTTAGGTTAGGTTAGGTTAGGTTAGGTTAGGTTAGGTTAGGTTAGGTTAGGTTAGGTTAGGTTAGGTTAGGTTAGGTTAGGTTAGGTTAGGTTAGGTTAGGTTAGGTTAGGTTAGGTTAGGTTAGGTTAGGTTAGGTTAGGTTAGGTTAGGTTAGGTTAGGTTAGGTTAGGTTAGGTTAGGTTAGGTTAGGTTAGGTTAGGTTAGGTTAGGTTAGGTTAGGTTAGGTTAGGTTAGGTTAGGTTAGGTTAGGTTAGGTTAGGTTAGGTTAGGTTAGGTTAGGTTAGGTTAGGTTAGGTTAGGTTAGGTTAGGTTAGGTTAGGTTAGGTTAGGTTAGGTTAGGTTAGGTTAGGTTAGGTTAGGTTAGGTTAGGTTAGGTTAGGTTAGGTTAGGTTAGGTTAGGTTAGGTTAGGTTAGGTTAGGTTAGGTTAGGTTAGGTTAGGTTAGGTTAGGTTAGGTTAGGTTAGGTTAGGTTAGGTTAGGTTAGGTTAGGTTAGGTTAGGTTAGGTTAGGTTAGGTTAGGTTAGGTTAGGTTAGGTTAGGTTAGGTTAGGTTAGGTTAGGTTAGGTTAGGTTAGGTTAGGTTAGGTTAGGTTAGGTTAGGTTAGGTTAGGTTAGGTTAGGTTAGGTTAGGTTAGGTTAGGTTAGGTTAGGTTAGGTTAGGTTAGGTTAGGTTAGGTTAGGTTAGGTTAGGTTAGGTTAGGTTAGGTTAGGTTAGGTTAGGTTAGGTTAGGTTAGGTTAGGTTAGGTTAGGTTAGGTTAGGTTAGGTTAGGTTAGGTTAGGTTAGGTTAGGTTAGGTTAGGTTAGGTTAGGTTAGGTTAGGTTAGGTTAGGTTAGGTTAGGTTAGGTTAGGTTAGGTTAGGTTAGGTTAGGTTAGGTTAGGTTAGGTTAGGTTAGGTTAGGTTAGGTTAGGTTAGGTTAGGTTAGGTTAGGTTAGGTTAGGTTAGGTTAGGTTAGGTTAGGTTAGGTTAGGTTAGGTTAGGTTAGGTTAGGTTAGGTTAGGTTAGGTTAGGTTAGGTTAGGTTAGGTTAGGTTAGGTTAGGTTAGGTTAGGTTAGGTTAGGTTAGGTTAGGTTAGGTTAGGTTAGGTTAGGTTAGGTTAGGTTAGGTTAGGTTAGGTTAGGTTAGGTTAGGTTAGGTTAGGTTAGGTTAGGTTAGGTTAGGTTAGGTTAGGTTAGGTTAGGTTAGGTTAGGTTAGGTTAGGTTAGGTTAGGTTAGGTTAGGTTAGGTTAGGTTAGGTTAGGTTAGGTTAGGTTAGGTTAGGTTAGGTTAGGTTAGGTTAGGTTAGGTTAGGTTAGGTTAGGTTAGGTTAGGTTAGGTTAGGTTAGGTTAGGTTAGGTTAGGTTAGGTTAGGTTAGGTTAGGTTAGGTTAGGTTAGGTTAGGTTAGGTTAGGTTAGGTTAGGTTAGGTTAGGTTAGGTTAGGTTAGGTTAGGTTAGGTTAGGTTAGGTTAGGTTAGGTTAGGTTAGGTTAGGTTAGGTTAGGTTAGGTTAGGTTAGGTTAGGTTAGGTTAGGTTAGGTTAGGTTAGGTTAGGTTAGGTTAGGTTAGGTTAGGTTAGGTTAGGTTAGGTTAGGTTAGGTTAGGTTAGGTTAGGTTAGGTTAGGTTAGGTTAGGTTAGGTTAGGTTAGGTTAGGTTAGGTTAGGTTAGGTTAGGTTAGGTTAGGTTAGGTTAGGTTAGGTTAGGTTAGGTTAGGTTAGGTTAGGTTAGGTTAGGTTAGGTTAGGTTAGGTTAGGTTAGGTTAGGTTAGGTTAGGTTAGGTTAGGTTAGGTTAGGTTAGGTTAGGTTAGGTTAGGTTAGGTTAGGTTAGGTTAGGTTAGGTTAGGTTAGGTTAGGTTAGGTTAGGTTAGGTTAGGTTAGGTTAGGTTAGGTTAGGTTAGGTTAGGTTAGGTTAGGTTAGGTTAGGTTAGGTTAGGTTAGGTTAGGTTAGGTTAGGTTAGGTTAGGTTAGGTTAGGTTAGGTTAGGTTAGGTTAGGTTAGGTTAGGTTAGGTTAGGTTAGGTTAGGTTAGGTTAGGTTAGGTTAGGTTAGGTTAGGTTAGGTTAGGTTAGGTTAGGTTAGGTTAGGTTAGGTTAGGTTAGGTTAGGTTAGGTTAGGTTAGGTTAGGTTAGGTTAGGTTAGGTTAGGTTAGGTTAGGTTAGGTTAGGTTAGGTTAGGTTAGGTTAGGTTAGGTTAGGTTAGGTTAGGTTAGGTTAGGTTAGGTTAGGTTAGGTTAGGTTAGGTTAGGTTAGGTTAGGTTAGGTTAGGTTAGGTTAGGTTAGGTTAGGTTAGGTTAGGTTAGGTTAGGTTAGGTTAGGTTAGGTTAGGTTAGGTTAGGTTAGGTTAGGTTAGGTTAGGTTAGGTTAGGTTAGGTTAGGTTAGGTTAGGTTAGGTTAGGTTAGGTTAGGTTAGGTTAGGTTAGGTTAGGTTAGGTTAGGTTAGGTTAGGTTAGGTTAGGTTAGGTTAGGTTAGGTTAGGTTAGGTTAGGTTAGGTTAGGTTAGGTTAGGTTAGGTTAGGTTAGGTTAGGTTAGGTTAGGTTAGGTTAGGTTAGGTTAGGTTAGGTTAGGTTAGGTTAGGTTAGGTTAGGTTAGGTTAGGTTAGGTTAGGTTAGGTTAGGTTAGGTTAGGTTAGGTTAGGTTAGGTTAGGTTAGGTTAGGTTAGGTTAGGTTAGGTTAGGTTAGGTTAGGTTAGGTTAGGTTAGGTTAGGTTAGGTTAGGTTAGGTTAGGTTAGGTTAGGTTAGGTTAGGTTAGGTTAGGTTAGGTTAGGTTAGGTTAGGTTAGGTTAGGTTAGGTTAGGTTAGGTTAGGTTAGGTTAGGTTAGGTTAGGTTAGGTTAGGTTAGGTTAGGTTAGGTTAGGTTAGGTTAGGTTAGGTTAGGTTAGGTTAGGTTAGGTTAGGTTAGGTTAGGTTAGGTTAGGTTAGGTTAGGTTAGGTTAGGTTAGGTTAGGTTAGGTTAGGTTAGGTTAGGTTAGGTTAGGTTAGGTTAGGTTAGGTTAGGTTAGGTTAGGTTAGGTTAGGTTAGGTTAGGTTAGGTTAGGTTAGGTTAGGTTAGGTTAGGTTAGGTTAGGTTAGGTTAGGTTAGGTTAGGTTAGGTTAGGTTAGGTTAGGTTAGGTTAGGTTAGGTTAGGTTAGGTTAGGTTAGGTTAGGTTAGGTTAGGTTAGGTTAGGTTAGGTTAGGTTAGGTTAGGTTAGGTTAGGTTAGGTTAGGTTAGGTTAGGTTAGGTTAGGTTAGGTTAGGTTAGGTTAGGTTAGGTTAGGTTAGGTTAGGTTAGGTTAGGTTAGGTTAGGTTAGGTTAGGTTAGGTTAGGTTAGGTTAGGTTAGGTTAGGTTAGGTTAGGTTAGGTTAGGTTAGGTTAGGTTAGGTTAGGTTAGGTTAGGTTAGGTTAGGTTAGGTTAGGTTAGGTTAGGTTAGGTTAGGTTAGGTTAGGTTAGGTTAGGTTAGGTTAGGTTAGGTTAGGTTAGGTTAGGTTAGGTTAGGTTAGGTTAGGTTAGGTTAGGTTAGGTTAGGTTAGGTTAGGTTAGGTTAGGTTAGGTTAGGTTAGGTTAGGTTAGGTTAGGTTAGGTTAGGTTAGGTTAGGTTAGGTTAGGTTAGGTTAGGTTAGGTTAGGTTAGGTTAGGTTAGGTTAGGTTAGGTTAGGTTAGGTTAGGTTAGGTTAGGTTAGGTTAGGTTAGGTTAGGTTAGGTTAGGTTAGGTTAGGTTAGGTTAGGTTAGGTTAGGTTAGGTTAGGTTAGGTTAGGTTAGGTTAGGTTAGGTTAGGTTAGGTTAGGTTAGGTTAGGTTAGGTTAGGTTAGGTTAGGTTAGGTTAGGTTAGGTTAGGTTAGGTTAGGTTAGGTTAGGTTAGGTTAGGTTAGGTTAGGTTAGGTTAGGTTAGGTTAGGTTAGGTTAGGTTAGGTTAGGTTAGGTTAGGTTAGGTTAGGTTAGGTTAGGTTAGGTTAGGTTAGGTTAGGTTAGGTTAGGTTAGGTTAGGTTAGGTTAGGTTAGGTTAGGTTAGGTTAGGTTAGGTTAGGTTAGGTTAGGTTAGGTTAGGTTAGGTTAGGTTAGGTTAGGTTAGGTTAGGTTAGGTTAGGTTAGGTTAGGTTAGGTTAGGTTAGGTTAGGTTAGGTTAGGTTAGGTTAGGTTAGGTTAGGTTAGGTTAGGTTAGGTTAGGTTAGGTTAGGTTAGGTTAGGTTAGGTTAGGTTAGGTTAGGTTAGGTTAGGTTAGGTTAGGTTAGGTTAGGTTAGGTTAGGTTAGGTTAGGTTAGGTTAGGTTAGGTTAGGTTAGGTTAGGTTAGGTTAGGTTAGGTTAGGTTAGGTTAGGTTAGGTTAGGTTAGGTTAGGTTAGGTTAGGTTAGGTTAGGTTAGGTTAGGTTAGGTTAGGTTAGGTTAGGTTAGGTTAGGTTAGGTTAGGTTAGGTTAGGTTAGGTTAGGTTAGGTTAGGTTAGGTTAGGTTAGGTTAGGTTAGGTTAGGTTAGGTTAGGTTAGGTTAGGTTAGGTTAGGTTAGGTTAGGTTAGGTTAGGTTAGGTTAGGTTAGGTTAGGTTAGGTTAGGTTAGGTTAGGTTAGGTTAGGTTAGGTTAGGTTAGGTTAGGTTAGGTTAGGTTAGGTTAGGTTAGGTTAGGTTAGGTTAGGTTAGGTTAGGTTAGGTTAGGTTAGGTTAGGTTAGGTTAGGTTAGGTTAGGTTAGGTTAGGTTAGGTTAGGTTAGGTTAGGTTAGGTTAGGTTAGGTTAGGTTAGGTTAGGTTAGGTTAGGTTAGGTTAGGTTAGGTTAGGTTAGGTTAGGTTAGGTTAGGTTAGGTTAGGTTAGGTTAGGTTAGGTTAGGTTAGGTTAGGTTAGGTTAGGTTAGGTTAGGTTAGGTTAGGTTAGGTTAGGTTAGGTTAGGTTAGGTTAGGTTAGGTTAGGTTAGGTTAGGTTAGGTTAGGTTAGGTTAGGTTAGGTTAGGTTAGGTTAGGTTAGGTTAGGTTAGGTTAGGTTAGGTTAGGTTAGGTTAGGTTAGGTTAGGTTAGGTTAGGTTAGGTTAGGTTAGGTTAGGTTAGGTTAGGTTAGGTTAGGTTAGGTTAGGTTAGGTTAGGTTAGGTTAGGTTAGGTTAGGTTAGGTTAGGTTAGGTTAGGTTAGGTTAGGTTAGGTTAGGTTAGGTTAGGTTAGGTTAGGTTAGGTTAGGTTAGGTTAGGTTAGGTTAGGTTAGGTTAGGTTAGGTTAGGTTAGGTTAGGTTAGGTTAGGTTAGGTTAGGTTAGGTTAGGTTAGGTTAGGTTAGGTTAGGTTAGGTTAGGTTAGGTTAGGTTAGGTTAGGTTAGGTTAGGTTAGGTTAGGTTAGGTTAGGTTAGGTTAGGTTAGGTTAGGTTAGGTTAGGTTAGGTTAGGTTAGGTTAGGTTAGGTTAGGTTAGGTTAGGTTAGGTTAGGTTAGGTTAGGTTAGGTTAGGTTAGGTTAGGTTAGGTTAGGTTAGGTTAGGTTAGGTTAGGTTAGGTTAGGTTAGGTTAGGTTAGGTTAGGTTAGGTTAGGTTAGGTTAGGTTAGGTTAGGTTAGGTTAGGTTAGGTTAGGTTAGGTTAGGTTAGGTTAGGTTAGGTTAGGTTAGGTTAGGTTAGGTTAGGTTAGGTTAGGTTAGGTTAGGTTAGGTTAGGTTAGGTTAGGTTAGGTTAGGTTAGGTTAGGTTAGGTTAGGTTAGGTTAGGTTAGGTTAGGTTAGGTTAGGTTAGGTTAGGTTAGGTTAGGTTAGGTTAGGTTAGGTTAGGTTAGGTTAGGTTAGGTTAGGTTAGGTTAGGTTAGGTTAGGTTAGGTTAGGTTAGGTTAGGTTAGGTTAGGTTAGGTTAGGTTAGGTTAGGTTAGGTTAGGTTAGGTTAGGTTAGGTTAGGTTAGGTTAGGTTAGGTTAGGTTAGGTTAGGTTAGGTTAGGTTAGGTTAGGTTAGGTTAGGTTAGGTTAGGTTAGGTTAGGTTAGGTTAGGTTAGGTTAGGTTAGGTTAGGTTAGGTTAGGTTAGGTTAGGTT